>CM076578.1:1735051007-1735651007 GCA_034641835.2 Pinus albicaulis | reverse complement strand
TTGATGCTTGACAACAACAAGCAGAAAGTGCCATTCCTGAAGATGAAGGTGAAGAGTGCTCCAAATTGATGTTGTGTTTCTTCATTGCTGCTTTTAAGGCTTCCATCTTCTTAAAACATTTGGACTCTATATGGCCATCACGATTGCAAAAGTGGCAATGTCTATTTGTCTTATTCCCTTTGTTTTGAGTTGCCTTATTGTTTTGGTGAGTTGCTTTTTCAGTTTGCGGCTGAAATTGCTTAGGACCCTTGTTTGGTTTCGGACCATATTTTTTAGGATACTGCTTCTTGGGATTCTTTTGATATGATTGTTGTTGGGTTGCTAAGGCTTTCTTAGAAGCATTTCCAGAAGTGATAAGACCAAGGTGTAAGAGTTTTTCTTGTTCTCTTATCAAAGAATCAAAAAAGTCATCAAAAGAGGGGTTCTTGTAGGTGGTTCCGGAAGAAATGATGGCTTCTCTAGTGGAATGGAAGGTGGAAACAAATACAGAGTATGCAGGGCCAAGCTTAGCAAGAATGCAATAGATGAGACTACCATCTTCCTTTTTGACCTTACAACCTTCTAAAAGAAATCTAAGGGTCTTGAATTTGGACAAAAAATCTTCAATAGAGGAGAAATTATTGGGGTCCAAAGTAAGCAACTCATTTTCAAGTTGATGGGCCCTGATTTGATTTTGAATGCCAAAGACAGTATTTAGCTTGTCCAGGGCTTCATGAGGGGTGTCAATGTCAAGGATATGAAATTGAAGATCTTGAGCAATGGGCATTCCTATCAACCCTCGTGCTTGATCTTGTTTATTTTCCCATTTAGCGACTTTATCATCATCAGAAGGTTTAGTTTCTAGCCCTGTGGCTATTCTATAAAGCCCTTTACTTCTAAGTATATCTACCATGTGAGGTAGCCATTGGAAATAATTGGTGCCGTTAAGAATAATCGGGCATGCACTTTCCATTTTTTTTAAAACTGAAGCGGAAAAAAGTTGAAACTAACTGCTCCAATGGAAAGATCTTGAAAAATTAGGCTGATTCAAAAAAAAAGGCTCGTAAAAAGACTTCCGAATGAAGAAGTTATGCCTTTTTGAAAAAAACGAGTTGAAGATGTCGAATAGTTACGGGAACTGTTTAAAATTTGATGATGAAGTTCGACTTTAAAAAAAATCCCGCCCCTTTAACAAAAACTTTTTACAAAAGAAGCTTAAGAAAGAGACTTGAACCCAAGACCTCTATTCTCATAAACTAACTTCTCACCAAGTGAGATAGTAAAAGGATTTTGTAATTGTTTGAAAGGAGGAAGGGGTTTTTTTTTTTTTTTTGCTCTTCGGTGTGCGTGCCTTTTCCTGCACAAAAAACACAAAAATCCGAGCAAAAAAACAAAATGCGAGCCTTACGGCAGATTGTTAGATTTTCGGTTAGCCTTACTGGCAACTATCTATTTTTTCACTATTTCTGATTTCCCGAGATCGCACAAAGACGCGGGGAACGAACATACGTAGCAAAAAAAAACCCCTTCCTCCTGTTTCTGATTTGCCGAGATCGCACGTAGCACAGAGCAAAAAGCATACAAGAGAAGAGGGTATAGATCCGGCAAATAAATAAAACCTAAAACCGAAATAAACAGAGAGAACCAAAATAAGAAATAAGAAGAACTTTTAACAAATAAAACTGCAAAACAGATACTTTATACCTCCAGATCTAAACTGACATAACTTGGGTAACCGGAAACCTTTTCGCATGAAACGAAAGGTGTTCCTCACTATGACAGATGCTCCGGACACAACAGAGCGGTTCTCCAAGCCCAAAAATGTTCAGAAATAGTAGATCTAGAAAACGGTAGTCGCATGCAGTCAAACTGGCTTCAGACTTTGATCAACAATGGATGCGGCCCTCAAAATAGCTCTGATACCATGTAGGAATTTACAGGGCCTTAGATCAAGAACCAAAGGTCACCACTCACAAATAAGTACACTAGTATAATCACATAGTTAAAACCCTCCAAGAGGGAAACAGTCCACAGCCTGAGCCAATGCGGCCACTTCAGGAAATTTATTAATATAAAAAGAAAAGTTACATATGTTTCTCTCATAAATGGTTACCAGATAAATGACCCTCCATGCTCTTTAAATAGAGATCATGGACCAATCGAATGTTAAGCCACGGATCAAGTGTCGTTAATACCGAGGAGAGAGATAACTGTCGAATTATAAGTTACAAATGTACATAGTAAAGAAACACACTTTACCTAACTCTACACTAGACTAAGTTATTCTTAACTATTTCCTCTGTGTTGGAATATCCTAACATCGTTGCTGAGTTCGAGATGAAGGACCTAGGACTGATGCATTACTTCCTAGGCCTGGAGGTCTGGCAGAGACCTAGTGAGATTTTCCTTTCTCAAGGAAAATACATTGTGAAGCTTCTGGAAAGATTTGGTGTGGTGGACTGTAGGTCTGTGTCGACACCAATGGAGCTCAACTTTAAGAAGTTCAGTGGCAGCGTTGTTGGGCCTGTGTTAGCAAATCCTACCAAGTTTCATCAACTCGTAGGGGCCCTGATGTTCTTAGTGAACACCTGTCCGGATGTATGTTTTGCAGTGAACACTTTGAGTCAACATATGGTTGA
This sequence comes from Pinus albicaulis, assembly GCA_034641835.2. Taxonomy (NCBI): domain Eukaryota; kingdom Viridiplantae; phylum Streptophyta; class Pinopsida; order Pinales; family Pinaceae; genus Pinus; species Pinus albicaulis. The sequence continues at coordinate 1,735,648,389 of CM076578.1, read as the reverse complement.
GCCTCATCACATTCACTGGGTTGGTGCCAAGAATCCGTTGAGATATTTTCGGGGCACGATAAACCATGGGCTAAGATATACTGCCGGGAGCGTTACACTCCATGGATATACTGATGCCGATTGGGCTGGCAGTGTGGTGGATCATAAGAGCACATTGGGATGTTGCTTCACACTTGGTTCTGCTTTGATATCATGGATGAGCAGGAAGCAGAAGTCGGTGGATTTGAGCACCGCGAAGGCCGAATACATTGCAGCAAGTATGGCCTGTTGTGAAGCAGTTTGGTTGTGAAAGCTCTTCAGTGAGTTGTTCGGGCATGTGCTAGATACCACCGTGATACTCTGTGATAACCAGAGTGGGATTCGGTTGTTCGAGAATCTCGTGTTCCACGATCGATACAAGCATATTGATATCAAGTACCACTTTATCCGGGATATGGTATAGCAAGGCGCCATAAGGCTCGATTATACAGGAACTGATGAGCAGGTCATGGATATTCTCACAAAGCCCCTAGGGAAGGTCAAGTTCCTAACCTTCTGTGAGAATCTTGGTATCATGGAACGACCCTATGCTGAGGGTCCTGTTGGACGATGAGCTCTGGGAACTCTGGGGGCTTTGGGGATAGCTTCTCGGAGCTATAAGCAACCACAGAGCTATGCTTGCCGAACCTTGTTGGTGTGCTTCTACCCCATCGCTGTGATGATTGAGTTGGTTCACCTCTCATTATCTGTGTCCCGTATGCATCCTACCCATGGAGTTCAGGGCTCATGGGAAGTACCTCTCATTTGGCTAGTGAGGTGGGAAAAGCTAGAGACTAGTAGCAAAAACTGCTGGACGCATCAAAGATTGCCGCACTCTCTATCTAGGATGGTACGATCCAACCACTTGATCTGGGATCAAGTATAGTGAGGTTTCGGACCTCCAACTGACTTCATGTTGGTATGAGACTCTTTGTGAGTCCTATAGAGGTTTCGGACCTCTGGGGTGAATCTGTCAGCCGGGAATGATGTCTTTGTGACTGACCCACTTATGTTCTGAAATAAAGAAGACAGCAAAGCAAGTTGCGGCGGGATGACGCACGATGTTTGGATAGCACAAGTGGATGGAGTTCTCCCTAGTTGAGAGGGAGTGTTAATTTTGGACAACTAGGTCCAAACTCCATGTTGTGATGCTCAGATGAAGATGCCAATATTTTTATTGTACTCCTCTTTCGGAGAGGTGCAAGATCGATCTGAAGATCATCTTAATCCGATGAGCAGAACATTTATTTTGAATTTATTCAAAATATGTCCAGGTTGGCCTTCAGGTTTTGTGCCCCAGCAGTTGTGTCACACACCCTCATTGATGGATATAAATTGGTCAACGTTGGAGGACATTTTCACTCATCTCATCCTCACACATTTCTCTCTCCTCATCTGATTGGTTTGATGACCTTGGAGGCTCTTCTCTCCACACGTGGGAAAATTTCAACAGCTGCTCTTTTCTGTTTTCAGCCTAGGGTTTCTGCAGCAGCATTGACCAACGTTGACTTTGGTCAACACAAGGTCGAACAAATCTGAAACTCTCCCTAAATTTTGATCTTTCAAATCCGCATTTTTGGCACTATTCCCGAGGCTAGACTTTGACTTTGCTGCGTTGACCTAGCTGATGTTGTTGTTTGCGTTGACCGTTCACTGACATCGTTGACTTTTGAGTTGACCGTTTTGGCTGTCCTAGAGGGTTGTGTGACATTGCTAGTTGACTGACCATATTGAGACTTTGCTGGTTGAAGCATCCGGTTGACCGTCGTAACGCACCAACACACTTATATATTTATGGCTTGTCTTCCGTCGATCTACTGGTATGTTCTATCAGCGTTTTACTTTGTTGTTTATGTGATCGCTGACTAATATCAGCATAAAAAGTAAAGTTGCATCAAGCATAGAACATCTACAAAAATTTACAAGTTGCCTCCATTGGATGATGAGGGGCATTTGGTTTTGACACCAGAGCTGATATTGGATACTCGAGACAGGAGATTGAGGACCAGGGTGGTCCAGGAGCATTTGATCAAGTAGAAGGATTTGTCGGAGGAGGATGCCACATGGGAAAATGAACAAAAATTTTAGCCTCCAATTTTGCAGTTGCTTGGGGTCAAGCAACATCCAAGAGAGGAGGACTGTAATGTCCCTTCCTAAATTTTCCTAATGTTTGGAAAATACATTTTGTCAATTTTGAATTAAATAAAATAAATTACCTTTTGTGGCTAATATAGGAAATAAAAAAGGAAAAGAATAAAGTAAATTGCTAGTGGAAGTTGGGGCCCACAAGGATAGCATATTGGGGAAGAAAGCAAATCGATTTCCCTTGGGTAAATTGAAATGCATGGAGGGACCCATGATTTTGCATGGCGAGCAATTATAAAAGGAAGGTTTGAGGAAGGCTTAGGCATCATTTGCATATTCTGATTTTCGAATTGCCTTAGTTGTTTAGCTGAGCCAAACCCTGTGTTGATTATCGCAAGATCTTCCCAAGGAGAGAAGCTCACCCCTTCTCCGTTGGACTTCGAGTGCCACTCAAAAAGGGTTTTTCTTCAGTGTTTGTGATTCAATGAGGCAGCCATAGTTCCCACGCATTTCTGCCGCAGTTGGGATGCAGAAGGAGTTGTGACTGTGCAATAGTGGGAGGTAGTTGTTGTGTGTGAGTTGTGTGGTGAAGGAAATCTTCTAGTACAGCTACAGGAATTATTGGTGGGATTTAGGAGTGTCGGAGCAGCTTCAATCCATGTGAGATCAGTGATGCGTTGTCCCTATCACTATCACTTCAGGAACTGCGTCACTCACCTACTGACTGCGCAGTCATTTGGAGGGCAGCATTTGGTGAGAGCATTTGCCAGAGTATTTTGAGTTGAGGAGCTGGAGGATTGATTGGAGGTGTGTTGTTGGAGGTTCGCTGGTGTTTTGGAGTGCAGAGATCTTCAATAGCATCTATAGCATCAGATTTCGAAATTGGAGGAGGGCCAAGCAGAGAAAGGTCCAATTTTGATCATTGGAGTTTGGGGCAAAGCTTTCTGGGTTTTTCTGAGTTTTGGGCAAGGATCACCTTCCTAAATTCCTAGAATTTTCTGAGCACTTTTCAGTGGAAAAAATCTAGTGCTGAAGTCAGCCAGCAGTTGCAGAAACTGGGAGACAGCGCAGTCATTCAGAGGAGCAGTTGTTGCAGCAGCTGTATCATTTGATATTGTTCACTTGAGACCTGTAGCTTGCCTTGTGCAAGCCCAGGTGCACATCTTCAATCTCATATTGTACTCCAGCCATCTATATTAATAAAATTTGGTGTTTCAGACATATTTCTTGTATCTGTGTTGCTGAAATAAAATTTCTGTGTTTAGTTTATTGCATGTTTTCTATATCACTGTAAATTCTCTATTTGGAATATTACATTCACACCTGCAAGTACCTTCAAGAGTACCTTCTGAGGTGATTGAAAATACACCTGAAAACACCACAAGTCAAATCTGAAAATGACAAGCTCAAAAGGCCCACGGCCTACACTAAAATCACCCTTACAGTGCTTTCGGCCAGATCTCGAGAGAGGGCATAAAAGACACTACCAGGTATGAAGATCACTCCAAAATTTGCTAACTGAATACTCAACCCATGAAGATTAGGCCCAGAAAAAACCCACTGAAATACTTCAAGGCCAGTTCTGAAAATGACACCTTAAAACCCTCAAGGGGTAATTTTGTTAGAGTTCAGTCTCAAAACCTCTTCAGAAATCAGACCTCAAAGTAGCATCAATCCCTTAATAAATGATAGCAAGAAGATGGCTCTTAGTCTAGGAGGATTGATATGGGGCTCAAATGCTTACGGCCAGTTCCCATATATAGCTTAAAAGAAAATTTTAGGAAACTTTGTTAAGGTTTCAAATCTTGAAGCCTTCCCAAAAAAAATGTAAACTTTCTGGACGTCATTCCTTAAAACCTCACACACCAGGTGAAAGAGACAGCCCTCTAAACTCATGGTGATGAAGAAAATAGGAACCTTCAGACAGGCTTATGAATTTAGCAAAAAAATGAACAAAAATAGATCTAACAATCTTTGCCAAAATCTTAACAAAAAACCATTCCAAAAAATTGATTTAAATTCTGCAAAACAAGTGAAGGGTTAGTTGAATAGTAGACAAAACTAAATTAAACCCTTCTAAGGCTGCGGACTTCAAACAGGAGATTATGCAGTCAAATATAGCTCACAGCCTACTCGGTATTTAACTCAAAATTTAATTTAAATTCTACTAAAATTTTACGATGAATTTTCTTAGGGATCAAGCCTCTAAAAAATCGTAATTTGCTCAGCTGAGGAGGTCCACGGCCTAGTGGAGAAAAGAGGCGCAGAGCCTGCAGCCTGAGGTAAAAGGCTTCTAAAAAAACGCAAATGAAACCAGCCCCCAACAAACTAATTCTCTAGCCAAAATCCAAGGAGAAACTCCCTTAAAAAAATGATTTGACCTTTAAGACAACAAGGGCCAATGTACAATAACTAAATTGAGAAAATAACCCCTATAGGGTCAGCGGCTTAATTGTCCTAAGGCAAAAACCCCTGCGGCTTCTTCAGAAAACTCCAAATAAATGTTTTAACTTTTAAGCCACAAAAAAGCTGAGACACTGATTGTAAAGGCTATAGGAGCCCTCCAAGGCCAGCAGGCATCCTTGAAAACTTAATTTTATGATATGTAAAATTGAAATCCAATATAGATCTACAATGGAAAAATAATAATAATAAAAAAAACTAAAATTTCTAAATTTTTTTAAATGAAAACCCATGCCAAAAATAGAATTCTGAAGTAGGAGAGGGGGTCTCAAACCCTAGCGGCTTCCTTCAGTCTTCAGATCTGCCAAGAGAAACACCAGAAATATATACACAATATAGATACAAATATGCACAAGCTTAGGAGAACAATATACACACGATCTATTTCCAATTTATTTACAAATTTATAATGATAATAACTCTTTAAATAGAAAACACTCCTTCTGACGATGAGAGGGAGTAAGGTGTCTGCGTGCTGGGGGGCTCGAACCCGTGACCTACGGATGCACGAGACGGTTCATTGATGGGCTCCCCTGGTTCTCCGCGACCCTGACGGTTACCATCACCTGCCCGCGGAACGGAGTACTGACTCTTATCTGAGTTATCGCTGGATGGTTGTGACTACCTTGCTACCTTCTACTGGCGGTTTCCCAGTTGCAGTTGTCGGTTGCTTTGACCATGGCATCAGAAATGGATGAGGAGCTCCTCGACTTCACCGAGGACCCATACACATCGACTAACATCTAGTCAGACCCTCCTCGGTTTTCTACAGGTATCCCATGCACCATGCCGAATGTTACTTCTTTTTTTCCTGACGGGTTATCTAGGGCAATGTTACTTGGGAGTGGGAGCGAGAGCGCCATTTTCAAAAGCTCCCGGTCCGGGAGCATTTTTTTTATAATACATATATATTTTATATTTTTTTATATTTTGATGCATATATGTCAACAAAAACATGTAGAATGATGAATTAGACATAAAAAAAAACATAAAAACATAGATTGAACCATATAACATCAATCATCTAGAAGTTATAATCTTCATCAACCACGTCCACAAGTTAGAAACATACAACATATTGACTCTTGAATCTCATGATTCATCAATCTTAAAGTTTCAAGCTTTCAAAATTCAATATATAACATTTATCATCAATGATTCATTGATCACCATAGTTGTACTTGTAAGCTAAGTGTAACCATTACAACAAAGAATATTTAACATAAAATGAAATGTTATAAAATGAAACAAAATGAAACAACTTTCAACTTTCATGAAGCATCATATTTATAATTCATAATGACTTATAAACTTATAACTGCCAACTTCAAAGTTTCGAACTTCAAACTTAAATTGTCATATATTGTTTACAAAAAATATCTTCCCTTAAATATGAAAGAGTCAAGTTTCAACAGTTATAAAAAGTTAAAAACTACAAGAAAATATAAAAGACTAGTAAACTGTATATCTATTTTATCTATTGCTTGACCTCTTGCCAAGAGAAATGTCTAATTTTTTAGCAGCTCATGGTAATGGTTGTCTTCCAGCAGTCTCCTCGCGGGAAGTACCACGACCATAACTAGAAGGCCCATGGCCTCCACGTGACGATGTAGGCGAAGGCTGTGTCAGCATAGGAACAATAGTTGGAACTCGAACATTGGCACTGGCACTACTGTCGGATGGTGGGTGTGGCGATGGCATGGTTGTTGTTGCTTCATCCTCATCTCTCAAAAGTTCTGCTTCCAATTCTTCCAGATGTATAGTGTCGTCCTCCAAATTATCGTCATTTGGGTTGCTGTCCCAAAGTTTATATGTAGATCCTCATAAGCCTGATCACAATAATGACTCAACAACCTCAAGTTGTAGTGCACATAAACCGAGCTTTCTACTCGGTTTTCGTTGAGTCTGTTTTTCTCACATTGTGGATGAAGCTGTAGGTGCTCCAACACCTCTCTGCAGAAGAAGTATTTACAACCTGTGAGAGAACTTTTTTTTCCAATTTTGGCAAAAGTCCCATGCCGCCATATGCTTCCCACCATGTGAGAGCATCAAATCTGTCTCTATCTTCCATTGCATGCAAAAAACCAAACAAACCAGTGCAACTGAAGTATCTGCCTAATTCAAGGCGCAGATTAGCACACTCCTCCCTGTCAGGGACCAACTTGTCTAATGCTTTCATATATCCCTCTTGTACCTCTGGATCTGTATGAGGTTTGATCCTAACCCCACCCCCAGGTGCAGGTTGGCCCAACCAAGATGAAGAGTATTATTTTGGCATAAGGATATACGCCAAAGCATGTAGTGGAACATTAATTTTATTCCACCGTGCACACACACAGTTGTGAATCATTGAATACAAGTTGGGATCATTTTCTTTAACATCTTTTATTTGCCCCAACATTCTATCCATCTGCGCATACACCTCCCGAATCATTGGTTTATCTGTATCTGCAAAGCGAATCATGCTATAAATGGGCTTGGTGAAATTCAAAATTTCCCTTACACGTGCCCAAAACAAAGGATCAAGAGTGGTCTCCTTCACCTGTTCAAAACCTTGCCTGTCAATTGATGTTGTTGCCCTATCCTTTAATACCTGCCAATGTGGACTTGATACCATGGCTGCCAATGACTCTCTTACCTTCAAAAGGCGCCTGGAGGTGAGGTAATAGCTAGCAAATCTAGTCTTTTCAATCTTCAACAACTCCAATCTTGACTGCGGAAAATCCCATAGGTATTGCGATGATTTGTAATAAGTCTTATCATTTTTTTGCCTCTCTTGTACAAATCACCAAGCCATCTGTATTGAGGTTGTTTGTTTTTAATTATATCATGCATCAAAAGGTTCATTGTGTGAACCAAACACCCAGACCAAAATATGTTGGGGTATTTATCCTCAAAAATTGCTCCCGCTGCCTTACAATTAGCAGCATTATCAGTGATGACTTGGACAACATTGTATGGCCCAATACGTTCAATTGTGTCAAGTAATGGTTCTGCAATGTTGATACCGGTCTTAAACTTATCTGAATAATCATATGATGAAAGGAATATTGCACCACTAATAGACACAGCAAGAACACTTATCAATGGCTTGCCTTTTACATTTGTCCATCCATCAGATACAATGGACACCCAATGCTCATTCCAAAAACTTGACATTCTACTCAAAGAATGAGTTATTTTTGCTTTTTCATGATCAAGTCCCACGGTTCTAGCCTTGTCATACCCAGGGCTCTTGTATCCTTTGGGGGCATCATTAATGGCAAAAAACATTTCATGCCAATAAGGTGAGCAAAGAACATTGAATGGTACCCCACATGCATAGAGAAACCGGATAATTTTTGAATCCACATCACTCCTAGACCCTTCGTCAAGGAAATCCGATATGGTTCTACGCCTTAAAGAGATGTTTGGTCCTATGCCAAGTGTGCCTCCATAACCACTGCCATGGGTGGAAGTTGATGGACTTCTTTGTGCATGATGTGATGGTACATAAGATTCAATGAAACTCTTAGATCTTTTAGATTTGTATTGGGCTTCCTCCTCTTCCCTTATGTATTTGGCTCTATCTGTTGTTGACACACTTACACAAGTTTTGATTCCTATATTTTTATCTCCATCCCATGGCCTTTTCCCACAAAGGTGCCTTCTGACACGGGTGTGTAAACTTGTGTATTGTGTATTACAATGGGGGCATAAAAATTTAGTGGTTCCAACCCCTTTCCCTGCTTCAAGCCTAGTAACATATTTCCACAATGGTGTTTGGTCAATTTTAGTTGGTGTCACTATGGTCTCATTATCTCCACTCTCCCCTTCCTCCTCACCTTGGTACTCCTCTTCAGGATTTTCATCATATCCACTATAGCCCACTTCAGGGAGCACAAATTTGGTTTAGGGAGCGCTCGAGGAGCAAACACTCCCCAACCGCTCCCTCCTTACAAATTTCACTCCCAGAGCGTTTTTTTTAACGAGGGAGCGCTCGGGGAGCGTTCGCTCCCAAGCGCTCCCTGAAACACTCCCGTTTTGGCAGGGAGCATTTTTGCAGCGCAGGGAGTGGGTTCGAGAGGGGGAGGGCGCTCCCCCGCAACCCTGATCTAGTGTTTCTCCGGTACACCCTACCTCTTCCTACCCTATTCTGGATTTTGACTCCTTCATGGTTGCTGACCTCAACGTTGTAACCTCCTCTGTTATCCTTACTGTTGTTGAATACAACAACATACTCTCTTCGGATCTCTAACCACCATCTCCGTCATCCCTTGCTTTCTTGGCTCAAACATTCCCTCTATCGCTTCCAGAACCCTCGGGTTCTAACCTCCCACATATTTACCCTCTAGGGCTCCCCCTCCCTGCTAATTCTAGCTCAGGATACACTGGTGCACTTCATTCGGCCATCCCTATTGCGGTATGCACTTCCTCTCTACCCTCCCGTACTGCTCTTGCTTCATCTCGCCATCCATTTGGTCGTTTTAACGTTTGCCTCCCTGACCTCCATATCCCCTCGACCTCTGCCTCGGTCTCTACTCCACCTTCCTCGGTTGCCTCTGAGCCTCACACTACCCGTACACACCCTGGTGCGACCAGGAAGACTAAGTGCGTCAAGGTCTGTAACATAGGCAATCAGCGCACCCTTGGTGAAGGGATACAAATGGCGGATGTGATTGGAACTGTGGACAGGGTTTTGGTGGGTAGGGTTCATGGCCAAAACTACAACACCAAGAGACTCAGACAATGGGTATCAAAGATTTGGGGCAATACCCTACAAGAACTCCCAACTGTGTTCACGCTGACAAAGGGATGGTTTTCCATTCAATTCACTTCAAAGGACCTCACAGATTGGGTTCTCTCTCAGTTCTGGCACATAGAACTTGCACCTGTGCACCTCAAGAGATGGAGCCCCTTATTCGATCCAGAGAGGGAACACCTGGGGGTTGACCCCATTTGGGCGCGCCTCCCTGGATTGCCTCTACATTTATGGAAGGAGGAGATATTTATCAGCATTGGTAATATACTGGGTACCTATCTAGACCATGACTAATCCTACATCAATTCGGGCAAGATGGCTTTCGCTCGCATTCTGGTACACCTGGACACAAGGGAGGGATTGGAGGAATCCCTTAAGATTCACTAGAGGAATACTACCCGCATTCAAATACTGGACTATGAAGGTGTGCCTTTCAGATGCAGACGTTGTCACAAGGTTGAGCATGTTTACAAGGATTGCTCGCTGCTAACAAATGTTGCCACTGCACCTTCATCTGCTGGTCCCCGTGCTCCACATTATCCGATCATTTTTTCTCTGAACAGGCAAAACCAGTTGTTGGGCACTCACTTATCGTCACAGGACCTACCACCCTTGGGGACTGTCAATGTTGTTGCTACTCGCACTTCGACCAGGATTACCAGATCCATGACAACAGCTGCAGCATCGAGTCATCCTCCGGGCACTGGTGCCTCTCCTCTTCCCCCTTTTAATTTTTCATCTCTAATGTCTTCTCCTGCATCGCACATTTGCTCTTATTCCTTTCCATATGGTATTCGTGTATCTTCCATAGTATGCTCCATTGTTTTCTCCCCAGAGGTATACTCTTGCCCCCCTCCATCCATACCCCATCCCCCTTCCTCCACTTTATTCTGGTGGAGATCCCATTTGAATCAGTATCCTCTCACCCCTATAACCTTTGTCCTCGACTCACTCCAGCACATGCTGGTTTGGGCACTAGACCTACTCATTCCCTCATTCCAATTAAACCTTCTCGAGGTCGACACTCAAATATTTCTAAGGCTATTTTACAAGTTGGTCTAGACATTGCGGTTGGCAAGCAACTCTCCATTGAAGGGGTTCTTAGAGCAAGAAATGCCCCCCCCCCCTTTGGTTACCCAATGAAATGCCCTTCTTTCAACTGTCGAGGGTTTGCTAGCCTTGCAAAGTGTCTAGCCATTAGGCACCTATTTGACTCTATCAATGTGAATATCATATTCCTTCAAGAAACCCTTGGGCCATCTGAGACCACCACTGTTGCCCTCTCTTCACTTTTCCCCTCTTGGATTTTCCATGCTCTGGATGCCCGAGGGCGATTGGGAGGTTTGGCTCTGGCTATAACCCACGGGTTATCAGACTCATCAACATTTGGGGAAGGGAAGGCGTACTCATAGCTGACATTTTCTTTGAGCAGCTCAGGTATGAGTTAAGGATGGTTAATGTGTATGGACCCTGCCAACATCGACCAATGTTATCAGAACCGAACCGGTTCTGAAAAACCGGCCGGTCCGACCGGTTTGGAGGCAAAACCGGTCCGAACCGGAAATGACTGGTTCGGTACTGAACCGGTCGGTTCCGTACCGGTCCGGTTCGAACCGGTTCCACCGGTTCACAAGCCTGGGCACAAAAAAAAAAATTGTTTTTCTTAATTTTTTTTTAATTTTTTAAATTTTTTTTCTAAATTATTATTTTTCCTAGTTAATAACGCTACCCTAGCCCCCCCTAAAACTACTTAAACACCCCCACCCCCTCTATTTCCCTCACACTATTCATGGTAATGTTAAATTCTTAAAGTAAAAGTGACATTCTCCTTAATCTTCATTTTCATCCTTTTACTTAAATTTTTAACATTAGCATGAAATGACTCAGGATGTTTGAGAGTGGTTCCGACCTCATTGGATTTCATATGGAGAAAGTAGAATTTTAGATCTCATTCAAAATCCAGCAGACTTATCAGTTTTTCAGGATTTCAGGATTGGGTTATTGCAATGTTTCCATCGAATTTTGTCATGTATTAGGGTATAGAACTCATATTTAATCAAGAGCACCAATCCCTCTATGTATCTTGATGTTAGTGACATTGGTTGTCAAACTCCTCTATCATGACCCACTAAAAATGTACCCATCACTCAAACAAAACCTTGACTATCGAAGATGATAGATAAATCTATGTTTAAATCAATGAATTAAGTATGAATTTGTGTAAAAAATATCTAATTTTTAATATATATATATATATATATATATATATATATTTTAAAATATATATATATTTTAAAATATATATATTTTTTAATAAAATAATATATAACGTATCGTATCCCAGAAGTATCCTGTTCCAGGGTCATCGTACCCGTAACCGATTCTTCGAATCCCCGTATCCCCGTATCAGGTGACTTAGGGATTCTGATGATGATTGATGATTTGATCATATGTAGCTTGTAGTATTGTAGGCTATAGTATAATACTATGATCTAACATGTTATTTTGGACTATAAAGGCCTTTTAGAGCCTATTTCTTGATGTTTGTTACATTTTTTGTTCAGCGATGTTTTGCACTAAGTGCTATTTTGGCTATCTGCACCTATATAATGAAAACTTTTGCATATTTGTGTTCAAATGGTTTGGATTAATATGGATGTACATGAATATATCTGGTTTTTCTTTAAAATATGAATATTTTGTGTGTTTTTGGTAAACCGGTTTTTTTTTCCGGTTTCTTTCCGGTTCCAGTCCGGTTCCGACCAGTTCCCGGTCCACATGGTTTTCCGGTTCAATAACCGGTTCGGTTCCGATAACATTGACATCGACAAGAATTTTGGCTCTCCTTACTCCAAACATCATTCATGCAAGCATATATCATCATATTGGCGAGAGACCTCAACTTCTCCTTGGGGCCTGCCGAATCTTGGGGACTCAATACCCACATGGACCCCCTAACAGATATCATCAGACATTAACTGCTCACCATCATCTGGCTAATCCTGCAATGGCATCCCCCAACACTACTTGGCGCAACCGGCATAGTGGCGAGGCAATGGGTGGGATCTGGGGGAATTTCAGATCACCCCCCCGTTTACCTTGAGATCTCTGGAGAATCCTCTAAGCCAGCTACCCCCTACAAGTTCTGTTCAGTGTGGCTACAGGATGAGGATTATATTAGGATGATTAATCAAGCCTAGAGGAGTGCCCCGAACAATTCTGACCACACCTGGTCAGCTTCCTTTGCCAATAATCTACACTTGATTAAGAGGATGTCCATTGATTGGGCCAAAGACAAGAGAAGACAGGATGAACTTGATCTAGCTAAGATTGAGCGGGGGATTGCACAACTCAAGGACCCACTTAATGGCGGTTTTTCCTCTGATGCTGCCAAAGAATATCTCATCAAACTGGAATCGAAACACCTCAGAATCCTCAAGGACAAGGGAAGAAATTTAGAGACTCAAAAGTCGGGCCATTTGGTTAAAAGCAGGTGATGAAAACACTGAATTCTTTAAGCAATATGCCAGAGGTAGACGGGCCATCAATACCATTTGGGAACTTGAAAATGTGGATGGTACTCCTACCTCATCCTTTGAACAGCTAGCCAATCTAGGCACCTCCAACTTCAGGAACCTCTACAGAGCCCCACAGGAAGCGACACTGGCAGAAACCATCAAAATTGTTGGCTATTTCCTAAGGTATGTGGACAGCAATACTGCAGGGGACCTATACAAGCCTGTCACCATGGTAGAGCTTGAGGCAGTCCTCAAATGGTTCAAAAAGGAAAAGAGTCCTGGCCCTGATGGATGGTCGGTGGAATTATACCTCGCCTTCTTTGAACTTATGGGACAAGAGCTTCTGGAGGTGGTGGAAGAGACCAGAATTACATGCTGCATGTATGATGCCTTTAACTCTACATTCATTGCCCTTAGCCCTAAGTCTGACCTTCTCTCCTCTTTTAAAGACTTCCGCCCTATATCACTATGTAATTGCATTTACAAAATCATGGCCAAAATTGTCACCAACAGACTCAAACCTATCCTATCTGAACATATCTCCCCTGAGTAATTTGCATTTTTGGAGAACAGTCAGATTCATGAAGCCATTGGGGTTGCACAGGAGGGGCTACATAGTACACTATATGCATACAAAGAAAATCAAAGGAATGATTCTTAAGATTGATCTTGCAAAAGCTTTTGATTAGACCAACTGGTTCTACATCAGAATGCTCCTCACACACCTTGCTTTCCCCATCTCGGTTATCAACGGGATCAAGTGTTGCATCACTTTTGTCTCTTACAGTGTTCTTATTAACAGAGCCGCAACCAATTTCTTCCATGTTGAACGGGGCCTCTGACAGGGATGTCCGCTCTCCCCATTACTATTCCTACTTGTCATGGAAGGCCTGAGCAGATATCTGATTGATGAAAGGGATCGGGGCAGTCTAAAAGGTTTTAAAATCACAGAAAATTGTATATTGACACATCTGCTCTTTATGGATGATGTCCTCATATTTCTGAATGGTTTCCCTGGAGATACAACGGTTATAAACTCATCTCTGCAACTGTTCTGCAAAGCTACAGGTATGACTTGTAATAACTCAAAATCTACTATCACCACTCATGGATGTACTCCACATGAGGTCCACTATGCCTTGCAACGTTTTCCTTTTAGCTCTATGAGATTTGAGGAAGGTCTTAAATACCTGGGTTTTCATCTAAAACCAGCTAACTACAGAATTGTTGATTGGACCCGGCTGATTGCAAAGATTGATAAGAGACTTAACACTTGGCACCACAGATGGCTCTCTCAGGCTGGTCGACTTGTACTTATTAAATCAATCCTGGAGGCCATTCCAGTTTACTGGATGTCCTTGGCCTAGAATCTGGATACCTAAGGGTATTCTCACCAGGATTCAAAGAATCCGTTGTCGATTTCTGTGGAATGGCACTAAGGATGGACACACTTTTGCTTGGGCAAGATGGGACCTCATTGCCCTTCCTAAGAAGTGGGGGGGTTGGGGCATCAAAGACCTGCCTTCTTTCTCCATGGCGATGGTTGCTAAATTGGGATGGCAGATCCTCACAGATTATAGGCTTTGGACTAACGTGGTCATCCACAAATATATCCATCCATCACAGCCGATTGAATGGATCAAAGTCGGGCATTAGCACAAAACAAATATCTCAACAATTTGGAGGGCCATCTTGAACTCCATAGAACACATTAGAAATGGTCTGGCTTGGAAAGTGGGTTCCGGCAAGCTAGTCCGTATTGGATGTGACCCATGGTCAAGTAGTGGAAATGCTCAGCTGCTTCCACCTGAATTTATTCTCTCATTGAACAATGTTGGTTTTTATACCCTTAATCAGGTGGTTGACCCAACAAACTCAACCATTTTCTCTCAAGGCTGGATGAACTACCATGAACTACGTATCCATCAACAATGGGAAGATGATTGGGCACACTACATATCTACTCTGTCTGAAACACATGTTCGAATCACTGAAAGAGATGATGAGATCATCTGGGCAATCTCCAAACATGGAAAATACACTCCTAAAGATGGATATCTCCATATATATGAACCTCATCGACCATTGGATCTGTGTTGGTGGTGGAGCCCGTTATGGAAATTGAAGTGTCCAGCAAAGGCCAAACTATTAATGTGGTGCATTCTCTCCAACAAGATCCCCACTGGGGCATACCTACAAAAGCGTTCTTTCATCGGCCCATCTTAGTGCACACTTTCTAAAAAGGCGATGGAGGACTCTGACCATCTATTTCTTCATTGCCCTGTCACCCTATCTCTCTGGACCCATGTTTTGGCTGCCCACAACCTCAACATGATCTGGTTGGGGCCATCTGTCAAACAAGCCTGGGAATCATGCTGGCACACCTCTCACCCACATAAACTCCGCAACCTTCCCACCTTAATCTACTAGGGCATTTGTATAGCACGTAATCGATCTATCTTCCATGATCTGCTCCCATCCTGGATGGTCATATCCACCCACCTCTCCACCATTTAGCATATGATCCCGGATGACCCTCCTCACCCTTCCCCTCGGACCATCATCCTTTGAACCATTGATAAATCCTTTCCCTGGGCCTATTTTGATGGATCAGCACAACACTTTGGCTGTGGAGGGGGGGTGATCCTTTACCTTATAGATCAACATTTCTACAAGGTTCAAATAGGTCTGGGAAGGGGTAGAAACAATTATGTTGAACTATCTTGCCTAAGAGCTCTTCTACAATTTGTCCTCTCAAAAGACTACAATAGAGTTCATATGTTCGGAGACTCAAAGATCATCATTGACTGGTTCAATATGCATACAACATGTCACGTGCACACACTACAAAATATTTTGGAAAGGGTTTATCAACTGAAATCTCATTTTAACTGTATCTCTTGTCATCATATATACAGGGAGAGGAATCAAATTTCCGATTCACTTTCCGAGGAGGCAGCGCACCTACTAAAGGACCAATGGGAGATACAGGAACAAAATGAACACCAATTTTATCATTTCTTCCACAGGCCATTTGAAGATGCACCAGAACAAGGGGCGAGCGCGCCCTAACTACTGAAGATTCACATCTTTTTTAGAGTTTTATACGACACAATTATTTGTATATTTTGTTAATGTACAGCTCCATCATCTGCATATTTACACAGCGCTCTTATATTTTTTGGAACGCTTACTGATATCTATTTTTTAATGCGGCTTTATGTTAACATATCTGCATATGCCCTAAGCATATACAACATGTAATTTTCATTTTTATAATGAGTTATGATTTTTCCTGTAGAAAAAACTCTTTAAATAGCAAATAGGTCTTTATAGCGCCAATAAATTTAAGAGTAAATAAGAGAAAGAAATTTTATTTTATTTTTATGCCCTTGCCAAGACCCTGCACCATAAATCGTTAGATAAGCCAAGAAGCCAAACAAGGTGTGGTCACTTCAAAGTCCATGTATTTGGGGTTTGCCCAAGGGCTGAATAACTTGAAGATTCTACACTCAAAAGATAGATTATTAGTTCCAAAGGGGTTTGATTCACACAAGAAACCCAAAGATCTAGAAATGCCTGCTAGATCTACTATATTCAGAGTGTTTACTCTAGCCCAATACCTAATGCAAGATGTTTGTGCAAATAGATAATCCAACCACTGGCTATTGAAACTATAATCTTCGGTACAAACACAATTAGAGCATTAAAACCATTCAGTGCATACCATAAATCATTGAAAGAGAGACACCTTAAATTGAAACCCCAAAGACTTTTTTTATTCCAAAAATATCTAGCAGAGCTTAGCTTAGTACATCGCTTAAGATTTTTTGATCAGTACACCATGATCAATGAGGAGCTCAATGGCTTCCTTATATAGAAAAAATGAGAGTATCAAACCCCTCCAAGTGGAAATAACAACTAGTTTGACTTGATCCTGGAGAATAACAACTAGTTGTTGCTTGATCCATGCCAAAATTAACTCCTATCCCTTAATCTGGAGGAAAAAATCGAATTTGTTGATGAAGGCCTTGATCCTATTCCAAAAAATGTTTTTTCCAACCTTTTTTCCTTGAAAATTGATCCTTGACTTAACCACCATGGTCCAAAGGTTTGATTTTTCCTTTGACACCACGGTCCAAAGGTTTCATTTTTCCCTTGACGTTGGACCTCAAAAATTTAACTTCTTATGGACCCACGAAGTTTTCTCCAAAAATTATTTTTCTAATTTGAGAGAATATTTTCTCTCGTTTTAATTTTTTTAATTAATTTCAAGCTAATTAATTTTCTTTTAGTTTTGCTAGAAAATAAATAAAAATACTTAAGAGGGGATTAAATATTTTTCCACCCTCTAGTAGGATAAAAATACATCGACTCGATAACACTAGGACTCACCTAGACCTTGTCAATGAGTACCAACTTAGCTTTGGGGTATATTTGGGAGAAAAACTCTGCCAATTATTCGTGTTTACAAACACAAATAATTTGGAGAGGTTAGAAAACTCCATAGAGTGAAACCCTTTGAGAAGAATCACTTACCTACAAGTTGTTACATGGCTTAATAGTCATACTAGAATCATTTCTTACAATAATTTGCAAAATTTGGGATTACAATGATGACATTGAAAAATAAATTGTCCATTGTTGTGTACTCTACTGCTTGGAACTGTTGACATGTACATGGTCAACACATGTATTTCTTAGTTCCAATTTTTTTAATATTTCGCAGCATTTTTATTATGAAGAATGCATCAGTGATTTAATCGTTATTTGTCAAATAATAATTCAGAAGACAATTAAAATACTAACAGTTACAAGATTAAATTCTAGTTGTTGCATTCAAGGAATTTTCACATTGTTCGAGCAAGTAAATATACCTCCTGCAGCTGCCAGACCAACTCGCTCTGCCTCTGGGATATTGATCCGGCCACTAGCAACTAATCAAATACGGAACTGAGAAATATGCACACATAGACCAATTTGACAAGGTTATTTTTGGAGCCTGGACAAATGTCCCTGGAAAAACCCCCAGGGGAAAACCAGTGTAGCAGATGAGGGTTTTATTATTATCTTCAACAAGGCTCTGGCAAAAACTGATCACCACTGGAAAAATTTACTGGAGATTAATTGTCTCCCTCTGCTACTCGATCTAGCCTCTCCTAACCTGCTTGCACACTCCCTAGCCACTCGCACCACAACCCGAAATGCTCACTGCTTGCCTTAGGATTTTCGCGCGGCCTCTGGGAATTCATCCCAGCATGTACACTTGCCTCCTATTGTTGCTAGACCAATTCGCTCTACCTCTGGGATATTGATCCGGCCACTGGCAACTAAAACGTGATCTCTCTGACAACTCGCACTAGATAAACTAAATAACTCACACTAATATTTCGGCCTTCTTCTGCTAATAATTCAGCCTCCTCTTCCTGTCACCGAGACACTTGAAAATACTGATGAAAATCTCCTCCAAACTCCCGCTCCCAAATCTTTGTTGAAACCCTTGCCTCTGATGCTTCCCTAGCTTGAACTGCACCCTTGATGAATACCTGCAACTGGGTAGTCAAACTACTCCACCCACAACTAATGCCTTCTCCAAACCATTCGACCTGCTCTTATAATCTCTCGTTGGAGTCTCAACGGCCACGATCACATCTCAATCAATGGCTAAGATCATCTTGACTTCATCAATAAGGTCTCTAGAGAAAAATAGAACTTCCTCAATTAATTCACTTTAATTAACCACTTTTCCTAAGTTAGACTTAGGAATATTTTAATTATGGCTAATTAATTTAATTGAGGTGTCTCCAAGTGTTATCTCGCGAAGCCATTTCTGGGTTTTGGAGATCTCATGTTCCTTAGCCTCTTAGACATCATAGAGACTAGAACACATGTCCGTTGCTACCTCAAAACTAACATTTCATCCTCAAAAAGAGGGGAAGTACTCGGGGGTTTTCCCCAAATGTGTAACTAGAGAAAAAGAAATTATATATATGTAACTAACTAGAGAACTAGAGAAATTATACATACATACATATATATATATATATATATATATAAAGAGAGAGAGAGAGAGAACTTTTAAGCATTGGGAAATTACATCTCAATTGCTTTTTGATCCCTCTGTGCTTAATCTATTCAAAGTTAATATGGATCTATGTTCATATTTAGGATAAACCTCATGGAATTTTGTTTAACACTTAGTGACATCCAACTTTTGAAATACAAGAAGCCATTTACCCTGTTTGTATGAACTCTAGAGTCCTTATTTTAATATCATAGACATCATCCTAGGTCCTCCAGACTTGTAGCTACCTTTCCTTATGTGGAGATCTAAAATGTGTTTCTCAGTTTTTCAAGCTTCCCAACTGTTCATGTCTGTATGGGGTTTTTTATATCTCTATGGAGTCTGTACATATATGCCCATAATGTGCAAGGCATTTCTTATTTTTCGAACATTCTCTTCATGCTAACTCTGCAAAAAAGTATTACTATTGAAGAAAATTCCCCATACTTTAAAGAGTTGTCCTATACAAACAGATCTATCAAATTTGAATTTAGTACCAAACTACTCCATCCAATACCAATCTGCGCTCTAAATACAACACATATAATTCATAACATATTAAACCCTAGGATGATGATACAACAGGCAAGTAGGATGATGTTGATCTTCTGTCGAAATTATAGAAAGTAAGTCTCAAGCAGTACAAACCATCATCCCATATTGTTGGTGCCCTATGCTTAACATGCAGACCTCAGTTGCAGAGTATGCTCCAAGCATGAAAAATTGATGAGTGTCTATTGACTGTACCAAATGCTGTATGGGATCTTGTTCAAGGAAAAAAATGCATTAGTTTGGCTCAACACTTCTACTATGAAATTCACAATCTTGAGAGGACATACCAACACCAAACTGAAGCATGGTTTGATACCTAACAAGATTACAATGTGAGAGAATGGGCATTCACCAACTACATACCCAGTAGAATGGCCTTTCCAACATGAAACTTGAACAGAACCATGAACGAGTGCTGCTCCCTGCTGCTGACTGACAAGCTGTCTGACCCAGTCTTTTGGTGGTGTTTCAGGCAGGAACCCTTCTTTGAAATGATTGATGAGTGAATGTCTTTGCTTACAATATGCATCCCTCCATAAAGAAGATCTTTGGATAATACTATACCTGCAAAAAAACAACAATAATTTACGCCAGATAATATCATGTGTGTCAAATATCATAAGTGGATAACAATACAGACAGAAAAAAAAAAAAACAAAACAAAACAAACGAACAAAGCTTTTAAATTCCATTAAAATATTTTGGACTTAAGATCATTTAATTAATCAATGTGACTTTTTCCACCAAAAAAATAAAGAATTTAACTGCCAAATGGTAATGATAACATAATTATCGGTGAAGATGATTATGATTGGATGGAGAGTATAACAAGGAATAAGTAGAAAAAAAGTTATCTCACGGAAATCTTCAAGAACGTAGAAAGATGTAATAACAGACTGAATTTCCCATGAGCTTATATGAGCATTGTTACAACAAAATCTAGCACCCCATATGGTGTAAAGTCCCAAGCATCAAGAAACTAGTCTTGTGCAACTCAAAAAGGCTACCCATTGTCATCACATTAGCTCTTCCTCTCACTTTTGGTTAGCTCTTCTCCAACTCAAGGGGGCATTCCCTGAAGATAATATTGCTAAGGCTTTAGAGTGGAGTCACAAAGTGACATATTGAAGATTGCTAAGGCTTTAGGATGCCTCTCCATAAGCATCTTGCCAGCAGCAACATAATTTGCAGCATTGTCCATTATGCCTTGGACAACATGTTGTGGACCCACCTCCTGAATGAACAGGTCCAAAAAATCACATAATAATCATGCATCTTTGATATATGCAGATGCATCAACATATTTCATAAACATTGTCCCCTTAGGACAATTAACCAAGAAGTTAATAAGGGTTCTACCATTTTGATCAGTCCAACCATCTGACATCACAGTGCATCTTGTTTGTGCCCATAACGCCCTGAACTCCTCCAATATTACAGTACATTTGGCCTTTTCATGTTGAAGAATACGCCCTCTCAAGTAATCATAGGAAGAGGCTTTGTACCTCGGGCCAACTATTGTAATAGCATCAACCGCAAGCTGGTAAAATGGATTGTTCCTGGCAATGTTAAAGGGAACATCACTCCATAGAAAACACCTACCCAGTAACTTGTCAGCTTTTTCCTTCTCCTTTTTTTTAAGAGCTGACCTAATAGATAGTTGTGCACCAGGTGTGGTTCTAAGAACAAAAAATAATGAGGCAGTTGTAGGGTTGACTGTAGAAATTGATTTTGAAGAAGAACCACTCTCACAGTCACCTCCCACGACTCCACTCCCTACCATTTGATTCTTCAAAACTGCCATGGTTAGTTTGGTTGTCTCTACATCTTCCAATGATTTGAGGACTCTACAGATGATTTCTGGAGTTGTATTTGTGCAAAGTCCTACTTCATATCTTGGAATTTGTGCAAGGTGGAATCATTGTACTCCCCTTGTCATATATTGTCCACATAACTTGCAAGTCAAACTTGATCTATGAAACTCCCCATCGGGTTCACGATATTCCCATATAGGGTCCAATTTTCTTGGCATGTTTGTTGAACTCTTAATGTAAGATTGAGCCTAGAACACAAGAAGAAATTGAAATTAAACAAATCAAATTAACAATAAACATTTTGAATTTTTGACCAAAAAAATTAAAAATCCTCCACTCAATGCAACAATAATGGCAAAAAAAACACACTCAAACCCAAGCAAAAATCATAGAAAAAACCTAGGGCACAAGAAGAATTTAAACAAATAAAATTAACAATCAACATTTTAAGTTTTAAACAAACAAAAAACCCTCTCCACTAAATGCAACAATAATGGCAAAAAACATAGTCAAACCCCAAGTAAAAATCATGGAAAATATATGAGTGACTAAAACCCAAGGAGAAACAAGGAGAAAACAAAAAAATAGGGACAAAATTGATGCCCATACATGAAATCCACGCCTCGTTGAAGAAACTCGGTCCAAATTCAAAATTTCTTTGCTTGGGATCCTAAATTCCTTCGGTTTTCTCCTCTCTCGCCCTTATAGATTAGTTCTCCTCCTCCTTAGCTCTCACCCTTGCCCTCTTATTACAAAATGAAACAACAAAAAACCAAAACAACCTTTTAAAAGTTGTTGTTTCCACGGGGCACGATTTTTTGGCATCGGATAGTGATTTTTTCAAAATGAAAAAATCGTTGATTTAATCAGTCGATTTAATCATTTAGGCAAAAACAATCACAATTTTCACAACACTACTCAGGATGAGTTATGAAGAAAAAAATATATATAGCTACAAGGAGCCTTGTGAGCCAAGGCACAAATGCAAGGGATATGGCACTACATTGAGGTGCTCTCCGAAAGTGAGGGAGAAGAAGAAATAGGACCAGTGCAAAATGACAGGCATTCTAGTTCAGAGGAGGAGCAACCACGACCAAAGGAAGTAGGTGGCACCATAGCCACACTTTCAAGAGTCCCTAGCTAAAACTCCATCAGAATCAAAGGTTCCATACAAGGGCATCATGTCACACTGTCCTAATTAATGGTGGGTCAACCCACAATTTTATTGACTTTACAATAATAGCTAAAAAAAGGCATCCCAACAAAGGACTAGGGAGGCTTTAATGTGGAGATGCCCAAAAATTTCATCATGGCATACAATCAGACAATCCCAAAATCAAAGTTAAAGATGGGAAACTAGTTACTACACTATGGTTGACGATTTCTATGTGGTGAAGTTGTTGAATTCTAGCATAGTACTGGGTGTCCAATGACTTATCACCAAAGGGAAGCATTGAAAAACCTATCAGACCATGGAGATGGGTTTCAATATGAAGAAAGGTCAAAGGGTAGTCTTGAGAGGCATGACTCAAGATCCTCCAAAGATTGCTACACTTAAACAAATGGCAGGCAGAAGTGGGCAGAAGCACATGGAAACATCACAAGATACCCAACATATTAGCCCCCAGTCCAATTCAGATGAAGGGGGGAATTCGAAGCCAAGGCCAGGTGTTATGATTCAAATAGAGCTTAACTGTGTTGAGAGGCCAGTAGTAGTAAATCAAGAGTACTCAAGATGGAGGTGCGAGACCAAACATAAAGGGCATCCACAAGTAAGAGGAGATCCAACAAAAATATAGCAAAATAGTGAAGTGGATGGGCCATCATGAAGAGTTATGTTCTTCAACCTTGCCAAAAAAATTTATGGGTGTTGGGTTATAGGGGTTGCTTCATGGCATGATAACAAATAGCAACATTATTGAATTGGGAAACCTTGAGATGATGCAGCAAATTGCTACCAAAGCTTTCAGTCGGCTTATTTGGGATTCTAGTACTGGATGGAATTTGCTTGAGAACGAGCAAAATTCAGGAAGGGAGGATTGTAATGTCCCTTTCTAACCCTTAGAAGCAAATGGAGGTTGAGTCTTAGCCTATCTAGATCACATGGGCTATTGATAGGAAAAATAAAGGGTCCACCATAATAAGATAGATAATAATCAAATAAAAGGGGTAAAAAGTCACTTTTGAGGAATTAAGTGACCCATGGTATTAACCCATGGTTTTCGAAGGAGAAAATTATTATTAAAAGGGAGAAGAAGAGTGAAGGAGAACAAGAGAATAATTATTGAGGAAATTGATAAGGAGCTCGTGGAGTTGCCAAGTAAAGGGGAAACCCTAATATTTACCAATTTCGGTATTACGAGACATACCCTAGTAGAAGATCATTGGTTTCAATGTTGAAAGACAAACCCTAGCCAATTATTGTATTGCAGGTTGTTTTCATGGCCAAGAAGATCAAATCGAACGTCAATTCTACCATCATTTGTGTAGGTCGAGCTCATTGCTTCTGAAGGATGAGTTTGTTATATTGCGGGAATTGAGTTCGTGTGTAGCAACAGCCAAGACCGTGCATTTGTTGAGCAGGATGGATTAAACTGAATCGTAGTAGCCGAAATTTCATGTTAATCGCTGAGGCCGATTCTGGGGTTTGTAAGGCCGAGCTCGTGGGTTTACTTTGGGTCGATTACCACCTTTTTGTTGGGCCGAGTTGCTCCATTCTTAAGCAGATATAAGGGTTGGAAATTGGAAGTGGAGAGGACCAAAATTACCCAAGGTGGATTGGCCATTTCTGGGGTAAAAAGGGAAAAACGAAGTTGACAGCTAATGGGCCGAATTCACAATTTGCCAAGGGTTGAGTTCCTCTATTTTTGAGAGCACAAATATTCCTTCTTAAGGGCAGATTTACCTGATGCATTAAGGCCAAATTTCTGAGCCTGTCAGTAAACAAAATCGCTGAATTAAGGAAGGCTGAATCAGAGACCAAGTTGCTCTTCTAAGACTTCAGCGAAATAATTCCTGGGACACATTGCCTGGGCAATTTTCCAGTGGAAGGGACGCATGTTTTCAACACTTTTTTTGGCAAGCAATTTATCTGGAGCTCGTTGACAGTTCCCATTTCAAAATACTATGTAAAATTCCTCCGATGAATTCCTGAAATAAAAATCGTATTGGAGTTGCAAATTTCATTCCTGGGGTTTGGACATTTTTATTCTATTGTGGGTGTTTCCTCTTGTGAAATTGTGTAGATTTAGGGAATTTTTGTGATAAAATTCTCATGCCCTAATTGTTTAAATTAAAGCCCTTGAGTTTCTTGCAAATTAAATAAGGGGATTATTACAATCCTATCAGACCTGGTCATCCTGCCAGCCTGATAGGGTTTGATAGGGTTAATAGTGGATGATTCCAGGAAATCAAGTGTACATAACCTACAGAAAGAAGGCGGAGCGAGAGGAAGAAAAAGACCAGATGGGCACTTCTTTCAAAAGGACGCCAAAGTCTAGACTGGTTGTGCTATTTTCTTGATGAATTAAAAGATCGAGTAGCTGATTTAAAAACAAAAAACTGTGCACTAAATGCAAAACGCCACAAAAGTGGAGAATGACTCTAAATTACATTGCCTTCTTGTTGATTTCGCCCGTACTTGACATAATGAGTTGTAAGAATCCAATTTGGACCAGAAAAGACAGTTCTATTCTGAATTATATCACCTTCTTGTTGATTTCGCCCATACTTGATATAACGAATTCTAAGAATCCAATTTAGACCAGAAAAGACAGTTCTATTCAAGTTCCAAAAACACCCACTGTGGATTGCCAAAATTGTTCAGTTTTGAGTGTTTGAAACTCGGAGGTGTGCAAGGGTATAAGAATCAAATTAATTCTAAGAATTTTAATACGATGAGAACATCTTTAAAAAAGGAATGAATGGATGAAATACCACGATTTGGTGACTGCGGAGGTGCGGACAACATCCAGGGGATCCAAATATCCAAAGATTTTAAGTAGTAGGTCGGACGCAATGTCGTTGATGGTACTGGCCCGTTTTCTTCTCTTGAGGACTGGATTGGTCGCCTTTCTATTCTTCTCTTTGGCCTCCTCGCTCTCCATTTTCTGGCGATGGGGTTAAATGACTGGGCATGTGGGAACGGAGGACAGCCCCCTCGGTTTGGACAGCAAAATTTGTCCCGCGAGAGTGAACAAATTGTTTATTGATCTATTTTGATTTTACAGTGCATCAAGCAAACAGAGCAGAGGAGAAATATATGAATACAGCACTTTGGCTTTTGCTTTTAAGTCGAATGCTCATTTTTTTATTTTTGGAGTCACTCGGCTAATACACTGGGGAAGGAGCGTGGAGTGTTTTTACATTTTTATTTTGGGTCAGGGTTTTAGCATTGATTTTGGATTGTGTGAAAGCTAGGAAAGGAGTGGTTTTTTTTTTTTTTCTTCTTCTGGGTTTTAATATTGATTTTGGGTTGGGAGTGGGTGGTTGGAAGGTGGGAAAAATATTTATAAATTTAAAGTAAATGTTTGAGTATTATGGGTATTTCTGAAAAATTTTAATAATATTTAATTGTTTATATTTTTAATAGATTTTTAATCATTTCTAAAGTTTTTTAAATTTAGTAAATTTTTTTATTACTAATTAAAATAAAACTTGATTACGAGCAAGTTTAAAATAAAAAGTTTGGTTATTTGTGAGATAATGTTGAGTGATAGAGGGCCAATTCCCATAAAAGCAATTGTTATGGTGCACCTCATAAGATATCTAAAAAAAATTGAGCAAATGGAAGCAGGGAGATGGCCTAAAGTTATCTTAAATGAAGGCATGAGTGAAAGAAAGAAAATATGGATGAGACAAAATAACAAATGGATGCAAATTTGGAATATCTACCTCAATGTTTGTCCCACGAATAGCAAGGAGTTAAAGAATTTTATTATGGAGAAGTTTAGTAAGTGTACATGGGGAAAAGAGTTGGGTAGAAAGAAGAAGTATTGTGCTAAGGAATTCAACCTCACTTGTGATCTCCAACAAAAAGAGTACATTGGAGCTAGCATTCTGTGGAGAGCAAAGATTCTTATTGCTCAATTAAGAACTAACACGCATCAACTTTGATTGAAATTGGATGGTGAAAAAGACCTAAAGAAGCTTGGGAAGAACAAGTGTGTATTTTTTGCACAGTGTGTATTTTTTGCACTTTTGGGGCAGTGGAATCGGAAAAACATTTCGTTTTGGAATGTGATGCCTTCAGAGACATCAGGGACAGTTATGGCAATATGTTAGCATCGGTCCCTTGGCATTGTCTTTTCAGCGAGGGGAATGTTAGAATGTTGGGCCAACTCATCATCAATTTGAATAAGAAAATGATTGAATTGCAAAAGGCGAAAAGAAGAGAGATTGGTGACTCCATAGAATATTTTTAGTGATGTTAAAATATCATTCATTCATTTAAATTATTCTTAAAAAAAAAATTAATGGTAAAGTGAGAATGGTAATATTTTGTTATTAAAATTTTGATTTTCAATGTATATGTTTTGTTTTCATGTGAGTTCTCATTGTGCATAAGCACTCTCGAGTGAAGTATGGAAGAGATGATGTAATGTTATATTATGTAAATAAAAATAAAAATAAAAAATAAACCTATGTTGAAATAAAAATAACTTCAAATTAAAATAATAAATTAAACCCATGGTAGTCTTGTGGAATATAGCCTATTTAAAGGGGGGAGATTCGAGGCAAATGTGTCCTTTGGTTCCGAAAAGTCAATCAGAATTTGAACTATTGTTTTGTGTTTTCGTGGGTAATCTTTCAAAAATTACTATAATAATTGTTTCCATGTCATATATTTAAATATGAAAATTATATCATTTTAACTTTACACTTTATTTATAGAAATTAAACTAGCCTAGATCCATCTTAACTCTGGATCTAGCAAGCGTCGAGAGAGATCAAATCTGTCGAGGTGCAAACATTTATCCCTCTCAATTGCACCTCGAGAGATTTGATCCCTCTCAACGGTTGATCTGAAGTTAAGATGCATCTAGGTTTCTTTTATGTACACCAGCATAGATCAATCTAAGGCACGGATCTAACATGAGCGGAGAGGGATCAAATTTCTTTTGTTACAAACTTATTTTAGAGTGCAAAAAATAATGTGTAATTTTTAACTGTTTAAATTGCATTTTTGAACGTTATAAAGATTACATAACATGTGTATTGAGCGATTTTATATTAGTTCATGTTAAAATATTTTACTCATAACTCACATTGGCATTTTTTAATGTTATAGAGATTACATAACATGTGTATTAAACGATTTTATATTAATTCATGTTAATAAATTTTACTTATAACTCACATTGGACGTTTTATCTCTGTAAAATTATATCTTTGTATTTTATTACTTGAAGAGTAAAAGTGAAATATCAACAACTGAGTTAATTGTTTTGTTAATAGATTTTTAATTGTTTATTTATATGGTTATTTAATTTCTGTTTTTTTTACCAACATGAGCAAAAAAAAAATATTTTTTTAGGACTTGACATACTTACACGTGTCCCTCATACTAGATTGTAGAATGAGCCAGGCTCAATGATTGTAGAATGAGCCTATCGACTCAACAAGTAAGTAATTTCATGTGAATTGATTCATATTCGAGTTTTGGGTGAATTTGGCGAAACATGTTTATTAATAATGGAAAGCCAATGTGTAACTCCAAATTCCATACATGATATAATATTTCATTAACCGAAGTTCATATTAATATAATAAGATTACTATTGATTTCATCTTCCAAGAGGTATATTCACCTACTCGTTCACATTTCTCTTGCTTTTTACAAGTTATTTACAGTGATACAAAAATCCCAAAGGAATGTCTGTCCAACATACCCCACCTTAGCCAAAAGGGCGTTTATGAGTACAAGCATCATTTTGGACTTTTCAAAATTTTATTTTCCAACTGCTTTGTTAAACATGTCCACATTTTGTACATTTATGGAACAATGTTTCAAATTAATAGTCTTGGCCTCAGCATGATGTCAAATCAAATGATGATTTTTGTTGGTGTGTTTGGTTCAACCATGAAATCTATGATCCTTGGATAGTTTGATTACAAAAATATTGTCAACTAGGAGAGAAGTATATTTCACTTGTTTGTCATGAAAATCTTCAAGTATTTTCATGAGCCACACAAATTCCTTTGTTGCTTCTACATCAACCACATAGTCTACCTTTATTAATATGTTCAAACAAATTGTTTATGTGATCTCCAAGAGACAGTTGTTGATATAAGACTCGTGAGCATAAAGTTGGCACTCCATTTTCTTTATCCCCGTCAAAATATGAATCTGAATACTCATTCAAGTTGAAAGCCTCTATCTTGCAATATGTGAGTCCAAAATCTTAAGTTCCCTTTGAGTATTTCATAACTTTTTTTCAACAAACCAGCATCCTTCACAAGGCTTTTACATAAACATGGAATGAATCTCAATAAAAAATGAAATGTATAGCTTAATGGTGTTAAGGGGGATAAGACTCCCCACAAGTTGTCTATTCTTGGTTGCATCCTCAAATTCATTCCCGTAATCAATGCCTTTCTTTGGTGTAAAAGATTTTGCGATGAGCCTTGCTTTGTGCTTGTCAAGTGAGCCATCTAATATATAATTGCTGGTGTAGACCCACATGTTGATTAGAGAAGTTTTGATGTTTCTCACAATAACACCTTTGAATCTCATCAGGCTAAGCAAGATAGTCAAGATTATTATTGTTGGGCCATAGGAATTGCATCTTTTTTACAGTTTGGCACCTTTCTCTTTCACTCATTTTCCACTTATCCTCACATCACTACACTACTATTTTGAAATAAAAAACCATGAGAGCTACATAAATAAAAAATAAGGTAAAAGGTCTAGTATTCTTTCAATTCTATTTGTTTTTCTTTGTAAACTTAACTTAATTTGCAAGAGTTACAAAATTTGACACATTCTACAACCTCACTAATATTATGCAGTTGAATCCAAGGTTTGAATATATACCATGGAAGATAGATCAACTAAAGACATGGGAACATGTTAAATAGTACCTACATGGATTTCCACCTATTACGCACACATAAAAGAATCCTAGTTGACCACAATGTCAAAGTCAAACCTTTGGTCAAACTATGACATGATGCATTCAAAATATGCTTGCCGTCATAACACAGAATCAAGCGAGCAAAATCATGAAGGAACGAAGAATTTGAAAGATGATGATGTGTTTATGCACATGATTCGCTTCCTTGCTAGTGAATCATGTGAATTAGAATTTTAATGGAATTCAAACGTTGAGATGTTGACTCATAGATCTAACTTCTAGTAATTAGTATTTTAGGATAGTTATTTGTAAATGCTATAAAATGCTCCACTAAGAAGCCAACCGTATGTTGGATATGCTAAATGTTGTTGTTTTTTAATACTAGTGAAGTTCTTTTGATTGTACACGCATTGTTAGTTAAAACAACTCTTCTATGGTTGCAAACAACTCTTCTATGGTTGCCCCATCATGAAAAGAATTGGTGTTTGATTAGAAAATTCTCACGAGGCCCCCCGTTGTGTACGAGTTTAGATTTTTTTTCCTTACGTTTAATTTATACAAGATAGATTAGCGTTCATTATGTTTATTTTCTACAAGGTTTCTTCCAAGTATTTCATTTAAGTGCTCCATTTTGCTTTGATCAATTATGAACTCCTTTTACTCATTTCTTATTATTTTGCATATCCAAGAACTCAAATAAACCTCTAAAAACAACAAAAACATTTATCAATCACTTTTTGCTATTAGTCTTTTATCTCTACATTTATCGTAGTCTTAGATTTATAGATATTGCACAGACATGGATTAATTATGAACTTAGTACATGCACACCAATCAATTTAAGATAATTTTGATAGTTGTTATTTCAAATTGATCTTTCCTAGAATAACATCTGCTCATTTCCTTATAATAGAGTTCAATTGCTTCTTTATAAACAAAGTTAAAATGTTTTCCTTGAACAGAGTTTCTAATTAAGTTCTCATAAAAATAGGTTTTGTTTGCTCTCATGGAATAAATATGCTTTTATATTCACTAGAATATAATCTAAGAGTTCTCATGTGATATACGTAAGAATAGGTTTTTAGTGCCTTCATAAAATAGGAACTTTAAATGTTTTCATAGAAATAGAAATCAGAATTCTTTCAAAGAGTAAAGGTTCACTGCTTTTATAGCATATGAATCTAGTTGTCCTTTATGGCATAGAATTGGTTTCATAGGATAGAATTGCTTTCATTTCACTTAGATTATAATTTCATTGCTCTCTAGTTTAGAATCTATTGCTTTCTTTAGATTGAATTTTGTTGTATTCCTAGAATAAATCTTTGATTTTCATAAGAAAGTATGTGTGTTCATTTTGGATATAATTTCACGAGTAAGATTTTATTTTAAATTTTAATCCTACAATTCATTTCGATAGAGTTATATTTTCTCTTAAAATTAAAAGTTAATTTCCTAACATATATTGTGCAAGTGTGTTTCACAAGTGTACAAACTTGGACTGATAATTTAATGCTACGTAATTCAACTCACAATTAAATTAACCAACATTTTTGGCGCCATTGTTGGGGAAGTATATATAGGCATTTACTTCCAATTTAGAATGTATTTTTATTTCTCACAACTCTGATTAGGAAGAGTGGTAAGACGAGAGGTAAGAACCTATGCATCATGATTGTGCGGTTCTTCCTAACTATATTTGTTGCAATTGCATCTCATTTTAGTTGCATGATAAAAACTCATAGTAAAATTTATTTTTTAGGATGCGTGTATAGGGAAAGAGACTCTACAGGTAGATTTTTTAAAGGACGTACTTCAATTCCATCATCACCAACCACCCCCACTAGACTGCGTGGTGCAATGAGTGTTGAAATGGCACCCAAAGGGGGCTTCTGATTTAATTTTCCCTTAATTAAATTGGAAGAGAATTTGCAATTTCATCTCATGACAACTTGTATTAGTTAATCCAGTCAGAAAGACTGAGTTAGCTTAGGAAATTTGAGTTGAGGGTCGAAGATGAAGCATGTAGAGTTCTCCCATGATTTTAGGGGGTCTAGTTACAGTTATTTGTGATTTGTAATTAGTTAACTCAAGAAATTTAGTTAAAATCAGTTTAACTAGTTCTAATTGAGAGATGAGCTAGTGAGAGGTCCAGTGAATTAAATTTTATCTAATTCACAAGTAGTGATCAATCAATTAATTGATAATTCACTATAAATATTTATTGCATGTAAGTTCTAAGGAAGGTCCAGTTGAGACTAAGGTTAAAGGGATGATAACTATCAGTTGTACAATTAGAAAATTGTACAGGTCAGTTATAAAGTAATGAGGAATCCTATGATGCATTGCGCAATCAATTCCAAGGAATTTCCTATTTAATAGGGTGACAATTCCTCCAGGAATGCGTGAGAAAGGATGGCTAACCAGAATAAGAGAATTGGTTAAGTATTTGACTAATTTTGCCTAGATCAGAGTGAGACAGTTGGTAGAGTACATGAGTTTCTTAGTACGGGAAATATCATTGTATTGTTTCAAGGTATTGACTTTACACAATATACAGATAGCGAGGTTTCAAGCAATTTGCTTTCCCCAGATACATCTTGTAATGTGTGATTGATTGTTTCTTTCTCTTACTTGTTATGTGATTGTGCGATCGTGTTTTGTTTCTGCAAATTGTAGAAGGATTCACTATTTTGTTTTAGTACATTACAAGGTCAGATTGAATCTCATTGTTAGATTTTCTACATGGTATCAGAGTGTCAGGAATCACAATGGAAGAGAAGAACAAATTTTTTTGGAATAGGTTCGAATTTGTAGATTTATTCTTTAGGACCCACCAGCAAATTAAGATGTCTTTCAATGGCTTGAGACTTGAATATGCCCTTGAGGAAAATTCGAATTACATAGCATGGAAGGATAGGATGGAGGCAGTGCTTAAGGACAACGGACTGAAGGCTTTCATAGATAGTGATATTCCTCAGCCTGCAGCAGCATATTCTCAACAACTTGATGCATGGAAGAAGAATGTATCAAAGGCGAGAAGGATCTTGTTAGAGGGAGTTCAAGATCATTTTATCTCGAGTCTCCATGGCAAGATGACTCCATATTCTATGTGGAAGGCCTTGACATATATGTTTTGGAATAACAACGACCACATGAAGCTAGCACTGAAAGACAAGCTCAGGAATATCATGATGGAGAAGGGTGACACAATCCAAAAATACTTAACGAAGTTCACTCACTGTCGAGATGAGCTTGGAAGTGTCAAGATAACTGTTGCCTCAAATAATTTTATGAGCCTAACTCTTCTAGGCCTTCCCAAGAGCTGGCATAACTACCATGACTCTGTTGATGGGAGGGAGAAGCTACCAGACTTGGAGCAATTATAGTCTGAATTGGTAGAAGAAGAAATTCGGTGAAGCACCAGAATTGTGCCTTGGATGGAAAGGAAAATAAAGGGAAAGGGAAGGCATCCCATTCCAAATCGAAGTTCGTTAAGGCAGGCAAGAAATGAGACTTGTCAAAGGTAAAATGTTTCAATTGTCATGAGCATGGACACTATACCACAAATTGTCAACAAAAGAAGACCAACTATAAGGCATTAGGAGGAGCAGCAAGTGAAGCACTTGCTTCACAGTTTGAGTTGGATTTCACTCTTATCATATGCATGGTGTCATCAGTGATGTGTTATGTGTGGTACTTGGATAGTTGGATAGTGTAGCTTCATTCCATATGACCAACAACAAATAATTATTCAGTAACTTGGAGGAGAAGGATCTCCAAATGCACATCGAGATGGGTGACAACGGGAGGTATAACGCTACCGGTGTAGGTACATTTACCTTTCAAAGGGAGTCAGGTAATCCACTCGCATTAAAATATGTCTTGTATGTTCCTGGTTTAAAGAAGAATTTGGTTATTTTTGCTATGTTGAAAGATCGTGTCTATGATGTGATCTTCAGTGAAGGAAATGTGTTCCTTCATCACAAAGCCACGGGACAGGTGGAAAATATTGGGGTTCTAGTAAAGAACCTATACAAACTGGATTTAGAAGACTGTGCAACATTAAGCATGAAAGGAGAGAAGGTGGAGAGCCGAGACATCGGTGAGTTTTAGCACATGAGGTTGGGCCATCTACACCACAATGCTTTAAAGATCATGCAACAGATTTCTACTGGAATTCCAAAGGGTGCACTTGCACATAGAGATAAATGAAAAGGGTGTATAGTGGGGAAGTATACCAAAGCCACCTTTCATGATAAGGAAAGTTGAGCCAAGGTGATACTTGAGAGAGTTCACTCAGACATGTGTGGACCATTCTCGACAGCTTCTGCAACAAATCACAGGTATTATGTGATTTTTGTTGATGATTTTTCAAGAAAGTGTTGGATTTTATTCATGTAGAAGAAAGATTAGACGTTCTCCAAGTTTTGTGAGTTCAAGGCACTTGTCGAGAAAGATACGGGGAAGAAAGTGAAGGCACTGAGGAGTGACAATGGTGGAGAATATATCTCTAACAAATTCAAGAACTTATGTGCCTCGGATGGAATTCGAAAAGAATTGATACCACCTCATAACCCACAACAGAATGGGGTTGCAGAAAGGAAGAACATAACTATTGTGGGAGCAGCATGAGCTATGTTGCATAATATCAAGACTTATCATTGAATATGTGAGTGGAAGCATGCAATACAACAATATTTGTGCAAAACATAAGTCCTCATCGAATACTTGGGATGAGTACACAAGAGAAGGATTTTCAAGTAAGAGACCGAATGTGTCGTATTTTAAATTTTGTGGTTCATTTGTTTATTTCCATGTGACCAAAGATGCTAGGAATAATCTAGAGAAAACAACAAAGTTGGGGATATTTGTGAGGTAAAATGATACACCTCACAGCTATCGGGTGTATCTGTCAGCACATAGGATGACAGTGGTCAGAAGAGATGTGAAATTCGACGAATAGAAAGCCATGTGAACTTCCCTTGAGAGGATGCTTGAGTTGCATGCAATTGAGGAGCTCTTGGATCCAAAAGAAGAACCACAGGATGTGGAGCCGCCACAAGCAGAAGAATATAGAGTGGTAGAAACCACTCATGCAGAACCATCTACTAGAGATGTAAGGAAGTGCACTAGAGAGGCTGAAAAATTATTGCTAGATGTGAGAGTTAATGTGGGAGCACCCACACCACACCACACCACAGGCACAGAAGGTACCCAGAGCGGTACACTGGATACATGGCTCTTATGAGCAAAGGTATTGTGATAGAACCATCCTCTTTTGAGGAAGAAGTGCAACAACTAGTGTGGGTTTATGCCATGGTTGAGGAGTATGACTCCATTATCATAAAAAGTGCATGGGAAGTTGTCCCATGACCAGTGGGGAAGTCAGTTGTAGGATCCAGGTGGGTCTACAAGGTGAAGCGGGCAGCAAATGGGAGTGTGGAGAAGCACAAGGCCATATTTGTGGCCAAAAGTTTCTCTTAGGTGGAGGGGATTGACTATGATGAGACTTTTGCACTAGTCACAAGGTATTCATCTATCATATCCATCCTCATACTCTTAGCGTATATGAGATGGTAGATACATCAGATGGATGTAAAGACAACCTTTCTCAATGGAGTTGTTGAGGAAGAGGTGTACATTGAGTAGCCATAAGGTTTTGAGACCTTAGACAGGGAGTCGCATGTGTGCAGACTCAAGAGAGCATTGTATGGGTTGAAGCAAGCACCTCGTGCTTGGTACACTAGGATCGACAAACATTTCACCGAGTTAGGCGTCACCAAGAGTGAAGCAGATGCAAACCTTTATAAGATTGTGGTAGATGGTAAGCTTTTGATTATTGTAATTTATGTTTATGATATGATGTTGACAGGTGATGAGAAGCTCATCAAGTCTTGCAAAGAGGATCTTGCAAGAGAATTTGAGATGAAGGACATGGGGATCTTGTACTGTTTCCTGGGATTGGAAATATGGCAAAGATATGGGGAGCTATTTGTATCTCAGGAAAAGTATTCCAACAAGATTGTCAGGAAGTTCCACATGGAGGGCAGCAAACCCATGGATACTCCTCTAGTAGGAAACTGAAGGAAGGAGGATGATACTTCAGGCAAAGTAGTGGATGTTATTGTTTACAGGAAGCTTGTGGGTTCACTCATGTATTTGGTGAACACACGACCATACATATGCTACACAGTTAACTAGTTGATCCAAGCTATGGTTAAGCCTACCAAGATCTTTTGGAAGGCAGACAAGCATGTGTTGAGATACCTTTGAGCATGGGCTATGGTACAGGCAAATAGAGGGAGTGAAGCTTCAAGGCTTCAACGATGCAGATTGGG
Source organism: Pinus albicaulis (assembly GCA_034641835.2). Taxonomy (NCBI): domain Eukaryota; kingdom Viridiplantae; phylum Streptophyta; class Pinopsida; order Pinales; family Pinaceae; genus Pinus; species Pinus albicaulis. The sequence continues at coordinate 1,735,612,721 of CM076578.1, read as the reverse complement.
CAGGGAGTCCATCTGACAGGAAGAACACATAAGGGGGCATCTTCAATATAGGATCAACAACAATTTCCTGGTACAGCAGTAAACAGATATCAGTTGCACTCAGTTTAGCAGAGGTAGAGTACATGGCGGCCAGTCAGGAAGTATGTGAGGCCATATCGATGAGGAATATACTTGTTGGTTTGTTTGATCGACAGATGGATCCTACAATGATACAGTGTGATAATGAGAGTTGCATCAAACTCTTAGTTAACCCATTTTTTCATGATAGGTCCAAGCATATTGATATTCAGTATCACCATCTTAGAGATTGTGTGCAGAGGTGGATTATGTCATTAGAGTACATTCCCACGAACGAGCATGATTCATAAATCTTGACGAAGTTGGAAAGAAGCAAATTTGAATTCCATAGATACAGGATCGGGGTAGTAGATAATCCCTTTCTTGTCAAGAGGTAGTATTGAAATGACACCCAAAGGGGGCTTCTGATTTAATTTTCCTTTAATTAAAATGGAAGAGAAATGGTATTTTCATCTCATGACAATTTGTATCAGTTAACTAAGTCATAAATACTGAGTTAGCTTAGGAAATTCGAATTGAGGGTCAAATAGGAGGTATGGATAGTTCTCCCATGATTTTAGGGGGTCTAGTTACAATTATTTGTGAGTTGCAATTAGTTAACTTGAGAAATTGAGTTCAAATCAGTTTAACTAGTTCTAACTTATAAATGAGCTAGTGAGAGGTCCAGTGAATGAAATATGATTTAATTCACAAGTAGTGACCAATTAGTTGCATGTTAGTTCTAAGGAAGGCCCAGATGATACTGAGGTTAAAGGGATGATAACTATCAGTTGTGTAATTAGAAAATTGTACAGGTTAGTTATAGAGTCATGAAGAAGCCTATGATGCATTGCGCAATCAATTCCAAGGAATTTCTTATTTAATAGGGTGACAATTCCTCCAGGAATGCGTGAGAAAGACTAGTTGAGGAGAGGCTGAGAATTTGTTAAGTATTTGACTGGTTTTGCCTAGATCAGAGTGAGACAGTGGATAGAGTGCAGGAGTTTCTCGGTATAGGAAATAACATTGTATTGTTTCATGGTCTTGACTTTATACAATATACATACAACGGGGTTTTTGGCACTGTTCTTTCCCCGGATACATCTTGTGTTGCACGATTGATTGTTTCTTTCTCTTACTTGTTATTTGCTTGTGCGATCGTGTTTTGTTTACGCAAATTGTAGAAGGATTTAGTATTTTGTTTTAGTAAATTAGAAGATCACATTGAATCTCGTTGTTAGATTTTCTACAATAAGAGCCACATCACCATCCATATCACGCATTCCATCTTTTGCAAGAAGAATAAGGCATCCTAAGGTACAAAGTTCATAGATTCTACTTAGAGAAGAACCAACTTCATCTAGATATACATTGGTAGAAGAACCTACATCTTTAGTCGAGGGGTTCATCTTCCTTTTTTCAACATGTGAATAACTCATTGGACAATAATTAGAAGTACCTAGCGAAGAAGGAGAAGAAGAGGAAAAAGAAGAAACGTTTCTTAAAGAACCAATTATAGAGGAACCAGAGGAAGAAAATTTACTTGGGGAACCTTACATAAGCTCTAAGGAATCTACAATGGTGGAAGGGGAAGTAGAAATGCATGATGGACACATAATGATAGGAGGAGGAGGAGAGAGACCACCATTTGGTGGTGGTGGAAAAGGTAGAAGGCCTCCCCTTGGAGGTGGTAGAGGTGGAAGAGAAGGAAGAGGAAATGATGTAGATAATGATGAAGAAGAAGATTCCTTTGGATTTTCTATTCAAAATAATGACACTACAGTTACTATAAAAAACTTCTCTATGTTTGTTCTTCATAACTGCCATGGTCTAAAAATAGAGGATCCAAGAACTGTTCTCTTTGAATTTGAAGTATTATGTAGATCTTATGATGATTTGCTTGATGCTCAAAAGTTGAAATTGTTTCTAGCCACATTCAAAGATGGGGCTCTCAAATTTTTTATGGGTTTGCAACTAATTCTATAAGGAAATGGGATGGCATGAAAACACTATTCTTAGAAAAATATAAGGATTATTGTATACATCGTGAACTTAGAGAAGAGGTTCCTAAAATAACTCAAAAAGAAGATGAGTGCCTTAAATATTTAGTGGAGAGATTTGCATAAAATGTTAAAAGAGCCAAATCACATAATTTTGGACTCGATATATTAAAACCTCTCTTACTTAGAGCTATAAGGGATGAATGGATTGGTCTTATTAACTTTATGGATAAAGGAGATGTGTCTCAACTATCATTTGAATATATTTGTGAATTGTGCAAACATATCAAGAGGGCAGACAAAATATCGCAGGAATCCTAGAGATCCAGTTATGTCAAGAGTAAGTAAATCTCCATCAAGAATGGTAAGTTGAGCAAAACTTAGTAATTTGCTTGATAATTTAAAAACTAATATTTGGTAATCTTAGTGAACAAATTCATATGTTGAGAATGCAAAACAAGCAAAAAATTGAAAATGTTGCTTTGTCTATATTTTGTCCTATACGTAGAAAGAAACATCCATTATGAGAATGTCCTCTTAACAATATTGAAATTGTGTTATTTTTGCATATAAACATGATACAAAGGATTTTCCTTTAATACTAGGTTTAAAGGTTGTTTTTCAAGAATTTGGAGCAATTCAAACACCAAAACAACTTTTCTATGTTGCTCCTAGAAAGCCTTGGCAGCCTTAACAACCATGTATGACTCAAGACCCTAATGCACATTTTAAATCTTATGTACAACCTCAAAATAATTGGAACACGCCCCTACCTTAGTTAACTTGGCCATCCCAACCTCAAAATTAATCTTAGTCACAATGATGGCAAGGTTCCTATTGTAGAAATCCAAAACACCCTTAGTCTTTCCCACAATATCCTCAATACCAGCCTTAATATTATTCTCCACCTCAACCTCCACAACCTCCCCAATCTCAATTTCATCCTTAATTAACCACAAGTCAACCCATTCCATTACCATCTACTTCATTTCCTCGAAGACCAAACTAGTTACCTACACAATCGCTTCCCAACCCCAATAATAAAGCAACTCAACAACCCACTTACAATGTTGAAGTTCAAAATTATCACTGACATGATAGCTCCTCTAGATTTAAATGATATTAATTTTATATCTAGCATAGTTTTACAAAAGAAAACATCTCCTACTGTCATTCAAGAATATAAAGAGGATAAAACCCTTGAAAAGGAGGAGACTCCTCAAAAGGAAGAAATTCCTAAACAAAAAGATGACAATGAAATAAGACCAACCCCTACAACTCCTCTAGTTGAGAAACTCTCTATATCCTTACAAAACCCTCCTTTTCCAGAGAGATTACAAATTGAAAAAGGTGCAGAGAAGAAAATGATTTTACTATATTATATTATGTTACATGAGTTGAATAATGTTTGCATTAAAATCCCTTTACTTCAAGAAATAAAGGAAATTCCTATTTTTTCAAAAATAATAAAGGAGTTGTATATTAGAAAACCTCAAAGAAAAACAAAAGAAATAAAAAAAATGCAACTCATAGAGAAAATTGTAGAAATTGTGATGGGAAAGTCTACAAATTAAAAATACTTAGATCCAAGAAGGCCCATTATAAATATTTACATCAATAATGTCAAAATTCCAAATACATTGATTGACTTAGGTGCAACTATAAATGTCACAAAAAAGAGTTCCATGGATGAATTAAGATTAACTATCTTCAATATACTCCTACTATATTGCAATTAGCAAACGAGTTTGTTATTAAAACATAGGGTATATTAGAAGATGTATTAGTATCCCTAGATTAATCGGAGTATCCAGTTGATTTCATGATATTAACTCTGAGGACTAAAATAGGAGGTCATCCATTAATACTTGGTAGGCCATGGTTAGCAACGACCGATGCATTTATTAGTTGCAGGTCTAGTGACATGCTTATTTCTAATGGAAATTCAACCAAAAAGTTTACATTATATCCACCAACAAGAGCAATAATTGAAATAAAGAATGAAGCATGGATTGAAGATGATGATGAAGATTATGAAAATATTCAACTAATTTTAACTATCTCACAAAATTATGAGGAAAGTCAATTAATGAATTTAATGAGTAATAATGATTTTTCTCAATATGATGAACAAAATTATTGTGTGTATATGTTAGATCAAAATTTTCAAGAAAATTGTAATATTGAAGACATTTCATCTCGACAATCCAAGCTATCGTTAAACTCAATAGAAAATTTTGGCAATTCTTTTGCAAAGATTAACCCAAGAAATACATTAAATATCAATAATAACCTGGAGGAATTTCAAAAAGAATAATTGATTAAGATGTTGCAAAAGCATTCCTTTGCATTTGCATGGGAATATATAGACATGAAAGGAATCGATCCAAATACATGCATGCATCATAGCTATATATAAGAGAATGTCAAACTTGTAAGACGACTACAGAGAAAGATGAATCCTAATTTGAGGGAGATCGTTGAAGAAGAGTTACAAAAATTGCTCAATGTGAACTTTATTTATCTGATTCTAGATAGCCAATGGGTTTCACCCTTGGTTATTGTGCCAAAGAAAAATGGAAAGTGGATAGTTTGCATGGATTATAAAGAATTCAATAAAGCAACTCTAAAAGATCATTTCCCACTACCTTTCATTCATTAAGTTTTATATACAATAACAGGGAAGAAACATTTCTCTTTTCTTGATGGTTTCACCAAATACAATCAAACTCAAATTGCACTTAAAGATCGAGATAAGACAACTTTTACATGTTTATGTGGTATGTATGCTTATAGAATACTTCCTTTTGGATTGTGTAACGCATGTGATACATTTCAAAGAGTAGTATTGTATATATTCTCTGAATTTATCCATGATTGTGTAGAAGTGTATATGGATGATTTTATTGTTTATGGTAATACTTTTGAAGAAGCTTTAGAAAAATTGGAAATGGTCCTTGCTATATGTAAAGAAACTATTTTTTTTGTTCAATATAACGGGTAACAATTTTCATTAATAAAGCTGGAAATCGGCTAGGTTCCTTACAGTCATGGAGATATTAGTCTCGGAATTGTGCAACATATTAACAAATAGGGTCTTTATTATACCTCTATATATATATATATATATATATATATATATATATATATATATATATATATATATATATATATATATATATATATATATATATATATATATATATATATATTTCATACTGTAAATCTTCCAAAAAACTCCACAATACACTATTATTCGACAAAACATATATTTAGAAAGATAAAAAGCAGTTGCGACCCGCGACTTCTAGGGTTGACTTCTCCCATTGCCACTTGAATGGGCATACCTAGTTCCTAGCTCCCACCTGCCCCAGGATCCATGCCATTGATCGCAATGCCAACGTAACCCTCTACTGAAGTAGCAGAGCCATTGGAGCAACAAAGTTGTAGGCTTGTTGACTTACGTTATAAAATACACAAGAGGTATTGTAATAGTAATATATTATATATAAAATGTATAAGAGATGATGATAAATAAGATGATTGAATGTTACAATGAGGCCCTGCTTATATACCTAGGCAGGTGACCTTTCATGAATGGGCATGTCTTTTAGAGATGCCCTTTGACTAACTTAATGACTACTAACATAATCCTTAATTGACTATTTAATAATTATATTTATTATATTCGTTATGAATTATATTCATAAAACACTGATTTCGAAAACTTATTTCATAACACCTAGGGTGGATGTCTCCACCTATAATTCAATGTTCTCCACCTTATGTCTCAAGTTCATCCCACAAGTACTAAGGAGTTCCAAGGATTTTTGAAGCACTTTCATATCCTTTCCAAGACCAGACAATTGACTATACGCAACAACCATATTTCCATTAATTTCTTTGAAAACTTGCTTACAGGAACTATCAACCTTTTCCCCTAAACTCCCACTGCGCCCAGACTCCACAGCGTCACTGCTACTTCCATTGTTTTCATAGGCCATTTTCATGGCTATTCTCCCTTGCACCAGAGAAATCCGATGGTTAATCTTCCTCAACCAAAATCTATAAATAACCGCCTAGTGCTTCTTGACATTCCTTCCCATCTTAACAACCATAAATGAATATCATGTCTACAACACTGTGAAGCCACTTTCCTCCCTCTCCATCACCGCCAATTCTTGATTGAATCAAAATGTGATGGTACCATACCTGACCTCGTCTAAAATATTATTTATTTAAACAAGAGAATAGCCAAGGGAAGAATGCCCACTTTTCGTGGTTCATGGCCACCTTTCTACCGCGCTCCCACCTATGCAATAACTTCCAACCAACCTTCCCCTCTCTCGATGCTCTCCACTGTATCCTCAGAATGTTGTCAATCTTTATTGCCTGCATATTCTTATGAGGTCCCATACTCCAGCTGTAATCCAAAGGGAATACATTAAATAAAAACTTTATGGGATATAACATATATCACTAATGTGATTAATTCTCAAGGATCCTTGCTCTAACTTTGCTCCAATGTTGGCTTGGACATCTGCTAGTTGGTTATTGGCTCTTTTAACATGGAAATTTTTGTATTCTTAAATTTTTCTAAGGAGATACACTATCCTTATGAATATTGGAGAGGTTTAAGACTCAATGAGGTTCTCATTTTTGGTAAGGCTCAAACACTTTTGGATAACCACCATTGAATCACCAACAATGATCAGATTCTTGATGCCCTTGGAGACGTTGATTTTCAAGCCTTTCCAGAGAGAGAGTGCTTCAACTTGATTGTTCGTGGCTTTGTCGAGACCCCAAGCAAACTTTAATTCAGTCTTTTCTGTGAGGTTTAAAAGCATCCCTCTCGCTTCAGCCTCGATAAATAAACTATTCTTTTATTAAGTAATGAAAATTTATTTATGATGTTTAATGAAGGAATTATTTTGGGTCATCATATTTTAGGTTCTGGAATCAAAGTGGACTCATCAAAGGTTAAAATCATCTCCAAAATTTCAATGTCTAAATGTCAAAAGGATGTTCAAAATTTTCTTGGATTCACACGTTACTATAGGATGTTTATAGAAAATTTCGCAAAGCTTGCTTCACCGCTTTTAAAATTACTCACCAAAGATTGTGAATTTAATTAGGATTCTTATTGTCAAAAATCTTTGAATTGTTGAAATAGAAAATTTCATACGCACCCATTTTAAGAGGGCCAAATTGGTCCCTTCCAAGTCATATTTCCATTGATTCCTCAGATACAACTTTAGGGGTTTTGTTAGGAAAAAAAGTCTTGACTCCTTATGATATATATTATACAAGAAAAAAATTAACTCATGTAGAGTTGAATTATACAATCACCGAAAATGAGTTCTTAGCAACTGTTCATGCTATAAATAAGTTGAGACACTACATTACTAGATATGAGACTTTCATTCAAACTTATTATTGCGCTATTAGATATCTTATGAATAAACGACCAATAACTAATGGCAGGATTACTAGATGGCTTTAACTATTGCAAGAAATTAATATTACCATTTTAGATAGCCCAAGAAAGGAGAACAGAGTTGTTGATTTCCTTTATAGGTGTTACACAGTATTTTGTCACCGTTCCTGCAATCCCCATCCGAAACATTGGAGGCCCATTTCAGTGACTTTTGTGTATTGTCATACCTTGCAAAAAAAGTGTCATTGCATCCCTTGGCATGTGAAGAATATTTCCTCTGTTTATCATTCCTGAAGCAGGCTCTAAAAAAAATATGATTTTGGGTCGGCGCTGGTAGGCAGTTATGGCCTCGCACCCATAGAGAATTAACACTGGGCCTCGCGCCCATTGGGATTCTGTCTCAGTGGACTACCCACGTCGAGTTCTTTTTGGAAATTTTTTTAAAATAGAAACGAAGTTTCCATGCCCAACCACTTCATGGGTGGAGTCATCATGGTTTGTTCGACTGAATAACGTCGAAGTCCTTCCTTTGGCTTCTTGTTTCCTATAATTGAGCAACTCCCCAAAGGATAAGGCATCCCTTCTACCTTATGAGGGATCCCAAACCACCTCCTCATCTCCTATAAATACATCCTTCTCACATGGTTTCAGCTAGCTGAAAAGTCCTTACTATAGCTGGTGTGAAGAATAAGGCAGAGAGGAATCCATTTTCGAGAGAGAGTTTAGGCCCATTGCCTCACCAAGTCCGATTCCTGACAAATGCTTGAGACGCCTTTGACTGAACCCATCGAAGGAGGTTTCAACGTCAAGGATTTAAGGTTGTAAACTTATTTTCTCTATCATTAATACAAGACTAGTTTTTTGGTTCCAATTTTGTGTTCAATAATAGGCAAAATGTTTGATTCTCCTTGACTAAACGAATAGCTGTGAACAAAAATATGTTTTCGTATGTTGTCACTGTTCACTTGATCCTTGTGCAGGTACATGGACATTATCATTGAAAGACCACGACGTGTGAAGACAAATATCAATGGATCGTTGCTGCAAACGACAACAAAAGTGTTGGACCAAGGTAGGCCATCTATCCTAACTCATTTTCATTTATAAGCTAGGAGTTCAAAAGTCCAGCTTGTTCCCTTGTTGCTAGACCCACTCCAAAGCTAGAGGGATCGCCTCTGTCCGCAGAGGGGATTTACCTACACAAAAATTTGGCGACCATACTGGGGATCTTATTTGTATATGTACTCTATTCTGGATGGTTGCGCCCATTCCACAGATTCATGTATCAAAGATATCAGTTGTACTTGTTCTTGCAAGTCTTCCGACAATGGTGTTTGGTTGAACACGTTCTCATAAAGCATTTCACTCCTCCCTCTCTCTCAGACCTCATGCTTTAGGGGGCATCTGTTACACAATATTTTTTCACCGTCCCTGCAATCCCCATCCCAAACATTGGAGGCCCATTTAGTGACTTCTTTGTATTGTCGTACCTTGCAAAAAGTGTCATTGCGTCCCTTGGCGTGTGAAGAACATTGCCTCTGTTGATCATTCCTGAAGCAGACTCTTAAAAACATATGATATTGGGTCGATGCTGGTAGGCAGTTATGGCCTCGCGCCCACAGAGAAATTAACACTGGGCCTCATGCCCATTGGTGCTCTGTCTCAGTGGGTTTCCCGCACCGAGTTGTTTTTGGAAAGTTTTTAAAAATAGAAACGAAGTTTCCATGCCCAACCACTTCGTGGGTGGAGTCATCATGGTTTGTTCGACTAAATAACGTCGAAGTCCTTCCTTTGGCTTCTTGTTTCGTATAATTGAGCAACTCCCCAAAGGATAAGGCCTCCCTTCCACCTTATGAGGGATCCCAAACCACCTCCTCCTCTCCTATAAATACATCCTTCTCACATGGTTTCAGCTATCTGAACATTCCTTACTATAGCTGGTGCAAAGAATAAGGCAGAGAGGAATCCATTGTCGAGAGAGAGTTTAGGCCCATTGCCTCACCAAGTCTGATTCCCGACGAATGCTTGAGACGCCTTTGATTTAACCCATCGAAGGAGGCTTCAACGTCAAGGCTTTAAGGTTGTAAACTTCTTTTCTCTATCATTAATACAGGACTGGTTTTTTGGTTCCAATTTTGTGTTCGATAATATGCAAAATGTTTGATTCTCCTTGACCAATCGAATATCTCTGAATGAAAATATGTTTTCTTATGCTGTCATCGTTCACTTGATCCTTGTGCAGGTACACAGACATTATCACTAAAATACCACGATGTGTGAAGACAAATATCAGCGGATCACTGCTGCAAACGACAACAAAAGCGTTGGACCAAGGTAGGCCATCTATCCTAACTCATTTTCATTTATAAGCTAGGAGTCTGAAATTCCAGCTTGTTCCCTTGTTGCTAGACCCACTCCAGGGCTAGAGGGATCGCCTATGTCCGTAGAGGGGATTTACCTGCACAACAATTTGGCGACCATACTGGGGATCTTATTTTTATATGTACTCTATTCTGGATGGATGCACCCATTCCATAGATTCACGTATCAGAGATATCAGTTGTACTTATTCTTGCAGGTCTTCTGAAGGCGGTGTTTGGTTTGAGCACGTTCTCATAAAGCATTTCACTCCTCCCTCTCTCTCGGACCTCATGCTTTAAGCGACATCTGTTACAAAATATTTTGTCATCGTCCCTACAATCCCCATCCCAAACATTGGAGGCCCATTTCAGTGACTTTTGTGCATTGTCGTACCTTGCAAAAAGTGTCATTGCATCCCTTGGTGTGTGAAGAACGTTTCCTCTGTTGATCATTCCTGAAGCATGCTCTCAAAAACATATGATTTTTGGTCGGCGCTGGTAGGCAGTTATGGCCTCACGCCCATATAGAAATTAACACTGGGCCTCGCGCCCATTGGCGCTCTATATCAATGGACTGCCCGCGCTGAGCTATTTTTGGATAGTTTTTCAAAATGTAAACGAAGTTTTCATGCCCAACCACTTCGTGGGCGGAGTCATCATGGTTTGTTCAACTGAATAATGTCAAATCCCTTCCTTTGGCTTCTCATTTCCTATAATTGAGCAACTCCCCAAAGGATAAGGCCTCCCTTCCACCTTATCAGGGACCCCAAACCACCTCCTCCTCTCCTATAAATACATCCTTCTCACATGGTTTCAGCTAGCTGAACAGTCCTTACTATAGCTCGTGTGAAGAATAAGGCAGAGAGGAATCCATTGTCGAGAGAGAGTTTAGGCCCATTGCCTCACCAAGTCCGATTTCCGAGGAATTCTTGAGAAATGTTTGACTGAACCCATCGAAGGTGGCTACAATGTCAAGGCTTTAAGGTTGTAAACTTCTTTTGTCTATCATTAATACAAGACTGGTTTTTTGGTTCCAATTTTGTGTTCGATAATATGCAAAAAAAATTATTCTCCTTGACCAATCGAATAACTATGAATGAAAATATGTTTTCATATGTTGTCACCATTCACTTGATTCTTGTGAAGGTACACGAACATTATCACTGAAAGACTGCGACATGTGAAGACAAAGATCAGCGGATCGCTGCTGTAAACGACAACAAAAGCGTTGGACCAAGGTAGGCCATCTATCCTAACTCGTTTTCATTTATAAGCTAGGAGTCCAAAATTCCAGCTTGTTCCCTTGTTGCTAGACCCACTCCAGGGCTAGAGGGATCGCCTCTGTTCGCAGAGGGGATTTACCTACACAACAATAGGATGCAAAATGATAGTACTAATATTCCCATATTAAAAAAAAATCCCGATGAATATATTTTTGCAATATCTACTAAAACAACTTGGTTTTCAGATATCGCTAATTATTTGGCTACAGTAAAATTTCCTCCTCAACTATCAACAAAATAAAGACAAAGAGTTATCAAATCCAGTGCACCTTATTATTGGATAAAAGGAGAACTATACCAAATAGGAGTTGATCTGATCATTAGAAGGTGTGTTCGAGAAGATGAGGTTCTTGAAATATTTAAAGCGTGTCACGATGAACCTCATGGAGGACATTTTTTTGACAAACAAACAACATACAAAGTACTTCTTTTGGGATATTATTGCCCTTTTCTTTTTGAAGATTCCAAAGAATATGTTAAAAGATGTGATAGTTATCAAATGATGGGGAAGCCTATGCAATCTGATGAAATTCCTCTACAACAAGTATTATTAAAGCCTTTTGAAAAATGGGCTCTAGAGTTTACTGGACCTATTAATCCTCCAACCAAGCAAAAGAGGTACATACTTGTTTGCATTGATTATGTTACTAAATGGGTACAAGCTAAACCATTAAATTTTGCTACTAATAAGGTTGTTGTTACATTTATTTTTGAGGATTTGTTCACTCATTTTGGTGTATCAAGAGAAATTGTGATAGATCAGGATGTGAAATTTACATCCAAGCTCATGCAGCAATACAAGATCAAACATTGTAAATCCACTCCATATCATCCACAAGCTAATGGACAAGTGGAATCCATAAATAAAGTTATTGAAGCCATATTGACCATGAACATGCATTTACATAGAAGAGTTTGGGCAGATAGATTTCCAGAATCACTCTAGGCCTATCGTACTACATGGAGAAATACCACTAAACATGCTCCTTATGAGCTTGTTTATGGAAAGCAAGTTCTACTTCCTATTAAATTCCAAGTGGAGACATACAAGACAACAACAAAATTGAGACTAGACCTCTTTGGCCCAAACACAAAGATTGGCATAGTTAAATGAATTGGACGAGAGTAGACAAGATGGCATTCAAAGGACAATCATAATCCAACAAGAAAAGACAAGATGGCATGACAAGTTTATCAAGGTCGAAAAGTTAAAACCAGATGATCAAACCCTTCTCTTTGATTCCAAATTTAAACATTTTCGAGGGAAATTCCAAACACAATGTTGGGACCTACTCTTGTCACCCTTTTTGACACCTTATCCTGTTATTTTCCATTATATTCTGCTCTATTTTTCTCCGTTTGACACCTCAAAACCATCCTATACTGACAAAATTGTTCTAGTTCATAAATGGAGGTAATAATCACAATTGGGTATGTTTTTACATATCTTTGGTTAGTCTAGATAGATGTTAAACAAGTTTATAGTTCCTAACTCACTATTTACTAATTTATTGTTGGGATTCCCAAATATGAGGATGGATACTTGAATGCATTGACATTCCACCAGTGACTCATCATCTAGCTCGAAGTGTGTCTGGCAACCATTCAGAATTAATTATGTACTCTATTTGGTACTTCATCCTAAAGATATTTCTACAGTCAGATCGTTGTAGATATGATAGAGTGAACGAGTGATCCTTGAGAATTCGACTTAACCTAATTAAGCACAGATCACACTCGCGTTGTTTTATGGATTATTTAGTTGTAACTATCCGTAAACTCCTTAAGAGGGACAAGCACCAATGTTAGGAGTTAGTGAGTTGAAGCAAGAAAATTATGACTTTGAACATTATATGACTATTTTAACTTCAGTTTAGAAATATTGTATTCTTGTTTTACTAAAGACTCTTAATATATAAGTGATATCAGATGTTATACTTGTGGATTCATGTGTTTATAATCTGCGAAATTTATTGAGGTAATTTAGCTTGTCTCAGGTCGTCACAAGGGCCCACAATCGACCTCAACCAAGTTATGTAATTGATTTCAGTTATACAAGAAGTGTGTATGTGGATTAGTATAGAGAAATTGTAGTTGGAATCCTTATTTTATTGTAGTTTTCAGATATTTGGTACTTAGGTGTGTGATTAAATAGCATTAAAATATTTTGTAGATATGGATGCTTTGTTTCTTAAGCTCTCAATTGGTGACTAGTTATTAAAATATTAGATTTCCATTTTAAATTTCTTAAGTATGGGAAATCGTTTCCATAAAAATTACTTGAATCTCTAGGTTTTCTTATGATATAAAGCATTGCTAAGTTTGAATGAGCATGTTTTAACTCGAATTGGATCTTTGAATGTTGAGTTTTATATAGTCTCAAGATTTAAATATTCGATCTGAACGAAATTATTTATTGTTTGTGAGTTATAAGTTCCAATAGAGGTCTATGGAATCAATGCTTGACATCTAAAGTTTTCATAAGATTATGTAGGAACTCTAAGTCATTTGAATCATTCTTTAATTAGTTTTGAATGGGTTTTTTTAATTAGAGATTTGTGTGAATGAATTATGAGTTTAATAGTATTGATAGGATTGATTTTCAATTCCTAGCTTGACCTTGGGATCAGTTATGTCTGAAGATATTAAATAAAACAAGTTGATTGAACTGAATTTTGGAAATAGGATATGGTGATTTTTAATTTGTTTCCAATAAAGATTTTAAATGTGAATTAGTTGTATGGTTGATAAGATAAATTAGTAGTTTGAATTGTGTGTGATATTAGAAAAACATAATATGTTTCTTTACTTCAATAAATTTTGGTAAAGTAGTGGAACGATTTTAAATTAGGAACGAAGTTTGGAATCAACGTTTGGTACTTAATTTCGTACTAAGTAAGTATAAAAAATGAACTTAGATCTGAACCGTAATACTTTGCAACTCTAAGATTACGAATTTCGGATTAACATTTTTAAATATAGGGAATTAAAATAACATATAAAGACCCTAACATTTTTGGCGTCGTTGTTTAGGAGTTGCAAATGGTACAAATAACACTTTGTTTTAGTAGATTTATGTCTGTGGTAGAGATTTTGCAAAGACAATTAGAGGGTGGAGAAAGTACGATAAGATGTGAGTGAAGAGCCACACGTTCACTATGGTGGGGTTTCTTCGAAGTCTGATTGTCTCTAGTTAATTTTTGTAGTACTTTTTTACTTATGGGAAAAAGTAGAGTTACACCTAGAGATAGTAAGGGGAGATTTATTCAAAGTACGAAATCACTTTCAGAACTATTTGGTCCTACAAAGATCCCCCCAATTAACCCTGTTGATCATTATGCAGGCATTAGAGAGAAATGAAAAATCTCTGCTGCAATAGTGGCCTTAGAAAAGGAAATACTACACATATGGGGGGAGTACAACTTCAAAGCACATCACAACAAGAACATGCCATATTAGGAGTTTTTGTAGGAACAAAAGTCGTGGTAGTATCATAAATAGAATCTGCAATAAGAGGACCTTAGAGACACTTGGGACCTGGGTATATAAAACCTAACCCAACCAAATCTTCTTCTAGTTGGAATGATATACCGGAGCCTACTACTTTCGGACCTGTTGGAAGGATGGATAACAGAGGAGGAGGTGAGGAGAACATAAACAATGGTGGGGATAGTGACATAATAAATACCTTGGTGGGAATAGAGAAATAAGAGATGGGCTAAGAGGAGGACCTGAAGAGAACGAGGAAGAGTCAGAGACCACATTTGGATTTCCGGTCTTGGATGTTACTAGAAACATTACTATGAAAAATATACCTTTTTCATCTATTCCACTTTTCCATGGTATATCTTCTGAAGATCCCAACTCTTTTCTGTTTGACTTTGATATTCTTTATAGAAGTTATAATTACCATTATGATGCACACAAGCTCAAACTATTTCCCTCTACCCTGAAAAATTCAACCCAGAGGTGGTTTATGAGCTTGGGAGAACATGTTATCTATTCATGGGATGATATGAAATCTGTCTTTCTTGATAAATATCAAGATTATTGCAAAAGCAGAGATATTAATGATATTTTTTAGAATGCAACAAATGGAAGACGATATTTTGGAAGAATATCTTGAAAGATTCATTTATAATTATCATAAGTCCCGAATAGGTAATCAGGATGAAAGAACCTTTAGGATTATTTTCTTAAAAGGGTTAAGGGAAAAATGCATTGAAACTTTAAATCTTTTGAGCTCTGGGGATATCTATAAGAAACCTTTTGCTGAAATAGATGAAATGTATATAACTTATTCTAGAAGCCAAGCTAAGGTAGGCAAAAGAAATCTGGACAAATCAAGGGATTATGTGCTAGGAATTCTAAATCTGTGCACGGTGGTGTTACTTGAACTGAACTTGGGAACCTCTTGGAAAACTTTAAGACATATATCCTAAATATTATTAGTGACCAGTTGGATACTCTAAAGATTAAGAGGAAATAAGAGGAAGAGAATGTCGCTTTAATTATTTTCTATCCTAAATGCAGAAGGAAACATGCTGAGAGGGAATGTCCAATAAATGTAGTAGAATTTTATGCAATTTGTGCCCATGATCATCCCACTGAATAATTCCCTTCTTTATTGGGATTACAAGCTAGTTATAATGGAGGGGCTGGAATAAGTGATCTTCCTCAAAATTATAGGATACCATCATGGACAACAAAACAATAACCCTTATCAAGATCCTAATCTTCAGTATTTTCCCCAGTATCAACCATGGAACCCTCAGGCATATTATTTGCCATGGACAACCCAACCACCTCATAATTCACCACGGAACCAAGGATGGAAGGGAAATACTTATGGGAATATCTTTCAGTCCCAAGTTCTGGCACCTTCATACTCCCATTATCAACCACAATACCCACCTTATGTGTCATACACACCTAATGTGCCTCAGTTTACACAAGGGTATAGCCCAACTTATCCCCAACAATTTGCACTACCATTACCATCTCCATTACAACAACCACAACCATTGCCACTAGCTCAAAATACTAACCCATATTCACAACAAATGCAACAATAATTTAACCCAAATCCTCTGAGACCAACACAACTTCTACGCAACTTATATTTAGTCCCAATAATAAACCTCCTCAACCTTTGCAAAACATTGAACTGCAACCTTTTCCCACTTATGTTATCACTTCCTTTCCCATAAATTAAATTCAACTAAGGTATGGGAAAATGATTAACAAAAATAAATCTACAGTGGTTATACAAGAGGAGGATCCCCACATAGAATCCGAAGACAAATCAATTGAACAAATGGAAAATGAAAAGAAAAATATAGTAAAAGAACCATGGGAGCTCTTGGAACCTAAGGAGCCTCCTTTTCTTGAAATATTATTTGTAAATAAGATTAAGTCACCCATAGAATGTGATTTGGAATCCGAGTTAAGGAATGTTTGTATAAATATCCCTTTATTACAAGCCATTAAATACATACATATTTACACTAATTTTATTAGGGATGTTTGCATCAAGAAACCAGGAACAAAGAAAAATAATAATCAGACTATCAAAGTAATCATCCAAATGTCAGAAATGATATATGGACTGCCACCGAAATATGATGATCCAGGGGATCCAGTAGTAATTATAGGGATCAATGGGGATTTTCTTCCTAACACCTTGGTATATCTAGGAGCATCCATCCATGCAATGATGGTTGATACTATGGCATTGTTGCAACTAAATGTGGTAAGACCCACACCTATTGTATTGGAATTAGCAGACAAGTTTGTTGTTAAACCTATTGGAGTCCTAGAATATGTGGTGGTAATAGTAGCCTCTTGGGAATATCCAATTGATTTCATAGTATTTTCTCCAAAAAATACTAAACCAGGACATCGAATAGTCCTAGGTTGGTCCTGGATAACTACTACTAATGTTGTCATTGGGTGCAAAACCAGGGAAATGACTATCTATAATGGATCTCAAATTAAAAGATTGACCATTTTCCCATCTACTCAATTAGCTCGTGAAGTCACTCTTTGGTTGGAAAGCCCTTATGGAGAGGAAGAATGTATGCTTCCCTTGCTAACCTTAGAACAATCAAGAGGACTTTAGGAACAATCAAAGGAACATGTTTTGCAACAATTTTTATCTGATATAAGATGTATCTGTTGGAACACCTAATCCTACATGGGTAGGTGTGGAATGTGAAAAGTCACAATGGAGTCCAAGTGACCTTGGAATATGAAACCAAGAGTCACACCATTGTACTATAAATGTACATCTTTGTATAATGAAAAATAAGAAAGCCTCGCGCTTATCTTTCATTGTGTGTTGAGTCTCTTGTGTGTGTGAGTTTATCTTTCTCATACACCATGTGTGTCTTAACATGGTGTTTAACATGGTATCAGAGCGGGCAATTGCTGGCCCTGCTCCAATTTGAGTGAGCCATTTGTGTTTATGGCTTGTGCATATCTGCAAAATTCTTGACATTTTTGTAGCATTTAGAGAGTTTTTGCAGCAGACATTTTGCTGGATTCGGAAAGGTGTTTTGAAGAAGAGCAACATTTGTTTTGAAGAAGAGCAGCATTGGTTTTGAGAAGGAACAACATTCAAAATCCTTGGCAGCATTTAGAAATTGGTTTGGAGACGCAGCCTTGTGCATCTGAAGGTTTTCTCACTGCTTATTTTTCCATTGAAAAATCTCTGCATTTTAACTTCTGCACCATTTTGGAGCTGCTGGAAAAGTGTTTAAAATGAGTTTCTGAAGAAATTTCTGAGTTTTTCAAGTAAAATTTCTGAGTTTTACCATTGAAAAATTTCTGCAATTCTGGGTTTTTTCTACTGCTGGAAAATATTTTTTGTTGCTGGGCTATTGGAAAAATTTATGAGCCTCTGGACTGCATTTCTCTGCTGCTGTTTTAAAGTGAATCTCTCTCAGCTGTTTTAAAATAAATAAAATTATATATATATATATATATATATATATATATATATATATATATATATATATATATATATATATATATATATATATATATATCCACACACTTATTTATAAGCCTCACGACCTCCTTTTATTCCTCATTAACACACCATTCCTCGCTCCCCTCCTCCCCCGCCATTCTCACCCCGCTCAGCCACTCGCCATTACTCCTCGTTGGAAAACATGGGCAGCAACATACACTCCAACACTTGAACGCAACATTCTCACCGTTCCCACTTGAACGCTTCAACACTCAACTCGCATACCCATTCCCCTTCCAACATTTTTTTTAAGTTTTAAAACTTTTTAAAAGAAACCCTCAACGCACTGCGTTCTACCCATCCGCATACACCACTGCACTCCACTCTGGTATCAAACATTCAATGCCATCCCAACCTTGTGCGCTCTCCCTAATCTCCCTACTAGTCCACATCTCTTTACGCCTCCTCCCTCACGGCTTATCTCAACCCACTCCACACACGACTCCTCCCCACGCCATCTCCCACCTGCCAACGCTCCCCTCGCCTCCTTAAACCTCCATTCGACCACGCCCACGCCCTCACAACTCAACCAAACGCAGTCACCTCTACGCATCTTCCCCTGCAGCGTACCCTCACGGCCTTTCGGCCTTCTCATTATTTAAACTCCGCCTCCCTTTGTTAACAGTCAATTGTTTTAATATAATTCGACCTTTCAATTTTATTTAACGCTACTCTCCATTTTATAATAGCAACCCCCCATATAATAAACATTAACTAATAGCCCTCTCCATTTTTTTAATTACTCCCATTTTTAATTATTCCCATTTTTTTAATTAATTTTTAATTAATTAAAAAAAATAAAATAAAAAAATAGCAGAGAGAGAGAGGATAGAGAGATATGAACAGTAGAAATGAAGGAAAGGGCATATGAAGAACATGGACTATATTTAGAGAAAAATGAAGTTGACATTTAATGATTTGTGGCATATATAAGAGGGTGTTTTTCTGAAGAAATTGACATTTGAAGACAAGTTTGCCATGATTTCAAAACAGTTCTTTGAAGGAAAATTCAGCTGCATAGTGTTTTCAGCTGCACATATTTTGCAGAAATATTATATTGAACTGACATTGATTTGCATCTTCATTCAAGACTTGAAGTGTAAATTTGAGTTGTTGGATTGTTGATTGCCCTCCATCATTTGAGGAGCACACTTTGTACTTTGAGAATTCCTTGGAGTCATTTGTATTTCTTGTTGAATCACATTGTAAACGGGTGCATTTTCGGTTGAAGCCGACACCCTTTCATTTTTTGAGCCTAAATTGTTGAAATGGCTAAAATCAATAAGGCATTAGAGTTGTTGAATAACCTCATTCATTCCAATGTTGATGATATGATAAGAATGAGCAAGAATGCTCTTTGTAATATTCAAAGTTGTTTGCAAGATGCACGAGAAAAGATTGAGTTTTTGCAGTTGGAATCTCAACTTCAGCGAGATGAACTTCAAAAAAAGAGTCACCATTCTGAACCTGTTTCTGTTCAGAAGATTGAGAAAGACTCCCATCAGCAGCAAGTCAGTAAATTTGAAGTTGATTCACATTCAGTTCCTTACACAAGAGCAGATGTGCATGCAGATGCAGCAGCTCGGCCTGCACTTCCTAAGCCCATCATCAGACCTTGGGAAGAGCTTGTCCACAACAAGCACCGAACTGGTCTTGGATATGACAAGGATGTGTCCTTTCATATTCCGGATTACACAAAGCCCATCATATTTCAGAGTGCCGGATTCCTGTATGACAGTTCACCTGCAGCTGTTCCAGATCCTGTTCCACTTCCACAACAGATTGAGAAATGCCAACACTGTGATCGAGTTGGCCATATGAAAGATCACTGTTTTGATCTTCATCCATGCAAGCACTATGGTCGGCACACCCATTCTTCAGACAGATGCTTCAAAAACAAGCCTCCTGCAAGAACCAAGATTCATCTTGGATGGATCACTTCTTGGCAATGGGCATCAGCAGCCAAGAAGATGTTTACGACACATGTTAGAACTTGTTCACGGATATTGAGCAAACTTGCAGTTGAGTTTTCGCCATCATCTCACCTTGTCCCTGACAGGGGGGAAATGTTGTTCATGTACAAGCTTCGACGTTAGATCAAGAGAGCCTGAGCCACAATCTCTCATTCCATGTTCAGAGTTGTATCCATCAGTTCAAGCGAGCCTGAGCCACAATTCGTCATTCCAGATTCAAAGATGTAGCCAGAGACACGGATGCCCATGAGCATACCTTTGGTTGGTGGATAACCTTAAACCATCATCTTTGGTTGGTGGATAACCTAAAACCATCACAGGTAGTAGACCTCCCTTCTTTTAGGTCGAAGGTCTCCATTTCATATATGAGGAACACTTCCTCTAGCAGAAGCCTTCATCTTCTTTCCAGCTTTGGTTGAGTTCCAGGAAATGATTCAAAGCATTCCAGAGTTGTTGGTAATCCTAAAACCATCACAGGTAGTAGACCTCCCTTCTTTTAGGTTGAAGGTCTCCCTTTTTTTATGAGGGACAATTCCTCTAGCAGAAGCTTTCAGCTTCTTGCCAGTTTTGGAAGAGTTCCGGGAACTGCAACAAGTTTTGCGTTCCAGTGTTTGTGGTCATCCTAAAACCACCTCTTTTTTCAAACATTTCAGAGAGTTGATTCAGCCCAAGTGCTGCCATGTATACTTTGCAGATTTGTATTACAACTCTTTTCTTGGACTCACACATACCCCTTCGGATTGAGGGGGGATGTTGGAACACCTAATCCTACATGGGTAGGTGTGGAATGCGAAAAGTCACAATGGAGTCCAAGTGACCTTGGAATATGAAACCAAGAGTCACACCATTGTACTATAAATGTACATCTTTGTATAATGGAAAATAAGAAAGCCTCACGCTTATCTTTCATTGTGTGTTGAGTCTCTTGTGTGTGTGAGTTTATCTTTCTCATACACCATGTGTGTCTTAACATGGTGTTTAACAGTATCGAATACCCTATTTCTTTTAGTGGTTACAATCATGTTTTCAGAAGTAAGTTTTAGGAAACTTGTTATCCTGATATGTTTGCATCATTTACTATTGTACCCATATAAAAAATAGAGAAGCGGGTGTTCAACCTATTGAAAATAGTTCTGGAAAAAAATTGTATATAAGTACATATTTAAGTACAAAACAGAAACAACAAGTAGAAGAAATGATCCAAAAACAATCTGAAGCATTTTCTTGGGACTATTCGGATATGAAAGGGATTCATCCCAACACCTGCATACATCACATTTATACCAATGAAGAAATCAAACCTATAAGGAAACCACAAAGACGAATGAATCCAATTGTTAAAGAAATTGTCAAAGATGAACTTCAACAAATTTTGAGTGAAAATTTTATATATCCCATCTCTGATAGTAAATGGATATCTGTTTTAGTGGTGGTTCCCAAGAAAATTTGGAAATGGAGAATTTGCGCTAACTATAGGGAGCTAAACAAGGCCACTTTGAGAGATTGTTTTCCTTTGCCTTTTATTGACCAGGTGCTTGATACTTTATCAAGGAAAAAGTATTTCTCTTTCTTGGATGGGTACAGTGGTTACAATCAAATCCAAATTTCCCCAGAAGACCAAGAGAAGACTACTTTTACCTGCCCTTGGGGTACCTATGCATACAAATTTCTCCCATTTGGCTTATGTAATGTTCTAACTATCTTTCAAAGGGTTTTTTTAGATATTTTTTTTACCTTATACATGACGGTGTGTAAGTCTATATGGATGACTTCATAGTGTATTGCAATGATTTTCAGCAAGCTTTGGGAATTTTAGAGAAAGTTTTGATTCATTGTTAAGAAATCCATTTAGTCCTCAGTGACGAAAAATGCAAAATGATGCAAACTGAGGGAACTGTCCTTGGTCATCATGTGTCACAAATAGGGATAAAAGTTGACCCTACAAAAATCGAGGTAATTTCACAAATTTTAGTCCCAACATCGCAGAAAGAGGTAAGAAGTTTTCTAGGGCATGTAGGTTATTATAGGAGATTTATTGAAAATTTTACTAAACTTACTGCACCTATGTTTAAATTGCTGGCTAAAGATGTTGATTTTTCATGGGATATTGATTGTCAAAATGATTTTCAGGTACTAAAAGACAGATTGTCGACTGCTCCAGTGTTGAGAGGGCCTAATTGGTCCATCCCTTTTCATATTTGCATTGATACATCAGATACAACCCTTGGAGTTGTGTTAGGCCCTTTTCATATTTGCATTGATACATCAGATACAACCCTTGGAGTTGTGTTAGGACAAAGGGAGAATTAGATTCCATATGTTATTTATTTCGTTAGCAAAAATCTCTCACATGCAGAACTAAATTACACTATTACTGAAAAGGAATTATTATCAGTGATATATGCTATCAACATATTTAGATTTTTCCCATGCTAATCATTCAACTATTAGATTCCTTACGAATAAACCTATTACAAATGGAAGAATCACTAGATTGTTACTTCTGCTTCAAGAATTTAATATTTCTGTGATTGAAAGGCCTAGATGAGACAATTCAGTTGCAGACTTTTTGCCCAGAATGAACATTTCACAGGACACTGCCCCATTTCCAAATGATTTTCCTAATGGAGAACCTAGAATTGGAGTTGATTACTAAAGGGGATCCAAGTCCTACTGGTTCTTCAAATTAATTTCTTTTTTATTATTTTAAAATATGTATATATGTACATAGTATAAAATAACAGTGGGTTGATTTATGTTTTCCTCCACAACTCACATAGAATAAATAGGAAATATGTCAAGTGTAGGTTTATTCCTTTATCCAGACTTGATGGATTAATTACGGAAAAGGACCTTCTGGAGTCTACTTTGAACATTTTCAAAATCTCTAAAATTGAATGTTTCGAGAACTAACTGAGCCAAACTCATTAATACTAATGGGACAATGGTTGTTAGGGATCTGCCAAGTGCAAAATTATTATTTTTCGGGTCTGGAAGAATAATCACGGAAAATAACCCCCTAGAGTATACTTTGGGTTCTTCAGACTCTGTAAAATTGAACACACTGAGCATTAACTAACTCAGGCTCATTAAAATTTATGAGATGGTAGTAGATAGAGTTCTACTAATTATAGAGTTATTCTTTTACGCGCTTAGCATAATAATTACGGGAAATAATCCCCTTGGAGTCTTCTTTCGTGCATTTCACACTCTCAAAAATTGAAATGCCTCTAGGAAATTATCGTTCCAGGCTTGGTCAAAATACATGGAATGGTGGCACTAATATTGATTTGAAGCAACAACAGTTGGATTTCAATTGCAATTTCCTTCTAGAAGTTGATTTTCTACACCAGTTCCAAGCTAACATGGAAATATTTCTACTTGCTATTTAACACAGTCACAGTGGTTCAACATTCTTTATTTATTGTTGGATAATTTGAGAGAGTTTGTACTTAATTCAGTACTTATCACAAAATACAAGTTTAAGTACTAAATAAAATTTTCTATTTAACAATGTGAATATAAGTCCAAAAATGTATCAGTGTGTACTAGTTGCAACTCAACAACATTAAAATTGGTGGTGGTATGAAAATTTATAAGCTTTAGTTCGTTCATGACCAGAGTAGCAACAAATCTACATCAAAATAAACATGGCATTAAAATTCATTAGTGTCAATTTGTCCTATCTAATAGTTCATATTACTCATTTCCTACCATCATGATATATATGTTTCGGTACTTGCACCATCATTACAATCGACCAGTTTGTAGCATAATCTAAAAGCATGACCACCCTTTCAAATTAACTTTATATCCTATTTAAAATCCCGAGGAGTGAAAATTATTTATCTTAAAGATATTTCCACAATCAGTAAGCGCTCTGTGATTCTGTAATCTTCCCTTTGGCCTTTGACATTGTTCTATCACCGGCATGGGGGCCGACAAACATGATCCTACATTTTCTCAATTCCTCTCCAACCCAGAATATGCAACCTGTAGGAACCGATTTGAGGAGAAGGGATGGATTAATTTTCTCAAAAAGTTTAAAGGATACAATGACAAAGTTGCTACGGAGTTTGCACAGATATTTGACGGGAAAGTAGCATAAATTGGAACTTTAAAGAATTAATGTCACAGAGAAATTGATAAGCAACGCGACCGAATTACCTTTAACCGGGGAAAGGTATTTCAAGAGTGGACCGCTTGAATGGGATGAATGTGAAATTTTTTTAAAGCCCACATACAAATCCATCAATTGATCAAAATGGGTTATGAGGAGATGTATTGAAGAATAATGGTGGCCACTCATCACCGCGCTACAAATATTTGTAAGTTGTGAAGGAGGGTTTGCGACCGTATTCCTCTATCATATTAGACTTCTCCTACATTTCACAGATGGGCGTGAGATTAATTTTCCATTTTTCCTCCATCAAAATTTATATAAAGTTGCTAGAGGTGTTCACTCGGCTTCTGAAATGGCTGAAACCAGTTTATGTCATCATAGTTTTATAAAAAAGCTTGTTGTTTATGAGTTGGGTTGAGGAAAGGAAACATAAGAAGAGTTCCTAGCTAAGAATTTTCGTGGGGAGGAAAATGAAATAAAGGGTAGGCAATGGATTATCATTCCTCATTCTAAGAAATCAGACAAAGATACCAAAGTCCCTCCCGATTCCTTTTCTAAGAAAGACCAGTTATCTAACAAAGCCCCTAGACCAATAGAAGTTGAGGGAAGTTAGATGAACCCCCTCAGTAAACCGAAATCTATAAATCCTAGCTCCTCTCTAAAGAAAGAAACCCTAGATTCAAAGGGGAAGAAACGAAAAGAAGTATGTGAACAAGAGAAAGAACATGTGGTAAAGGACGCAACATCTGAGAAACCCCAACAGAGTAGATAAAAGAAACCTCGGGTGGAGGTTGTAAATTCGGCCTCCTTAGTAGCAGAAGAGCGGCTTGATGAAAAAACCAAAATTGTTCCTAAGAAAGGAAAGAGGAGTTTATTCTGCGAGAAGGACGAAGCAACGTGGTATCAACCCCACCACCAAAATCAGAAGAAACTTGAAAATTTTCATAAATTCCAACCGCACAGTAGGGTCGACGACACACCAGAAGTATGACTCGTAAACAATGTCCACCTCAGGGCACTCAAACCCTCGAACCCGTAACCGTTTATCTTACCCGGAGTTAGAAGTAAAGGGTCCCTCTTGGGTACTTGAAGAAACAAAGAAGATGGATAAAACCCCGCCCCAGGAGGAAGGGCCAATTGATAATTTTCAGGATCTTCAGAGAAATTACCCACATAACGATTTGTATGAACTACAACCAGCAATAGGGAAACAAGTGGCTAAAACAATGGTTAGCCAGACTCATAAGAAGTCAACCCATAAAGGAAGCAGTTCACGTAAACATACCTTGCCTCCTGAGGATGTCTCTGCTCATGATGAAGAGGACTCGTAGCTGCAAGTAAAGAAATTGCAAAAGAAAAACATGAAACTCAAGGAGAGGTATCACAAGTACAAAAGCCCGTTTCCCCATGCAGAAAGGAAAATGAAATGTATACCACTCAAAATTTGGCTTTGGTATCAAAGAATGATAATCTGGTCTTGAAGAACAAACAACTTCTTAGTTGGAAGGTGAGGTAATTAAAGACTATTAATGGATTCAATGTTCATGAACAAGCCCAGATTTCTAGCGACAATTGATGTTGAAAAATCATGGTTTAGAGGTTTTGGTTAGCGCGACGAGAATATGAAGCAAGGACAACCCAATTTTTATGACTGACCAGTTTTGAGGAAGAAAACTACATGAGGAAATGCATTCCCTCTTGCATGGGGGGGAATGTTGGGCCCTACTCTTGTCACCCTGTTTGACACCTTACCATTATGTTCTACTCTATTTTGCTCCTTTTAACACCACGAAACCATCCTATATTGACTAAATTGTTTTGGTTCATAAATGGAGGTAAGAGTCACAATTAGGTGTGTTTTGCATATATTTGTTTAGTCTAGATACATGTTAAATGATTTTATACTTCTTGACTCACTGTTTACTAATTTAATGTGAGGATTCCTAAATATGAGGATGGAGACTTGAATGCATTGATAGGTCATTGGTGACTCAACATCTAGCTCGAAGTGTGTGAGGTAGGCATTTTGTACTTAATTATGTACTCTATTTGGTAATTCATTATAGAATTGGCATCAGTCAAACTGTTTGAAATCTTGAAGGCAACATCTCTTGTTCGTGGTCACAGTGATAACCTCTTCAGCCTAAATATAGTGCTACAGTTGGATCGTTGCGGATATGATAGAGTGAACGAGTGATCCTTGAGAATATGGATTAGCCTAATTAAGCACAGATCACATTCACATTGCTTTTCTTGATTATTTAATTGTAACTATATTTAGGTCGTAAAATACTAAAAAGGTCCAATCGCCAGCGTTAAGAGTTAGTGAGTTGAAGCAAGAAAATTATGGTTGTCAACATTATATGACTCTGTTTTAATTTCGGTTTGGAACTGTTGTATTCGTGTTTTACTGAAGACTCTTAATATACAAATGATATCATATTTTATTTTTGTGGATTCACATGTTTATAATATGTGAAGTGTATTGAGGTAATTTAGCTTGTCTCAAAATGTGGCAAGGTCCCACCATCGATCTCAACCAAGTTATGTAATTGATTTCTGTTAGATAAAAAATGTGTATGTGGATTACTATAAAGAAACTGTACTTAGAATCCTTATTTTATTGTAGTTTTCAGATATTCGGTACTTAGGAGTGTGATTGAATGACATTTAAAATATTTTGTAGACATGGATGCTTTGTTTCTTAAGATCTGAGTTGGTGACTAGTTATTAAAAGAGTAGATTTCCATTTTAATTTTCTTAAGTCTGTGAAATCGTTTCCATAAGAATTACTTGAATCTGTAGGTTTTCTTCTGATATCAAGCATTGGTAAGTTTGAATGAGCATGTTTCAAGACGAATTGGATCTTTCAAGGTTGAGTTTTATATAGTCTCAAGACTGAAAGCTTCAATCTAAATGAAATACTATATTGTTTGTGAGTTAGAAGTCCCAATAGAGGTATCTGCAATCAACGCTTGACATCTGAAGTTTTCTTAAGATTGTGTAAGAATTATAAGTCATTTATCTCGTTCTTTAATTATATTTTAATGGATTTATGAAATTAGAGAGTTGTTTGAATGAATTATGAGTTTAATATCATTGATAGGATTGCTTTTTAATTCCTAACTTGACCTTGCGGTTAGCTCCGTGTGGAGATATTAAAAAAAAGAGGTTGCTTGAATTGAATTTTGGAAATAGGATATGGTGATTATTTAATTTGCTTCCAATAAAGATTTTAAACATGAATTAGTTGTATGGTTGATAAAGATAAATTACTAGTTTGAATTGTGTGTGATGTTAGAAAAACGTAATAGTTTTATTTACTTCAATCAATTTTGGTAGAGTAGTGGAATGGTTTTAAACTAGGAATGAGGTTTAGAATGAACATTCGGTACTTAATTTGATACTAAGTAAGTATAAAACAATGAACTTAGTTTTGAACTATAATTCTTTGCAACTCTAAGTTTACGAATTTCAAATTGACATTTTTAAATATGGGGAATTAAAAGAACATATAAAAACCCTAACACACATTGGTTAGGCCCTTAAGAGATATAAATTATTTTTGATAATGGAGTAGTAAGGATCAAGGCCATTGATGATGAAGGAATCACTTTTCTCGTTAATGGGCATATATTAAAACTCTATCATAAGCCCTTGACAAGAGAAGAATTTGTTCAAGGTTTACAGAAAAGTTCAGAGTTGAAATTGGTGGGAAAATGGGATTATTCTTCTCTATCACCAAAAAATAAATAAAATAAAATAAAATAAAATAAAAATGCATAATTATGAAAACCAACATTGTTGGCATAACTATGCAAGAATCCTAGTTGAAAACCAAGACTCTTGGCAACTTGGATTTCTCCTTTGCATATATATATATATATATATATATATATATATATATTATGTTCAAATTAGTTAGTTTGAATATTGTGTTTCTCTTTTATTGAGATCTCATCAACATCATCAACGTCATTCGCATCAACATCAACATGTGTTCTTAAAAGAAATCGAAGCAAACCTTTAAGACTCATAACATTTCGTAGCCAAAGAAACATTCCTTCGTTGATTCGTTCTAAGGAGGAGAAAATCATTATTTTTGGACCTACAAAGCAAATAAATCTCAAAGGCACAAATGTGAGGTAATATGAAAGGTAATATCATGTAAAATTGGCCAATTTGTTAAAGTCTAACTATAGGATTTGAGATGTATACATGGACAACTTTACCATTATTTTAAAGAAAAATCTTATGAGAAAATTCAAATCCTAATGATCGCCTAAATAAATCCATATTTTACAGCCTCCCTTCATAAATCATTAAGACTCCTTATTCCATTTGGAAAATGCACAATCAAAACTTATATTGCAACTCAAGGTTTTTTTAATAAAGTGATTATGTGTAATTACTACGGGAGAGGTTTTTTTTTTTTTTTTTTTTTTTTTTCTTTAAACCCAAGGGAAAATTGAAATTGTTATTAAGGAAATAAAAAAGTTACATAGTATATGCAATTAAGCATTCTGAACAAGTGTGAAGTCACCTAGTAGAGCATATGTCAAAAATTCAACCTGTGTAATGAATAATCATAGGCACATAATAAGATGTTTGTCCAAAAAATTACTGGGCCTCACCATTTTGGAGAAAACAACCCAATGGATAACAATTATACAATAAAGATTTTGGGAAAATAAACCATAGTTTGATCATAAAAACAATATGTACAGTAGTCATCAATAACCAGAAAGACCATATACGATAATCGAGATAAAACAACAAGTCACAAAACTATAAAAAGTTAAGGCCTTTGATGCAACACACGGACCCTTACATCAACCAACTCAGTTATGTGCCTGATGTCCTTATCCTGCTGAATTCCCTCCTTATATGGGAGGTAGACTTTCGAGTTTTGTTCCCTGTAGATATGGCAAACAATAATAAGATCAAATGACATTTAAAATTGTAAAATATCTTCAAGGAGAGGAAGCCAGATATAATTTTGACATCTATGAGTTTTGTTGAACCAGTTTATCACATTCAATGAGTCACAAAAAATCTGTAAGGGACCAATCCTCAAGTGTATAAGCTAGCATAAAAGGAAATTTAATGTTAGTAATTAAGCATATTTGTTTGTTCTTGTTCCGATACCCACAAAGGCTTTGAAAGATCTATTTTCAATAATGCGTATTACCAAACCCACACCACACCTATTATGATCATTCGATGCACCATTGAAATAAGCCCATGGAAATATCACTCTAATCTATTCTTCATGAATAATTATGGATGGATGTGAGGGAGTTGATGTAGGAATTTGTAAGAAAATCGAAGCACATTCAACATCTATCAAAGAGGGAGAAGATGATTGATCCCGAAAAATGCCTTTGTTCATTGCTAACCATATTCCCCAAGATATAATCAATGGAATATTTCTTATGTTTTCCTCTGATGCAATATTCCACCATATTTTCCAAGCTTCCCCACATATATCCCCATTCCATATTGATCTAATGCCTAAATAGTTCAATGTAGATACCCAAATCCTTTTGGAGAAGGGGCATTTTAGAAATAAATGACTAGTAGTTTCTTTAGTATCCTTGCATGAAATACACCAACCATGACCATATTTGCTTCGGTTCTGAAGATTGTACCAGGTAGGTACTTTATTTCGAAGTATACACCCGAAAAACAATCTAGATTTTGCTGCGCTTTTCATTTTCCATAGAAATTTACACCACCAATCTTGAGCCCCCCAATTTTTTCTAGCCATCATATTACTATATCCAGCCTTTGGAGAATAGAGGCTAGAGGGATCATGAACCCATCGAAGGTAATCCGGGAAATCCCTAATCCTAACATTTGTGTGATGAAGCTCCACAATATAATTTTTCCACTCTTGCCCCAGATGAGGTTCTAAGTGTAGATTCTTAACAGATTTCCACTCTTGGAAACAAATTGTTGTTAATTCTGCCTTTTCAAACTAATTCAAAAATATCAAGCCTTGGCCATTTAACTGAACCATGATCTCTCTTGAGAGAGCATAAGCCTCATTGCATCCAACCTAAGAATCTATACCCACTCTGATATTTTCCCCATTTCCTACCTTCCATGCAAGACCTTCTTCCACTGGATTGAACGAGTATATAACTGCCTTCCATATTATTGATGCATTAGCAGAATTTTTTCCGGTCCTGCATATCCAATTTTCAATGGGAACTTAGTCGATATTTTTTTTTCTTACCACAAATGTCCATAAATTATCCACTGGCAGAAGCCTCCACCCATATTTAACTGCTAATGAGGTTGCAAAGGATTGTAGGTCTTTTATGCCCCATCCTCCCCATTCCTTTAGGCGAGCAATTTTGTCCCATGCCACCCAGGGGAGAGTCACATCCTCCTTTGCTCCAACCCAAAGAAAAGGACTACAGAGTTTCCTAATTTTGGATAATATACTTTTTGGGACCTAGGTGAGAGCGTTCCAATATACAGGTATAACAATAAGCACTGATTTAATCAAGACCAGTCTTCCAAGTCTCGACAACCATTTAAAACTCCATAGCTTTATATGTTTCTCTATTTTTCCAACAACGAGTTCCAATCCTGTTTTCTGTAAGAGTCAGGCTTTAAGTAGAAACCCAAGTATTTTAAAATATTCCCCATAGGAGTCACTTCAAAGGGTGGTAATGTGGAAATTATTTATATCTCATTCGCCAATAGTCCTTCATATACTAAAGTGGATTTCTGTGAATTTATGCTCATATATGTGGTCTTTATAAATAAATCCAACGAATTCTTCATCTGTTTAACATCATCCCTAGACCCATTACTAAAGAGGATTATGCCATCCACAAAGAGAAGATGGGTGATGAATAGATTGGTTGTTACTTCTATTCCTTTTATATCACCTCTCCACTTGTTTGATATAAGAAGATGACTAAGGCCTTCAAATGCCAGTAAGAACAAAAGAGGAGAAAGAGGGCATCCCTCTTTAAGACTTTTCTAACTGTGAAAGAAAGGAGAGTCAACCCCATTTATGAGTACACAAAAGACACATTTGAGATGAATCCCATATTTCAGTTGATGAAACCAATATTTAGTCCCAGGCGAGTCATCCAAATCCTCAAGTATAACTAGCTAATCCTATTGTATGCCTTTGATAGATCAATTTTTACTATCAGGACTTTATTCTTAGAATTATTCAGATTGTGCATCATTTCTTTGGTGACACGAATAGCTTCATGGATCTGTCTGCCATCAAGAAACCCAAATTTTTCCTTTGAAATTTTATTTGATAGGATTGGCTTCAAACGATTTTCTATAATTTTGGAAATGATTTTGTACATACAATTACAAATGGAAATAGGTCTCAATTCCTCAAATGAAGCAGGGTCATCCGATTTTGGAATGAATTTAAAAAAAGTTGTGTTGAAAGGCTCATGGACAAAACCACTTACCCTTGACTCTTCCACCACCCCTACCATCTCTTCCCTAATAAGATCAAAGAAATGTAGATAGAATTCCACAATCCATCCATTGGGACCTATTCTCTTATCTTTTTGCATTTATTTGATAACTCCTTCGACTTCAATTTTCGTTACAGGAGGCATTAAACTGTCATTTTCTTCCTCCTCTCCGTACCTAAGAAATAGCTGGGCCACTCAAATAACCTTAGCAATTGTTGCTTCCTTTGGAGCTTTGAATAAATTTTTGAAATGGTCTCTTCCCAAAGAATCCAACTCATTGAAATATTTCGCCTATCCTCCATCAGTCCTCCTCATTTCCCAGATGGTATTTATGTTTTTTCTCCCCTTTGCATAGTTTTGAAAAAATTTAGTATTTTCATCCTTAGCTGAAATCCAAATAACACGGATTTTTATTCTCCATTTTTATTCTACATCATTTAGTATATTACTTCTTCCCATCTCCATAAGTTTTATCCTTGCCCGCTTCTCCTCCATCTCATATCCATCCTCTTCCGGCTTTCTAGTCCTTCCAATTCCTCCCCTATGCGTCTAAGCTCAACTTCTTCCCTTAGCTTTTTATCTTTTGCCTAGTTAATGGTTTCCAATTTCAATCTTTTTAGGTTATCTTTAAAATGATCTGCAGGAGATAAATTTTGAGCAAGTTCTAGTGGCCTCCAGGATTCATGAACTAATTTGATAAAGCTAGGTTCTTTAAGCTATCCGGGATTAAACTTAAAGGGGGGACCTGACTTCTTTTCAGGACCTTTTAGCTCCACTAGAACCATAAAGTGATCTAATTCTCCTCATGATCCCACCCATTTCCTGAAATAATAAGTTTTATTTACAAATTCCTCATTTAATAGGAAGCGATACAGATGCTTAGCCACCCTTGCATCCCCTACTCTCCTATTTCTCCATGTCGGGGAAACTTTTATCATATTTATGTCTAAATGATGCCCATCATGGATCTTATTTGAGAAATAGTTATCTAGAGGGTCGGCTTGTGCCTGAGGACCCCAGGTCTCAGATAATCCCATAGAAAATTTGAGATCTCCTCCCACCACCAGATTGGGAGCTTTCATAAAGGATTTTGAAAAAATACTATTCCAGAACATTATCTTGTCCTGACATGAACCATATATATTGACTAGTGAGATATCGATACATAATTCAGTAGAGTAAACCTTAGCTCCAAACATCTTATCGGAGCCCCAAGATTTTTTCAGTCTTAAGCATCTATCTTCTATACCCAAAGCCAGGCCCCTTGATTTACTATTTTCATCAGCAGTCACTACAGTCCACCCTGACATCATGTTTTTTAGGGCCATCGTCATTGCTTCACCAAGACCAAGAGTTTATTGCAACATGATGATATTAGGGCAATATTTATGAAACAGTGCCTTTAAAGCCAACTATTTCCGGTTGCTAGCAAAACCTTGACCACACAATCTTATCATAACCCTTTCTCCATTATTGTCCATTACCCTTATCATTCATTTTTCCAGACCATTCCATCCATACATCATCATTCCCTCTTACAAATGTTGTAGTGAAATTCTAAGGAAAAGCTTCCCTTACATCCATGGGTGTGAGAATTTGTCATGAACCTGAAGGAGCGAAGTTCTTAGATGCTTATCCAATTGTCAGAAAGCATTTTCAAAAATTTGGATGGTTTAATTTCTTTAAGAAGATTGAAGGTTATGATACAAAGGTCATAAGGGAATTCATAAGGGCGTTCAACAGAGTTGAGGCCGAAATTGGTGACATTATATTGAAGTTGTCAAAATCATTATTGGCAGAAGCTACAAGGCTCTAAAGAATTGACAAAAACTGGTTCATATGCTAGAAACTTAAATATGAAACATGGAAATCATTCATGAAAAATCCAAATATGGACGCCTCAGCATTCAGAAAAGGTATCCCAGTATCTGCATTTAAAAGGAAATGGCGTAATTTGTTATTCATATTGCAAAAAATACTTACATGTGAAGGAAAATATGGAGTCATCCTATTTTATCATGCTCAATCGTTGATGCATTTAATAAAGGGTAAAGAGTTAAATTTTCCATACTATCGGATGTGTAGTTTTTGGAAAATGGCATTTAATATTCAAAGGAACTCAAGAAATGTTGATAGGTCTCTTTATCATCATGGATTGGTCAAGATCATTGTGGAAACCAAATTGAAAGCTCGAAATGATAATTGGAAATACTTTTTAGTGAGAAATCATTTTTTTGAAGTATCTCGAGAATAAATGGTTCCAAAAACGAGAAAGAGGCAAAGTAGGGTTCCTCCAAACCCAAACTCTAAGGAATAAAATATAATAAACGAAGAGATGTTAGTACTAGAGATAGAGAATAATAATGTAGCAGAGACAGGGGACATCCATGATGAAGAAACAAAGCAACTCGCCATACCAGAAAGTCCACTAAAAGGGAATCCAAATACAATTGAATCGGAAAATAATTCAAATATGCTAGATGCCCTACTAAAACTAAAAAGAGGAAGGCATAATAAGAAGCAGAGTGTCAAAGAACTAAAGGAAAAGGTGCCAAAACCAAGCGGAGTAGTTAAAGAAAATAAGTTGAACATCATTGTTTCTTCCAAACCAGAAAAATGAAATATCAAGAGGAAAAATGTTCAGGAATCAAAAGAGTTAGAGCACGAAAAGAAGTATTGAAGAATTACAAGGAGTATGATTGAAACAAAATAATTTCACTTCATCAAAGGTTATGTATCTCTAGGATTCAGAATCACCAGTGCCACTAGTTTCAAATCCAAAAAGTCCAAAGATAGATATCATTCAGCAACAAGCAACCAATTATCTTGAATCACTAGAGAAATAATCACATCAGAATAAGGTAAATCCTTCCATTGAATAATTTTTCAATGATGATGTTCCATTATGCAATAACCCTATACAATATGATAATATTCCCTTCCGTATGGAACAAGAAGTTATTGAAACATTAAAGGAGGCGATAGTTGAACTTGAGATATAAGAAAACCATGTGAAAGGAGGGAATCAAATCCTCAAAGAACATAATGATAAAATGCTCAAATTCATGTATCATTGGTATCGAAAGAATTTAAAACTCAAGAAGGCCAATAAGTTGTTCCAACAAAAAGTTAAAATATCGAATACCAAAATATTCATGAAGAAAACCAGGTGGTTAGTTGTCATGCAAAATAAAGGAGTTTAGAGTAACTTGGACATCTTAATATTGTTGAAAATGTAACTAGTGCTGGTCTTCATAATGTAATGTAATTTCATCATCAAAATATTTATTATATTCATTATTTTTATTTTATTTTGGTCAAAGCATGTTGTTCATGCTTGTAAGAGCAAAATAGAGCTAAAAAGAAAATATTTTGAGTCAAGAAAGGCCAAAATTTTGTGAAGAAAGGCCAAAATTTTGATCTAGTTGCAGACCCAAAAATTTAGGAGCGATATTTCAGGAAGGCCGGAAATTTCAGTGGCCAAAATTTTAGGAAGCTATCTAGTTTGACCTATGTTGACTTTTGACTTTGGAGGTGACTAGAGGAGGGTTGGACTTGGATTTTTGGTGGTAGTTATAGTCTTGGTCTTGGTATTGGATATCTCATTTTGATTTTATTCTATAAGAGATTATTTTTGGGTTCCCCCCCTATGGGGTTTTGCCCTAGCTTGGAGCCAAATTTCTGGTGTCCCTTTTCTCTTGTTTATTATGTTCTCTATATTTTTCTATTGTGTAATTGCTTGATGACATAAATAAACAAGTAAAAACTAAGAAAATAACACATACCAGTTACAATGGAGCAACAAAGTTGTAGGCTTGTTGGCTTAATTGTAAAATACAAAAGAGGTATTCGTAATAATAATATACTATATATAAAATGTATAAGAGATGATAAAATGTTACAATGAGGCCCTACTTATATACCTACACAGGTGGCCTTTAATAATTATATTTAACATAACATAATCCTTATTTGACTATTAATAATTATATTTATTGTATTTATACTATTTATACTATTTGTTATGAATTATATTCATAACATTGCCCTTCTCTTCAGAAACTTTGTCCTCAAAGTTTTAATTTTCCGACAATTTTCTTCACTTTGAGATTATGATCTTGGCATATGTCAATCATCACTTGTACCTTATCATGTAGAGTACCTTATCTTGTAGAATTCTCTCATAATGTTGTCTTGAAACTAGGGTTTTTGTTTATTTTTTTTAAATGATGACTTGAACCCCCTATTTATTTATTTATATTTTTTATTTTTTATATTTTATTATTATTATTATTATTATTTAATTTAATTAATTATTTTAATTAAATAAATTTATTTATTTTTGCTGGTAATACTACCCACTTTTATTTTTTAATTTTTTATTAAGTTAAATTATAATAACTTTATAAAGTATTTGTTTCGGTTGATTTCATTTATTTTGTTATGGATTTTTATGAAATGGTACGATACGTTGAACATGGGGACACATGCTGATCCGGAGATGATCATAAATTACCACTCTTTCGTGCGTCGAAAACCAACATTCTCTCCAATAGATCCAATCGTCTACTGTCTATGATTTCTCTTCTAGAGAAATCGACAGTATTGGTAGTATCTTCAAGGAGACCATGATGATATGAGAGAAAAATGGAAAATAGGGTCATTCTCAGGAAATGGTCGTTGAATTCCCCGTGGACTTTCCTAACATCCTCGTTATGTTCCAGAACAATGACCAGAATGGACATCACCTGGCTCATCTCTCTATCACCGGGGTGATGTTTGAAGTAAGAAGATATAGGCACAACATTGTCTGGTTGTAGAAAATACGAGAAGGGGTTGTTGTCCACAATTATCGTTTTATTCAAGTCCCGCTAGAGTCGACCCAGATCCTTCACATTCATAATTTCTTGTTTTTTCTCGATCGATAATAACTCTATCTTGCTGCAATGATGGTTGTAGATGTGGTGGCAAATCAACATGTGGTCAATGTCCAACCGGTCAAGCATATCGTCCGCGTACGGTCGTGTGTCGACGGTGAAAATGACAACCTTGAAGAGCTCTGCAGCCACCGCAAGAATTCATCGACGCCCAACCTATTGAGTATGTACATGACACCAGCGCCATGGATGGTGATGGCTGATAATTTTAAGAGGAAGTCGTATTTGGATCCTAGGAGAAGGGAAACCTGGACTAATGTCTCGTCAAGGTCGAGCACCAATGCATTTTTGTCCATATGTTGTGGTGACAACGATGGCAATAAGTATTCTTCTGAAATGAAGATTTCGCGATTTAGGGGATCGACTTGAAGAATCAGATGCATATAATTGAATCTTTTCAAGGCGTTGAACCAATTTTTATCACTCATCTCATGCATTTCTTTTCCTTCATCGATCAGTCTCAAAAATCTAGTAACTACCTTATGCACAACTTCTTTATTATCTGTGGATTTATTTCTTCCAATGGAACTCTTTGCGTACGCATCTTCCTCACCATTATCAACATCAACTACTTCCCCTTCTTTTTCATCATCAAAATCAATAATCTTAACATCTTCATCTTCATCAATTGTATTTACATCCTCAGTTACAATGTTAAAAAATGGAGCAAATGGAGCAACAAAACCTTTTACCTTAATTTCACTAACTGCACCAAAAAGTTTTTTAAATCTTCTTCACAGTATTCTTTCCCATGCTTTAATGGTGCTAGCATGTCATTAATTTTACATTCATCATTTTCAATTTTTTTCATATTCATATCAGTTTCCTCATCAAAAGCATTTTCTTCTTTTTCTTCATATTCCCAACTGGATTCAGAGTTTGAGTGGTCTTCTTCTTTAGTTTTCATATACCCACTTTGATTGTCATTCATGTCACAGTAGTTGTTGAGATCATATTCATCTTCATGTGGATCTTCTTGTTTCTCAAGATAGCCTTCTTCCACATTATCTTTATCTGAATCATCCTCATCCACATCAGGACCAACTTCATCTGGATCCTCATCTACATCAAGGCCAACTTCATCTAGATCTTCTGAATTCCCTGAATTGGCTAAATTGTTCTATTGACTATGTCCAATATTCGTAATTATTGGTTCTTGCATTAGATTTATCTTGTCCCAAATGGCATTTATCTTCTACATTGCTTTGTTATGATTGTCTGTGGATTCGCTATGGTTTTTCCAAATTTGTCTTTCTATCTGATTTGTCGTGTCTTGAAGTTTTTTGATGTCGTCAGAATGTCCTATAACCTTATCCTCAAGATCGATTAATCTTTTAGTGAATTCATCGGAATTATTAATCTTACTCTCAATATCGATCAACTTTTTGTTGAAATCGGCCATCGTCATTGATGAAGAGATCGAGCAGTAGTGATTTTGACGCACTGCATGTAACAACTGAAGGTAGCGAGTAGCAGTGTCGTAGGTGTTTTCTTCGAGGCGAGAAGATCGTCGTTCTGATACCAAATGGAGAAACAAAGTTGTAGGCTTGTTGACTTAATTGTAAAATACACAAGAGGTATATGTAATAATAATATATTATATATAAAATGTATAAGAGATAATTAAATGTTACAATGAGGCCCTACTTATATATCTACGCAGGTGGCCTTTCATGAATGGGCATGTCTTTTATACATGCCCTTTCACTAACTTAATGACTACTTAACATAATCCT
Organism: Pinus albicaulis; assembly: GCA_034641835.2. Taxonomy (NCBI): domain Eukaryota; kingdom Viridiplantae; phylum Streptophyta; class Pinopsida; order Pinales; family Pinaceae; genus Pinus; species Pinus albicaulis. The sequence goes on along the minus strand of CM076578.1, from coordinate 1,735,574,319 downwards.
TATTTGACTATTAATAATTATATTTATACTATTTATACTATTTGTTATGAATTATATTCATAACACACAAGTAATCACCGTTATAAGAAATTCTATCATCTATCATAATTTCAACAAATAAAAGCATTTGAAACAGTTCTTTGAAGATCAATGTTACTACAATTTTGAAAATTTTCTACCAATAGGTGCATGCAGACATGCAAAACCCTAAGCATGGAGAAATATTGGCCAACAAGAATTACATATTTTTGACAGTTTTTTACCCTTTTCTTTCACTCATTTTCCACTTATCCTAACATCACTACACTACTATTTTGAAATAAAAATCCATCAGAGCTACACAAATAAGCAATAAGGTAAAAGGTCTAGTGTTCTATCAATTCTATATTTTTTGCTTTGTAAACTTGACTTAATTTGCATGAGTTACATAATTTGACATATTATGTGACCTCACTAATATTATGCAGTTGAATCTAAGGTTCGAATAGATCCCATGGAAGACAGATCATCCAAAACACATGGAAAGATGCCAATTGGTGCTTACATGGATTTCTGCCTATTGGGCACAACCAGAAGAATCCTAGTTGACCACAACATCAAAGTCAAACCTTTGGTCAAACAATGACATGACACATTTGAAATATGTTTGGCATCAAAATAGAGTATCAAGCGAGCACGATTTCATATCAAGCAAGCGAGATCATGAAGGAATGAACACTGAGAAAGACGATGATGTGTTTATGCACATGATTCGCTTCCTTGGTAGCGAATCATGTGAATTATAATTTAAATGGAATTCAAACATCAATATGTTGACTCATATATCTAACTTCTAGCAATTAGTTTCTCGGGATAGTTTATTTTAAACACTATGAAATGATCTAGTGATAAGCGAACCATATGTTGGAGAAGCTTGGTATGTTAAATGTTAATAATTAATGGAGGAATATCCATAGATTCAAGAGTTTAAATGTTGTTATTTTTTAATTCCAGTGAAGTTGTTTCAACTGTACACACATTGCTTAGTTAATACAATTCTCTTTTACAATTGCACCTTCGTGACAAGAATTGGTGTTTGATCAGTAAATTATGTGAGTTTTCCATCTCTTATGTACCTCATGAGGGTCCCTTGTTGAGTACGAGTTTAGACTAGTTTTCCTTATTCTTAGTTTCCACAAGATAGATTAGCTTTCATTATGTTAATTTTTTGCAAGGTTTCTTCCAAGTATTTCATTTAAATGCTCTGTTTTGCTTTGATCAATTACGTACTACGCTTACTCATTTAATTGTTATTCTTCTACAGATACAAACACTTGAATGGACCTATTAAAAACAAGAAAAACATTTATCAATCACTTCTTATTATTAGTCTTTTATCTCTACATCTATTCTAGTATCAGATTCAAAGATATTGTGCACACATGGATGAATTATGAAATTAGTGCATGCACACCAATCAATTTAATATTACTTTGATAGTTGTTATTTCGAATTGATCTTTCTTATAATAGCATCTGCTCATTTCCTTATAATAGAGTTCAATTGCTTCTTTAAAATTTTCAAAGCTTAAGCATACCTTTGCATAATATTTCCTCTTCTTCCATTCACGACTTCACTCCTTTTATCTTTGAAGAAAACAATATGCTATTCCAGCTACCTTTTTAATTATCATTTTATTTAATGTTTTGAGGGAGAGAGTAAACATGTTTCAGGAAAAAGTCCATGAATGTATCATTTAATATTAACAAAAATTATGTGTGGTTCCACTAAAGTCCCAATAGGTGGGATTCCACTAAACTCTATGGGGACTTTATGTAAATGTGTGTGTGTGGAAAAAATGAAAATCATCATCATAATCATAAAGTTTAATCACACTTGTGCCTTGATCTTCAACTTTAACTAAATGCAACTTTTATTGTGCAAAGGTTGACTTAGATGAGTCACAACAATTTTTTTTTTTGGATTCATCCCTTTGTATACCAGGAGGGATTATTTATCAAATTCTTCCCTTTGTATACCAGGAGGGATTATTTATCAAATTTAATAAGAGAGTGGGCAAAGGAAGTGATAGAAGGGATGGAATAATCGTGACATAATGCAACAATAGTTTTTTTAGAATTATTGTCCAAATAATAATGCTAGAAGCAGGTTGTACAAGGTTTTAATCCCACCCATCCTGCATGGGTTGCAGAGGTATATCCACTATACTGGGATGTGGTTGCAATTGATCATTTAGTTGAACAAAAGGAGAAGGTAAGACTGCTTGGCCTTCAAGGTCAATGTGACCTGTTTGTATAATCACATTGAACTCTTCATAATTGGCATCAAAGTGTATGGAGAACCTTATTATCTAATTTATGCCTTTTTGCCAAAACTACTTTTCTCTTCAACGCCTACCTCCTCAATTTCACCTGTTTCCTCTATTGAAAAAGCTCATATGTACATCCATAAAGTAAGTCAATATGTTGAAGTAAAATGTTAAATGCAATAAAAAAATTACTAAAATTTGTTCATTATATAAAACATGGCCCTGATAATGATAAAACTAATCAAGCATTAAAGGAATATGATCGGGGGAAATCCTCGAGGGTTAACTCAATTGGTGGAGTTTCTGTCACTAAGGCACCTCACTAAAGGGAGGTCATGGGGTCGATTATCCTCGACACCCTTGGGGTTAGGCTATGCTAATATGCAGACATGATGTGATCCCTTTGGGTAGATATGCCTAGATATTTCCTCCGGAAGAACAAATGATGAGGGGAAAAATTATGAAGAAAATAAAACAACTCACATAACTTTCTTTATATGTAAATTTCAATTATATCTTTTGATGATATAACAACGGATAAATATTGCTGCATAGGTTAGGTGTCAAGCATGCAAGAGTGGTTAAAGACTCTCTAAGTACTTGCTTGATTCGTAAATTTCCAAGGATATTCCACTGGATAATTTGTCACAACAGATCTTATAAAACTATATTGGAAAAAACTGAAAATGTACATTATTAGGGTTTATTCCTTTTTAGATTTATGGATATGTAGATTATTGTTTATTGTGTATGCATGCAAATTAAAATTTATGCAAAAAATATAGAACAACGAAATAAAAACTCACAAACCACATTTGACACAAGATATATCATGAGAAACCCTTTCAGGAGAAAATGAAACAGGGAGGTGAGGTCACTCTGCTCTCTTTCTTCGAACAAAATATAGATGTGATAGCATAAAAGTAAGGCATGTGTCCCATGGGTTAATACAATGCACAAATTCTTTTTGTGTGCTCTGTACCTATTCCTCTCGGCTACTATGCTCATCTATGGAACAAGTTCACTTTAAAAGAATGGAACCCCTTTTCCTCCTAGTGGCCTAATTATAACACAACCCGATAGCTTACTAGTGGTTAAGTTTGACTCTGTCAACTCTTGACCAAAGTTACAGTATGGAATCTTCCAGAGTCTTCTTCATCATAATCACGTGGCTATCTCATTTTCCATGAGTTGTGGGGGATGACGTGGCATCCTCTCAAATTACAATAGTAAAAACAGGAAGGTCAATTTCTAAGTGGCACAACTTTTGCATGTAGACTTTGATTAAGGAAATTATTGCATTGTTGGAAAGGTCTTTGTGTGTAGAATAGGAAAAAAATGTTTTTTACTAAGGCAAAAAGTTGTTACAGCACAAGAAACATTATCCCAGAGGGTTTTAGACCCTAATATTTCAAACTGGGTCCCACAGTAAAAATAGTATTATGAGTTGATTCCTCTTCTTTTTCCATTTTGAAAGCACTGAGATGGATGACAAGCAATATAAATATCCAATTTGGATCATACCTCCCATTTTGGGAGGATTTTGGTCCCCAAAAGCTTCTACTGAATGATATGAAGACATTTCTCCTTCACCTTCTCTCAAGTGTATTGTTTAGGCTTGCCTGGAAGTTATCATTTCAACCCAATATGCCAAAGGTCATGTTACCCCATCTTGTAATTATGGAACTTTTTTGAAAAATTGTATCTTCTATAAACTATGGCTGAGTATCTAGCGCCAAATCCTCCACAAAAGGTAGGACATGTTCTCTTCGTGATCTAGCATGGAAGACTCATAGTTTTTCAGATTATCTACATTCACAATTGAGTAAATGCACATGTATGGGAGTATATTGAGTCTATAGTTTTCATCTCCAACCTTTTTAACTATCTCAAAGGGACCATATCAAAGAGCCTTGATTTGCCTACTGGGACCCTATAGCCTCTCCTTGTTCAAATGTAAACATACTTTGACTCCTACCTTGAACTACTTCTCTATTATGTGTTACTCGTGCTTGGATTTGTATTTATCCTATGCCTTTTGTAAAATTCCTTGTACTTGTATATGGATTTTCCTCATATTTTCTACAAAATTTTCAGCCCTCAAGGCATCCCCTATAAGACCCTCCCTTACTCCTCCTTGCTACCCATATGCAACATCCAAAGGTGAAGGTGGAAAATATCCAAAAAAAGTTTCAAATGGGGACTTACAAGTAGAAGTGTGGATTTCTCTATTATAAGAGTGTTGTATATGTACCGTATTTTCATCCCAAGTCCTCAGATGCTTATGGTTGTAACCCCTCAAAAGTTGCACCAAAGTCCCGCTGACTACCTTTGTCTGCCCATTTATCTGTCGATGGAATGTTGTAGATCTCTTCAACTTCATGTCCATATTAGACAACAATGTAGTCCAAATTGCACTCATAAATCTTGTGTCCATGTCTGAAATGATGCTCCTTGGTATCCCAAATTTCACTGAGACTTGTCAAAAGAACAAATTCAATGCTTCTTTCCCACTAATGGTATTTTTACAGGGCATAAGAACACAAATATTGCTAAACCTATCAACTACAATGAACAGGTAGTCACATCCCTTCTTGGTTGTTGGTAAACCTCCCACAAAATCTATGGAAATGATTTCCTGCTACTAGGCTTGTTGATACAACAAAACATGCATCCTCTTATGAACCTAACTACCTATTCTTGCATCTTGGTCCAATACACATACCTTTGTAAGTTGGAAAGTATCCTCCCTACACTAAAGTTCCCTCCAACCTTGGAGTTGTTATTCTCTCTGATTAGTTGCAATCGCTTGCCTTTAGGAACACATAACTTATCCAACATGTAGAGTAATTCATCCTGGAGATGACAATTAATGGTGTTGTTACCACCGTGCACATGACTCTGGCTCCATAATTTCTAAAACCCCTCCTTGAATTCCTCACCCCTTGAACACGCCTCTACATATGCATCATGGATGAATGTCTTGATGTGCATCAAAGTTACCAAAGTTGTGATATTTGATGTAGGTGGCCTTGAAAGCATGTCATCAAAATTGTTTGTGCTTCCATTCTCATACTTCATCACTAAATGAATTGTTGTAGAAATTCCATCCAGTTATAATGCCTTGTCTATGGTAGCTTACTCTGGACTTGCAAGTACTGTAGTGGCTGGTGATCTGTGTGTATTACTGTCTCCTTCCCTATCAGATAGTGCTTCCACTTCTTCATACCTTGCACTACGACACAAAGCTCATTGTCATAGATAGGGTAGTTAAGAAATTCACCATGAAATACTTCAGAATAGTAGAATATAGGCCTTCCTCCCAGCATCTCCCATAACATACCCACTCATATATGTCTCCACTTCGAGGGGCTGCTACAGTTCAGTAATGCCATAATTGGAGCTTGAATGATCTTCTTCTTTAGCTCCTGAAATGTCCCCTACCGACCCTTTCCCCATAAGCAACTCTTACCACTTGTTGTTATGGTGTGGAGTAGTGTTGCTATTGCTGAAAATGAGGCTATGAATTTCTTAAGGTAATATGCTACCCCAACAAAACTTATAACCTCATAAACAGTAGTATGCACTAACCATTTCATGATGGCCTTCACCTTGGCATTATCTATTTTCAGTTCTCCTCCACTTATCATATACCCTATATACACTAAATATTGGTGTGCAAACTCACACTTCTTGAGATTTTCTCATAGCTAGAGCTTATTCAAATTCTAGAAAACCTACATCGAATATGATATGTGCTCCTCCCAAGTAGCACTACATACCAATATATCATCCAAATAGACAATAACAAATGAATCTATAAAAGGGTGTAAAATATCATTCATTAACCTCATAAATGTAGCTGGTGCATTGCATAGGTTGAATGGAATTACTAACCACTCATACAAATATTTCCTAGGTTTGAAGGCTATATTCCATGTATCTTATTTTCCAACTCAAACCTAGTGATATCTAGACTTTAAGTCCAGCTTGCTGAAGTATTTCACTTGCTGCAACTAATCCAACAAATCATCTATCCAAGGGAGGGTGTACTTGTTCTCGAGCGTAGTTTTATTTAGCGACCTAAAATGAATATACATTCGCAAATCCCCATCCTTCATTGGTATAATGATGATGAGTGACTCGCATGGTGATGCACTTGGTTGCATGACATCTTGTTCCAATAGTTGTTGCAACTATTTCTTCACCTTACTTTATTTTATAACATATTTCCTGTACAACCCAATGTTTGGCAATGGGGAGTCCAACAATAACAAGATCGCGTGCTCCACTTCCCTCTTGGGTGGTAACCCTTTAGGTTCCCAAAAACATCCTTGTATGCCTATAACAAATCTTCTAGTTGTTTGTTTGTTTTTTTTTCTTAGCACACCCCTGCAGGGATGCCTTTACTCTTTTTGACTCTTCTACAAACTGATTGTCCCTAAAATAAAATAGGAAAAATGTCTTGCTAAAACTGATAAATATATCGGTTTGGTTGGCACTTACAAGTGATTTTTTCAACTTGCCTTTGTGCATCTTGATGGTGAACGATTTTCCATCCTTGACGAGTCGGTACTAGTTGGATCTTCACATGAATATTGCATCTCACAATTACATGTAGGGACTACCAAACACCACTCCAAATATATCAAGGGGAAGTTCATATAGTTCTTCTTCATCAATAAAATCAATAGTGATAACAAATATAATTGTGCACTATTTGATTATCTTTAACTTTGCATCCTCATTTACCCATCCAAATGGATATGGGCTTAGATGATCATGAACCTGCAATCCAAATTTGTTTACCAACTCCACTAAAATGAAATTTGCCTGCGATCCTGAGTCAAACATAACATCACATTTTTCCTTCTTGACCTATATCTTTATGTGGAAGAGTTTGGTTATTTATTTCTCTTCTTGTTGTTGAAGGCTACTCAGATTCACCTCTTTTTTCATTGATGTTCAAATAATCTTCTCATCGACATCTGAGATGCTTTTAATTTGGTTGCTCGAATCAATGGCCATGAGATTCTTCTTCTTCTTCTTATTTTTCTTTTTATTCTTCGGGATAAGCTCTGGATGCAACTTATAACACTTATCCTCTGTATGATCATCAATATTATGGTGGTTGCAGTGGTTGATGGGATCATTTCACTTTTATGTTATGGCTTCCATATTTTTATCTTTCCCCCTTTCCACTTCTTATTCCCCTCATTAGAAGCATCCTAGTGCTCCTTCTATGTTGATCCACTTGATTTCACTTTTTCCTAGCCTATGTTATCCGAGTATTGTGCCTGTAAACAAGCCTCATGCATATATCTGGGCTCAAACAACATCACTTGCTTCCATGAATGGTTGTGTAAACCCCCTATATTCTTGAGGATTATGTTGAGGTTCTTTGGGGATATATCTAACATCATGACCATATTTCAAAACTTTGTGTTTTAATCTTATACACTCTGCCTGAAATGGTGCCACAGGATCCATTGGTCCTCTACATACCCAATAGGGTAAAATTGTGACTGTACGAGGGCTTTAAATTCCTCTGACATAGTCATTGGAGGATATCCCTCCAACCCCAAGGTCTCTATGTGGCTTTTCCACCAGGGTAGGGCATGGCCCTTTAATTCAATCGCACAAATAAAATCTTCAACATGTTCTTCCTCCATATGATGAACATTGAAATAAACCTATAATTATTGCAACCAATGATTTAGATTCAGAGCATCACTATCACCTTGTTACGAAATGATATCAACCTTCACTTCCATTTTAAACAAGGATCGTAAATGGTTCATGACACTTGAACTAGGTTGATCTCTTTTGGGTCGTTGTCTGTTTCTTCTCGATCTCCTGATCTTCCATTTGATCATTCCTCTGCATTAGAACCCCCATATTCTTTGAATATCCCAAGATTATTGCTCAGGGTTGACACGAGGAGATTCACAGTATAAGTTATATGTGAAACTTGTGTTTCTAGCTGCGAAAACATCTCCTCTGCAATATCATGATGGTTATTCACAGATTTTTGTTGACCACGACCAAGGTTTTTATGACTTTTGGCTTAGCCTATCTATATTCCCCATAAATATCCACAATATACCAAAATTAACATTCTCATATATCAATATTGTTCATAAATTATCGTGGATATTCCATTGGACAAATCATCACAATATATCTAATAAAAATATACTTAAAAATTGAAAACTCTACACTACCAGGGTTTATTATTATTTAGATTTATAGATTACTATATATGTAGATTGTTATTTGTAGCATAGGCATGAGCATAAAAATTTATGCAGAAAATAGAGAACAATGAAATAAAAACTCACAAATTACATTTGAAATAAGATATATCCTAGGAAACCCTTTTGGGATAAAACCTAGCTAGAAGGTGAGGCCACTCTGCTCTCTTTCTCCGAATAAAAAATAGTTGCGAATACAAATAAGTAAGGATTGTGCCCCGTGGGCTACTACAACTCACAAATTCTCTTTGTGTGCTCTCTCCATATCCCTCTCGACTACTCTTCCCATTTATGGAACATGTCCACTCTAAATGAATGGAACCCCTTTTCCTCCAAGTGGTCTAGTTATAACACAACTTGATCTGCTAGTGGTTATGTTTGACTCCTTCAACGCTTAACCAAAGTTACAATATGGAATCTTCAAGATTATTCTTCATCATAATCACATGCCTAGCCCATATTCCATTATTTATGGGGGTTTGCATGACATCCTCTTGAATTATGGTAGTGAAACCAGGAAGGTAAACTTCCAAGTGGCATAACTTTTGCATACAAACTTCATTTGAGGCAATTATTACGTCATTGGAAAGGTATCTAAGTGTAGAATAGGAAAAAATGTTATGATAAAGTGGAAAATTTTACCCCCAAGAAATCATCATTTGATGCCTCAAAATTCTCCTAGAAGGTTTCAAACCCTAATCGAGCAAAATAGGTCCCGCTAGTTAAATGATCCTTTGACTTGATTCCTCCACTTTTTCCACTCCAAAAGCATCAACATGAATAATAAAAAATATAATTATATAGTCTAGATCATTTCTCACTACAAGTAAGTCACTTTAACGATCTATTTCCCAATATTAGCTTGGGAAAAACACATTGATTAATTAATTAATGTTTGCTATTGGGCTATATTTTTTTAAGGAAAAGTGATTTATAATCAATTTTGTGATTAGATCTAATCTCTCTTGTTTATATAAGTGTGTTAGGATTTAATCTTAGCCATCCATCACCTTGAATATTGAGGGTTTGGATTTTGGCTCAATGATAATTATAAAAGAGAGCCCAAGGGAGGAGAAATACACATTGAATCATTGAGAGAACAATATTATCAAGTGAAGAGTAAGAGATTTTGAGCTAAAGAGAATGATAAGTTGTATTAAGGAAATTACAGTGAGATAACTTTGAAGGGGTTGATATATCAAAGAGAAAAAGCCGAATTTGCAAGAAAGTAGAAACTCAACTTAGAGGGTTGCATAAGGGGTTGTATAACCTAAGTGAAGTGCAAGATATTATTATAGTGTGCAGGACATTCATGGCTAGGAGAGAGGAGGCCCAATTTCTAGCTGGAGAAGTCAATTTTTCTAGAGGCCAAAATTTTCCAGGAGGTCGAATTTTGAAAGGGACGAAACTTCGATAAGGGTGAGATTTCGAAGTTCCATTTTGCTGTATAATTTAAGTATTTGTTTGAGGGCCATTTTCCCTATTAAGGGAGATCTTATTTTTCTTAATAAATTTAATGAAGTATAATTATGGGGCAAAAAATTATATTGTGCTTGTGATTTCTTTTTGCTACTGTTCTACTACGAATATTTTATAAGTTAAAATACTAGTGTATTTTTATTCAACAAGTTTTCAGGAAAAACATCTTTCTAGGCATAAATCAAATGGCTATGAATTTAAATTATATATGGTATTGGTAAATTAACATGGTATTAGAGCTATAAAATTTGCGAGAGTGGAAGTTCGATTTGTGATTGGGGCTTTAGAAAAATAATTTATAGCAACAATATTTTTCTGGGTTGAGTATTTGATTTGGAGTTTGGAATAATGGTTGCAATTGGACTAAGATTTGAAGACCGGTTGGAGGATGTATCTAACTATAATACTTGGAAGGCGAGGATAACATTGGTGTTGATGAAGAATGGGATCTAAGACTTTGTACATCAAAAACTCAACTCTCCTCTCGATCCTACTCTACTAGCCATCCATAACCAAAAGGATGTGAAATCCATAAGGATTATTCTGGATGTGGTTAAGGACCACGCGATTATTCATCTTTTTGGAAAGAAGATTGTAGGGACATATGGGAGGCTTTAACAAAATTATATCAAAGTGACAACCATAATAAGAAGATAGTGGTAAGGGAGAAACTTAGAGGAACCAAGATGTCTGAATTATATACAATAAAATATTATCTCGCCAAGATCTCACAAGTTCATGATGAATTGGCTACAATTGGGGAGACCATGTCAAATCAAGAATTGATTAGAAAAACTCTGAATGTCTTCACTATGCCATGGTATCCCTTCATCAAAGGTATCGTAGCATAAGAGAAACTTCCAGACTGAGAGATATTGTGGGATAACTTTATCCAAGAGGATATTTTAGAGGAATCTCTATAGGGTGGACAACGAAAGGGTGATGAATTTTTTTCCTTTCCAATTGAGCAAGGAAGGGAAATGGGAATACCAAGAAGAATTTTGGAGGAAAGGATACCTAGGGAGATGAAAAGGTGAAATACATGAGTAAAGTAAAATTCTTTGCATGTCATAAATTTCGCTATTATGTAGGTGAATATTCAAAAAAATATAGCCACTTGGAATGCAATGATTGCAGGGTATGGTATGCATTATCATGGTGTTGATTCAATCACTCTCATTGATAAGATGCAAGAGGCGGGATTGATTCCAAACCATATCACCTTCATGACTCTTTTGTCTTCCTACAACCATGTATTTCTTATGGATTAAGTCTAAAAATTCTTCAATTACATGATTTGAGATCACAATATAATCAGGCCCACCCCATTGCATTTTTCCCATAAGGTTGCTCTTCTTGCTCGTGCGGGACGCTTGGATGAAGCCCATGAGTTTACAAAAATATGTTGATTGAACCTAATGCTAGTGTATGGGGGGATTTATTGGGTGCTTGCAGAGTTCATTGCAATGTAAACATGGGAGAATGTGTAGAAATTTTCCTTTTTTAGTTAGATCCTCGAAATGAAAGAAATTATGTGTTTATTTCCTATATATATGTTGCAGTTAGAAGATTGGATGTTGTAGAAAATGTGAGAGCAACAATGAAATCCAAAGGGTTCAAAAACACACTAGGATGTAGCTGGATTGATATTGAAAAGAAGTTGCACACATTCCTAATATAAGACCAACAATATCCTAAATTTAAAAAAATATATGTAATGTTTGAGAAATTGTTTTTGAAGATGCAAGAGTTATTGTAAGTGCCCGAGACAAACTTTCTATCATGTAATGTGGAAGAGAAGGAGATGGGAAACATACTATGTTATTATACTTATAAGCTTATTGTTGCTTTTGAGATCATCAAAACAAGTATTGGGACAACTCTATGAGTCACCACACACCTTCATATGTGCAACGACTATGTTATCAAACCAGCTCCAAAAATAGAAGAAAAGAGAGACCAACGCCTTAGAAATCAACCACTTCAAGGGGGGAACCTCCTTTACGTTACATAAATGAACAATTCTTGGATGATGCAAATGACAAAACCTCCTTTCTATATATAGGAGTCCGTGGGGTCACAACATAACCCTAGCCGACCTAACAATAATAATGTAAGGGAACAATAATAACAATATGGTGGCTATAGGGGTACAAAAATAACAATAAGGGGGTTACACTAACAACAATAAGGGACTACACTAGTAATATAGGGATCTACCATGCTCCTCTCCTTCAAAAAGTGTTGTCCTCAACGCTTGAGTAGCTCTAGATGCTTCTGTATAAATTTATCATCCTCCCATGTGGAATCTTCAGTGGGTAAGTTCTTCCACTTGATGAGATACTCTGAAATTGATTGATTTTGTACCTGTCGAGTTCTTGTTTCCATGACTGCTTCAGGTTGCCAAACGAATTTTCCTTCCTCATCAAGTTCTGGCAATATTGTTTGAACTGGAAGTTTGTCACCTATAACCTTCTTTAAGAATGAAACATGGAAAACTTGGTACACTCGAGAATAAGCAAGAAGCTCCAATTTGTATGCCATTGTACCAATATTTTTAAACACCTTGTAAGGACCATAGTACTTTGGCGATATTTATTATCATTCTTATCTTGCTTGAGGGACATTTGTTTGTATGGTTGTATTCATAAAAATACCCATTCTCTTACTTCAAAACTTCTCTCACAACGATGTTGATATGCCTAGTATTTCATTCGATTTTGTGGCAAATTTAGGTTATCCTTTAAGAGTCAGAGAACTTGTTGTTGATGCTCGACGTGGTCTTCCATTGCTTGAACCTTAGAATTTTCTCATAAAGATGATGTGATGGACGATGGATGATATCCATAAAGTGCCATAAATGGGGTCATTTTTGCTGCAGTATGGAAGGAAGTGTTATACCACCATTCAACTAGAGGTAACCACTTGACCCATTGTGTTTTTTTATCAGATACAAAACAACAAAGATATGATTCTAAACATTTGTTCACTATCCCAATTTTCCCATCTGATTGAGGATGATAAGATGAGCTATGAGCTAGTTGAGTACCCAAAGAAGAAAATAATTCCGTCCAAAAATTTCCAGTAAAAATGGGATCTTTGTCTCTTACAATAATTTTTGGGTTTCCATGTAGCTTTTGAATTGTTTCCATAAATTCAGTAGCAACTGTACTTGCTTTAAATAGATGAGATAATGCATAAAAGTGTGCATACTTGGTAAGTCTATAAACTACCACCATGATGGCACTCTTTCCTTCAAACTTAGGTAAACCCGTGATAAAATCCATTGAAACCTCCCAACGTTGACTTGGAATGGATAAAGGCTGTAGAAGACCTGTGGTCTTAATTGTCTCAACTTTATTTTGTTGGAAAACCAAACATTCTGCCATAAAATTTTGAATATAAGATTTAAGGCCATCCAAAAAAAAAAATCTTCATCGTGTGGTAAGTTTTTAAAAATCCTGAGTGTCCTCCTAAGGGAGAGGTGTGCAATTCCAAAAGAATATTTTGTTTTAGTTTGGAATTATTACAAATATTTAAGCGATCTTTGTACCATAATGAATCATTTTTCCAACTAAATGTATAAGATGTACTAGGATCTTTCTGCAACTTTTGAATGAGTGTCCACACTTCTTCATCATTCTTCCATTCATCCTTTGCTTCAGTTATCCAATTTGGTTGGATAATATAAAATGCACAAAGCGATGCTTCTACCTCTTCATCCTTTCTTGAGAGTGCATCTATAACAACATTTAGCTTCCCTTTTTTGTGGATGATTTCAAAGTCATAGCCCAACATCTTTGTGACACATTTTTGCTGCTCTTCTGAAGATAGTCTTTGTTCCAAAAAGTATTTAAGACTATCATGATCAATTTTTACCTTGAAGTGTCTTCCCATTAGGTAAGGTCACCATTTCTTTAGTTCATGTAGTATTGCCAACATTTCCTTCTCATAAATAGCTTTATGTAAATACTTTCCTTTGATTGGACGACTTTCAAAAGAAATGGGTCTTCTTTCTTGCATTAACACAAAAGCCAATTCCATTTCCTGAGGCATCACATTCCACAATAAAGGTTTTTGTGAAGTCTGGCATAGCTAAGACCGATGTTAGGCACATTGCCTCTTTAAGATGTAACAAGGCCTTAGTTGCTTCAGGAGTCCATGAAAAGGCATCTTTCTTCAATAATGTTGTTAAAGGTGCTACTATTCTCCCATAATTCTTAACAAACTTGCGATAATACCTTGTTAACACTTCCTGGAATCAAAGGAATAACATGATCATGATCACAAATAGGTGGGATTCCTTTGGGAGTTTCAAACACCTTGGAATGATTGTCCAAGAATTTTTGGATATATGGAGAAATAGATGATTTTGATGTTGGAACTTCTAGTGAGCATAATTGTGCAATTACGCCTCGTTGTTATTTCTTTAGAATATTTGTCATGACATTAGAGGTTATTATCTTTCCCAGCTTCCTTGGGATACCTCATAATTCAACTTCCTTTCCTTCCGAAAAAAAATTCAAGAAAATTTCTTGAAAATTAAAAGTTACCGTCCCCAAAGATTGTAACCATTGTACTCCTAGTACAACATGAGCACCTCCCATTGGAATGGATAGCATTGGACTATTCAATACATATTCTCCCATGGTTAGCTTGATATTATGGCATTTTCCAGAGCAATTTATAGTTACTCCATTTACAACCATCACTTGACACTCTAGTGCTGGGTATAGGAAGCAATTCAATTCCTTGGCTACCTTACAATGAAAAGAATTATGGGTACTACCTGAATCAATCAACATTATTACATTTTTCTTGTTGATACGTCCTTCTATCTTGAGAGTTTAAGGAGTGGTAATTCCTGCCAATGCATTACATGATATGGTTAGACTCATTTCTTCTTTCTATAGGGTTGGTTCCTGGTGTATATCCTCTTCTTTTGAAGTTTCTTGTTCATTTTATTCCTCCTCTTCAAAACCTATGTAAATAATTTCTTCTCAGCACACTTATGAAATTTAGTGTATTTGCTATCAAAACTGTAGCAAAGCCCTTTTACTCTTTTTCTTCCAATTGTTGTGGTGTCAACCTTGTAGGTTGGGGAAGTCTGGGAGTAGTAACACTTCCATCTCTATATATGCGAGTGGTAGGCTTCCTTGACACCATAATTTTACATTCATTTTTTATTTCCAAACTGAATGCCTTCTCCAATGAATCAGGTTCCCAAAGGCGAACCTCATGTTGGATGTTATCCTTTAAAGTCCCTATGAAGACATCAATCCTGTGTTCCTCTGGAATATCAGTTTCCCTTATATTCAATTTTTGGAAGTCCTCAATGTGCTCCACCACTAAACCCTTTTGTTTGAGATTTATCAATTGACTAAAGAAGGTGTTTCTCTTTGTATCCTCATAATGTGCTATCATTTCCTCTGTAAAAAATGACCAAGTGATGGGAACAAAGTCATCGATACCATACAAATGCATTTTGTTCTAAATATAAAGTTGCATTGCGTACCTATTGTGTGGTTTTCACATTATTGAAATCAAAATATTGCTCCATATGTTCACTATTAGGAATCATTTCTTGTAGCAACTTTGTCAAACCTTCCTTCAAACCTTCCATGTCCGCTTTTAGATTATTCTTCATGTCTTCCATGTTGTCTCTCATTTTTTCTTCTATACCATGTATCTTAGCTTGCATTACATCCTTCAAACCATCCATCTTAGCCTGCATGTATGCTTTTAAACCATCTATCTCATCTTTTGTTGGTCTTTGTGAGATCGAATTTTGTTGCACTTGGTACCGTAATTTTGATATATCATACTGCAATTCTTCCTCTTCATGCGTCATAGTAGAATTTTCTGAGGGCTTAGTGGGTGTAGGATTATTTTTTAGAGGCATTATAGAACCCAATACTGATATATATGCTTCAATATGCCCTTGGAATCACTTCAAACTTATTTTTCAAACAATGCTTATGCAATTTGAAAAAACAATACACACATTTTTCTTGCTTTTGTGAACTCGACATTGAAACTAATGTATCTTTGTAATTTCAGATCCCCAAGATTTTACCTTTAGTACTTTAGTACCCCTCTAAATCTTCTTTCCAATGCCACAGGTCTGACTTGATTTGGATTCTTCAAGACAAAGTTATGCCCAATCTCCCGCAATGACCTAATTATGGATTGGTTCAGTAGAGCAAACTTGTACGACGTGCCCCGTGTCACTGTTTCCTCATTCGGCGCTAAAATTCATACACACGAAACTATAGTTCGTGTACTTTCAAAAACTTCTTACAGAATTCCAATCCGATGCTCAGAGAGAGAGTTGTGACTATTTTCCCAAGGCCACCTCTTTGAGATGAAATTCAAGCACCTGCAAAAACCCTAACTTACACAGATCATTTATCCCAAAATATTGTGAACCAAGATCTGAAAGTTTTACACAACATTCCTCAGGATGTCTTCGCAAATGGGTTTTTTGTTTAGCTTCTGAACCTTCGTAGAAAAAAATTTGTAGAAAAATTTCCAGGAATACCTGTCTGAAGCAGCGAAACCTTAGAATCCAAAGATTTGATACCAAATGTTATGAAACCAACTCCAAAAATAGAAGAAAAGAGAGATCAATGCCTTAGAAATCAGCCACTTCGAGGGGGAAACCTCCTTTGTATTACAAAAATGAACAATTATTGGATGATACAAATGAAAAAACCTCCTTTCTAGATATAGGAGTCCATGGGGTCACAATATAATCCTAGCCGACCTAACAATAATAATGTAACGACACAATAATAACAATAGTGGATTTTATGGAGCACAATAATAATAATATGGGGGCTACATGGGGACAACGATAACAATAAGGGGGCTACACTAATAACAATAAGGGACTACACTGATGATATAGGGACCTAACAGACTGCCAAAATGTTATCAAGTTAATTTCAAAGACATTGAAACTTATTTTTGAAATCTATGATCTTTTAATAAGTTACAAAATCTCTCACCTCTGTCATACCTAGCGACACCCCAAATGGTTGTCAGTAACTTGTTTCCATCTATCCTATGATCTTGTTTTTACTGCCATGACTAAAAGGGGAGGACAACTAAGATATTTTGCATATGGCATTGCATCCATGATATGAAAGAAACAAATGCACATGCTTATGATCATGTATGTGTTTCATTGGACATCAATTTGATGGTTTAGTGATGTTTGGATTGGCCACACCTTTGTCATATTATTTTGACACCTCTACCATCACAACACACATGATAGTCAACACAATTATATGATGCACATTGTTAATGAGCTATTGTATGGAGAATTATGAACATTTTTTTAAAGAGTATGTCATTTTATGAAAAGTGATTGTATTACAAAGTTGCTAATATGTATGCTACAAAATAGTGTATTGCAAATGATCAAATTGTTAAGGGTTATGCAAAATAAAAATAAAAAATTGCCCTATCACAAGTTTGTGGCAATACAATGTTGTGGATTAAAATTTCGATGCAATTCTATGGTTGAAACAATCAATGTCTTAACTATTTCATTTTATGAACGTTATATACACTTAAGGGTTAACCACCAAATATCACGATATATTATGGTACGTATTATAACAACTCATATGAATTTATGTGATGCAAATTTTGGTTAAATGTTTTGGTCTTAGTGAACTCTGCATCAATGTGGGACCTTTGCTAAGTTGGATGGAAAGGTTTTACATTCCACGCAGTATTGATATGGCTCATTGGGTGATAGTTGTTAGCGTATAATGTTTTATATCGTGGCAAACAATTGCATTTACATTTGGACCTGCCCTTCAACGTTAGGTGACTTGGCTATATGATACATTTCTTGCATGTGGTATGGGTAAATTTTTTAGTTTCATTTTCTTGAGAGACCCACATTTACTACTTTAATTTGCATGGCCTTCAAAAGCGCGAGCTTTTACTGTGAATTTAATGAAGAAATTAATGGTAGATATGGGGATTTATTTCGATCCAAGGCTAGTATTTGCAAAGGGTATTGAGTTTATTATTGATTTATTTGGAATTAGGGTTCATTTATAGTTTTTACCAGCTATAAAACCTCCATAGTTATTGAAGGCATCGAGCTCAACTAGAAATTTGGACTCTATACTGACAAGAGTTGTATTTTTACTGGTTGTAAACACATTACAGGTAATCATTTTGGTAAGTTACACATTTCAATGTGTCTTTTTACTATTTAGTTAAATTTTATGCATATTCATTTATCTTATCCTCTCGTCCTACCTCCTTTCATTTACCTGTCATTCCCTCTCAGTTGCTTGCTAACCTAGTTTTGAAATGATTGTCCATTTAACCTCTTGGTTTTCCAGGAAATTAATAGAGAAGAGGGATCTTCTCTCCCTTATGCTGTAACTATCCCTCATTGTCCAATAAAGTCAAAATTTCATATGAGGTACTTAGTGTTTTTTCTGAAAAAGGGAAAACCCCATCCATTATCATTCAAACTAAATTCCTCTTACCATGTCAAACTTTCTTGCTGCTTAAGTTCAATTTGCTCTGAAATATAAAAAAAGAAAGAAAATAGGGTTTCCATGCTAGTTGCATGCCTTTTAAATGAAATTCTCTCGGTCTCCTATTACAAATCTCACTACATCTATTTTATAAAATTCCATTTTGAGCAAAAACACATATGTTTCACCTGGCCGCTTCTAAAACTTCGCAAATAGTTGCATGTTATTTCTATGGTTTTTACTCTTTTATACCCTATGGTAAATTTTGTTACATACACCTTGTGTCATTATACTTTGAGTAAAAAAATTACTTGCGTAAGTGCCACTTATGGAAACCCCTTTTTCTGTGTTGCACACTATCTCTAAGTTGTTCCTTATGCCCTATTCATAATGTTGCACAATTTTCCTTGATTTCTCTTTTTATGCAAAACAAAATCATAGTTATTTGGTCTAACCATTGCACGCAAATTATCCTATTTTGATACACATATATATAATTCTTGAATATAATTACCCTCATTGATAATTCTATCATTACTTCTCTATGAATTAAACTTGGACTCTGTACAATCACTAAACCCTTGTTCAAACCCTAACTTGGTTTAATCGCTTTTCAAAAAAAAAGGAAAAATAGAAGGGCATCCTCTTTGAATGTATTTGTCACTAAAGTTACAGAAGTTGAAATAAATGAAAATAAAAATGCATGGGTTATAACCCATTATTGATACCAATTTTTGAATAGTGGCCTTGACCTTATCAAGTAAAGAAAAAATAATAATTATTATGAAAGGAGTATGTTATCCTATGGTGACAACATTATGATTTGGGTTTGAATTTCCCTTTTGCATTTTAATCGATCTCCTTTTAAACTTGTCCCCATCTAATAATGTTGATGCCCCAAAGAAGCAACTGATTGATTTCAAAAATGTCTATGTCCTAGCAGGTGCCATGCAAAGGGTCATTTTCACTCCTGATGTATGCAAGGAACTCAACATTGTTGGTAAGAATGGGACCAAATGTTGCCAGTGGGCTTTAGGATTCTGTACATTGGTGATATGGAATACTCTGTTTCTCTACAGATAAGTAATTGATTCCCAGTAAAGTGAAATTTGGCAGTTTGCTTCTCAAGAAGCAAGGCAACTCTACTAATGACTCCTTTTCCAAGTGAAATAAAAATGTTTGATTGTAATTATTGCTATAATTTTTTTCCCATTGATTGTATTTCCTGTTACAAAATTGCTTTAACAACTCCTCGTAGAAGCTATAATACATTCCTGTAATACCGTACTATTCATGCAAGATTTCTCTTGTATTGGGAGGCTTTTTGCTTGCATTATAAATTTATCATTAACCAATACAACAATGTATGAAGGTTTAAAATTGACCTTGGTAGCTAATCAAATCAATTGCATTGTAATTGTTCATTAACCAACACACCGATGTATACATTTAGAAAATCACCAAACTTTTCAAACAACATTTTTAACTCCAGAAAATATCATTCTCGGTGCTCACAAATAAGCAAGTTGTGGAGCAATAGAGGGTCACTGAGAGAGATTTCCAGGACATGGAGATGTAACCTTCCCTCTAATGCCATATGTTCCAGATTGAAAGGCATACACAAAATATGTTCATGCAAAATGATGTAAATAAACCGATGAATAAACCGTTCAATGCATGATTTATCCAAATAATTATTTGAGGAACACAATATAATTACTTATATTGTTTCCAATGTGAAAAATAAGGTATTGATGTGATATCTAATTCAATATTAATTTTAACTAAAACATGAAGAAACTCACACAAACCAAGGCAACACTAATTGAGCCAACTTCTTAAGCCCATGCTGATATTCAGGCAGACTATCTCAATGTGGAGCTATATATCATGATATCATGAGAAAATAGCAAATAAGTTGGTTTATAGTTGAGAAACTCAGGTATCCTCGCCATATTAGCAAATATTATCACTTTAACTGGAAAGGTATCCATAGTCTGCCTCCACTTGCAAATTGAGGTTCAGATTGCAACGATAAGATTCAAGAAGCCAAGGTCTAACCATATATTAAAAAAATGAAGAATGAAAAAGAGTTTTGCATCTCACACACACATAAGTTCGGCTCTAGATTCAATGTGAAGTATTAGCAATGCTCTCTCCTTCATTCACGAAAATCCTCATCTTGTAGGACTATGGGCTGGGTCCTTACTTTGTTTTACTAATGCCGAAAGATACTTGCTTTTGCAAATGCTCGAGGTGGGAGGCCCTCTTTGAGTTAGGATTGCAGGCACACGATTGTTCTTGGAGCAGCAAGAGGACTTTCCCACCTTCACACTGGGCTTGAAACACCCATCATTCATGGCAAACTCAAATACAAGAATGTTTTGGTGGATGAAAACTATGTGGCACATTTGATTGATTATAGTCTAGACCGGTTAATGACTTTGTCATCTGTTGCTGAGATGATGAATTCAACCACACTTGAGGGCTATAAGGCTCTCTAGTTCTAGAAGATGAAGCTGACCTATACCAAGACAAATATATACAACTTTGGCAATCTCATGTTAGAAATACTCATTGGCAAGAAACCCGACAAGAATGAGAGCTATGGTGAAGGTTGGAGGAGTTATTTTATTACAAACTTCAGATCTTAATGACCGGTGTTTTAATATGATATGATTCTTGGAGGTTCAAATTCATCATTAAATTTAATGGAATTGCTTTACTTCACTCTTTTTTGTGATTAACAATTTCTCTGGAGCTCTTATCAGTGCTCTGTCATATCCATCTTCTACACATTGCTATAGTACTATGTTGATAATGTTTATCAATAATTTAACTGTATTAATTCTTACATAGTGTTGGTTCATGTTGATGCACTTTTTAAAGTGATTAATTTTTGTGATATGGTTTACAGTTTTTTTCAAGTGGAGTGTATAGCAGTGTGTATGGGAGACTTTCCCTTGTAAATTTGATGGAATTCTATGCTGAATATGTGCTTTGATTTGTTTTCTGCTACAATAAGCTTTACAAAAAATCTGTTTCATATCAATGTTTTTTTTTTTACAGAAACAAGTATAGTTTTATATTAAAACCTTGGCTTGAATGCCTTATATCGGATTACAAAATTTGAACCAAAGTCCAACTTTCCTCAGCTATCAAAAACACTATTACCCAGATGCTAATATACTGATGCTTCTTGCAATTGGTAATTGAATCTATCTCCGAGATTTTCCCTAGCTTGTGGATACAAACAAATTGATGCAGAAAAATACAATAGAACATGAAGACAAGAAACTAAGGGATCATATCCCACTCTTCATCCCCGTCTCTTAGAAGAGTGTCGACAGAGAGAAGAGTAGCTTTATTGGCTTCCAAATCTGCATCCTTGTTATTTTCCCTCAAAACATGGAAGAAGTTAACACTTTGAAGAGATTTTAACATCTTTTTGATTCTTGTCACCAATCTTGCTAACCTGAAGTCTTGAGGGACAGTGTTTTCCACTATAATTTTATTAAAGATTGGGAGTCTCCAATAACATTCACTTACTTGATGCCGAATTTCTTTAACTGCTTGAGGCCTTGCAGTAGGGCCAACGCTTCTATTTGGGTGTTGGTATTGTGGCCCAAGACCTAGTCATAACTGTACTCAATGGTACCCTCCAGATTCTTGATGATACTTCCAACTTCGGCTTTTCCGGGATTGCCTTTGGTCGCCCCGTCAAAGAACATAATATAACTGGACTACTCTTTGATCAAAGTGTAGAATCATTCTCGTTCAACCTGATTTTCCATTCTTTATTGTTCCTACTCGACCTTTCAACCAGAGAAAATTGGAGGCCAATCATACCACCCCACTCCAAATCCTGAGGACTTAAGTTTTTTTCCTCAAGCTTTGTAGAAATTTGAATAATTGTTAAATTATTCATCGAGATTATCCTGATCACACACTATTTGAGCTTCATGCATAATACATAACCTCTTCTACTATTGATCATCAATTTGCGGAAATTAAACAATCGCATGCGCACATTAAAACCATAAACAATCACACATTTAAACACGGTATTTATGGGAAAGCTTAAAGTTGAAAACCCCCAACTATCTGTATATTATAATGATAGATATCATGTAACAATCATTGTACAAACTCCTCACAAGATCTCAATACAATCTCCAATTGTTACACACTACATAAGCTCAGATCATACAAAACACATACTCCAATCTGCTCCACCTATTAGCCAGCCTCTACTGCGCAATCCAATATGGATAATTATGAGATCCAGGTTCAAATCCCACCAGTATGTACTGCGCAATCCTCATTGGCTTCTCTATCAATGTGTGTGAAAATCTCATGCACCAGTATATTCACAACTGATAGTCACACTTGCTCTTTCACCTACCTCTTCACTGGTCTCCACTGAAACTGTCCATGCATTGCAGTTAACTGATGTATTCTTTAGTTGATTTATGAGTTAATAATTAGTGAATTAATTAATAATTAATTCACACCACTCTCACTAATTGTATCAATAAGTTAGACTAGATACAACTAGCTCAACTAAGTTAAACTGAACACAACTCCATTAACTGTCTCATCAACTCCACCAAACTCTGTCACATGAGTTCTAACCGGAGTCAACCATGAAATAGCTCCACTAAACCCTAGGAATAGCGTAATTCCTTCTGTCAGCTGCATGTGCCACATCCAGGCATCAGACTGAAGTGCTCCAAGAGGATAAGATAATGTTTAGAGTCCAAATATTATTAAGAGCTAATAATATTCGACATATCTATTTTTAGACTGGCAATCTAAAAATAGATTCCGCCCAGTATGTCTAAAAATAGAAGTCCATCTATTTTCTCCGACTCGACCAACCATCCACAAATAGCATCCTGCAACTCATAGAACATGATCCATATGTCTAAAAATAGACTTTGCGCCAAAAATACCCTGCGGGCCCACTTAGTGAAGGCGACTCCTTTCCACTAAGCTCATCATCTTGTTGCAATCTCAACACTCCCTCTCAACAAGATATGGATTATCTCCAACCCCTATCCTGCCTCTGTGGTATTCGAATTTTCTCCTGGTGAGCGCCTTCGTCAAGATATCAGCATCCTGATCCTCCGTAGGAATGTATGAAAGTAACATGATTCTCCGCTACACACAATCTCTGATATGATGATACCGGATGTCAATGTGTTTAGATCTATCATGAAATACTAGATTAACCGAGAGTTTGATGCAACTCTAATTATCACAATAAATCACAGTAGGCTCTAAGTGTGAACCGAAAAACCCGACCAGGATCTTCCTCATCCATATAGCCTCGCATGCAGCCAAACTCGCTGCCATATAATCGGCCTCTACTGAACTGAGTGCCACAGATCTCTACTTCCTGCTGTACCAAGAAAATGTTGTCGACCCGATACTGAAAATTCTTCCAGATGTGCTCTTTCTGTCCGTTGGGCTTCTTGCCCAATCTGCATCTGTGAAGCCACATAGCTTCACCTCATCTGACTGTCTGTACCATAATCCATATCCCGATGTGCCTCTGAGATATCTCAATACATGCTTCCCTGCCTTCCAAAAGAGCTTGGTAGGCTTAACCATAGCTTGCGAAAGCTGGTTAACAGCATAGCATATATCGGTCGTGTATTGACCAGATACATAAGCGACCCCACCAACTGTCGATAAACAGTGGCATCCACTACCTCCGCTGAAGTAGCATCCTCCTTCCTCCAACCTCCAGGAAGAGGAGTATCAACAGGCTTGCAGCCATGCATGTTGAACTTCTCCAATATTTCTCGGGCATACTTACCCTGAGAAACAAATAGTCCATCACCGCGCCGCCAAATTTCCAATCCTGTGAAATAATGAAGGAGGCCCAAGTCCTTCATCTCAAACTCTTTTTGCAAGATCCTCCTTGCACGCAGAGTAATTCCAACCATCACCTGTCAAAATAAAATCATCTACATAAAGTACAATGATCAGCAACTTACCCTCCACCACTATCTGGTATAGGTTCGGATCTGCCTCACTCTTGGAGAATCCAAGTCCGGTGAAATAGCTGTCTATTCGTGTGTACCAAGCACGAGGTGTTTGTTTCAACCCATACAGTGCTCTCTTGAGCCTGCACAGATGCGACTCGCTGCTGAAGATCTCGAAACCTTCAGGCTGCTCTATGTACACCTCCTCCTCAATCACCCCATTGAGGAACGCAGTCTTCACATCCATCCGATGAATGTGCCACCCCATCTGCGCTGAGAGAGCAAGAATCGTCCGTATGGAAGAATACCTTGCGACAGGTGCAAAGGTTTCCTCATAATCGATCCCCTCAGTCTGTGAGAAGCCTCGGGCAACAAATCTTGCCTCCTTGTACTTCTCCACACTCCCGTTAGCTGCTTGCTTCACTTTGTAGATCCATCTCGAACCTAAAATTGATTTCCCTTCCGGCCTTGGGACAATCTCCCATGCACTGTTTTTGACAATCGAATCATACTCTTCCACCATGGAATCTACCCATGTGGGATCCTCCACAGCTTCCTCGAAAGAGGATGGCTCTGTCATGATACACTTGCTCATAAGAGCCATGTATCCAGTATATCGGTCAGGTGACTATCTCTATCTGCGTTGTGATGTAGGTGCTCCTACAACCCTCTCTGCATCTTGAGCCAGTTGCTCAGCTTCCGTAGTGCGCTTCCGCCCTCTGATGGTTGGCGTTGCATGAGTGGTATCTTCCACTCCATGAACCTCATCTTGTGGCTGATCCACATCCTAAGACTCATCCTTAGGAACTAATAGTTCCTCATCTGCATGCAAGTGTGGCTCCCTCTCAAGCAAACACTTCATGGCTTTCTCCTCCTGAAATTTGATATCCCGTCGCACAACAGTCTTGTGACTGTCTGGAAAATACACATGACAGTTGTGGAGTGTATCAGTATACCCCACAAATATCCCAACCTCTGCAGATGGGTCCAGCTTCTTCCTGGCATCCTTCATCACATGAATGTAAACAGGTGAACCAAAAATCCTCAAATGGGAAATATCATGCCTCTTACCAGAAAAAGCCTCCTCAGGTGTACTCATGCCAAGTATCCTGTGAGGACAACGGTTCTGCACAGATACTGCAATGTTTCATGCCTCCACCCACAAGTGTATGGGTAGGCCCTGATCATGCAACATCGCCTGTGCAACGCCCACGATCGTTCTGTTCTTCCGCTCAGCAACCCCATTCTGTTGTGGGTTATGAGGTGCTATGAGCTCTCTTCGACTCCTTCGCGTTGCAAAATTCCTTGAATTCGCTGCAGATGAATTCACCACCATTGTCGCTCCTAAGAGCCTTCACCTTCTTCCTCGATTCTTTCTCAACCAAAGGCTCTCAACTCAGCGTAACTTTGAGTATGTCTCACTCTTCTTCCGCATGAAGAAGATTCAAAGATTACTTGAGAAAAATCATCAACAAATATCACATAATACCCGTGCTTGCCGGCCGGCTACTGAGCAAGGTCCACACACGTCCGTGTGAATTCTCTCAAGGTCGTGGCACGACTATCCTTCTCGTGAAAGGTGGCTTTCACAAATTTTCTCAAAGTACATCCCTTGCACTGATCTGACTGCGCAAGTGTACCTTTGGGAAGCCCAGTAGAAATCTGCTGCAGTATCTTCAAAGCTCCATGGTGAAGGTGGCCCAATCTCCGGTGCCACAACTCGCCATCATCCCGGCTCACCACTCCTTCTGCCTTGCCTGCCATTGCTACGCAGCCATCTACCTGCAATTGATAAATTTTCTTAACTCGAACCCCTATCCTCCGGGTCTCACTAGTTGCCTTACTGCGCAGGAAAGCCTTTCCCTCGCTAAAAACAACATCATATCCGTTGTCTTCTAACATCGCCACAAAGGATAAGATTCTTCTTCAATCCTGGAACATGCATCACTTCCTTCAATACGAAGGGTTTACCAGACTCCCTCTCAAAGGAAATGGTACCGATATGGGTCGCACTGTATCTACCATCATCGCCCATCTTGATGTGCACTCCAAGATCTTTCTCATCCAGATCAGTAAACAAATATCGATCTCCTGTCATGTGAAAATACGCACCACTGTCCAGAAACCATACTGATCCCGCCACACTTGAGACCAAGCATGCGATCAGTGAAAAATCCAGCTCAAACTGTGAGGCTAAGGCCTCTCCAGCTACAGATCTAGCAGCCTGCTTATTTTTCTTCTTCTGCGGACAATTTGTGGCATAATGTCCGTGTTGGTGACAGTGAAAGCACTTCACCTTGGACATGTCCTGCTTCTTGCCTTTTGCACCAAAATGAGAAGCTTTCTTGCTCTTCCCCTTCTTTGCTTTGGCAACCAAAGAAAAATTCTCTTAATCAGAGTTCTTTGATGAAGATCTGTCCCTGGTACTTTGCCTTATCTCCTCTTGCACAAGATCCGACCAAATTCGCTCCCATCCTTGCAATTTCTCCCGACCATTGACAGAGTCCTGATAGGAATTGCAACTCTTTGGAAGCCCAAGGAGAGCCAATCTCACTAAGTCCTCATAATCTACAGTCACCCCCACACTTCCCAGCTCATCCCTGCATTGGATGAACTTCATGAGGTACTTGGGCATACTGTCGCCTTTCTCCAGTTTTATGTTCCTGAGTTTATCCTTGAGCGCCAACTTCCTTTGGTCGCTCTTGCTTTGGAATAAATTTGTCAAGGCTTTCCATATCAAGAATGGAGAAGCCTTACCATGCAGGTTGGACACTATGTGATCCTTCATTCCCTCTAACAGAATCCTTCGACACTTTTCTGTCTTCTTTTGCCAAGCCTCAATTACGACAGCATCGCTAGAAGTAGGCTTTGGGACTTCAGCATCTATGAACTCCTTCAACCCATTGTCATCTAGCACCGCCTCCATCCTGTCCTTCCATGCAATATAATTCGAGCTGCCCTTAAGGGCATACTCCAATCGCAATCCGTTCAACTTCAACACCAAGAAAACACTGCTGCAAATTCAGATTCCACCAGCACAAAACTCAACCGCTTCAATGTTTTGCAATTGCTCCAATGATCAATACTGCTTCGATACCATGTAGAAATTTGAATAAATGTTAAATTATTCATCGAGATTATCCTGATCACACACTATTTGAGCTTCATGCATAATACATAACCTCTTCTACTATTGATCATCAATTTGCGGAAATTAAACAATCACATGCGCACATTAAAACCATAAACAATCACACATATAAACATAGTATTTATGGGAAAGCTTAAATCTGAAAACCCCCAACTATCTGTATATTATAATGATAGAGATCATGTAACAATCATTGTACAAACTCCTCACAAGCTCTCAGTACAATCTCCAATTGTTACACACTACACAAGCTCAGATCATACAAAACACATGCTCCAATCTGCTCCACCTGTTAGCCTGCCTCTACTGCGCAATCCAATATGGATAATTACCAGATCCAGGTTCAAATCCCATTGGTATGTACTGCGCAATCCTCATTGGCATCTCCATCAATGTGTGGTGCAAACTCATGCACCAGTATAGTCACAACTGATAGTCACACTGCTCTTTCACCTACCTCTTCACTAGTCTCCACTGAAACTGTCCATGCACTGAAGTTAACTGATGTATTCTTTAGTTGATTAATGAGTTTATAATTAGTGAATTAATTAATAATTAATTCACACCACTCTCACTAGTGTATCAATCAGCTAGACTAGATACAACTAGCTCAACTATGTTTAGATTAGTTAAACTGAACACAACTCCATTAACTTCCTCAATCAACTCCACCAAACTCTCTCACATGAGTTCTAACTGAAGTATCCATGCAATAGCTCCACTTAACCCTCAGGAATAGCGTAATTCCTCCTGTCAGCTCCTGTGCCACATCTGTGCACTTAACTGAAGTGCTCCAAGAGAATAAGATAATGTTTAGAGTCCAAATATTATTAAGAGCTAATAATATTCGACATATCTATTTTTAGACTGGCAATCTAAAAATAGATACCGCCCAATATGTCTAAAAATAGAAATCCATCTATTTTTCCAAATTGACCAACCATCCACAAATAGCCTCCTTCTGCATATAGAACATGATCCATATGTCTAAAAATAGACTTTGCGCCAAAAATACCCCGCGGGCCCACTTAGTGAAGGCGACTCCTTTCCACTAAGCTCATCATCTTGTTGCAATATCAACAAGCTTCTCCAGCTTCTCGCCCAAATTATCTTTCAGTAGGCTCTTGATCCTGGCCATGACTAACTTAGCGTTCTACGCTTTTCCTTGGAAGATTCTCTTATTTCTTTCTAGCCAGATTTGCCAACAAACTAGCTTTGGCAAGGAAAGCGAGATAGCCTTAAACCCATCGTTGTTTGGGAAGTCTCCCGGATAGTTATGAATCCAATTAGCGAACAGGTATGTGATGGAGGAGGGGATCGAAGTATCATTTCCCCAAGGTCTCAACACCTCTTCCCAAACTTATTTAACGTAATTGTAGTCCAGCATAAGATGGCGAGCATTCTCCTCATTTCCGAGGCAAATCGAACACTGAGAGGGACCTTGGAATCCCATTTTATTAAGCCTATCTTCTATCAAAATGTTGTTATGGCACAAGATCCAGTTGAAGAAGTCAACTTTCGGAATGTTATTATGTCTCCACAGACCTTTCCAAATCGATGGACAAGTTAGGACATGAGGTATTTCCTTAATCTTTACATAGCCCTACGCCACTGTGTAGCTCCCAGAGCGAGAGCCCCACCCTCTCTTGTCATGATTCCTAGCGTGGATAGGGGCCTTCCCTTTTAATCTTGACATTAAATCTTTCTAGGCTTGCTTCAGCACCGTTGGAACCTCCGACTGCTTCCAATTCACCCAGTCGCTTTCCTCCCAGCACGATAAATCCCACAATGAATTGAAGCCAGTACTCGACATCCAACTGCGGAGCTCTTCCAATTCTTGGATATCGGCTAGAGGGGCCTCGTTCACGATGTTGTCTTCCCAAATTCAGATCAAATTACCAAGTCCAGGAATTGAGTAAGCGTAATTTTGAATCAAAGGGAGAGCCTGCATGCAAAGCTTGTTCATTTGAGACCCAATTTTAGAGGGAGGAGTTCTGTCCAAACTCATTTTCCTTTGCCCACTGAAGTACTTCTTCCATAGAGATTTTTGAGCCCAACCTGGCTTTGGAGCAATTTTCCTCCAAATAATATTTGCCCCCATTGCAATGTTTTGGGCACGCAGATCCTTGAAGTTCAGACCCCCTTTCAGCAACGTCTTGGTCAATTTTCACAGCCGATGAGAGGCATTCTCTAGTCATTTTGCTTTCCTCCTTTCCAGAAGAACCTTCTAATCAACTCTTCCATTTTTCTGAGGATGTAGAGAGGAGCTAACATAACTGAGAATTGAAAGATCAACAAGCTATTTAGGACATATTTGATTAGAACTGTCTTCCCTGCAATATTTTTCCACGAGAATCCCCAGGCTTGAATCTTGATCTTAAATTTCTCTAACAGCGGGAGCCAATCTTTGCTACTGGACTTTTTTTGTAAGATAGGAAGGCCCATAAAAGTGAATGAATTCCAACCGGTGGAACCAAAAAAACCCAAGCACCTGGAGATAGAGCTAAGAGAGCTGTTAGAAACATTCCAACCATAAATATGACATTTCCCCTCATTTAACCTGCTGCCCGTAGCTTCACAGTAATCATCTAGGACTTCTTTAAGCCTTGTTGCGGAATAAACAAAGGCTTCTCCCAACAACAGGGAATCATTAGCAAACAAGGCATGGTTTATGTTCTTGACTCCTCTAGCAATGTTTAGGCCCAGAATCTCTTGGTCAGATTGTCTTCTTTCTAGGTAGAAGCTTAAGACAGAAGCTTGCAGGACAAAAAGGAGAGGGGAGAGAGGACACCCCTGACGAAGCCCTCTTGTGGCTTTAAAGAAGTCTGTAGCTCACCCATTCACCAGAGGGGCGATCCAAGTCTCAGAGATGCATGTTCGAATCCATCTCATGAACTCAAGCCCAAACCCAAACTTGAGCAACACATGAAATAGGAAGCTGTGCCGCACACGATCAAAAGCATTAGCTAGATCCAACTTAACCACCATTCCTTTTTCTTTTCGTTGCATGCTCTAGTGAATCGCCTCTTGCATGAGGATTATATTATCCACAATCTGCCTACCATGAACAAATCCCCCTGGGTTTTCCAGAATGAGAGCTGGAAGAAAACCTTTCAGTCTACTGGCAGTCACCTTGGTTATCAGGTTGTAGCCTATGTTGCATAGAGAAATAGGCTAGAATCTATTAAAAGCGTTGGAAAGGCAGAGTTCGTGCTGCCCTAAATTTTCTTACAGGCTTGGGACTTCAAGACCATTTTATGCAGATCCTTTTTCGCTATCTACCAACAAACTTGGATAAATCTAGCCGTGAAGCCATCCAAGCCGGGGCTTTGTCCGACTCCATAGCAAAAAGAGCAACTTTTATTTCCTTTCTTGTAACCTTTTCTTCCAGCTGCTAGTTCATCCTGGAGGTTATCATGGAAGGAACCACGTCTAAAATATTAGATTTCTGGCCCAAATCTTCTTCTTCACTGTAGAGATTTTTAAAATGAGTGAAAGCTGCCCTTTTTATACCCTTGAAGTCATTATGGGTTATGGAGTCTTCCTTGATTTCTGAAATAGAGTTGAAGCTTCTTCTCGCTTGGGTTTGTTTATGGAAGAAGGAAGTATTTCTGTCTCCCGCTTTCAGCCAAAGACTGCGAGGCTTTTGCCTCCAAAATTCTTCCTCATGCAAATAGGCTTTATGGAACTTTTGTTGCAAATCGGCCTCCCTGTCTAGAGCTTCACTTGAGATTGCTGCATCTTCCATTTGCAAGTGATGGTTCTCAATATTTTCTTGGGCTTTCTTCCTATCTTCTACTGGACTAGGCAGAGTTTTGGCCCAAATTTTGAGGGCAGCTTTCACTCTTCTAAGATTTTCCTCCCACATGTAGAAAGGTGACCCTTTGATAGACATCCTTCAACTTTCCTTTACCTTGTCCATGAAGTCTGAATTCTTGCCCACAGGGGGCTAAACCTAAATGGAATTGGGCTTAAATCTCTTTGGGTCGACAATTCCATTTTAATAGGCTTATAATCCGACACACTGCAAGGGAGAATGTTCATCCTAGCTTCTAATCCTAGAAGAAGAAAAGAACTTTGAACAAGAAATCTATCTAATCTCGCCGCAATATGCCTAGGACCGACTCCTTTATTCGACCAAGTATACTTACTGTTTAAGGGCTTGATGTCAAGCACATCCCAATCTTAGATGAGGTCCTCCACCCATTCCCTCACCGGATCCCTGACGATGCTCCCCCCTCGCTTCTCAGACGGAAGTAAGGTGACGTTGAGGTCACCGAAAATAATAATATTTTCCAAATTCTCTACCTCAGACAAGTTTCTGATTGAGTCCTGTTAGACTCCGTCTTGCATTCTACTGTCAGAGTCAAATTATCAAAGTTCATTTTTCGTTATGTACATTCCTGTTTGATGTCTAGGTCAGCAAGGAGTTAATTTGGTATTTAGGGCTAGGTGCAAGTTATTGTTCTCAAGGTGCTTCATAATACCTGCAGGCCAGAGGAAGATTTCCAATAAGCTTCATTTCAAGATTTTCATCATGTTCCAGGATATTTCTTTTTCAAAACTTTGTTTTGAAAAGGAAATTTTCAAATTTTAATGTTTGTAATAAATCTATATTTTAGAGTCTCCTGCCATGAAATATTTCAAGGTACTTCCTTGCCTTGGTTATCCTTCGCCAAGCCAAGTGCCACATCCCTGCAAAATACAAACAAGTATTTTTAGTCCAAAAACTCAGAAAAGCCAAAGAGAAACATTGTATTAAATGACCAAATGTCAAAATGCCAAACATTGTGAAAGTGGGTTATCAAACAAATTTGAAATCAAATCTGATTTGGTGAGATATTTTCTTCATATATAAACATGGCAAACAAAATCATTTGCAAAAAATCCGCAAGGCAGAAGTTGAAATGGAGTTCTTGAAGGCCGAAGCCATGATTTCATAGTTGTTGACAGAGTTTGGAGTGCGCGCTACCCATATGTGGTGCGCGCTACCCACTTGGTGCGCGCTACCCACTCTGAACGCCATGGCCGTTGTTAAATAGAACTAAGGCCACTCCACTGACTGCGCTACCCATTGGGCAGGCGCGCTACCCACACAGAGACAGAGTTTAAAAAACATTTTCTTGCGCCCAGTTTCGTGTTGAATCGACTCCAGCAAATTGCAAACAGGTTTTTATCATTGCTCAGTAGATTTTTAGCATGATTGTAGTGTGTGTTTGCTGCTTTTTGAAAAGGACAATGATGGAGCTTTTCTAGTTCGTCGAGAAGATGTCAATCTTTCAACATATTCATCAGTGATAAACCATAAACTTGTATGCAAAAATGAATGACTATTGCATATTAAACAGCCTGCATGGTTAACGAAGACAATTAGAAAAATCAATTAAATAGGGATCACAAATATGTTGCTCCGCAGCTGCAATGGGATCATAATGTAAAACATATTATAGTTACCGTGTACATATGTATCCATTCAAGTCGAGTGATCCAGGTCCTCTTTATAATCGCTCAGAAGCATGATATGTACACCATAAGTGCAATTCCTGGAAAGACATATCTTCTGAGAATCATCAATGCAGCCCTTAACATGGAACACTTTTTCACCATAGCCAATCACACGATGACAGTAGTTGAAGTGGATGGAGAGTATACTAAGCCCTTTGTTACAGAGCACTTGATGATCATACCAGGCCAGACGACCAATGTATTGGTAACTGCAGACCAGCAATTAGGAAGTTATTACATGGGAATGGGGCCTTACATGTCTGCTCATAACATAGATTTTCAGAAATCTCCAGCACTTGCTCTGTTACAGTACCAAGGGAGTTCGAACATTCTGCGACAGAAGCCCATGCTTCCCAAATTCAATGATAATGAGCTCCCCCAATTGTTCATGAATGCTCTCAAGAGCCTAGCAAACGAGGAAAATCCTGTCAATGTGCCACAGACAATTGATAGGGATTTATTTTTCACCATTGGACTTAATGTCGAAAGATGTAAATCTTCCAGTCCTAAGAAGCATTGCCAGGGCCCTAACAGAGGAGTCGATGGAAAAATTACAGCTGTCTCAAAAGGTTCAGGGAGTGTTAGTTGTTATTATTATGAGGTTGTTGACGGATAGTTTTTGTTAGTTGAGCGAGGACATGGAAAACGTTTTAAGATGTTGGAGAAGTCATTCTGACGTTGATATACGCAGAGAAAAATTCACAAGCGCGCCATCATCATCGATATCAGTTTTGTAGACTCCAAAGCACCTTGTATATGTCTCGAACAACTGATTTTTCTGCAATATACTCATAATTATCACAATGGATGTGTGGATATTTAAACTGGTAGATTTTCTTCATCTTATAATTATCATGGTAGAGACTGGGTCTATTGTGGAACAGACAACATCATTTATTCAGAATTACATTGACTTCGCAGTTGAATGATTCCTTTTGAGCAGCACTTTAAAAAACTCTGACCATCATTATTAATCCCATTCCAAAAGTGTCGATCAAGTCAGCTATATTTGTTCCAAACATGCACGAAGAAACAAATGAAATGGGACTCAGTCTGTCGACCAAAATATTAGGGTCTTATCACCGTGAAGATGCATTTCAAATGCTGAAAAGACAGCATATGCGATTCTTTCGGACCCTGGCAAGCGGATGCGATATCTATGCCACTTGTTGAGATCACCCGAAGGATCTCGGTGCATGAGAGACAGGTGAATCGTTGTAGAAAGGGCACACCAACGTGCGAGTCGAGACAAAGTTAAGCAATGTCTTCGGTGTGTTAATGTTAGAAGTGAATTGCGCTAGAGATCTCAAGGTGAATGCAGAGCGTCTTCATAAGGGGAAATTGAAAGCAAAATTGCCAGCTGGATTGTTCATTTTTGTAATCAAAAGCAGAGTTTAAAAGGCATTTTGTTAAAAAGTAAATTTTTATTCAAATATCGAATGTAAATGCCAATTCAAAGCACGCCAAATTAAAATGAAGACATCTATCATGCAGAAAGATTAGGAACTAAACTCATTTTTGTCTTTAGTCACAATGAATGGGATCTACACTTTGTTTTTTTCATTGGCCACAGATATTTTCAAATGATAAAAGTAATGTGGCAATCAAATAAAGTCGAAGTCAAATTGAATAGAAGATAACTATCCCAAACAGAAAGCCATCGAAATGATTGGCCTATTTTTATTTTCATTGGCAGTCGTAAAATTTAGCTATAGGTTTTCACGCATTTATTTGTTATCAATAAACAAATTGTAACGTCGGCCTTTTAGGCGTACTTTCCCTATTTTTATGATTTTAGGTGAAATCGCTCCTTATTTTTATCGATCGCTTATCACCTCTCTAAGTTTATTTAATGTATTGAAAAATCATTTGTAAAGGGGGGAAGAGAATTCTGAAAGCTGGTGTAGGAGAAAAACAGAGCTTTTATTGTACAGTTTTGACAGAGATTTTAATAAAAAGATATAGCTCTAGTTCCTGAGATTCCTGTGGTATGACATTTGACATATGTTTCTTCTTTGTTTCATACGTTCCTTGTTATGTTTACTATTTCATTTCATAATCATTTCTGTTGAATACTTTTAAGTGAGAAAGGCAGAAATCCAGTTTACTGTTCTGCCTTGGGAGGTATTCATTTTCTATGTTTTCTTCAGTTTGATAAGGATTCAACTATTGCCCTTTTCAACCTCGCAGTGGTCTTTCACTCCATATAATTTCCAATTTGATTGTTAAACTTCATGCTTATCTTGCCTCGGGAGATAATCTGCGTTTTTCATTTAATCTCTGTTATTGCTGTCTTTGCCCCACACAACCCAGAAACCCATCATTTATCAAAAAACCCTTTTTATATCAATTTACTAGCCTAAATCGCTCCCATTTTAGGTCATCTCACCCCTTGAAAACCTTTGCTTGAGATAGACCAGGAGAGAAAGCCCTTCTTTGTCCTCGTAGGGCTAGCTACGAGGGCCGAGCTTGGTTTGATGTTGCTCGAGTTTTGCCTTCTCAAATTTCGAGCGTATTCGAGCGCTAACAAGTCCCAGCATGCATTCTTCTCCCCTGTGTTTATTTGCACATACACATTAAAGAGGCTGAAAACCTCCTTAGTTTCATGGTGTTGAAACTGCATGAACGACCAATGGGTGTTTTGATTTTCAGCGACCAGAGTGCACTTGGCCTTGTTCCAAAGAGCGCCCAGTCCGCCCGAAGCTCCTCAGGATGAGACGGCCTACCCTCCACCTTTGTTCCAAAATTTATTAATTATTTGGAGGAAGTCTTTATCCTCCATTTTTGTCTCCTGGATTAGAATAATATCTAGGGCTTCTATCCTTATTAGGCTTCGTATGGCTTCTTCTTTCGGCTTGCTCCCCATTCCTCTGTAGTTCCAGGAGACAACCTTCATCACTTACTTTTTTGAGCTTGATGAGCTCCTTTGGAGCCCTGACCCTGATTTCTTGTCACCTTCGGAGTTCTTGCCAATAGTTTCTCTAGGGTTGGTTGGCTGCCCTGAAGTTCTTGCTCTCTCTTCTCTCGGGCTGGCATTCTTCCTCTTGTCGATCTTCGAGTCGTTTTATGTGATTCCCCTATCTCTCCTTCCTCCTCTGATTCCTCCGACTCTTGTTCTTCCTCTTCAACCTCTCCGTTCTTTTCCTTAGGGCTTTCTGGAGCGCTTTCTCCTTGCCTCGAGTATGAAGGTGTCCCTTTCTTAGGGGTCTCCTTCTTTTGCATTTCAACCTCTTGGAATTCCATTGAAGCTGAGATTAAGGGCCCAAACTTATTCTCTTGGCCCTTCGAGGGATGGTTTTTCTGATTTGAAGCACCAAGTGGAGGCTGGTTTCCTTTACCTTTTGGAGCCCTAGGAGGATTTTGGACCTTATGGGCAAAATTTGTTCTCTTAACCTGCTTCCAGCCTTCCTCTTTTACTTTCTCCACCTCTCCATTACTCAGACAGCTCTTGGAAAAGTGTCCATATTCATGGAATTTTCGGCACTTAAAGGGGAGCTGCTCATAATCTAATTTTTGCACATGAGTCTAGCTTCTAAAATTGATTTTTATGGCCTCCGGAAGCCCCACCTCTAGATTGACCTCGACACAGATTCGAGCACAATCATATTGATCCTTATTATTTGCCTGGTCTATGAATTTTCCCAACGTGTTTCCTATATGCTTTAAAGACTCCCAGTTCCAACAATGAACTGGAAGATTCGGGAGCCTTACCCACACAGGAACAGCCGGCAGAACATCCTCTGCTGGGTCAAAATCTGGTGTCCATTTATTTAGCTACAGGCCCTGAGGACCCATGAAGTATGGCCCATTCCTAAATATCAGATCCTTGTCCTTTTTTGAAATAAATTCAAAGAGGAAGAAGCCTCTCCCTAGGAAGTACGAGGTAACACTATGTTCGATCAACAGTCTCTAGTTTTTTACTTCCCAGGCCTCCGTTGTTTTGGGTGAGGGCCAAAGTCCTGTGAAATGACCCACTAGGGCACGATAAGCTAGAGACAAAGCAACCTAAATCGTTCCATCTGGTGGAAGAGATACTGTTGGAATATCATCCAGCTTCTTGACAAACTTGGTGGCTTCCGATTTCTTCTTTTTCAGAAGCAAAGCCAGCAGAGACTTGAAGCATCTTCAACAGATGAAGGGGAGGGGGGATGAGGGGGGGGGAGGGGCCTAGGGCGAACCCAGATCCTCCATGGCGGCGGAGGGAGGTGCAACCCTAGCTCACGGCTCATAGGCAACGCTCAGACAAAACCTAGCATAATTAATTTCGAGAAGATTGTTCATAGCAATGTTACTAGACTTGGAATCAACAAAAAATCGGTGAGACAAAACAAGAAAGTGTTTTAATTGGATCAAGAAAAACTTGGCAAGTACAAAAAAATAAACATATACACATAGATGTCCAACAACGTTGGTGGATGACCTTGCTTCATTCTCTTGTAGCTCTGTTTGTTACTTCGAGTCAACAGGTAGAGAAGAAAGGATAAAGAAGACTAAAGTTGAGAAGAAAGCAAAAAAGGCTGAGATGCAAAGGGACAAAAAACACAAACAAAGGGTAACATACCAAAGGCCAACATTCCCAAAGGTCCCAAACTTGGGGGTGCAAGTGGAAAATGATGAAAAGGCAGACGTGGTTTCTAGTTTTAGTATACCTCTGATGGGAGTTGTTATGGCCACAAGGGTTTTGACATTTGTTATAGGACTGCTGTTTTAATGATGTTAAGGAATTTATTCGAGAACCCTTTTCTTCATATTTTTATGAGAATCGTTTACTTTGTAAAATGCTATTTTTGACTAAGTTTTATATTAAATTTGATTTTTTGATGCGGTATAATACAAATCTAAGGTTTTTTTATGAGAATCCTTTACTTTGTAAAATGCTATTTTTGATTCAGTGTTTGGATCTGATTTTACATCAGCATATTTCCTCTTTTTTTGTTGATCATCCTCTTATGAAACAAATTGGTCTCTTAGAGAGACACCATTCTCTTGTAGTCATTTGTCCTTCCTCCTGGAACCTGCAAAAAAAACTAATACTTCTTCTGCAATGCAATGTAAGATTATCAAAGGAGAGAGGTGATCAATCTCTCTAGTTATGATATTTACACACAAAACTAAGAATTTGCATTAATGAAACAAGTTCTCAAAGGAAAAACCAAAAGAATTTATACCTGTTTTGGAATTAGTGCCTCAAGTTGAATGTTTCTTATTTTCAGCAATTTATTTCATTATTTACCTTTTCAAACTCTAATGATGGATTTCTCACTGTGTAGATCTTGTTGAGACCTTTTCAACGATACTTGAATCATCAAAATCTAATTTTGTATGAGAAAGTTAGGGTGATTTGAACAATGAGGTTTTTCAGCTGCAGAATTGGAGAACAGCTGCGGAATTGGACTTTAGCTGCAGAATGTCGACGGTTTCTGTAGCTAAAAATCTTGAATAAAAAGGTTAGCCATTCATCTTTTATCAGTCCAAAATTTAATCAATACCTTCAGAAAAGTGAACAAATAACTTATTCATTTCATTGATTCAAAATTATTATTATTATTATTATTATTATTTAATCAAAAAAAAAAAATGCAATTTTTTTTTTTTAAAATAACAAAATTGAAAAATACAATTTTTTTTTTTAAATATTATATATGTTACATTTAAAAAAAAATATATACATATATAATTTTATTAAACAAAACAATTTATTAAATAAGAAAATTAAAACTAAAAACATGAATGCCATTCTCCATAATGTCTCCAAGCACCAATGTTGCAAATCATAGGCCATGACCCCAATCACCAAACATAACAGCAAACAAAAACGAAACTTGATGATTGTGCATACTGTAGGATTTGCTTCCTGATACTTTGCGATGCCATATGCATCAACAATTTCTTGGAAAGCGCCAGTTGGAAAATTTCAGTGGAGGTCTGTTGTTGATTGACTTCAATAGAATTTGTGCTCAACTTAGATTCTTCTTCTTGGAGATCAGGAAACCGGATTATCAATGCAGAGTGTCGTTTTCAAACTCTCCACTCTGCAAAAAAAAACCATTTTTTCTCACACGGCAGGCAAAAATGGGCTTCAAAGAACCAAGAAATTCTCCCAGACCGCCACAAATTTCTTAAAACGATTTCTGGATTATCTAATTGTCCACATTCTGAGAAAAACCCACGTCTCAGTTTTTCAAAATTCATTCGGTTTGATCAGAAAATGTGTTTCAAAATGACGTGTCAATAGCAGTTGCGTTTCTGGAGATGCTCTGGCAAAAAACGTTTTCTGGTTAGTTCCGTAAGATTTCTGAGAACTAAATCTTTGCATCCTCCTCGTCACCTTCATAGACATCTCCATCTTGATTTGTCTTGCAAATATTGCCCATGTAAAGAGTGTTATTATCCTGGCTTGGTGTCACACCACAACGCTTATCCTTCACCTGAGCATTCTTCAGTTCAGTCAAGGCACATTTTGCCTCTTCGATAGTATCATAACGAATGAAAGCAAATCCCCTGTTCTTCTAAGATGTGGGATTCTTGGACATTCGTATTTCCTTAATTTCACTGACTGCACCAAAAAATTTCTTCAAATCCTCTTCATCAACTTCTTTATCAAGGCCATCTACAAATATTTCAAATTGCTTTTTCTTCTGCCTATCCTTTAAGGGCACTGGAATATCATTAATTTCTCGTTCTTCGTCATCTCTACCACCTTCATGCTCTTCATCCTCTGCACCTTCAGCCTCCCCCACTTGTGAATCTACCTCATCTCCTTCATCATAGATAAAATACCTCTGTGGATCAAGTTAAAGCTCGAAGAAACGCGAGAAGCGGCATTTCAAAATATCGCACTGGACATGTATACATAGAGGGAAGACAGAAAACAAAAATTTGTATAAGATCGTGGCAGGATGTAGCACCTGAAGGTGTGAGGAATGCTCGTAGATTTTGTCATGGGCCATGTTATGGCATTTGTTATTTTTTATTTTTTAATTTGTTTTTGTTAATAAAATGACATATGTTGTATTTTGAAAAATTAAAAATATACATATGTATTTTACTAAACAATTTATTCAATTTTTTTTTTTTTTTAAATGATCTATTATTAAAATTATATATATTTTTTCAATTTTTTTTTTTTTTAAATATACATATATATTTTAGTAAACAAAACAATTTAAATTTTTATTTTTATTTTTTATAATTGATTTGTTTAATAAAATTATGTATGTTATATTTTCAAAAATTTAAAAATACACATATATATTTCATTAAACAAAACAATGTATTGGAATCTTTTTTTTTTTTTTTTTTTTTTTAAATATTTAATTAATTGAAATGATGAAGTTTATTTTGTCTCTTTTTTTTTTTTTTTTTTTTTTTACATAACAATTCTTTTCCGATCCTCCGATCACACAAAGTGTAGAGGAGACATACTCAAGAATTATTAATTTTTTTTTTACATAACAATCATTTTCGATCCTCCGGTATCACACAGTTTTGTGGAGGAGAGCATGCACACCAAGAAATCATTAATTTTTTTTTTTTTTTACATAACAATCATTTTCCGATCCCCTCCGTATCACACAAAGGAGGAGACATACTCAAGAATTAATAATTTTTTTTAGATGTAAGAAACAGTATCTCCGATTACACTTCTCTCGACAACTATCACAAAACTTGTCAATAACTAGTGTCCTAAATTGCTAACATAAATTATCAACCAGAGCTAGTAAACTGATGAAGTGTGGTGCACTATATGTGCTTAAGTGACCTCTTCCTTACTTTGTTGTATGTATTTTATTGATGTTTTTGCGGTTTTGTCTTTTTAATACGCTACTCTATGTTCAAAAGATGAAATCAAATCTATGTCAAAAATAAAGGAAAAAGAAACCTTAAACTCAAAACAGAGTGTAATTGTAAATTCTATCCCTAATTAGGAAAATGGTGAAAAACAAAACATTCTAATCCATGGATATCCTAGCTTGCGAATGAGCATGAAATGTAACTCAACATAATACAACCAAATCTCTTTCATCTAATATTGATATGTTAGA
Source organism: Pinus albicaulis (assembly GCA_034641835.2). Taxonomy (NCBI): domain Eukaryota; kingdom Viridiplantae; phylum Streptophyta; class Pinopsida; order Pinales; family Pinaceae; genus Pinus; species Pinus albicaulis. The sequence continues at coordinate 1,735,533,071 of CM076578.1, read as the reverse complement.
AGAACTTTTTAAGAAAAAAAATGATTGTAAGATAATGAGGATCTTTTAATCTAATTGCAAAACAAAAAATGTTAACTAACTCAACATGATACAACCAACCCCGGATGCGGATGGAGAGGCGAGAGTTTAAGATGATGGGATGGGGGTGGAGTAAGTTTGAGCGCCACCTGCCACCCCGCGAGCTGGAGGATGATGGTTATTTAATTTTGGCTGTGTGCGGTGTTATGGCATTTATGCTTGGCACTGGTAACAATCCTCTGTCCGACTTTCGAAACGATTCGCAGCATTGTAAAATGATCCGACCCTTTGGTAAATTAATTGCAGGTCCTCGGCTTTGGATTCTTCGGTACTCTGGAGATATTATGGATAATTTCATTGATATGGTGGATGTTCCCATGCCAATCGCTCAGAACTCCGGACGCAGGTATTTCTTTCAAGCGAACGTCAACTGGTTTGAGAAGCAGTTTGAACTGTTGTCTTGACCTCAGCAACAACTTTCACCTCTCTCTCGCAGGAAATTGCATACACGCATCCTTCTTATTGCTTCCTAGCAAGTTGGTCTCAGCCCCTGAGCAGGTTTTTTCTCCTCTTCCTAATATCCCCATAGAGTCTGCTATCATGGCGCGCCTCCGGCATCAAATGCGATGCCGCAGAGGCTCCTCACGTGGCCGGTTGCGTCATCCTTCGCTCACTCCTAGCACCACCTCGTCTTCTTCTTCTTATGATGATAGTCATTCTAGTGCTCCTCGTGGTCGTAGGCTTCGCTCTGGGCGTTGCCTTGGCACCCTCGTTTCCTCTCCTCCCCCTGCTCAGACTCACAAGGCACGTTTCTCCTTCCTTAGTTGTCTTAACCGTCCTCTTATCACTGCCTCCATCACGATTGCCTTTCTGGAAGAACCTCAAAATGTGGATCCCATTTCTGGTCTTGTCTTGTCCTCTGACTTGTAGGCAGGGTCGATGCACAATGTTAATTTGAATTTGCAGGGATTGGGAAGCTCTGCCCAGCAGGGATAGACGAAGGATATCTCTATGCCTAAATGTTAAGCGAGCGGGATGCAGATAGCCGACGATCAAGCGAGCGTGATGCCGAATGCTGGTGGTCAAGCGAGCGAGGGGTAGACTGATGGTGGTCTCATGTGCCCGAAGCGGAACACTGCTGATCTCGTTAGCGGAGGGATGGTTCCTCCTTCGACCAGGAAAGTTATCCATTTAGTTGAGGACCTGTATGATGCAGATGGAAACCCTGATGAATTCTGGTGCAGGGTCGTCCAAGAAGATCCCGATGAGTAGTTCCACCCTCTCCTACTGCTTTTTGTGCTCTGGCTCGGCCCTCTCTTTTGGGTCTGCTCTTGTCTGTCTCAATGTTTTTGTTATCAGCTTGTTATATTGTTATCTCGCCTACCTTACAGCTTGTTATCAGCTATGGGATCCAAAAACTGATGTTTATATTTCCCCTGCGAGGGATTTTTTTGTGAATTCTGTTTTGGCACTGGTTTCCCTACTTCAGGGCAGTGCTCCTCAGGAGTTTATGTTCAAATGCCACTGCATAGGGCAATGTTCAGGCTCTGGCTTACTGTAAATATTTTTTATCTGTTAATAGAATAGTTTTACTAAAAAAAAAAAAAAAACATGATACAACCAAATCTCTTTCATCTAATATTGATATGTTGGAAGAGCGTTTTAAGAAAAAGAATGATTGTAAGATAATGAGGATCTTTTAATCTAATTGCAAAACAGAAAAGTAACTTAAAACATTATAGTGAAATCTCATTCATTTGATAAAGGTTTGTTGGAAGAGCTTGAGAAAAAGATTACTATAATGTAGTAAAGATCTCCTATGAAATGCTGAAACAACTTATAACATTACAACTAAATCTCATTCATGAGTTAAAGGTTTACTGGAAGAGCTTTTTGAAAGAGATTAATCATAATGTGATAAGGATATTCTATGAAGCAAAACAATCAATAACTCACAATACTACAACTTAGTCTCATTCGTGAATTAAAGGTTTATTGGAAGAGCTTGTGAAAGAGACTAATTACAGTATAATGAGGAATCTGATCTAAAATTGTGTGAACAAAATATTTCTTATACAGAGATTGACAGTAGGGGCTTTTACTGGTTATTTCACATTTACTAGAAAAGATGAAACCAGAAGTGTCTGGCCCTCTTACTGACTCTGCCTAAAGAAATATAATGTAAACACTAAAAACTAAATAACAGAAAATGAAATGCTAATAACTCAAAATATCACAATTGAATCCCATTCATTTAATAAAGATGTTTTGGAAGAGCTTGAGAAAGAGACTAACTGCAATATCATGAGGATCCTTTATCTAAGCAAATGACATGAAAAATAATGCTAAAAGCTATGATTTCAGAAAGCAATCTAAGTAAGGAAATATGACAAAACAGAATTGAAAGCAACTTATCTAGAAAACACGCAAAACCTCCTTGAATAGCAGGGGCCCTCTGCTACCAATTTGGTGTAATCCTTAGCTTCAGCGCCTTAAAATTGTAATCAAAACAACATCAAAGAACTGAATTTCTTTATTGAAAACCTCACAAATCTACATCCCATTCCATTTTAAACTTTGTTATAAAAGACTCTCTATCCCTTTCTCTCCTTCTCCTATTTTTCACTACTTTTTCATTATCCTTGATAGGAGAAAGCTTCTCCTATTTATACAAAATATGAGGAGTTATCTCATTAATGGGAGTCCATGAATCTCTCCCTCCATCTCTAGAGTTACAATCAAAATAAGAAATGATAAGACACATGTCTTTCTAGAGTTTCAACACAATTAAGAAATGAGACACATATCCTCTTAGAGTTTCAATACAACAAGGAAATGAGACACATATCCTCTTGATCCCATGATCTTCTCCAACCAAATTCGAATTTGTCCTTAGAGTGCCACATAAGGGTCTTCTAGAAGTCTCATTTTTTACCTACACATGTCACAAAACTCATAACACATATATAGATATATGAAACTATGTTAATTTTCTAGTTTCTAATCATAAATTCACTTTAAATACATAAAATAAATAACTTTGGAAAACAAGGATCCTAACCCATATATTTATGAAAATGGTTACTTGATGTAGGGTTTTAGGTCAGATGGCTATGAAATAAGAGCTAAATGATTATGACAATATGTATGAATATGGAAAACATTTTTGAGACTCAACACTCAGTTTTATATTAAATAAGAGCTAAATGATTATCACAATATGTATGAATATGGAAAACACTTTTGAGATTCAACACTCAGTTTTATATTAAATTTGAATTTTTGATGCGGTATTATACAAATATCATTGATTTCTATGTTTTTGTTCTCTCTTAATTCATATAGTAAATGAAATTTTAACTCTTAAAATGTGATTTGCTTTTCCTTAAAAAAAAAATATACATTTAATAATTAAATTCACATCTAAAGTAATGATCACTTCTAAATTACCACTATTAAAATAATAATTTATATATCTTATTATAAAATTGTTATAATTATCTAGTTATATCACATCTATTTTTTTCTATGCTACTTTTCCTATACTGACCACCTACGAATTTCCTTTACAACATGTAATAGCTAATATATAATATCCTAAAAATTATTTCACCTACGAATTTCCTTTGCAACATGTAATCGCTAATATATAATATCTTAAAACTTATTTGTAATGTATCGTTATCGTTGAAAACGGACATTATACACATTGGCTACTCTCTACTCTATTAGTGCTCTATTATAACGATCGAAGGGACAATTAGCTGAAGCCTATAAAAAAAGGGCGTTGTCTAATGAGTCAGAGGAATGGCCTGGACTGTCAAAATTGGTCGGAATCAGGGCCAAAAAAATTTAAAAAATCTTGCGGAAACAGTGTTTGAATCTTGATTTTAACATGGATTCAGCACCATCAAAAACCTGTAACACACCCACAATATTAAACTTTGATAGTTATAACATGGATTTGGAAAAATTCCTGCCGGATTTTCTGAAAATCTTACCAGAATTTTCATGATTTTCAGGGCGATTCCTCCCGCTAGTTAGACTACGGCATAAAAAACGAGGTTTTAGGTGGTTTTCGCAATAGTTGTTTCGAATCAACTGAGCACGTAAAACCTTTTTTACCATTTATAGAATTTTGAATTGAAACAATACCCGACCGATTCATCATGCTTTCTTGAAAAGCATATGTACAGATAGGAAACTGACGTGGCTAAGAGTTCAGAAAAGCTTACCGTTAGGAAAAGCGGGAAAAGATGTTTAGTTCATTCTCTATAAGCCATGTCCCAATTTCATTGAAGTCTGTCTCGCTTCTCGCTGATGTCCTCTTTTGCGTTGGTAGTCTGGCTTGCTATGATTGATTGGGCGGAGCACTCCCTTTTTTTCTTTTTGTGCGTTTCTTCTGTGTGTGCTTGTGTCTGTTTGTTTGTTTGTTGTGTATGTCATTGTTATGGTTGGGTTTATGAGTGATGTGTCGTTGAAATTAACCTTTGAGAGCGAGAGAGCAGAGCAAAGAGGAAAAAGTTCCTTAAAACAGCAGAGAGAGAAAGATCTTTGAGAAACAGGTATTTTTGGGCGGTTCGATCGCTGAACCCTTCCCAAGGCATCCCTGCTTCTGATTATTTGTGTTGTTATTTTGATTTGATTTCTGCAATTATGTAATTCATTAAATTATTTCTAGATTTTCCTGGCTAATGGTGCTTTGTTTGTTTATTTATTTATGCTCTCAGCGTCTTTATTCACATAAAGAATATTACAAAGGGAAGAGTGAACATCACTGTTATGGAGCAATATTCCTTAAGGTAACCCTTAATTCCGTTTAATATCCTCTTCCTTGTGTCGTTACAGTTTGATAACATTAATGATATCGATATGTTTTGTAGTTTTAAATATTTGTAGTTAAAAGCATAAAACCTGTTCTGAATTTCTGGCTGAGTATAGAAATAGCGATGATGATTAATTTAGCGTGTGATTCCTCAAACAAACAGTTCGTCGTGTTCCATTTTTAGGTGTTTGTATACATCTTGAAATTCAAGAAACAAAATCCAACTATTCACATAAATATGAGCTAGGTTGATTAAAGCTATATGCAAGATGCAGAGTGGAGTTTGTGTATTCTTGGATCTTGGTTCAGGTTATGCAAGATGCAGCGTGGAGTTTGCGTATTCTTGGATCTTGGTTCAGGTTATCTGTGAGTAAATAATGTAATCTGAATGTTTAAGAAATGTATATTAATTACTTTGTATCGGGTTTAGTTTTGATTATTTCGGCTTCAAATCTCATGAAAAATAATTGAAAATAAAAATCACATTTAGGAAAATGACAATGTCCATAAGAGGTGATTATTTAGATGGATCAGATCGATAACTAGGCTGGAGAATATTCTCCTTATTTGAGGTGATTACTTAGATTGATCAGATCGATAACTAGGTTGGCGAATATTCTCCGTATTTTCGACTGTATAAATAAATTGAAGCATCCATTTCGATCAATTCAGTCACCGATTTTTGTTTGTAGGATGCGTATGGAAATTAGACTATCCAGGAGACCTCCGAGATTGACCTACCGATTTTTTATGTGATTATTTATGTTGGATTTTTTTATTGTGCTTATAGTCCGTAATGATCAGATCGATAATTAGGTTGGAGCATATTCTTCTTATTTTCGAAGCATCCGATCAATTCAGTTACCGATTTTTGTTTCTGTCGGATGCATTGGCTTGACGTTTACAAAATTTTCCTCGTTAATATCCTTTCTCTATTTCTGTCGCGTTCTCCTGCTGAATCTTCTCAATTTTATTTCGGGATCCTTGGCTTCCTCGAACATGCCCGCACTTTCATTCTCGACACATTTTTTAAACTGTCATATTTAGAGCCGTAATCGCTGGGAATTGAACTTGAACCCTGTCTCTCTCCAAAACTACGCTCCTCTGTACATCAAAAACAACTCGGAATCGCTGGGGATTGAATTTGAGATATGAAGTCTCAAATTAAATTAGATTTCGGGATTTATAATAACGTGTATAGAATATGCTTTAGGATATATTTTAAAATTATAAAAAATATTTTATATAATAAAAAAAATGATATGTAAATGTGGAAAATAAAGTTTTTTTTTAGCTTTTAGCTTTTATTCATTCATTATTATTTATAAGATAAGATATGTGATGAGTACATTTTTCTATTTAGCTTGTTATAATAAAATTTGAATTTGATTTTTTTTAAATAAATATGAAATTTATATGAAAGTTAATTTAAAGATAAACTTATTTTTCAATTATATATATATATATATATATATATATATATATATATATATATATATATATATATTTATTGTGAATTTATTATAGAATAATAAATCAAAATAAGAAACAAAAAAGTTTAAATATACCATTAAAAATATAAAATAAGATTTATAATATTATAGTTTAGTTTTTTATTTTTTTGATAAAAATTAGGATAAAAGTTATTAAAATAGTTAAATAAAAATTTATTTAATTTTTTATTTAATTTTATTATATATTATAAAAAATAAAAACCCACAAAGTTTCATTTAATTTTATAACACTTATTTTGATAAAAAGAAATTAGAATTCATATAAAAGAACTCTATAATCACCCCAACAAAGAAAAATTTAGAATAAATAAGTTTTTGTTTGTTTTTTTTTGTTGTTGGTGTAAGAATTGATTTTACTTAACATTTTGTTATATAAATTACACATACATATTTAATTTTATATTTAAGGATTAGAGTTTAGTTTCTAAGAAATATATAAGAATATTTAAATAAGAAATAGTTTGATAAATTTATTTTAAATTTATAAATATAATTTGAAAAGGGAATTTTAATTTTGTTTTTAAACGGTTTAATATTTTATTTTATTTATTTACTTAAATTTGTTTATCTACATTGAAATTTTGAGATAAGAGATGAATTCATTATTATATTAATATATTAAAGCACATATTTTTTTTTTTTTAACATGATTACATTATATTATTTTATTTGGGGTACATCAAGGATCTGGGTAAATGGGTGACTTCACATCAAGGATCTAAGTGAATGGATGACTTCACATAAAAAAATCGAGGAGCCAAATTAAACGAGTAACTTCACATCAAGGAATGCTCTATCCAAGGTGATTTCACATCAAGGAATGCTCTATCCAAGGTGACTTCACATCAAGGATCCAGGTGAACGCATGAATTCACATCAAAAATCCAAGAGAGAAATTAAACGAGTAACTTCACATCAAGAATTGCTCTATCCAAAACCACAAACTTTTTAAAATTTTTGTTTTAAATAAAATATTTTGTATTTTTATTTTTAATAATAAATTATAATTAATTATTAACAATAAATCATTAATTATCCAATTATTAAACTATTCCAATACTTTGTATTATCATTTCCCTTTCTCTTATTTTTTTATTGCAAATTTAATAAATAAATTTATGATATTAAATTAAATAATAATTGAAAATGTGTTAACATAATTAGCTATTTATATAATAATATTATTAAAATTTTCATGTTTATTAATTTTTCTCTTATTTTTTTAATTGTAAATTTAATAAATAAATTTATGATATTAAATTAAATAATAATAATAAATGTGTTAATATAATAAACTATTTATATAATAATATTATTAAAATTTTATTTAAAATATTATAATTACATTAAATTTATAAAATAAATTTATTTTGATAAAAATATTATCAAATAAATCTTTATAGTCCAATAATAATATATTATAATAAGGATTTCTATAATTCAACAATAATAACGTATTATAATAAGGATTTCTAATCCAATAATAAATTATTATAATAAAAATTTCTATGGATTTCTATTTTTATTAATATATTATAATTTCTTTAAGTTTATTAAAGTATATATACAATCTAATTTAATAAAAATATTATCACATAAATATAATAGACATATTATTATATAAATAATAAAATGTTATCATATATAACATAAAAATATTATATAACAAGACAAAAATAATGTTACGTAAATAAACTATATATATATATATATATAATTATAATTATTACATTTTATATTAAATATTTTTATTACAATATTATTGTTACTTAAATATTATTTAATAAAATAATAAAATAATTTTAATTTGTTTACTTTGTGAGTTAGTCCTTGGTTTCCAATGATAAACCATAAACATAAAAATATGTTTTTTTTTTTACCAATCAATAAAACTTTTAAACTTAAAAAAAATGATTATAATAAAATTTATCTATATTATTAAACAGTATAAATTTAACATAATAAAGTTAAAACTATCTTTTAAATATACAAAATAATAAATAAGACAAAGCTGTGTTAAATATTATAAATTTAACATAATAGAGTTAAAACTATCTTTTAAATATACAAAATAATAAATAAGACAAAACTGTGTTATCTAATTATATTTAAAAACTTAAAATTAACAAAATGCAGAATGCAGGGACTAAAGACTAAATAAAATCCAAAAACTTTTTATTTGAATATATTTAATAACCTAAAGTTAACATGAACAATGACATATTTTTAATATTCACGATAACAAAATGCAGCGATAGTGCAAGCATGGAATCTGCATATTTTTATAAACGATTGTTAATGATATAATTTTTGATATAATTCAAGGGAAGCATTCTAAGATCAATGTGGTCTTGCTAAATTATTAGCAATCTAAAACAACAGCAAAACTCACATTGCGTTTAAACAATGAAAGCAACATCACCTATTTATTCCCAATCTCACATCACAATTAACCCATGTGGTCTTTCTAAATTATTAGAACTCTAAAACACCAGCAAAACTGACATTGCATTTAGGCAATGAAAGCAGCATCACCTATTTATTCGCAAGCTCACATCGCATTTAATGCATGGAAGTTCACCTCACCTATTTATTCGGAACCTGCAATGACAGGACCAAAAGAACTCAAGTAAGAATGGAGTTGTCTTTAGTGTGACTTTTTGAAGTTTCAGGAGTTGGAATTCGGTGAAAAATTTTGAGGTAAAATTTTGGTTTTTGTTATTCAAACTGGTTTTTTAATTCTATATATGGATTCAGCACCCTCAAAAACCTCTAAAGCATTTCAATTGTGCAAAATTAGCAATCAAACTTCTCATTTAACTGTTTAACGGTTTAAGCAGAGTTACATCACGGACAATTTAGGCCAGGGGCAGCTATTAAAGAAGTAGAGGTGGAAGCAAAGGAAGTATTAGTTGGAGTTGATCCCGTTAGTTTAATTCATTGATCCGACCCGTTGATTCATTTGACCAAGTGGCATTCCCCGTTACCATCCATCTTTTTCATAATTTTTCTCTCTCACGTCGTTTGGCAACTCTTCACAATAGTTTTTTAATACTGTTTTAACTTGTATGCAAAAGCTATTGTTATTGTGTTTATGTATGGTGTCTGTGTGAATTTGACGTCCGAGAGCCAGAGGGCGAGCTCAAGCTCATAGCAAAAAGGGAAAGTTAAAAAATCAAGACGAGCTGGAACAAACCCGCCAAAGCAATGTCCATTTCCTCTTCTGGATGGACGAGGTGAGGGAGATTTGTTTCTTTATATGAGTAGTAATTGCCATATCTTATTTTCTGGTTTTCATTTTAGTAACTTAAACTATTTTTAGGCTTCCTGGGTTAATGGTGTTGATTTGTTTATTTCTGACATGTTTCTAGCTTTTCTTCGACTATATAGATATTGCATAGGGCTGAGTGCAAATAGCTGAACAATATTCTCCAAGGTACCCTGTAGCTCCTTCCCAACACCTCTCTTTTTGTGCTTATGTGTGGTGTTATTCTGATTTGATTTTGTTTAAATTAACAGGAACTGTAAATTCATTAATTTATTTCTAGAGTTTTATGCTTTGTTGGTTTAAATACTCATTTTTGCTTCCATGGTCACTTAGGGCTGAGTGCAAAGGGCAAAGTGAGCACTACTGCAAAGGGAGGACTGGGCATGATTACTATGGAGCAATAATTCTTAAGGTACCCTACAGTTCTTTTCAATATATTTTTGCTTGTTGTAGTTGATAGCATTTATGATATCAATTTGTTTGTGAAGATTTAAATTTTGGAGTTAAAAATACAAAAAATATTCTAAATTTTTAACTAAATGTTAATAGAAATAGTGATGAGGAGTAGTTTAGCATGTGAATCCTCCCTAAAATTAGTCATAATGAACTATAGACTCAAAAAGAGACTTTGGACAAACAAACAATGTGAGTAAATAAGGCATGTTCCATGTTAGGGGGTTTATATAATCTTAAAATTCAAGAAACAAACCCAACCATTCTGATTGATTTTAGTGCAATATGTGTGTATCCATAAATAAAATCTTTTCACATAAATTAGGGTTGGGTTTTTGAAAATTATATGTAACAGAGTGGAATTTGCTTATTCTTTTTCCAGATTACCTTGTTTCACACTTAGTCTTACTACTCCTAGGGTTATTTCCTTTAGTAATATAGTAAATCTTAAAAATGCTGGATGCTGAATTGGATGAAAAATTATTTGATAATTTTTGTTCATATTTGTATATGTGATTATTTATGTTGTAATCTTTTGGTAGTGTCTACTCTTAGTACATAATGATTAGATTAATGAATAAATTGGGGCATCATTCTTGATCAATTTAGTCACTTATATTTGTTTCTACTGGCTACATTGCCTTAACTGTTACATTTTTTTCTTCATTAATATCCTTTCTTTTCATAGTGTTTTTATGCTAAACCTTGTCTTTGGCTTCTTTAGCCACAACAACATGGTCATTCTGTATACATTTTCTATGAAAATCTAGAACAACATTATTGCCTCCCTTCATCAGAGTTGTGTTAGTCTAGGATTGAACTTGGAATATCTCCTTCTCTAAAAAACCACCCTTATTTGTTCATCAAAACTAGTTTCCTTCCTTTTTAGCTGATGTGTATAGTGGACATACAAGGTATGTGGTGTGTTGTCGGGTTTATTTATTTTATTAATGTGTTTAGTGGGACCTAGTGATGACCCATGTGTTTAATCCTCTATGATCTAGGTGATGTTAAGAATGCCTATTTCTCTTTTTCATCTCCCCTTTTCTTTGGCTTCTTTAACTTCTTAGAGCTACCTAACCAACTGCTTTGACAGATGGTTGTAATGCTTCCAATCCAAACCCACCACACAACATCCTTGTAGCTACCTTCCAATTGTCACCTCATACCCCCAATGGTATCCTCTGTTGATTTTTGGGTAGCATCGGATGTGCTCTAGCTCCGAAATTTTGTGGAGGGGCTAGAACACATGAGATCTCCAAGACCCATAAATCGTTTGGAGAAATTCCGCGAGGAGTGCATTTTATTCAAATAATTAATTATTTTTAATGGAGCCTAAGTTAAAACTTAGGAAATTAAAATAATTAAAGTGAATTAATGTAAATGTGGGTGAGAAGCTTCTAAGTGACGAGGATCAAGTCCGTTTTAATCTTAGCCGTTGATTAAAGATTTGATCACGGATGTTGATCCCTCAATAGGAAAAGTATAAAGGAAGGATTGAGGGTCCTTTGGAGAACACACACACATAAAGCAACACAGTTGGAGAACACACACACATAGAGCAACACTTGAGCTAAATCAAAATTCTAGGGTGCGGTTTCTTGAGAATTTCAGAGTGAGATCTAGTGCAGAGAGGGGCAGTTCGGCAATGGGACTTCAGTCCAAGACCGAGAATACATTGCAGAGAGGCAATGCAGCACCGAGGAGGGACAACACAACACCTGGGAGGGTGACGCAGAGCCTGAGCGAGGTGACACAGTCACTGAAGAGGCAGCGTTGGGGTTTCTGTGAGGCAGATCAGACATCAATTCAACAGATAGATTTTTGAGCTAGGAAGGCTCATGAGGAGGGTGACGTAGGTCCTAGAGGGGGTGACGCAGGCTCAACGCAGAGTTGGGAGCAACTGCTACCGCGGAGCATTGGTGACAGTGCAATCACTTGTGGGGTTGATCATTCTGTTGCTGGATCAACCAAAATATCTGTGTCCGGATAGAGGTACTTTTGCCAGGATTTTTCTCTGTTGGGTGAGCCGGATTTGGCACCCTAGTTGTATTCAAAAATTTGCTTAATAATAAAACCCTCATATTTGTTGCGTCGGTTTTCCCACATTGGGTTTTTCCGGGGATGTTTAGTTCAAAAATAATTGTTTCCTTGTTGTGATTGTCTCATCTTATTTTTTAGTACTTGATCTGTATATTGGTGTAGGCTGCAGTGTATTGCATTAATATTTACTGAAGAATTCTGTAAATAACTTGTTAATTAAAGAACACAAGTAGGAAATGAAAATCAGTTAATTGCAGTAGGATTTATGGTTATGGTTTAAGAAATTTTCACATGGTATCAGAGAAATTGCAGATCAAGGAGGACTGAAGCCATCAACGAAAGGAAAGAGGAAAATCTGTTGTAGGAAAGCAGATGTCTCGAGAGACAGCGCAGTTCCGGGCTAGAGAGGCAGAGGAAGGGTGATGCAGTCACCAAGGAAGGCTCATGGAGAGCCTGCGTTAGCCCGCTAAGGTGACACTGTAGCTGCAGAAGGCAGCACAGTGATTGTTGGGCCAACACAAAGGCTATTGAGTCTCATTTTTCCAGTTGTCGTAGCTGGAGGTGTATTACAGATTCTATCTGGAGTTCTTGGTGGGACCCTGATTCTGTTGGTGCAGAACAATATCTAGTGGGGCATAAGCAAAGTAGAGGGAATCAGTTCTTCAGAAGATTTCTTGCCAAGAAGTCTAGATCCAGTGCTGAGCAGCAGCAAAGGGAGTATCAGAGAGGGGTTCTTCGACATTTGTTGGCAGAAGGATTTCCGTGAAGGAAATCAAGATTCAGAGGGAGCTTGTTCCTTAGAGGATTTCTAGCGCCAAAAAAATCCAGATCTGAGTTTTTGTTGGGGCAGCAGTGAAAGAGGGAGAAAGGAACTTGTTCGACATTCAGTTGAGTAGAGATGGTCGTGAATGGATTGAGGGATTAGGATAAGTTGGATGGAGCATCCAACTTTGTCATCGGGAAGGCCAGGATCTTGGCAGTTTTGAATGAACATCGCATCAAGGATTATGCCTCGAGGGCGGTTGCTATTCCGGTTGATGTTGATCCTGTAAGAAGTACGAAGAGGCTCAAGTGAAAGCTAAGCGCATGATCATGGACAAAGTCAAGGATCATGTGATCCCACATATTACTGAGAAGAACATAGCAAGGGAAATGTGGGAGGCCTTGATCACATTATATGAGGGATATTCCGTCCAACAGAAGATGTTGCTTGAGAGTTAGCTGAGAATGCTTCAGATGTAGAAAGGAGAAGAAATCAATCCCTTCCTTATCAGATTGCAAGGGATTCGAGATCAGCTAGCTTCCATAGGGGACACACTAGACGCTTGATTTATGGTCGGGACTGCCCTGAATGCAGTCACTAAAGACTAGGAAACTTTTGTCTAAAGCATTTTGGGTAGGGCTACTCTTCCTAGCTGGGAGGAGATGTGGGCAGCTCTTCAACAGGAAGAGATCAGACGATGGACCAAGGCAGGAAGTAGCAGCAAAGGGTTCAAATTCAAGAAGGAGGAAGAGGAGGATGCGACTCTCTAATCAAAGGGATAGCAAGGGCAACAAAGATTGAAGAAAAAGGACCTCTCGAAAGTTAGATGCTTCAGATGTAGGGAAATGGGACATTTCACCACGCAGTGCCCTCTAAAAAAGAAGGGCAAATAAGAGAAGCCTGACTCGAAGGCTGCTCCAGCACAAGCTGATGAAGAGGATGACGATGACTACCGCATGAGTGCTCATGCACTTCTAGAGAAGAGGTGGGGCGATATGGAGTTGTAGTTGGAGCTACAGAGAGAACTAAAGGGTAAGATCCTTGAGGTACCCAAACTCTTGGATCGCATACGACTACGAGAGCCCTTAATGAAAGTAGCAGAATGACGGGAGTTAGTTGGTGCGAGGGATGATGGAGCGACAGTGGTAGAGCTAGATCGCCGAAGTCTGAAGCAATGCAGTAGCATCAAAGGGTCAATGCAGATTAGTGCAGAGGAAGCTTCAGCATCGAGGTGCATCTAGATTGACTAGTATGTCAGGATTTGGGATGCCTTTCAGTTGCTTAACTCTCAACAACTGAGTTGCAGTGCAATAGTTAGCAATGGCAGTGTTATGGGCAGCATGATGCAACATATTGAGAGGGATTTGTAGTACAGATGTAGCAGTGACAGTGGAAGTGTCATGGGCAACATCGAAGTGGATGAGGGGTAGTAGGTCAAGCTTCAACAACGTAGTGGACAGATGCCGAGGATCAGGGTGATGCTTCTGCTGAGAAGTATTGCTAGAGCACATTCCTTGCTAAGAGGGAGTGTTGTTTTTTGGTAGCATCGGATGTGCTCTAGCTCCGAAATTTTGTGGATGGGCTAGAACACATGAGATCTCCAAGGCCCATAAATCGTTTGGAGAAATTCCCCCTGGAGTGCATTTTATTCAAATAATTAATTATTTTTAATGGATCCTAAGTTAAAACTTAGGAAATTAAAATAATTAGAGTGAATTAATGTAAATGTGGGTGAGAAGCTTCTAAGTGACGAGGATCAATTCTGTTTTAATCTTAGCCATTGATTAAAGATTTGATCACGACCATTGATCTCTCAATAGGAAAAGTATAAAGGGAGGCTTGAGGGTTAGTTGGAGAACACACACACATAGAGCAACACTTGAGCTAAATCGAAATTCTTGGGTGCGGTTTGTTGAGAATTTCGGAGTGAGTTCTAGTGCAGAGAGAGGTAGTTCGGTAGTGGGACTTCAGTCCAAGGCCGAGAATACATTTTAGAGAGGCAACACAACACCAAGGAGAGACAGTGCAACACCTGGGAGGGTGACGCACAGCCTTAGAGAGGTGATGCAGTCACTGAAGAGGTAGCGCTGGGGTTTCTATGAGGCAGATCAGGCACCAATTCAGCAGATCAATTTCTGAGCCGGCAAGGCTCACGAGGAGGGTGACGTAGCTCTTAGAGGGGGTGATGCAGTCTCAGCGCAGAGCCGGGAGCAGCTGCTGCTGTGCAGCATTGGGGACAACGCAGTCACCTGTGGGGTTTGATCATTCTATTGCTGGATCAGCCAAAATATATGTTAGACTTAGGGTCTTGATTAAAAATAATTATTTTGTCTTATAAAACTGTTTCTGGGTGGAATTTCCCAAAACAATTTTTGGGTTATTTGTAATGCGTGTGTCTAAGCCTCAGCCTCTCCACAAAGTTTGAGACTTAGAGCACATTCGATGCTACCAAAAAACAATACATGTCACCCCATTAGAGCCTAAACCATCTAACATGGTCCTTGATTAACCTTGTTCTTAACTTGGAGACACCTGTACGTTCCAAAGCCCATTATGGAAGGGCATGCCACTATGAATTGTCTACTTGGATCCATGATTTGTAAGCTCATTTATTTAATTGCACTAATGATTTGTTGTACTGGAAGGTGAGGGGACACTTTGGATCTTATACAAGGTCGCAGGTGAGTCTTCATCTTGGGTTTGGTCTCCCTATACGGAGTCCAAGCCATCCAGAGGGTCATATTGGCATTTGTACGATGAGCATTGAGAGCCACGAGGTCTCCACCATAGCGCATAGCAGATTGCCACTTCATGGGAACCTTTAGTTCCACCTATTGCTGGCTCGTGTTCCACCTTTTAGACGATGATTATGCACGTGGACCACCCTGCCCAATCGGCTCCACTCTTGCACCACACACTTGGCAACTGATTCAAGGCCCAAATGAGTATGTGTCTCACTGCGAGAGACAATGGGAAGGCTTGCATCATTTTTCTAGCCCTTACAGATGGGATACAGGATTGTTCAATACATTTGGAGATCCATGAGGATTTTTTCTCTCCCCATAGCCATTCGGGTGTGCCACAAGTCATTTGCTTGGATATCAAGGGGCCACCCCCTTTATCACTATGTTTGGAGCTCATTCATCCACCTTGGCACACATTGGACTCCATTAGGCCTCTTCAATGGCCCTTCGACTTATTGCATCTATTATGTTTCCCTCTTGGGAGGCTTATTTTTGTATTATGGAGCTATCTTGGTGGGCTTGTCACCAAGGGATGTTATTTTTGCAGATTTTTTTATTAGTTCTGGCATAATTAGGCCTTTTTAGGCAAATCAAACCCCTTAGGGAGGATATTTATTGATGTGATGATCATTTCATTAGATCATCACTTGGATTTGGATTGGTATCTCTTCTTGAAAATTTTGCACTAGTTCTTGGAGGACGAATTGGAGATTCTTGGATGCATTTTGATGTTTGGATTGATGCTATTCTATTTTGGAGCTTCTCTCTTGCAAATATAATGGATAGATATACTTTGTAACAACCCACACTCTAAGTCCCTACTTCCTAATATTTAACTAAAAGTTAAAATACCAACATAAAGAAAAACTAACTTTAAAAAGAATAATTAGTATGATTAATTAAACAGCACCCCGATTGAATACATTCAAATTAATACAATCATATTCTTTTTTCATTTAAATGACGGCTGTTTAATACAACCTTATACATCTTATCCTCTTGCATTCAAGTTACCTCTCATTAATAAATCATATCCTCTTGTTCGAATGACCTCTCATTAATACAACCTTATCTTATTACATCCAAAGGACATCTCATTAATGAGAACCATATCACTCGAATGATACCTCTTTAAAAACATTCATTTCTACATTTATGGAGGCCTTATCTTGATGGAGTGTGGCGGTGGGATGTGAGTTGGATGGTGTTGTGGCGGTGGGGCAGATTATTATTTAAACACGAAGACATGAAGGAGGGAGGGGTCTTTTTTTTTTGGGTGAAGAAGGGGGAGAAGGCTGTTGTGAGGAAATGGAGAAGGTTGTCGTGATGAATTGAGAAGGTTGTCATGGTAAAATTTATCAAGGGTGGGAAGGAGACTCACTGTTATCGGGATTCTGGGCACGGGGGCAGAGGAGGCGTCCTCTGGATTTAGGATTAAATTCTAAATTTGGCTGGGAGGAACATTTTGGTTCTGTAATCTGTCCGATCAGCTGGAGAGGAGGATCACGGTTCCAGGTATTCTAGTTTGGATCTCTTCGTTTCCAGGTATTCCTCCTCTTAGCATCAGTTAATTATTATGTTTCAGCATCTGCTAGTCACTGTGTTTTGAGCATTAGCTGGTTAATGTGATTTTACTTAGAATCAACTTAAAATCATGTTTAAATTCTTTTGCAAACTAAATCCTGCTTAACTGTAGGGAATCAGATAAGTGTTTTGTTTTATAAATGAGACAGAGACCTTGCACATGGTATCAAGTATGGTTTTGGCCTCTTTATATTGAGAGTTATTAAGAGTTATTAAGAGGCTAAATCAGCTAAGTCTTTCCCTCCAGCAAAAACTTTGAAATTCCCTGAAATCTGGTGCAAAATTTTAGGAAGTGAACGAGATGGGATGCTACATTTGGTATCAGAGGCAAGTTTCAAACCCTTTCTGACCTAATAAGCCCTGCAATTTCTGCAATACCCAAGCCAGAACTATGTCAATGTGTCTACAAAGTAACCTTGAATCATGTTAAACAACCAACATACAGATAACAAAAACAAAAAAAAAGCTATGCACAGCCTTCAATTAAATCTCACTGTTAGGTGTAGAAAATTTAGCCTACAACCGTAACTGTTTTTTCAAATCTTTTGATTCTACAGAGGACCTAGAACAAGTGATAACAATTCCACCCAGGAGAGTAGTCTGCAGCAGACGATTCAAACAAATTTGAGAAACATGGTAGCTTTTAACATATTAATCTTAACTTAAATAACAAAAAAAATATATATATGGCTGATTTCTTCAAAATTAGAATATGGAATGGATTTACAGAAATGAGTTGTGTTTGTCACGGGTGGATCTGATCTTATGAGGAACACAATATATCTATAGATCTTAATGGCATACATAGGGGCCATCAATCTAAGATACAATAGGACATTCATGATCTCCAGGAAAAGAAAAGGAAAAATATTTAAGGAACGAGCTTGTTATACCATAGAAGCCAAGTGCACTTTACACCGTGAGTAAGAGAAATGTCCAGTAACCTCAAGTAAGTTCCTTTTCACATTTAATAAACTAAAATGAATTAGGATTAGATAGCTATTTGCTACCTGTAGTGCAAGTAGATAAGGATAACAATGTCATAGCATTGCACTCGAATAAACTGAAACAAAATGTTGTAACAGAAAATGACTAGAGTATGAAATTAGAAAATCCCAAGCTAGGCAGAATATCTCCAGCAGCTATAACCAGCAAATCTCTGACAGGACTAAATTTTGAAAGAATGGGAGATATGGAAGAGCTGGCATCGCTAGCTGCAAGGAAACACCTTCTCTGTTGATCAGTTTATTGTAACACTAATATGACTAATATGATTATATGATGTACACTTCTTTTTAGCAAGTTTCTGTTGTGAATCCCTCTGCTGTGCACTCTAATTTCTGTTAGTTTTGCATCAATAGCACAAGCCAGGACCAATTTTAGAATGTTATAAAGTAAAATCTAGGTAATGCGTTCAAAAGCTGGCAAATCCTAGGCACTGTTACAAACCATAGAAATGATAAAAACCATAAAAGTTGATGTTGTTAACCTAGAGTACTAAATTTATATTCTTTTGCATCTATAACACAAATTCCAGTGCATTGGAGGTCAAATCAAGCCATTACAGGAAGGGCTTAAAATAAAATTTCTAGAGTTAAATGGGTTAGTCGCACACCAACCTCACACCGATATATTTGAGTCATTAGATCTTCCAGTTGCAACAAATAGCAATTTTACCAATCTTCATGATCAGATTCATAGCTATGGAGTTCAAAGATACTGCAGCACACAGAAAATCTTCAACGTGTAGAGACTATGAATTTGGCCTAGTCATAGAATGGATACATCATTTTGACACATAACAAAACATATATTGGATATGTCAGGGTGTAATATGGTATATTTAAACACCTCTAGAAAATTTTAACAATTAGACCAGTTCAATACTTTATTTTTATTTTTTCTGGGATTAGAGCTGTCAAAATGCATTACACAGTACAATTGGGCCGATCAAATAAATCATGTTACCGCATATTGTGGAGCAAATATAACAGCTCCAGAATTATATAATATATATGAATATGCTTGCTTTCTTTTAGCAGTTCTACTTTCTGGAAGACAGAGTTCTGGAGCCTGCATGTTAGAGTTTCATACATATTTCTCTTCTTTGCGAGCTCATGATCCCAATGAGTATCTTTCATCTGACATGCAAGAAGTTTCACGACACCACTATTTTTAACAATTAATGTTTCAAGGATTTCATGTCGAGTGTGGGCACATATATGGGTTCTTTGCAGAGAGACAAATCTGATATGCAGTTTTCACTGACATGAGAGACACTGCTATTTTTAGGCATGCTATATTTGACAGGCGTCCAGATGTACGGGATGCAGTGTCAGGGGTCCAGAGTCCAGTAGTGGAGTGGTTTCTATTTTCGAGGGTGAGAAGGATAGACTTGAACTTAGTGCAAGTGTAAAATTTTAGAAATGAAAGGAACTGTTTTAAGCTTCACAGTATTCAAATAAACAGCATCAAACTGGTGGAACTATAGCATAAAGTTTTTGCATAGTAGCAGCAAAATATAGGGAGAATGTCATCAGAAAATGATACAGACATGGGACCACAGCAGACAGTCAACCCATAGTAATACCAAGAAGATGGTTAAAAACCATACTAATATAGGATTGGTTGAAATGGGAATTGTAAACAAGTGTACCATATACCTGGCATAAAAGGGTATGTAACGAGCAAGTTGGGATAAGGTACAGAAATAAGCTATCTAGCTACCTCTAACACAACTGGATTGACAAGAAAACTGAATGACCCGTGTTTGAATAACTAATAGCATTCACCTAACAAAACAAGAAAAAAAAAAAAAAAAACAAACAAACCACACGTACTTTCCACTGAGCCAGTTAGACCAAGACCCATCTTAAATACAGTTTGCTGCCATACTTTGATGTGATTGTATTTATTTGAACTCTGAGATCAATACATTAAAATTTTCAATTTCACGAGACAGGATATTCAGATTTCAAAAAAAAAAGGAGAAGAAGAAGTTACGAGCTAAAAGAATTGTATAAGGTTTAAATTTACCCCTAAAAGTTCTTACCATCCTCCAAAGGGCAGAATGACTCCTCAAATGGAGGAGTGGGAAAATAAAATGAGATGAAATGAACTCTCTCCTTCATTTAGCGGCTCAACGCCCTTCACACGTCGTGCTCACTTGCAATGGAAGTTCAAAATTCACATATCGTCAGAGCTGGAACCAGACGCCATGAAAGACTAAGACAACACTCCGACCTTAATTATTATTATGATCCCTAGAAGACATCAAACACATCAGAGGATAAATTAATTATAACAATCGACATGAAGCAGATGAGGAGAAGAGCAGCGGAGTGGGTAGAAAATGCTCGAGCTGCCTCACAAACAGCTTTTCAACGCCTCTCTGAATTGACCTCAAGCGTCATGGCTTCTCACAGTGACCACAGGCTCGTCATCACTGTACGCCGCTCGTCTCTTGCATTCATGGCCATTTCTTTTGCTCTATGTTTGTGGTGATTGCTTACAGATTGTTTAGATGGCGTCGCCTGAGAGATTCGAACTTTCGCTGGGGATCGAACTCAGGGCAACTGCGAGATTTCGTGGGGAGGCAAGAATTGACCACCTGCCCTCCCTCAACAAATAACCATTTATACCATTCGACCAACAACCTCTGTTTCGTGCTTATCACTACCCGACTACATGTGTAAGAAAATTTGGGAAAAACACACGGACAACGAGTGGCCAGCTGGGTTTCATGGAGTGCGCTGTCAAAATTCTGAAATTCGTTGGATAGCGGAGGTAAAGCCACGCTAAATTCATGCCACCGCTAAAATATGTCGTGGATTTTGGATGCCGAAACAGGTTTAAATCTATATTATGCGGTTTAACTAATATGTGTCGTTCAGATGTAAACATGAATATCAGTTACGAATGTGCATAAACGAAAACTATGTATGTGCTATTTCAAATGGATTAAAATATGGATTAAATGTTACGCGTGGAGCAATCTGGAGCTTAAAGCGGACTTGTGTGAATCAGTGGAGCCGGCATCTACGAACTGGTGGAGACCACGAAGGTTACATAAACACCCAACGTTAAATTATAACATAAATTCGTTACGTCAAACGTTATTATTTGGTGTATTATTAACAGGGGAAACTTATCTCGGGCGCATAATATGCGATTTAATATTCCTGTGCAAAGTGTATTGTGGGTGCAGAGGTCAGGGTTAGACCACGTGACTTCCGCCTCACCACTCCGCCCATTTTCCAATACACCAGAACCATAGAACCCGGCGTCATGTATATCCAAGCTTCAATCAAGGGTCTGATGCTTGTTATCAACCTTTTGCCCATATATATTTTGAATTAAATATCTTTTTACAGACTGATCTTCTCGTTAATCTGTGAAACTGAACGACGTTGTTTAAATCTGACAAGATAATCCTTGAAAACAGGCGACGCAAGGAAATGTCATATGATGTCCGAGTTAATATGGCCCTCTTTGAGTCATTTTCAGCTGCACATTATGTCGCAGCCCAATGTCTCAGGTGAGGTTGGTGCTGCAAAATATGGCTGTCCTTATATTAAAGACAAAGTCTTTATATTGTTCTACGTGGTATTTTTTTTGTGTATTGACAATATTATGAATGTCACTTCCCCATGTAAGCTGAGCCATGATTCATAGATTTTATGTCATGCGATGATTGTTTTTGATGGCTGGGTTGAATGACTGAGGCAAATCTCTTCCTGTGGAGCATATCTTGAGCCTAAGAATAGCTGCTCTTTCTTTTTTATTTCTTTTGGTTGAGCATGTAAATGAGGGTTCAATTTCTTTGGAGGTAATTTATTATCTCTGGGCAATTATTTTCCCTGAAGTTGTTATGAAAAATGATACATATCCTAAGTGAAGTGACAAACTTGAATAATTGTCCACCAACAATCCAACAAGGTATCATTAATATTGCATTATTTGGATTGCTGGCTTTATCGAGCAGTTGGAACAAAATGTTGGTGACACTGCAATTTGGGAAGTGGCATCTCAAGAAAGATTAGCGTATAGGAACTTTAAGGTTTGGGAAATTTCGTACTGTTCGATTCCCATGCAGGTAGATGTTCTGTAATTTAAATTGGAAAAATGTACATGTATGAATTGATTTTGAAAAGAATCTTAGAATTTACAGTTCTTTATTGGAGTTGATCATTTAGCACTTGCCTTAGGTAAACACTTATACATGTTTTGTTATGTTTTCTTAGGCTGCCAAGATATTGTTAATGTTTTGTTAATTGCAAATATATTGTAATGGGTGATTGGAGGAAAAGCAGGATAATGCGAATCATTGCCATCGATGAGGGGCATGTGTCATTTGTTGATGTTGACTACAAATGATGAGCTGGCCTCTTGATAATACATCTATAACCATACCAACTATCATAGTTCCAACATTTCCTTTGGACTCACGCATGATGCAAAGAATGTCTTCCGTAGTTGCACAAGAATGCAGATTTAATAATCTATCCATTCATGGATCAATACGAGCTTTGGTATTTTCGGAAAATTCAATCATCTCTGTCAAAGCTGAACTCTATGACTCCATATCTGGAAAGCTTGATTTGGCTATGGAGATGAAAATGATGAAACATCCCGATTCAATAGAAAGAGGTGATTTATACATAGCAAACTGGGACTGGAAAATGTTTATGGATTCATCTCCTAACCGATATTGGTTGCAAATTGAGGCAGTTGAGGATTCTGGAAAACATGCATATAGCCAAATAAGGCCATTTCCTGTAAATTTAAAAGCAGCTCCATTGAAATGGACATGGCAAGAATTTTGGGTGATGGGATGTCACTGGGGTTCACTATATCAACCACTGCTCTGGTTTATTTTATTTTTTTTGCTAGCTTTGCTTCTTGTTCCAAAATTGTTAATTTTTTTTTATTTTTATTTATTTATTTATTTATTTATTTATTTATTTATTTATTTTTTTTTAATGTAGGAAACGAGAATCAGTTCAATAGATGGGCTTCGAATATCTTGAAATGCAAAGGATATGGTAAATTTTTTTGTTTTAAAATCCCATCATGGATCATGTTAGAAGCATCTAGAAATCGTCCTATCTGGTGGCGTCAGCTGCTACATTTATTTTACTTGATCTTCTTTCCTTGGTTCCACGGACAGGTTCTGGTGAAGGATTCCAGAAATGGCTACATGTCCCATAAGGGTTGGACAGTTATTCTTCCAGAGTTTATGATTCCCCAATCTGGTATAGGTGTGCCTGATGTATTGGTGATTGTGTTGCCTCACCTTTATCTAGTAGTGTTTCCTCTTCTTTGTGTTGTATCATCTCTTGCAGCTGAGAAAGTAGCTTGTCAAATGCACTATTTACTTAAATCAGAAAAGAAAGAAGTCGAGGTTCTAGTGAAAAGGACAGTTGATACAAGGGCTTCTGAAGACTGTGTTACACCAAATTCACAACTGAATGATCCATAATAAACACTGATCAATGAGCTTAAGTAACACGTATATTGGGTAATAACAAGGAGTGTATAACCATTATCAGAGTGAGTGCAATATATGAGTGACAGTGAACCATACGATCTTCATAGCTTACTGAGTGTAATACCATATCTATTGGGATTAGAGCTTACCTATAAAAGCATGGTTTCGATTGCTCTAAATGATTCCGTAATAAACCTGTATCACATATGTATTGAGCTCATGCATCTCGTGTTCATTTACTAATATATCATTACCTAAGTAAACTCAATTATAGAGAAGGTGGTAGTAACGCATATTATGCCTAAGATATCACCTTATCTAAGTAGTTCAGCAACTCATCGGTCATAACCTCATATCATGCTAGCTTAGTCTGTCTGAATAGGGTCCAATCATAAACTAACATGTAGTTGATCTGTGTGCTTCCACATCAATAACCCGTACATGTATCTGCTTTAACATTTCGATTGTTTCCATCTCTGTTAGTAACACCTGTACCATTCTCTAGTTAAATATGAATAAGAAGAGATGTAATGGCGATCATAGGCTTGATACAGGTGGAATCCTATCTGCTATAACTTCTACTCGTATATAAGAGAGACCTTCTTGCTTCACCTATTTCACAGGGTATACTTATTGTGGAAATAGCCATACTTGACTAGTAGTAATACTTGGGCTTGTTATAAGGTTCTAGTAGTCCACATGTTCATAAGATCAGTAATATATAAGATATACTATTCAATAGGATTCACATGGCTAACCTTTTATAACAGTAATAGAAGCTCTTTTAGTATAGAGGTTTATCTCTCACCATGTTACATAATAAGCATGATAGTATTGTACTAATATGGAGTTAAGGGTAAAGGTTCAATATTCTTTATTAACATATCACTATCTTCACTGATTCCCATTGATTTTATTAACTATGAAGAGTATGACATGATCAAATACTAGCCTAATTTACAGCTTTGTAATCATAATCACACAGCTTACTAGTCATGTATAGAGAGTGGTCATAGTCTATCCATGAAATTGTAAACTTTATTTTGAATTATCTCTTAAGAATGAATTTTACTTACTGGTACATGGATAACAATAAAGAACGGATGTTAGTTAACTCTAGTGATACCGAATATATGCTACTGTTTGACTTTACTAATGCAGGGATACCAACATGCCTTATGTCATTTAAATTATCATTGCAGGGATATGAAATATAAATGCATATGCTGTAATGTGTGTACGAATGTTTACATTGATAACAGTATATTTGGAATGTGTAGAGATTGTTATATGGGTAACAATTTGTTATGAACAATATAGATGCATGTGCTGAAATGTGCGTACGAGTGTTTACATTGCAGATTGTGTACAAGTAATTGCTTTGCAGAATACAGACTTCAGAACCAAAATACGTGATGACAGAATCCCCAGAACAGTTGAGACTCCTGAGATTCCACGATAGGGTGTTGACCTTGGTCCTATTGGGAGGGGTGGAGGTGTTGCCCACCGGTTATCCTCCGATACCTGGAGTCATGGGAGGACTGTGCGAGTCACGCTCCCCTAGACGTGTGATGATGACTGCCGGATGCCTACAAGCATATCTGGTCGACGTAATCGACGCTGATATCCTTAAGGTCTATGAATGGATCAGTAACACTGATGCCATGGCATATTCCTGTAGAGGACGGATAGGATGGGAATGGAAGAGATTAGGAAGGACAGGATGATTTTTAGAATAGTTCGAAGATTTGGTGGAGATGGGAAGTAACATTTAAATTGCAGATACATATTTATTCAAACAGAAAGTCAATCTTAAAAATCCGCCTTCTACAAACACCCTAATCTCTAAAAATACAATCATTGATATGAGTATATGAAACCCTAACTTCGGGACGAAGTTTTCCGAAGGGAGGAAGTATGTAACAACCCACACCCTAAGTCCCTACTTCCTAATATTTAACTAAAAGTTAAAATACCAACATAAAGAAAAACTAACTTTAAAAAGAATAATTAGTATGATTAATTAAACAGCACCCCGATTGAATACATTCAAATTAATACAATCATATTCTTTTTTCATTTAAATGACGGCTGTTTAATACAACCTTATACATCTTATCCTCTTGCATTCAAGTTACCTCTCATTAATAAATCATATCCTCTTGTTCGAATGACCTCTCATTAATACAACCTTATCTTATTACATCCAAAGGATATCTCATTAATGAGAACCATATCACTCGAATGATACCTCTTTATCAAGGGTGGGAAGGAGACTCACTGTTCTCGGGATTCTGGGCACGGGGGCAGAGGAGGCGTCCTCTAGATTTAGGATTAAATTCTAAATTTGGCTGGGAGGAACATTTTGGTTCTGTAATCTGTCCGATCAGCTGGAGAGGAGGATCACGGTTCCAGGTATTCTAGTTTGGATCTCTTCGTTTCCAGGTATTCCTCCTCTTAGCATCAGTTAATTATTATGTTTCAGCATCTGCTAGTCACTGTGTTTTAAGCATTAGCTGGTTAATGTGATTTTACTTAGAATCAACTTAAAATCATGTTTAAATTCTTTTGCAAACTAAATCCTGCTTAACTGTAGGGAATCAGATAAGTGTTTTGTAAGTGTTTTGTTTTATAAATGAGACAGAGACCTTGCACATGGTATCAAGTATGGTTTTGGCCTCTTTATATTGAGAGTTATTAAGAGTTATTAAGAGGCTAAATCAGCTAAGTCTTTCCCTCCAGCAAAAACTTTGAAATTCCCTGAAATCTGGTGCAAAATTTTAGGAAGTGAACGAGATGGCATGCTACATACTTTTTGTGCCGTGTAAGTTTCTCTTTCATGTAAAATTTTCAATTTATGTCTAATGTATGGAATACTACATCATGATCACCTAGTAGTCTTGATCTATTGCATGCGTTATTCATTGGGCATGAAAAGTGAATGTTCCTAGAGGTAATCATTGAAGGTTTAAACCTCGAAACTCCATTATTTTGTCAAATCGAAGTATAAATCCTTGTTATAGCTGGGCAGCTGCTTCAGTAGGGCATGCAAAGTTGCAATTAGGCTCCTTGATAGAGAAAAAACACGAAAATATATCTCATCCTTGAATCCATTCTCCTAATAGACTAGGCATTGGTCTAGTCCTCGGTGATCATCTCAACGAATAATCTTTTTAACCTCCCTTTCTCTCTTTTCTAAGCCCTAAACCTCGTTTCCCCTAGGGCATCACAAGAAATCAATTGTAGCCATCCAAAATTGATGAAACTTGGTCAAGAGCTGTGATAGTGTGTCCTTGAGAGGTCCTCCAATTTTCAAGCCATTTCGACAATGGAATCTCAAGTTATCCCAAGCCTTAGCTCAAGAACCATTTCTCCCTAGGTTTCCTTTGGTTAGTAGCTTCATTAAGGATCATTGCATTGAAAATCCAGGTCAAATACTATCTCTTTGATCCTTTTCTCCTCCCTCTCTTGGTTAAATCCATTTGTTTGAAGTTTCACCCCTAACCATTGACCTCATTTGGATCCACTAGGTCTTCTTTGTGGTCTTGCAACCTTGTCACTCCAATTTCACATGGATTTCTTAGAAACCCTATTCTTATAGGATTCTTTGGTCTAGAATCTAGGGCACTTCTTACCAAGAGATATTCGTTAACCTTAGGTCTAGGTCTCATTCCATCCCTTCTTGGAGAGCCATTCATCTTGCTTCTAAAGCAAGCAATCCCTATCATTTGAGTCTTCTTTGAATAGGCCCTTGGAATCACTACCTTTACACCATTGATATATTTCTCCTAGTGATTTCCCTAATACCTGGACTGCTCCCATTAGTGAAAGTTCGTAAAGAGAAGGGAGATTTAGCTGAGGTGATAGTGGGCTATTGCTCCATTTTTGTCACTTGACCTAGTAGTTTCTCTATAGGAACCCGTCCTAGGACCCCTGCTAGTTTGAGCAGTGACAGGCACAACAACAATTTGGGACAAAGTTCTACTGTCACCACAACCTATGTCCCCTTTTCTTCTCGGATTTTCATTGACGAGATGAGTCCCAATATGGAGGAAATCACTTAGGGTGATAGGATCAATGATGAGAGGTAAAATTATTTCTAAGGCCCATTCAAGGAGAGGCTCAATTAATGGTTCAAATGCTTCACAAGAAGTTGAAAGGCTCTTCAAGGAAGACCTGTGAAGGATGACTAGAACTCGGGCTCAGGAATTTTCTATAATGATGAGCGCCTAAGATCAAGACTTCCAATGTTCCTCACCTATGATTGATATGTCTATACTAGGGTTCAAAATGAGCAAGTATGGCTCATTCAATGGAAAGATTGAATCAAAAAGTAAGTTTTGGGAGAAGCTATGATATCTTTCCATGAAAAACCCCTCGAGGGAAATACTATAAGAGACCTAGGGTTGAGAGATACATCGAGGTAAAGGCTCATCCAATGGTCAACTATAGTTAAGAGAAAAGGTTTTGAATGATGAACCACAAAGTTCAAACCTTCAATAAATCCCCAAGTCAAAGAAACTTTAGGGGTTCCCACTTGGTACGATAGCTAGGGCATCAATTTATTTGAAATTCCTTCATTGGAATTTGTTAAAACTGCAGGACGCCTAGAGGAGACACAAATGAAGAAATTTGTCTGGGCGGAATCCCAAAATTCCTCCTCCCTAAAATTTCATACCAAGCCCTAGAAAATATTCTTATCCTTAGACAGACAAAGAAAAGAGGTGAAAGAATGATATTTTGTTGGGTTAATGTGATCAACAAGGATCTAGGACCAGTTCCTAGCGATTGGGAGGACTGGAGTCAAAATGATCTTGACCTGGAAAACTTCGCTCTTCAAGGGGGCCTAAAGAAGCAACTTCACTATCTACGGATGCAACTACACGAGAAATTTATACTTTTACACTTCGATGGCAATTATTATGGAATTTCAAGGATGCAAATGCAAATTATCTCCTAGAAACATTCATTCATTCTTTGTTGAATGAGTAACACATGAAAAAATCTCCAATAGTTTCAATGATTCCACTAATTCACATTAATTAGGGCACATTATTTCACCATAAGAAAATAATTCCATGTATTAGACATTCATTAAAACATAAATATAACATTATATTGCACTTACAACGCAAAGAAGAATATATCCATCCACAATCTTGCCAACAAGAAGCTTCAAGAGAGACAGCGAAAAATTTCCATACATAAAAATGCATTTAATCATCCAAATCACTCCACAAAGTGCAGGCCGAAATTATCTAATAGAGAGGTTGAAAATCCCAAGTGTGATGAGGAATAACAAATGAGGTCTCTTCAATTTTATGGGTCTCTCACAAATTTAGTTTGTCTAATTAGCCAATCTAAGCCCCTAAAACATATTTCAATGGGCACATAACATTAACTTTGGTGACAAGCCCACCAAATAGCTCAAAAGCGTACAACAAGCCTTCCTGATGAGGCCGAAATGATAGAATAATGGTGCAAAAGGGCCATTGAAAGGCCAAGATAAGTCATCCATGTGCCAAGATGAAGAGGAGGGCTCTCAAAATGATAACCAAGGGGTTGGTCGCTTGGTTTCCATGCAAAACATATGTGGTGCTCCCAAGTGGCTGTGGGGCACAATGAATGGTCTCATGGGTCTCCAACAGGATCAAACACGTCGATGCTCCATCAATAAGCACTAGAATGATGATACAAGCCCTCCCATGTCTCTTTGGATGAGACAACACCCATATGGGCCCTGGATTAGCTGCCAAGTGTCTGGTGCAAGTGTGTGGTTGGATGGGAAACGTGGTCCAAGTGCATCATCATCTCTGTATAACTGGGGCATGAGCAACCAATATGTGGTGCTGAAGAAGCCCTTAGCATGGAAATCAATGCTCTGCTATGGTGGAGGCCCATGGCTCTCAATGCTCACACTACAAGTGTCATTATGACCATTTGGAGGGCTTGGATCCTGTATAGGGAGGTCAAGTCCAAGATGAAGACCCACCTGTAATCCTATATAAGATCTAATGCATCTCACTTTCTGGTACAACAATTCATTAGTGCAATTGAATAAATAAGCTTGCAAATCAGGGGAAAAAGTGGACACTTCATAGTGACATGCCCTTACCAATGGGATTTAGAAGGTACAAGTGTCACCAAGCTCAAGGGGGAGGTTAATAAAGGATGTTATTAGGTGGTTTCAACCTCTAAGGGAGTAATAGGTCCATGGTACATCTGTCAAATGGCAGGTGTCATGTGAAATGATGGTGGAACAAAATGGGGCAAAGGGAAGGCTCCAAGCCACATGCCATGGTACAAGGGTAGCGATGATGAAGGAAGCCCAAACATGTGTATATGGATGTAAGAGGGAGCAATCGTGGTTCATGAGTTTCAGTTACCTCAGTATTTGTTTTTCCACCCTTCTTCATATTCCTTTTGCCATTTATTGTTTTTTCTTTCTTTTAACTGCTCAGGGCTCCAAGGGATGAGAGCATGATGTGTATGATAAAGGAGTGATTATCCCCTTAAGGTTGGGTAGTTCATCGCCCACCAGGGGTTGGGGCAATCATGGGTTCCTTAACGATGCAAGGGGCACATATAGGGGCCCTAGGAAGCAGGGTGATGACCATAATGATAAGGGGTAGAGCTCATGCCTACCTTTTGCCCATGTGCTAAATTCTTATGTCCTGGCCATCTTTTGCATTTTATGGTACTTTTTCTGTTGTAAGTGGCCAAGTTCTGCTTTTAACTTTCTTTTTCGCTGCATCAATCTCCAAGGCATCATTCCAGGCTCGACCCAAAGTGTGAACAGGGGGAGGGGGAGGCTAACTCCTTGTGGATCCAATGGAAAAATGTGGATCTGGATGTGAATAATGTGAAAAGGGGTTATAATGAGCGGAGGGGAGTGAGATATATGGTGTCAGGAGGTGGGACCATGCAACCAAAATCAAGATTTTTTCCATGTAGTGCCACTCCTAAATCTAGTAGCCAATAGAGGAGATCCCACGGGACTAGGATACAAGATTAATCACTAATTTGGGATGAGGGAACAAGAGTACAAACCAAGCCCATTCTTTCCGCCGATTACTCCCACTAATCCATGTCCAAATGTATCCAAGAAAAGCAAGCAAATATACCCAATTACATAATGAAAGCCATACCTTCTGGGTTGGAAGGCCCACCTTCAAACATATGATCATAACAGATGGGTGAGCGTAGATAATGGGTGGCTCAGGTAGCGGAGAATGGTGGCACATCGAGCTATTTGGTGGTTGCAAGGGGCTGCTGGCTAAAGCAAATCTAGGAGAAAAAATTCTCCTATAGGGGTCACCCATTGGTGGTGGGTAACATATAGCTCCAACTGGGACATGAGCTCTCAGTAGAGTGTATGAACCACGTACTTGAATGGGGAGGTCATGAGAACACCAACAATCTCTTGGGATTGTAGATCTGTTACATGCACATCAAAGACTAAGCATACAGGGTGACATGTTTTATCGTGTCCTTTGATCGGCCATGCTTTTGTTAGTCCTAAAAATAAACAAGAAATAAAATATAACCTAAATGCAACTTTAATCTAAATGCACCTAATCTAGCATGAGAGCATAGTATGATATTAAATTCCATTGCGAAAATCAATATGCTATCCATCCTACTCTAACATGCATGGTTTACATTATGCAAATTCTAAGTGTAATCATAGAGCCAATGCAACCAACATACCATTAGATCAATGTAAGAATGCTTTCCTATATGATTATTCATGCAATAAATCCAAAAGCCAAGATAGGAAGAATGATATGTGGGACAATTAGGGCGGGAGGTGGGAAAATAAGAGACCCAATCATTGCGAAGAGGAGTAATGCGTGAAGGGAAGGACACCAACTTGGAGAGTCAGACCCTCTCCTGCAAATATAGAATGGAAGATCGATGACCAGGCTTGTGTATTCAAGATCCTTCTTATTAATGTTATGCTTTATGGCCACCCTAAGGTCATGATGGGAAGAAGAAGGGGAGACGACATCGAGAGACAAAACAAGCAGGTTGCTTGGTGGGATAATTGTATGTAAGAGAGGCAACCATTGTGTGCTCATTATACTGAAGAGGAATGATACATTTGATGAATTCTCTTTCCTCAAGACTACCCTAAGAAGGGGGAAATGTTCATAATTATTAGTGATTGTGTAAGAAGGTGAGAGGAAAGGATCCACATGTGACTCAACTACAATCGCAGGATCATGAGGAAAAACAAGTCTCCTATCGATATTATCATCATCGATGTTGTAGTTAGGGTTCTTGTCAAAAGTTGAAACGATGCCCATGGATTTTCCATTTACCCTCTTCAATATGCAAGTAATCATTGATATCAATGTCCAAAGGGGTAGTGGGATCATCTTTTCCAAGGTCTTCTTGACACTCAATGAAGGCTTCCTCTTGAATGTCTAATGCTTGGCATGCTCGAAAATGTTTAAGAAAGCCATCAAATAACTTCTCAATAGATGAGATGCTTCGAGGTTCGTGATTATGTAGCCATGAATTATGACCATGGAGGGATCTCATGAATAACATTATAAGGACATCCTAGTGACCCACTTCAACCTTTGAAGCA
Source organism: Pinus albicaulis (assembly GCA_034641835.2). NCBI lineage: Eukaryota > Viridiplantae > Streptophyta > Pinopsida > Pinales > Pinaceae > Pinus > Pinus albicaulis. The sequence goes on along the minus strand of CM076578.1, from coordinate 1,735,500,773 downwards.
TGTGCAGTAAATCTTTCTACATGATTAATCGCAAAGAGTGGATCACCATCAAACTTAGGCACCTCACGTATCATATTCCATATGACATGATTAGGGTGCTAGGGATGCTAACTATGTACAATGTGGGAAATTCATCAAAGAAAGACATCTTATTTGGATGCACATGTAAATTATGTAGGAATCGGCAGGGTGAATTTAGAGATTCCTAGAGAAATGCTTGCTTCACCCTAGAAGCATTGACCATAAAGTTTAGTGGAGAACTAGGGCTTTGTTCTTCTAATGGAGTTTCCAAAATGATATATCAATGATGTCATAAGGGAATAAGACACACGTCTCATGTCCCTAATGATGCCAAAAATGTTGCTGCACAAACTAGCAGACCTAGTTAATAGGCTAAATCTAGAGGGCACAACAACAATTAGGGACAAAGGCTCACTGTCACCACACCCTATGTCCCCTTCTCTTCGCGGATTTTCACCGACGGAAGGAGTCCTAGTATGGAGGAAATCACTTAGAGTGATAGGATCAATGATGAGATGTAAGATGATTTCCAAGGCCCATTCAAGGAGAGGCTTAATTAATGGTTCAAATGCTTCATAAGAAGCTGAAAGGCTCTCCAAGAAAGACCTATGAAGGATGACTATACCTTGGGCTAAGGAATGTTCGATAATCTTCATCATGTCCAATATGTCACCCTATCGGGGTGGGTGATATATTGGACATGACGAAGACTTCCAATGTTCCTCACTTATGATTGATATGTCTATACTAGGGTTCAAAATTGATGCAGGAGCATCATAGCTTCCAAAACCATCAAAATTTTGGAGAAAAAAACCGAAAGGATGGGTCTTGACATTTGAAGAGGGATTCCAATTCTCCAATAAAAATGATGTATTTTCCTAAGTCATTAGATGATTTCTATAAGTGATGAGTCATAGGACACCTTTGTATAATTCCTGAAGGTTTACTCATAGTTAGATGAATTGTCAAACATGAATGTAACGAAACTACCTTACTAGCAGAATTCGATGATATGTGATGACTCATACGAGTGTTTGTAGGATCTTAGAGATCTGTAGGAGTGATTGTAGGATCTGAACCAATTATGGTTCTAGACTCCTTTGCTTTAATCATGTACACCTGAGAAGCATTGAAAAGGGGGGGAAAAAAAATAGAGTAAGTGTGAGGAAAAGAAAAACGGCTAGGGCTGCATGCCTACACTGTATATCCGGTCAAGCTTTTGTACATTTAAATACGATTAAATGAATAGCATTTGGTACATTCATTCTGGTTTGTGAATTCTCTACCTATATGAAGATTAGTTTCTCTGTTATGTATAAACAATGATCTGACATTGTTCGGGAAATTGTGATGATATATAGGCATGTGTATCGATTGATGATAATTACAGGAATGTCGGTATAGTGTTTAAAATTCCACAAAGGACTAAGGTCGATGTGTTTTGGTTTGAATGTACCTGTGATATTGGCTATATTATATACTTTGTTTCTTTAATTAGTTTTATGAGCATGACAAAACATAGCCACAATAAGGGACAAAGAAACGAGACTGCACCTTGTTAATTTGTTTACAATTTGAGTCTGGCATATGAGATGTTTCCTGCATGTGTACAAGTAATCTCAAGAGAGGGACCAATTTCTTGGACAATTTAGTCAACTTTCGAGCAAAAACATATGGATCGATATCAGGGATAATAAAAGAAGGAAGTCTTTATATATATGCTTTGTTTCAGATACCTTTGTATTTTAATATTGCAGATGAAATCTTAGGGAAGAACCTTTTCTCTTGTCCGATTTAATAGATAATGTATAAAGAATATATTGGCCAATGTTGGATTGAAGGAGATTTGATGAAGGGTCGAAGCTGGAACGCATTTCCTTTGAATGCGCCTTTGGAGTGATAGCCAACGCATGCTGTAAGATGCAACTCAAACTCTATTTTGAAACCTGTGTAAAGAATTTATTTCCAGATTTAATGCCCATTGTTGGATTTGATAAATCAATGGTCTTCATTTGTTTGACCATCAAATCTGTGGTTGCATTGAGCAATGCAATCTTAGACAATAAGGAAGGAGTTACGCGGGTTCTTGTAATCAGAGCCATCCATCTGCCAATCGACAGTCTAGAGGGGAAGAATCGGTGGACTCGCTATTGTCAATCGCCTTACGATTCACACTAAATCCAAAGGGAACCAAGATAATAAGCTCTTGGATTTAGCATTGATCACAAAGAATACCACTTGGGTTTCGAAGGCATTGACGAAAGGAGTATTGAATCTGAAAAACGAGATGGGGAACTCATTATTAATATAAATGGCTGCGTATAAAATTAGGCACACGAGTTTTGTAGAAGACTCCAAGGAAGAGAAATCACCTCTGTATTTTGGATGGCAAACCACTCCTATTGTGAAGAAACAACATACTCTGTTTATCCAAGAACTGAGAGGAAACTATGCCTTCAGGTTGAGAAAGAAGGCATTGTGAAAGGAGTGCATCGCTTCTAGAAGAAGAGCAAGAAGACAATTTGAATATTAGATATTAATATTCCATAGTTGCATCAGTCTCTTTGAAGAATTGCAGTTGGTGGCTGCATCATTTTTTTGGTATAAGAGCAGCAAAAGGTTCTGAGTGGAAGATCTGTGAAAAGGTCGAGAGATGACCATTGTGAGAAAGACCAGTCGTTGTTGTAAAAGGAACACAAAGTCATACTATGGTGGTATTCAATTACCACGTGAAAGAAGAGTAGTCACCATAGAAGTTGTGTGTGGAGGAGAAGGGATTTGATCCGATAACATACGAGGAGATATAGGTCGTGTTTCTATAGGTTGATTCAAGATACAAGGGTTTTGTTGCTAGCTGAGCAATTTGATTGGTGGAATTATTGTTTCCAGGATGTGGATCAGAGCGTGATGCATAGAGGATGGAGAGGGTTTTTATTTAGTCACAGTTTGACTAAAAAATCTGGAATGGTGATTTCTGAACTATTAGAGAAATCAAGATCTGGGATGAGAGTTTCCAAATTGAAGATCAGCGTTGAATAAATCCTTTTATATGCTAGTGGATGATGGTGATGGTGAGAAGTTCGATCAGTTTGTGATCTTGATCAAATCATGACCTGTAGTGTTCCTTGTTTGCCACACAAGTAATTGCGGACTTGTTAGGATCTCTGTGGATGAATATGATCTCTACGCTGCCCTTTGATGTGTAAAACAACGCTCTTGTCTCCAACCAAGGGACGCAGAGGAGGAAGAATGAAAGCTTGAATGAAGAAGTTCGTGATGGCTATGATATTGGATCAAGCCACTGGAAGGTAACATCTCTGTTTTTTATAGGAAGTCAAGCTTACAAACACGTTTGTTTTGATGAGTTCTATATCATGTTCAGAGAGTTAGAGCAAAAGGAGATTATTGTAATTGTAGCAGAGTGAGCTTACAGCCAGCAGAAGATTGAGCTGCTGCAGAGGAGGAGTTGCAATAAGACATTGCAAACTGAGTTTTTGCATTGAATTCAGGAGATCAATGGAAGATTGCAGACAAGAGGGTAAATAGAGGATTTGCAGAGGCAGAGAATGATCCATTCAAGTGCAGATGAGTGGATGAACAATATCATGGAGAGGATCTTGAAGGCATGAAATTGATATGTTTCTATGATTAACTCTGGTTTTTGAGAAATTGTGTTGCAGATTTCAGGTAGCAGACAAAGAAGGTGTTAGCAGCATTACAGTTAGAGGAGCTGTAATAGAGAACCAATTGTGTTCTTAAATGAGAAGAGCATGTGATCTCTTAAACAGTGGCATAACCTAAAAAATTCCAACAGAGGTTGGATAGTGAGAAAAAGTGCATTTTCTCAAAGGAAGTGGAAGTTGCAGAGCCTAAAAGAGCAGCGGTTGCTCAAAGAGTGGTTCCAGAGGCAAAGAACCAGAGAATACCAAGAGGCCAAGCTCAAGGAGATAGATTGCTAAGGTATGAAAGGCAGGTATGGAGGCTTGCTAAAGGTGAAGGCTTAGGTGCAGTCCACAAGTGAACAGGGTGAAGTTCACAAAGGAAATGGAGATAATGACTATTGAGGTCATTGTAGAGGTTCAGAAAGAGGCCATGAAAGATCAAATCAAGACGGATTTGACAGAGGATTAGCTGAAATAGAAGTAAAACTAGAGGTGATGGAACATATGCTACAGAGAAAAGTGGATGTAAACCAGAGACAAGGATGGAATATGAGAAAGAGAATTAAGTGGCCAGTAATAAAACTATACAAAGAGAAACTGAAGAAAAGCTTGATGAAGCTGAAGCAGAGGATGAAAGCTAGGATGCAGAAGGAGAAACTCAGAGGAGCTGAGTTCAGATTGAGGCCATTGATTGAAGAAGAAGTTCACTACTGTGAACCAGAGCAAGGTGACATCCTTGGAGATGATTATGTTGAGAGAAGATCTATTAAGGATCTTGCAGGTTGCTTGGAGAATGAAGAGGAAGAGAAACTTATAAGAAGTCTCATGAGCTCTTTGAAGAGTTCAGATCAGCACATGGATATGCTAACAAGTAAGGCTGAAAGTCCTAATGTTTTTATTTCTGACAACTTATGTATCATCGCAGGTCTCAAGAAAGATGAAGATGAACAACCATCTACAACTGTCACAAAGATAGAGAAAAAACAGAATTTGAATTCTGTTACAAGTGATGAAGATGATGGAATGTCTTTTCAAGGTTTTGAAGAGGAACATTTGGATAAAATACTCGAGAGGTATGATGAAGAGCTATTGTTGCGGGAAAAGTTGCTGAGAGGATGTGAGATAGAACATGATATTACAGCCAAAGAGGAGGAATGTTCACATGTGCTTAGCCATGAAGATATGTTTGCAGCATCTGAGGAAACCAAGGTAAAATTTTAGTTTCAAATTGATTATGAAGTTACAAATAAAAAAATTATTGATGAACATGAAGTTGTAAATAGAGAAATAGAAGCCAATATATTTCCTAAAGATGAAGTTAAACCTCTAGTAGAACATTCAGAGTTAATGTTTAAGGATATTGAGGAAGAAGTAATGTTCTTAGAGGAATGGCTAATTGTGAGGGACAAATCAGAATGCCATATAACAATGACATAGTGGAGAAGAAAATACAACAGTTGGTGAGAAGCAACAACACATTTCAGCAAGAAGACAACAATATTTGTGTTCTAAGGCAGCAAGGGAGACAACATTCAAATGTCTTGAACATCTATGAGATGATATATGTTGAGGAGGAAGAGCAGGATAAGAATTCTGAAATTCCTATACATATGAGAGAGGACAACAATGAATTTCTAGTGAAATCCTGATTGGATGTTGATATAGAGAGACTGCAATTACTTATGATGGAAGTACCAGAGAGAGGGCAAACTGATGTAAGAAGGGCAGTCAACATCAGGAGGAAAATGACTATACAAGAGTACATTAGCAGATTTAACGGAAAACTACAAAACAAGGTTTGGAAACTTGGAAGGTAGCAGAAGAAATTGAGCAGCAACATGAGAAATGGGTGATCAACTACAACATAATATTTGGGATCCTGGAGGATTCAGAAAATTAATGATGCATGACCAGGAGGTCATGAATTTTTTTATTTTTTTTTACTTTGGGAGTCTGATGCAGAAGCACCATAGCTTCCAAAGCCATCAAAATTTTGGAGACAAAAACCGAAAGGAGGGGTCTTGACATTTGAAGAGGAATTCCAATTCTCCAATAAAAGTTATTTATTTTCCTAAGTCATAGACGATTTCTATAAGTGATGAGTCATAGGACACCTATGTACAAGTCATGAAGGTTTACTCGTAGTTAGATGAGTTGTCAAACATGAATGTAATGAAACTTCCTTACTAGCAGAATTCGATGATATGTGATGACTCATACGAGTGTTTGTAGGATCTTAGAGATCTGTAGGAGTGATTGTAGGATCTGAACCAATTATGGTTCTAGAATCCGTTGTTTTAATCATGTACACTTGAGAAGCATTGAAAAAGGGGGGAAATGTTGAAATTTGGTTACTGGAGGACAGGTGGTTCCCTAAGGCTTTGATCTTTGGCCTAGGGAAAAGTGTCCAAAAGAATTTAATTTTTCTCCTAAAGTGGCTTTATAAAGTTATAAAGTAAAATCTAATTTAAAAGTGACTTTAAGTGAAAAAGTTACTAAAGTCTAATTTTAAAGTGACTTTAATAAAGTTAATGTAAAATTAGAAAGGAAAGTGACTTTGGAAATAAATGACTAAGTGGGTCTTTATTAAAGTGGGGTGAATTAAAAAATAGAAAGTGAGATTTAAAAGAGCATTTAATCTCAGCCCTAGATCTAAAGCTATTTCAGCCATTGGATTTGGGGATAACCCAAAAGTCACTTAGAGTTCTATTAAAGGAGGAAAATGAGAGAAAAGGTCATTCATTCATTAATTCTTTCATGAGCAGATTGAGAGAAGGAGAAAGAGAAAGCTGAAGAGAATTTTCTGAGCAGTGAGAAGAAGGAGGGCAGCAGCACTAACTTTTAGCAAATTCATATAGTAGGGCAGAGCACGAAGTTCGAGGCAAGTGGGCACGAATTTCGAGAAGAGAAAACTACAGATTTCGAGGGAGGCCGTATAGCCATTTCGACACTGTTTTTGAGGTTATTCGTACAGTTTTGAAGGCTATAATTTCTACTGTAATTTTTCTGTTTTGTGGGCACGAAAACCGAGGTGGAGTTTGGCACAGTTTTCGAGATAAGTTATGTTTCGAAGTTGCTGTAATTTTTTTTGCTGTGTAAATTTCTGCATCACTGTAAAAGCAATATTCAGAAAATAAAGAGAAGCTTTCGAACTGGTTTTCCCCAAGAGTTGTAGGGGGTTTTTCCAGGGTCATGTTGACCAAAAATCACTGTGTTAAAATGTTTTGTGTGGCTGTTTTAGTCTGTTGATTTTTATTTCTGCAATTTCCAGCACTGTGAAAATTTTCCAGAATTTGTGTTTTCAGAAAATATTTATTTTCCAGCTTGTTGAATGTAAGGCTATGGGAAAGGGCATTTAACTATTTGGAGAAATAAGGTGAAACTGAAAACCGGGGTGGGAAAATAGAAATTTCTACAGGTTATCAGAGCTTGGGTGCTGAAAGTGCAGTTTGGGACAACGAAGAGGAAAATTACAGGTTGCTGATTTTTCGCTTAGAAAATTCCAGCAAGCTGATTTTTCACACACAGAAATTTTATCTTTACTACAGAAGTGCTATTTTCAGTTTTTAGGATAGCAAGGATGTCATTGGGATTGAGGGTGGAAGATAGGTTGGATGGGCATAGTAATTACAACGTTTGGAGAGAAAGAATGCAGAGCATGTTTGAGGAGGGAGAAGTCTGGGATATCATGGTTCATACCCAACAACAGCCTGTTAATGTGTCTACTAATGCTGTTCAGTTGGCAGCATTAAATAAAAAGAATAAGAAGGGAAAAAGGCTGATTCTGGATGGTATTAAATACCGTGTGATTCCTCATGTGAGAGGAAAGAGACATGCTCATGAGATGTGGTCTGCATTGACCAATCTCTACCAGAGTACCAATGAGAACAAAAAGATGGTCCTAAGGGAGAAGCTGAAGACCATTAAGATGGGGAAGAATGATAGTGCAACTGGTTATCTCACAAAGATAACTAATGTGAGAGATGCATTGGTAGCAGTTGGAGAGGTCATTCCAAACACTGAGTTGGTGCGGATTGCAGTGAATGGCCTTCCCACTTCATGGTTGAATTTTGTTGATGGGGTTTGTGCACATGAGACCCTTCCCACACGGGAGAGGTTTTGGGATGATTGCATTCAGACAGAGATCAGGAAGAGTCAGCTTGGGGCAGCCAAGTCAGTTGAGCAGGATGAGGATGTAGCATTGTTGGCCGGAGGCAAGAGAGGCAAAGGCAAGAAGTATGCTTCCACAAGTGGTGGTGGGGACAAAGGCAAAGGTAAAGGTAAACAGGAGAACACGTAGAAGGACTACTCCAAAGTGAAGTTTTGGAGTTGTCAGAAGATGGGACACTATGTAGTTGTGTGTCCATAGAAGAAGAAGAAGGAGAAGAACCAGACCATGGCAGCATCAACAGAGATTGAAGACTTTTCAGATAGATTTGACCGAGAGATTGGGTTCAGTGCTTGTGAGTCCACTAGTGCAAGATCACCTGCCACGAAGGTTCAGAGGGAGCATGCATTTCCCTCAACTAGCGGAGCATCTTCGGGTATCTGGTATGTGGACAGTGGGGCTTCACGTCATATGACAGGAGTCCGTGAGTACTTCTTAGAGCTTTCAGAGAGTGGCATTGATATAGAGGTAGTACTCGGTGATGACAGTGTTGTTAGAGCAGTCGGTGTGGGGACACTGACATTTGATAGGGAACCCAAACCTCCCTTGAAGGTGTTAGATGTTTTATATGTGCTAGGGATGAGGAAGAACCTCATATCCGTCTCAGCATTGGAGGATAGAGGGTATGAGATATTGTTCAGGAGAGGATAGGTGCTGATATATCCCAGGGGTACTCCAGCTGAGTCAGCTAGAGTGATAGGTGTACGCCATGCAAAGGTGTGCAAGTTTGCATTTTAGCCCCTTATGGCATTGAGTAGTAGCACTGACAACAAAGCTAGCAGTTCTGAGCTGTGTGAGATTTGGCACCGCAGGATGGGGCCATGTATCATGGGGCCTTGAGGACATTGCGGGAGATCACTACAGGTGTGCCAGATTTCAGTACTGATCACTTTGATACTTGTAGAGGATGTGCGATGGGCAAGTTTGCCAAATCCCCTTTTCCCAGCAGTGACGACAGAGCGACTGGGATACTTGATTTGATTCATTCCGATGTGAGCGGTCGGATGTCTCATGTTTCCTTGAGTGGATATGAGTATTATGTTTTATTCATTGATGATCACTCTAGGAGGACCTGGATTTATTTCTTGAAGACCAAGACTGAGGTCTTCAAGCGGTTTCAGGAGTTCAGAGCTCTTGTGGAGACTCAGACAGGTTGGAAGATCAAGTCCCTGAGGTCGGACAATGGAGGAGAGTACACCCTTGGAGATTTTGTTGACTATTGTGTGGAGGCAGGCATTAGAAGGGAGTTCACTGTTCCTTACGACCCCCAGCAGAACGGGGTTGTGGAGAGGAAGAACAGATCCATCATTGGGGCTGCCAAAGCCATGTTACATGATCAGGGGTTACCTTTGTTTTTGTGGGCAGAGGCCTGCAATACTGCTGCTTATTTGCAGAACAGGAGTCCGCATCGTGCCTTGGGGCATGTGACTCCAGAGGATTCTTTTTCTGGGAAGAAGCTTGATGTTGGTCACTTCTGTATCTTTGGGTGTATTACATACTCCTACATACCCAAGGAGAAGAGGACCAAACTAGAGCCCACCGCAGAGATGGGTGTCTTTGTGGGCTACGGTGAGACCTCGAAGGCCTTTCAGATTTATATTCCCGCACAGAGGAGAGTTGTTGTCAGGCAGGATGTGAAGTTCGAGGAGGACAGGGCCTTCAGGAGGTCACGGGAGTTAGAGTATCTGGATCAGCCAGATCCTCAGCAGCAGTTGAGTCAGTCACAGAGATCCAGTGGGCAGGGATCAGGAGGATCCGGAGGTACATCTATGACGATGTCTGGTCTGTCAGTGAGCAGTGGCTTGTAGAGTCGAAGGGGTGGTGCTTCGGGCAGCATGCAGAGCAGTCCACAAAGCAGTTCACTAAGGAGTCCACTGATAGACAGTTCACACAGTACCTCAGCATCTACAGGTTCAGGTGCAGGCAAGAGGACAACAGACAGACAGTCAAGAGTTCAGACTTCTGATGAGGAGGAGGAGTTTCATTCTCTAGTGGGAGAAGTGTGCTCAGGGAAGAGGAAGCCCGGGCAGAAACGGATGCCTTAGAAAGAGCACACATACGGCTGAGCTGAGGTTGGTCGGAGAAACAGATTTTTTGTAGCTATATGGCAATGGTTGCCAATATCATTGACTCTGAGCCTTCTAGCTATGAGGAGGCAGCGAGCCAGCAGGTCTGGAGAGAGGCCATGCAGGAGGAGTATTCTTCTATCATGAAGAATGATGTTTGGGAGGTGGTGCCGAGGCATGAGGGCAAATCCGTGGTTACTTCCAGATGGCTTTACAAGGTAAAGCATGCTGCAGATGGCAGCATTGAGAAATTCAAAGCGAGGTTTGTGGCTAGAGGGTTCTCCCAGGTAGAGGGAGTTGATTATGAGGAGACCTTCGCTCCCGTGGCTCGATATACTTCGATCCGCTCCATTATATCGATAGCAGCAGAGATGGGTTGGAAGATCCACTAGATGGATGTGAAGACCGCATTTCTCAATGGCTTCATACAGGAGGAGGTGTACATTGAGTAGCCACAGGGCTTTGAGGTGCATGGGAAGGAGTCCCATGTGTGCAGACTGAAGAAGGCCCTTTATGGCTTGAAGCAAGCTCCCAGAGCTTGGTACTCTAGGATAGATACATACTTGCAGGAGATGGGTTTCACAAAGAGTGAGGCAGTTCCGAACTGTAATATCCCTTTTCAGGGATATCTCTCAAACACAAGCAAACTCCAACCAGAGATGGATTGGGAGGGCGTTTACCAGATATGTCACCTCTGAGAAGAGGGTGAGATCTGGAGGCTGCTGGCCCTTTCCAGGCTCTGTCTAAGAGTATGGGAAAAACACACCGAGTAGTATACTGTCTGGAATGCTCAAAGAGAGAAATAACAGTAGTGCAAGCATACAATAGCATATGTAGAACATGTAACAGATACTCAAAAATATAGAGAGTAAGCTAAGCCATTTTATTATACTGAGAATAGAAATGAGTACAATAGGTGATCAGAGTGATGGCACCTAGACTTGCACCAGGAAAGTGAAGAAAAGCTCTCAGAATGACCAAGAAATGGCTACTCTCTGATCTGCGTCCAAGTTGCTGGAGAACTGCTTTGCTGCTACTACTGCTGGAACCAAAATGAGTATTTGTGGCTACTCCCTACTCGGAAAAAGCTGAAACTCTGGAATCCTCCTCTACTCACCAAAACCAGAAAAGCCCAGAGAGAGTTTCTGAAATAGCCAACCCCCAAAAATCACTCCCTTGAGGATCTACGCTATCCTCCAAGGCTCTGCGCTGACATTGAAAGGAATCCACCAAAATATTGCCTCAAACTCTGCCAAAATCCTCCAATGGGCAAGGGTTGTCCCCTTGCTCAATCTCCAAGCTCGAAAACCCCGAAAGAGACTCAATCCGGAGCTCCCAAGAAATGGACTGCGTCCTCCCTCTCAAGATTGCACAACCTATGGATGCATTGCTCTGCCACGGATGCCAAACACCAATCCTCCTACAAAATACTGATGGGACAACCTCACCCGAGCAGGCACTCGAAGTCCCCCGGGGCTGAGGGTGATATCTCCGAACGGAGACACTCGGTGCACTAAACAGTGCTGCAGACTAGCTAAACAACCAGTGTGCTCAAGAAGTCGAAGTGACCAGCTCAATATCATAAACATCGAATGACCAAAATGAGGAGGCTCTCCTCTCTATATAGCGTTGGCCTCTCTCAAACCCTAAGGCCCACCTCCTCCAACGTAGCCTCCCTCTGCCACGTGCTCAACTCAACCTGTGCAGTCCCTCCATGTGGTCTACGTGGGTCCCCTCTCTACGTGGTCTCTTGGCCCCCTTGGCTCACTTGAGTTACAACGTTGTGTCTACTAGGGAGTGCACTTTATTTTTAGAGTGAGTTGTGTCCCCCTCTACTCACTTTTATTTATAATTTAGCTACATAAGGCAAAATTGACCAAAATCGATATTTCCAATTAGCCATTGCTAATTGGGAATATTACAGTCTCCCCCGGAAAAATGTTGCTTGACCCCAAGCAACTGTAGTGATGGATGCTACAAGATCTTTTCACTCTCCCAAGTGGCATCCTCATCCGACAAATTCTTCCACCTCACCAAGAACTCCCGGATTGTCCTGTTCCGCAACTACCTCTCTTTGGTATCAATAATGGCCTTGGGCTGTAACACCAAATGCCCCTCATCATCTCTAGGCGGTAGCTCCTTTGTCACTGTCACCTGCTGCCCCAATGCCTTCTTCAGGCATGATACATGGAAAATGTTATGAATCTTGCTGCCTTGGGGCAACTCCAACTCATAAGCAACCTGTTCAACCCTGCGTATCACCCTGTATGGCCCATAGAAACGGGGCTTGAGCTTCTCAGCTCCCTTCTGCTTCAGTGACGATTGTCGGTATGGCTGCAAACGTAGATAGACCAAGTCTCCTACCTCAAACTGTCTCTCCACCTGACCCCTGTCGGCATACAAATTCTGTTGGTTCTACGCTGTAGCCATGTTATCCTTGAGAGCTCGGAGAATGTCCTGACTCTCTTGGATCCAATCTTTGGCTCTCGGAGCCTTGCTAGCACCAAACATCACATCAACAAAAGATAAAGAATGATATCCATACAAAGCATAGAACAAAGACATACCGATGGACATGTGATGTGTGTTGTTGTAGCAGTACTCCCCTAGATGCAACGACTTCAGCCACGCTCTCTGCTGCCCACTAACATAGTTATGCAAGTAGCCCTCTAGCCACTTGTTAACTATCTCTGTCTGCTCGTCTGTCTGTGGGTGGTAGCTGGTGCTCGGTGTCAACTCTGTCCCAACCAGCCAGAAAAGCTCCTGCCAGAATCTTCCCATAAAGCGGTTGTCCCTGTCACTGATGATGGTCTTGGGAAGACCATGTAACCTGAAGATCTCTCTGAAGAACAACTATGCCACCTGTGCTTCTGAATAGTGTGCGGATATGGCGAAAAAGTGTGCGTATTTCGTCAACTGATCAACGACGACGTATATGCAGTCCTTACCCTGCACCATGGGCAACCCTGTGATGAAGTCCATCGAAATGCTCTGCCATTTCCCCTCCAGAATGGGAAGAGGCTGCAACAAACCTGCGGGATGGCTCATCTCTCCCTTGTTTCTTTGGAAAACCTCGCACTCCCTGATATGCTGGAGCACGTCCTCCTTGAGGCCCTTCCATGAGAACCTCTCTCTGATGGCCCTGTAGGTTTTGGTTAACCCTTGATGGCCGGACAATGGTGAATCATGTGATGCCTAAAGTATCTTCTTCTTGAGCTGGGAGCCCTCAGTCAAGAAGATCCTATCTCTGTAGTATATGATCTCATCTATCACCCTGTATCTATCATCTGTCACCTGACCATCCAGAACCTCACAAGCAAACCTGTCCTTGGAGTACTCCACCAAAAGTCGAGCCCTCCAATCTGTATCCAAACTCATCAGAGACAACGTGGCTAGTCTACGTGAAAGTGCATCAGCTACCATGTTGTTCTTTCCCTTGACATACTCAATGTCAAAGTCATAAGCCTGGATCTTGCTGATCCACTTTTGCTGCCTCTCCTGTAGCTGTTTCTGCTCCAAAAAGAACCTGAGGCTGTTGTGATCAGTCCTCACCCTGAACTTGTTACCCACTAGGTACTGCCGGAATTTGGCCAATGCATGCATAATGGCCAGCATCTCCTTGTCGTATATAGCATACAACCGCTCATGAGGAAGGAGCTTCCGGCTCTCATAGGCTATAGGGTGGCCTCCCTGCATCAACACTGCGCCGATCCCTTCTCCCGACACATCACACTCCAGAACAAAAAGCTGCGTAAAATCTGGCAACGCAAGCACTGGGCAGTTGCTCATAACCTCTTTGAGCCTATCAAAGGCCCGCTGTGCTATATCTGACCAACTGAATGCCCCCTTCTTCGTCAAATCTGTAAGGGGTGCAGCAAGCTGAGAGAAACTCTTGATGAACTTCCTGTAATAAGTGCAGATACCAACAAATCCTCGAAGTTCTGTCACGTTTCTCGGCTCTGGCCAATCTCTGATGGCCCTCATCTTCTCCTCGTGGACCCTCACTCCGTCCACTCCTATGATGTGTCCCAAATACAACATTTCTGTCAACCCAAACTCACACTTGGAGAGCTTAGCATAAAACTGTTGCTCCTCCAAGATATGCAATACTGCCTCTATGCGCTGGAGATGTTCCTCCCAAGTCCTGCTATATATCAGTATATCATCGAAAAAGACCAACACAAACTTCCTCATATGACTGCGGAAGATATGGTTCATGCATGACTGGAAAGCCGCTGGTGCATTGGTTAGCCCGAAATGCATAACCAAGAACTCAAAGTGGCCATAATGGCACCTGAAAGCGGTCTTGGGAATGTCCTATTCCCTCACGCGAATCTGGTGGTACCTGGATCTCAAATCGATCTTCGAGAAGAACTGTGCTCCTCTCAACTCATCCATCAGCTCATCAATCCGTGGTATAGGGTACCTGTTCTTCATGGTCTTTTTATTCAGGGCCCTGTAATCAATGCACATTCTCAATGTGCCGTCCTTCTTCTTCACCAACACCGAAGAAGCAAAAGGATTAGTGCTAGGCCGAATATGCCCAAGAGCCAACAACTCCTGGATGGCCTGCTCAATCTCATCCCGATAGGCCTTGGGGTGCTTATAGGGTGTGGTAATAACGGCCTGGATGCCTTGCTCTAGCTAAATAGTGTTCTCGAACCCCCGATCTGGTGGCTATCCTGGCGGTATCTCCCCAAACACCGTGTCATACCTGTGAAGGATGGCGGCGATGGCCTGTTCAGGATGAACTGTCTGCCCGGTAGTCCCTACCTCTGATGCCCGCAACTCTATTGCCTACTCTATGTCTCCCTTTCGGAAGTCTGCCTCCATCCGGTGAGCTGAAACAGTTTGGGGTGGGTAAGTGTGCATCCCATGTATCTTCTCATGCTTCCCGATCTTCTTATCATCCCACTCCATCTCCAAGGCCTCCCAATCTGTGGTGACCTTCCTAGAGTAATCAGCCACTGTACACCCAATACCACATTTGTATTTGGTATGTTGACCACCAAAAAGTGGTCGGTCACTGTAGGTACCCATCGTCACTGCCAGCTCTGGAACATATCTGACACACTGCATCGTCTGATCTCCTGGGACCAACACCAAAAATCCATCGAAGCTCTCTGTCGGTATGCCTCTCCGCTCAACCATCTGTGCATCGATGAAGTTGTGGGTTGCCCCACTGTCTACCAAAACTGAAACTCGCTGCCCACGTACTGTCCCTCAGACACGCAGCGTCAAATACTTGGGTACTCCCCGCAACGCTGCAAGGGTCCCCCCTGTGGGTGCAAAAGCTGCACCTCTTGCTCCTGGAGGTGGAGGTGGCAAATGGTGCTGTGCTGCCTCACTATCTCCTGCCTCCCCATCCTCATACTCATCCTCTTCCCCGCTGCTCTCAGAGAAGACCTCGATAAAATGTGCTTTGCCAGTAGCACATCTGTGTCCCGGCGCCCACGGCTCCTGACAGGTAAAACACAACCTCTTCTTCTTCAACTCCCTCCTGGCATCCTCATCTAGCTGTCCCCTACCCAGATTCCCCTTAGGAGGCGGAATCCTCACATCCTTCCCCTTTGGCTGGAAAGCCTGTCTCTGGGGGTAAGGTGTCCTGATCCGGGGTAAAGCATCCTGCAAATCTCGAGTCCTGCCAACTGCGTCCTGGAGTGTGGCTGGTCTGGTGGATCTGACCAAACCTCGAAGTGGCTCTGCTAACCCCTCAATGAACATGTATATCATCCGTGCCATGGATAGATCGGGCACCATCACTGAAAGCCTCAAGAAATCTGCAATATATGTCTCCGGGCTCTTGGTCTATTTGAGCCTCGTCAGCTCAACAAAGTGCTCCTCCGGATCCCTCAGGTCAAACCTCTCTATCAGTCTCCGGGTGAACTTGGCATATGTGGTCACTGTCAAATGCTCGAGTGTCACCATGCCATGGAACCACCAATCCTGGGCCTCCCCATCCAAATGCAGCGTAGCCACCTTGATGGCCTCTGTCTCTGCCATCTGGTTGAGCTGGAAATATATGTCCAGCTTCTCTACCCAAGACTTTGTCAAACTGTTTGATGAACCATCAAACGTAGGCAAATGGAATCGGCTCGTTGTACGCTGGGTGTCTCCATCATGATAATGCCGGTGCCCTCTGTGATGGTCGTGGGGTCTGCTGTCCCGCTGGAGCTGAACAAAGTCTCTGAATGAAAGGGCATCCCTGAACTCCTGCCCATATGCCTGGTACTCAGCAAAATAATCACCCATGTGGCTAGGCTCTGGCTCCTGCTGTGCTCCTGCCCTTGTGTCTGCACCCAGAAAAATGGGCATAGTGGAATGTGTGGTTGCATGTGATGCCTGGTGCAGAGTGACATCTTGCTCTTGCAAATGGTGGGATGTGCCTGACCCCTCACCAACATGGAAACCCCTTGGGGTTTCACGCTGTCTAGCCTCCACAGCAGTGAATCTCTGACCCATCATCTCAATCTGCCTCGACAGATCCTGGACTGACTTGAGGAGTGCTTCCCCAAACCTCTTTGCATCACTATCATCTGCCATCGGTACTTCTTGCTCTGAATCTACCACAGGCCCATCCTGTTCTGCGTCTATCACAGGCTCCTCCTGTTTTGCGTCCACCACCCGAACGCAGTCACCCTCTCCGTAGGTGTTCTCCAACCTACGCTCAATATCTCTGTACTTCCTACCTCTGTAGGAGATGTAGGGTTTCTCCCTCGGTGTCATAGACAACTAGCTCCACAAGTTGAGCCAGATCTATGCTCTGATACCACTGTAATATCCCTTTTCAAGGATATCTCTCAAACACAAGCAAACTCCAACCAGAGATGGACTGGGAGGGCGTTTACCAGAGAAGTCACCTTTGAGAAGAGGGTGAGATCTGGAGGCTGCTGGTCCTTTCCAGGCTCTGTCTAAGAGTATGGGAAAAACACACCAAGTAGTATACTGCCTGGAATGCTCAAAGAGAGAAATAACAGTAGTGTAAGCATACAATAGCATATGTAGAACATGTAATAGATACTCAAAAATATAGAGAGTAAGCTAAGCCATTTTATTATACTGAGAATAGAAATGAGTACAATAGGTGATCAGAGTGATGGCACCTAGATTTGCACCAGGCAAGTGAAGAAAAGCTCTCAGAATGACCAAGAAATGGCTGCTCTTTGATCTGCGTCCAAGCTGCTGGAGAACTGTTGTGCTGTTGCTACTGCTGGAACCAAAATGAGCATTTGGGGCTGCTCCCCTACTCGGAAAAAGCTGAAACTCTGGAATCCTCCTCTACTCACCAAACCCAGAAAAGCCCAGAGAGCGTTTTTGAAATAGCCAACCCCCGAAAATCACTCCCTTGAGGATCTACGCTATCCTCCAAGGCTCTGCGCTGACACTGAAAGGAATCCACCAAAATACTGCCTCAAACTCTGCCAAAATCCTCCAATGGGCAAGGGCTGGCCCCTTGCTCAATCTCCAAGCTCGAAACCCTCGAAAGAGACTCAATCCGGAGCTCCCAAGAAATGGACTGCGTCCTCTCTCTCAAGACTGCGCAGTCTATGGATGCACTGCTCCGCCACAGATGCCAAACACCAATCCTCTTGCAAAATACTGACGACCTCATTCGAGCAGGCACTTGAAGTCCCCCGGGGCTGAGGGTGAGATCTCCGAACGGAGACACTCGATGCCCTAAACAGTGCTGCAGACTAGCTAAACAACTAGTGTGCTCAAGAAGTCGAAGTGACCAGCTCAATATCATAAACATCGAATGACCAAAATGAGGAGGCTCTCCTCTCTATATAGCGTTGGCCTCTCTCAAGCCCTAAGGCCCACCTCCTCCAACGTAGCCTCCATTTGCCACGTGCTCAACTCAACCTACGCAGTCCCTCCATGTGGTCTACGTGGGTCCCCTCTCTACGTGGTCTCTTGGCCCCCTTGGCTCACTTAAGTTACAATGTTGTGTCTACTAGGGAGTGCACTTTATTTTTAGAGTGAGTTATGTCCCCCTCTACTCACTTTTATTTATAATTTAGCTACATAAGGCAAAATTGACCAAAATCGATATTTCCAATTAGCCATTGCTAATTGGGAATATTGCACGAACTTATACTTCATTGTGATAGGTGAGGAGCCTCTCATTCTGGTGCTGTATGTGGATGACTTGGTCATTATGGGTGCAGAGAGACTCATAGAGCACTGCAAGAGAGATCTTGTGTCGGAGTTTGAGATGAAGGACATCGGCTTGATGCATTACTTTTTGGGTTTGGAGGTGTGGCAGGAGGAGGGGCATTTCTTCCTGGGGCAGGGGAAGTATATTGTGGATATCCTTGGCAGATTCCACATGGAGGATTGTGAACCCATGTCGACACCGATGATCACCAACTGGAAGAAGCTTCATGCTTCGGATTCCGAGTTGGTGGATCCCACATTGTACAGACAGCTGATTGGTTCCTTGATGTATTTGGTCAACACTAGACCAGATATTTGTTTTGCAGTCAACACGATGAGTCGGTTTATGTGTGAGCCTAGGAAGGTTCACTGGGTGGCTGCAAAACACATTTTGCGATACTTGCAGGGGACAGTGGATTATGGTCTGGACTACAGGCAGGGGGATGGAGTGAGATTGGTAGGTTACACTGATTCTGATTGGGCAGGTTGTGCTTCTGATAGGAAGAGCACTTCAGGGTGTTGTTTTGGGTTGGGTTCGGCAGTTGTGTCATGGTTCAGCCGAAAGCAGCAGTCAGTAGCATTAAGTTCAGCGGAAGCAGAGTATATGGCAGCCAGTCTAGCTAGTTGTGAGGCCATCTCGCTTCGCAAGATGTTGTTTGGCTTATTTGGTCAGCCGTTGAGACCTTCAGTGATTTCTTTGTGATAGTGGGGTTGCGTAAACTCCCTCGGGGAATCGATGTTCGCAATCAGTTAAAGCATGTCGGCATGGAATGTCACTTCCATGTCGGGGAGACTATGTGAGAAGGAGGTACAGCAAACTCGAATATATTCCCACTGATGAGCAAGTTGCAGACATTCTTACCAAAGCCTTACCACGGGGCAAGCATGTCTACTTCAGAGGTAAGATGGGTCTGGTGAGGAACACCTTCCTCGGTAAGAGGGAATGTTGAAATTTGGTTACCGGAGGACAGGTGGTTCCCTAAGGCTTTGATCTTTGGCCTGGGGAAAAGTGTCCAAAAGAATTTAATTTTTCTGCTAAAGTGGCTTTATAAAGTTATAAAGTAAAATCTAATTTAAAAGTGACATTATGACCCTTAAAAGTGACATTATGGCTCTCAACGCTCACCCTACAAGTGCCATTATGACCCTTTGGAGGGCTTGGATCCCATATAGGGAGGCCAAGCCCAAGATGAAGACCCACCTGCAATCCTATATAAGATCCAATGTGTCTCCTCACCTTCCAGTAAAACAATTCAGTAGTGAAATTGAATAAATAAGCTTGCAAATCAGGCGCAAAAGTGGACACTAAATAGTAGCATGCCCTTCCCAATGGGCTTTAGAAGGTGCAAGTGTCACCAAGCTCAAGAGGGAGGTTAATAGAGGACCCTATTTGGTGTTTTCAACCTCTAAGGAAGTAACAGGTCCATGGTACAACCGCCAAATGGCAGGTGTCACGTGAAATGATGGTGGAACAGAATGGGGTAGAAGGGAAGACTCCAAGCCACATGCCATGGTACAAGGGTAGCTATGATGAGGGAATCCCACACTGTTTATTTTTGGTAGCATCAGATGTGCTCTAGCTCCAAAATTTTGTGGAGTGGCTAGAACACATGAGATCTCCAAGACCCAGAAATTGTTTGGAGAAATTCTCGCCGAAGCTTAAGTTATTCAAATAATTAATTATTTTAAATGGAGCCTAAGTTAAAACTTAGGGAATTTAAATAATTAAAGTGAATTAATTTAACATGTGGGTGAGAAGCTTCTAAGTGATGAGGATCAAGTCTTTTCTAATCTTAGTCGTCGATTTGAGATTCGATCACGGCCATTGATACGCGGGGGATCACCGAGGTTTTCATCATATGGAGAGAGAGGTGGTTGTTTAGAATTTGGGCCAACCATAGAGTGATAGGTGCAAGCATTGTTGAGTCCCCTTGGCAAGTTGGGCATAGCCTCGATCATCAGATATATTATGTTCAAGAGTTGTAGGAGGTGAGGCTCTGGTATGAGCATGTTAGACAATTAGTCATGACCAAAGTGTTGTAGGGTCGGCAGGATAGTTCCTTCCCGCGATGGGCATGGGACCCTGGCATTACAATACTTGAGAGTTCAGCTACCCTTGGGAGTGAGTTGGGTTCGACAGTGGGAGATTATTCCGACCTTCAGTACTTGACAGTCCAACTACCCTTGGGAGTGAGCTGGGTTTGACAGTGGGAGATCATTTCGACCTTCCATTAGATTTTAGTGATTCTTCATTAGCGTGGGGGACTTCACCGGCATGGAGGGATGATCAACGTGGGGAGTTTAGGGGAAACTCATGCAGGGAAGGATTTATTTCTATAGGAGTTGGATTGTATTTTCAGGTTCCCACCCTTGGAGTACATGAGATGGATGACTTAGTAGAGTGGTTGCACTTGGAGACAAACGAGACTTTATATGATTATGATGCTCTATTTACTAATGGTATGCAGAGGTCTTTGGTTGCCTATACCAGGTTGGATAGTGAGAGCAACAACGAATGCCGCACGCTGATCAAGATGGCTTGGGATCCTGGCAAGACAGAGTAGAGATCTGGGATGGTTGGGTGGTACATTTGGGACCCTGGCATTATGTGCAAGGAATGTTGGGGTTAGCTGATTGAGAGGGTGCTTGTTCAGGCATTGCTTGAGGACAAGCAATTTTTGGTGGGGAGGACTGTATGCCCCCAAATAAATTCATTTTGCAATTTTGATTAATAATAGCCCAAGGAAATTTTGGTGAAGGGAACACAGAAGAAATTAAATTATTTACATGTTAGTGGTGAATGGGGACCACCCACACATGAAATACTCATACCCTTAATAGTTGGTTCGAAAAGCATGAGTGTGAACAGGGTATGGAGGGAAAAGGCAGGAAAAAGGCCCAACGAATATTATAAAAGGAAGAAAGATCACTTCATTTGACATTATTGGATTATCAGTTTTGATCTCAGTTTCTCGAGTTGTTTAGCCGGGTCACTTGTTGTTTAGAAAGAGTTTTCTGATCGGAGAACTCACCCATTCTTCGGGGGACTTCAAGTGCCACCCTAGTTTTTTTTTTCCATTTCATCTGAGAGAGCTTCACCATGATATCTTCAGCCTCTGCATTTGGTTGCCCCAGGAGTGCGTATTTCTGGGGGATGGAGTTGGGTTCTTGTGTGTTTGTTGCTGCTTGCAAGGTTCATTAGCTTACGAGAGCTATAGGCGAACCTAGTTTCATTATATTTTCAGCTATAGGAGAAACTCCAAGGGCTAAGATTGACATTCTATTTCTGGAGCAGCGTGGTAGTCTCTGGGCCAGCGCAAAGGAGGAGAGCTGAGCCTAGTTGTGGAGGAAGGTCTCAACCGTTTGAGCTTTCATTTGCTGAGCGCTGATCATTCTGTAGACATCGTATTCAGCAGTTACTCGGAGAGCGTAGGGCTTATTGGGGTCAATTTTGGAGGGTCGTGATTTGGCCTAACCATTTCTGGGTTTTGGCTGAATTGGTTTGAGGAGTCTGAGATTAATTTTTGGGAATTTTTCGAGCACCGAATGTGGGTTTTTTGGCCAATACATTGCAGCATCTAGTGCAGAATTGTTGCTGGAGAGCGTAGGGCCTCGGGGTCGATTTTGGAAGGTCAAAACCAGGCCAAACCATTTCTGGGGTTTTCTGGGTTTTTGGCAAGGATCACATCAGTTATCCAGAGAACCCAAAAATCGTTTGTGGAAATTCCACTTGGATATGGCTTTATTAAAATAATTAATTATTTTAATGCAGACCCTAAGTATAAACTTAGGGAAATTAAATAATTAAAGAGTATGAATAGAGTAGAGTGGGAATCTTCTAGAAGACGAAGATCAAGTCATCTTTTAATCTGGGCCATTGATTAAAGATATAATCTTGGCCGTTGATTCATCCGCGAGAAGACTATAAGAAGAGACTTGAGGGCCATTTGGAAATCAAGTCGGGGACACTCTTAGTACCCAAAGGAAATTGATTTTGAAACAAGTGAAATCGATTTTAGTGGGTGAGTTTGTAGAGGCTGGGTTGCAGCAGCAGAAGGAGGAGGGAGAAGTAAGTTATCGGGAAGCAGATCTCAGGGGGATGAAGGGAAGGGTGAGATGATTACCAGCGAGAACCCCTACACGCAGAATCACGCAGTCCAGAGAGGGACTGCGCAGAGCATTCATGCTGGATGATGCTGAGGGTGAAGGAGGTCACCTCGAGGGTCCAAAAATTGTCTGGAAAGTCTAGAAAATTCAGCAAGGTGTTTGCTAATTTTTCTCTGCTCATCAGACTCCTGTAAATGTACTTTCCATTTCTGAAGATAAATATAAAACCCTCATCTGCTGCACCGGTTTTCCCACATTGGGTTTTTCCGGGGACAATTGTCCAAAAACATCTATGTTCATGTGGCTATTTCTATTGTGCTATTGGTGTAAATTATCTTTCTGTTATTATGCTCTTAATGATAGTGAAGATCTGCAAATGTGTTTATTTCAAAATTTACTGAAGAATGTGTAAATAACTTATCTCATAAGTAGGAGAAATAAACCAAGTATTGCAGAAATATTTTCTTCTTGAAAATTTCACACTGACATCCTTCAGGTGAACATCTGATTTCATGCACAAAACTTCAATTTTGTGTTCTGTAGGCATAGTTGCACCCTTGGGCCTGTTGACCACACTTTGTCAATGACCCCATAACAGTACACCCCCATTTTTTAAAATGGGACTTATCATGATCGAGGTTCGTGTCATCTAGATTTCATCGCCAGACGACAGTTTTTATAAATAATGTAAACCCATTTTGCATGTTATGATGTAAATGATCTAAGTAAGACACTCAATGTATGTAACAACCTAGGTAGGCCTAGTATGTTGTTGATGATTTCTATCCTAGGAGGTTTTTTGTCTCACTGATTCACGTAAGTGACCGGCAGAGTTTTTCCCTCCAGCCTCACCCCAAAGCTAGGGTGGATTTTATCATCAGCATACTAAGTGAGTCCTAATGTTTTTCTATCGAGTCCTTGTAAAAGTAGTTTGAGCTACTTGGTTTACTAGATCATATTTTGAGTCGCAGAACTGGGTATCTATTTGAGGGTCTATACGAATGGGTATTCCCCTTTCATGTATGTAAATTTATTATCTCATGTAAAGAGGGTTGGAAAAATAATTATAATCCCCTCTCAGTCAATTAATTAAATTTTCTGGTCAATTAATTTAAAAAATCTTAAACCAGAAATTTAATTAATTCAGGGTCCTAAGTTAGGATTAAATCTTTAAAGACAAAATTTGTAGGTCCTTGGAAAATGATTTTGAAAAGCCCCGGGCCAAGGGAATATTGAGAATTTTAAGAATTTTTGGACCTTTGGGCCTTGGTGGTTAAGTCAAAGTCAAAAATTTGGGGTAATTAATTCAAAAATAATATTTTTGAGTTAATTAAAATTGAATTAAATGATAAATTCGTTTTTTCCCCAAAGTTTTAATTTCAACGCTCCGGATTAAAAGATGATTAAATCTTTTGGATGGTTGAGATTATTTTGACAAGGATCATCCAAACTAGCCGTTGGAGATTTTGTCTTATAAATTTAGAGGTCTTTGTCAGTCTTGAATCATCCGATCTCAGGATTGTGCACTTGTTCTTAGAAGCTCTTGTAAATTTGGGAGTAATAAAGCATAAAGACTTTGGGGTTACAAATCTTGATGTTCCTTCTCAGATCTATGTGGTGAATTGTCTTTAAACTCTGCTACTTTGTTTTTTGCATTTTATGGTTGATGGCCTTCATGGATTAATCTGCATACAGGTATCTTGTGCAGTTTTCTGGGTTTATAAAATGACATTTTGATTTTTCTGAAAAGGTCTCATGTTGTTTTCTTAAATCTCTATCGATCTAAGGTTCAGATCTAAGTGTGCAAGGAAATTTTTTAAGATTGAGCGTCTGGGGAAGTCTTCGGTTGGACCAACCGACTCTCAATGACATATGTCTGAAAAGCTCATTATTTGTTAAATTCCAAGTCTATCTTACGAAATTGGTTGTTTTGCAGGGTTTTCTGAGGCTTGTGCCTCTCACTAAAATTTTAAATCTCTAAAAAGTTGTGCTAAAATGGATTTCAGATTTGACCATGAGGGTTTTAAATCTGTAAACTAGTTGTAAATTTGTAATTTTTTTTTTTTAGGACTGTAATGGTTTAATCGCTTCTTGGTGTGTGTATCTTTCAAATCTGGCTGGTTTCTTGCAGGTTCAGGGTTCAAATCGTAAATTTTTTTAAGATGCGAGGTTGAGGTTTGAGGATCGCCTAGATCTGGCCTCAAATTACAACTGTGGACAAATCTGGGCGATATTTGATTTAAGGAGCATAATAAATCTGAGTTTGCGGGCAGAATTCTTTTAATTCAGAAAGAGAAATTTAAAAGTACTGGGTTTTACTGGGTTTTGATCTGTTTCTGGCATCCTTTAATTGCCCAGCTTCTCTGTCTTCAACGCTTCGACCTCCATCTGCATTTATTTTCCTTCCGATCTCTATCTCTGTGTTAATTTCTTGTTGCTCCGTCAATCACAATCTCTTCCACGCTGTCCAGATCTATCCTCGTCCTGCAATCCATCCCTCCTTCACATCCATCGTCCTGCCATCTTCCTACGCTGCTGTCAACAAATCGACCTGCATTAAAAACAAATCATCTGCCTTCAAGCTCAGTAATTACCTTCCGTTCAGCCCTTATCCGATCCCTAACTGTCCTTTGCACTGCGTTAAACACATTATCTCATGCCATTCTCTGCTGCATCCACCCTCATTTCCCTTGCCAAACAAACCCACACTGCCTTGTCTGACGTCTCTTCCCTTTCACACCGTCCAGGTTTCTCCCCTCTTGTCGTCGATCTTCTCCGCGCCCTCGTCCAACATCATCTCTCTGCCCACACTCCTATCTGCATCGATCATCCTCCTCGCGTTGTCCGCTCCTCGACCTGCCATTCAAAAAAAAAAAAAAAAAAAAAAAACAAACGCACATAGAAAAAGACATGCGTTAAATTTTATTTAGGTGTGGTTTCACATTTTTTAAAGCTTTAGATTCTTTTTTGTATATAAGTTTGGTTAGCGTTAGGAATTAGTTCTTTTTTTTTCTTTTCTTTTTTTTAAAGTTTAAATTTAGATGTTGGGTTTTCATTTAAATCGATTTGGATTTCGTAGTTAGATTTTTAGTTTAGTCGTGGTTTTAAGTTGTATTTTTTTTGGTTCGATTTTTTAAATGGGTAGTTTGATAGCGTCGTTTTAATGTGTTAGATTTTAAATTAGATTTTTATTTTAATTTTTGTTATTTAATTTCTAGTTTTAATTCTAGTTTAATTTGATTTTGTTGGATTAAGTTTTAGTTAGGGTGTATTTTTTAGTTTAGACTTTAGTTTTGTTTAGATTTAACTTTTGTTAGAACTTTTATTTAGATTTAGATTTTTTGTTTGTTTTCAACTTAAAAAAATAATAAAAATAAAAAAATAAATTTTTTTTTTCCAAAAATTCTAAAAATCTAGAAAATACAAAAACATAACAAATTTTCAATTTTTCTATAGTCAAATGCGCTAATTTTATTTTTATCTGAAGTTTGACTGTGGAACATTTCGATTTTTGAACTGGGTTATAATTGAAGCATCATAATTTCGAAAATATTTCAAGCACTTGGCATCGTTTCATTATAAGTTTTGTCGATTGGCTTCAGTATCTTAATGAATGATCGTGGCATTTTCTATTGAGTATCATTGTGGTCATTTAGCAGTAGTTATACATTCAATACTCCTATTTAATTGCATAACGAGATCTTGTTTGACTCCATAAGGCACTGGTTTGAACATAATCTGTGAAATCTCGTTAATTTTATCAAGTATTTGATGTTTTAGTTGTGTCTCCTAGATTATTCCTCTTCATTTCTAATAGGGTCTACCTCCCTTAGCTTGCAAGGAGACAACTTAAATAGAGAGATTGGGGATAAAGGTGACAGCCCCCCCAATCTGAGCCATTGTCGCGGTGCCTGGACAATCTGTGCGACAATAGGGCCTTCCTCAGTGCAGTTGGAATATTATAGTCGCACTCTTCAAGATATTATTCGACTAACTGTGGCTTCCAACTTCCAAACCCTAGCTCAGAACTGACTCAGTGCCTTGGTCACACCCATGAGCTTGCATCTGTGCGACTGGGAGGCTACAATCACACCTGTAGGCTCTCTTCCGTTCGACTGAGGCTTAGAGAAAGGGAAAACTTCTCTTTC
This sequence comes from Pinus albicaulis, assembly GCA_034641835.2. Taxonomy (NCBI): domain Eukaryota; kingdom Viridiplantae; phylum Streptophyta; class Pinopsida; order Pinales; family Pinaceae; genus Pinus; species Pinus albicaulis. The sequence goes on along the minus strand of CM076578.1, from coordinate 1,735,474,444 downwards.
CTTAGATTAGACCTTTCTTGCAGATGATCAATGTCAAATACCTGTCTATTCATGCATCATAAGATTTGTTAGATCATAAAGTCAAACATATACCCATCATGGTCATAACATGCTCACATCAGCTACTACTTCATGACATCATTCTTTCATCAAAGGTTAGTGTCAAAGAGCTAATGGAAGTAGACTTCAAGAATCATGATCACATGCATAACTTACTTGTCACATAACCCAATCTATCAAGAGTTAGGATCATATGATAAGGGCAACTAACATGTGTGACATCATACTTCAAATATCATGAACACAATATCACTTCTATCAAGTCAATCCATCAAGTTAGGGCATTCAGTTTTACCATATGCCATGGGTACTAATCACATCAAAACATAACCACGGTTAATAAGATATCTAGAGTATCAATCTCATAGTTCTATCATGGTTACCATGTTTATCATGATAAATAGGATCAAGTCGGGTCATTTAATAAAAAATTACCAAAACAACAAGAGTGTCAACCCTTTTTCCATACTTTCATCATGATCATTACAAGCATTATCGATACTATTGTATATAGAAATCAATGAGGTAACCTTCTATATGAGATTCATCATGTCTTATGCATGTCAATTGTCAAGAGTATCATTTACTAGAGTCAAGGTGCTAGCCTTGTTCATAGGATAGGGATATCCAAAATCAATAGATGTTAGCCAAACATCAATTTATACCACTATATCAAAGATAAACACCAAGTAGTCTCATAGAATCAATAATTTCATTATGTAAGATACTTGTTCAATCATCAAATGCACCATTTCATCATAAGAACCATGGATCCAAATTACTTTCATATGCATGCATGGACCATTTGAGAAGGAGACATTCTCAACATACCTTAGGGCTAACCTTGCCATTCAATATTACAGTTGAAACGTAACATTGAAACATTATACCATGCATACCTTGTAGTATACCTGTGCTCCTTCTCATATGCAGCTTGTTGTGCTTATCACACTCTTCATCAAGAGCCTCTTTTCCGATGCTAGATCTTCTCTTCATGCGCTAGCCATGATCCTCAAGAAGGATCCACTTATCAAGGAGTTCATAATCTATGTGTGTCCTCCATTAAGCCCAAGCAATAAGACAGTGATCCTTGTATCCATTTTGGTGGTCAAATTTACCTCTCTTTTCTTCATTTTTCCAAATTATAGGCCTAACCCTAAAGGGTCACGTAGGGCATAAAACGAAATTTTTTATAGCCATCCGAATACCTTGAAAATTGGTCCACAATTACGCTCTCAAGGGGTCCTGCAAATTTGAGCACAATCTAACGGTGGAATCTCGAGATATTGCAAGCCGTAGCTCGAGGAACATTTCTCTCCCTAGGTTGATTTGGGTTAGTGTCCTCATTTGGATCATTGCATTTCAATCCTAAAAAAAAATTGTCATTTGATCCCCTTCTCTTCCATAATTAGGTCGAGCCCCTCGGTTGATCAAATCTATACCCTTGACCTAATTCTGGGTCCACTTGGTCATGTGTGGTCCCGCAACTTTACAACTCTAATTTCACAAAGATCACATAAAGGCCAATTCTCCATAAGGAATTTTGAGTATCGGAACCCTCTTGACAAGATCTATTCCCAAACCCTAGCCTCAAGAATCCTCTTGGCCCTTTATAGAGAGCCTATCACCTTGATTTTCAAGCAAGAAAGCCATATAATTGAGTCCCTCTTGTGAATAGGCCTTAGGAACACATTTTGCCAAAGTTCCAAAAAAGCAGTTGCTCCAAAATTTTCACAGGATCAAGATCATTTGTGATGTAAATAACACTAGTAAGATCGTGTCTATATGTAACAACCTAGGTAAGCCTATTATTTTTGCGACAAATTTCATCCTAGGAGGTCTTTTGTCTCACTGATTCTTTTGTGTTTCTAAACACGAATGGTTGAGTTTTTCCCTCCAACCTCACCGAAAGCTAGGGTGGAATTTATCGTCAAAGTCTTAGGTGAGTCCTAGTGTTTTAGTTGAGTTTTTTGTAAAAGTGATTTGGGAATAATTTAAGCCAATTGGCTAAATTATTTTATTACAAGTCACTTGGTCTACTAGATCATATTATGTTGCAGAATTGGTTATGAATCGTGAGGGTCTATAACGAACAAGTATTACCCCTTTGAGGGTTGAAAATGTAAAATATTATGTAAAAAATATTTTAGTGCATGGTCCCTCATACTTAGACACCATGGCTAAAATATTTGAGGGTGGAAAAAATAATTAAACCCCTCAAGTGTCAATTAATTATTTTTTCTAGCAAAAATAAAATAAATCATAAGCGAGAAAATTAATTAATTAGAGTCAGCTAAATTGCTAGAGAAATTAAATTCTCCAAGTGGAAAAATTTGCGGGTCTTGAGGAAATTAATTTTTGGAGGTACCCCACGAAGGGAATATTGGAAATTTCAAGAAAAATTGGATCCTTGGGCCTTGCTGGTAGAGTCAAAGTCAATTTTTTGAGGAAATTAGCTCAAAATAATTATTTTTGAGCTAATAAAAAATTGTTTTAATGAGAAATTCGAAAATTCCTCAAAAACAAGTATTTTCAATGGCAGAGATTAAAAGATCATCAAAGATTTATCAACGACCGAGATTATTTTGACATGGATCAATCCAACTAGCCGTTATTTTCTACTTGGAGGATTTATCTATAAATTAGAGGTCATTTGTGTCTCAAGCCATATGATGATTTTTTGCTAATGTAACCCTGTAAAGCTGATGTAAAGCTTCTGTCCTGCTAGGATCGTTTTGAATAATCATAATAAAGACTTTGGGGTGCAGTTCATGGTGTCTTTGATCCACTGTTTTGTGGTATGTGTTGGCTACGTGCATTCTTATATTGTGCTTTACATTTTTTACTGAATCGTTATTTCATTGTAGGTGATGGGAATATTCTATTGGTAAGTTGTGGGCTTATTTTAGGTGATACGATTCACTGTGTGTTCTAACGGTTTGTCTTTGAGAAAAATATAGTGTTTGCAGGTTCCCCAACCCCTTGGACTCCAAGTTCACAAATTGTGGGCACAGAGTATGTTTGGATCCTAAGTGTTTTTATGGTTTTCTAATTTAGCTAAGGCTATGATTCGACATTTATCTTTTGAAAGACATTTAGCCATTTATCAAAGTTTTTACAAAAAAAATTGTTCTCAAAAAATATTTTAAGCATCGTACACATATATTTTGTAAATATAATTTGTATAATAGAATTTTTGTAAATAAATTTTATTTTCTAGCCCTTCTTTACAGCTGGGGTTTTGAGATTTTTTTTTTTTTTAAATTTTTGTATATATTCGGGTTGTGGGCATTTGTAAATTCATTTGTGCATGTAAGATCAAAGGCAAATAGATGAATTAGATTTATATCTAGGCCCTTAAGGGTAATATCTAGCTTCTAAAAATTTTGCAGGACCAATAAGTAAGGAAATTTTGCAAAAATTGAAGGTTTGAAGTAAAATATTTTTTTCAAGAGAGGTATTGCAAATTTTTTAGGGCTTCCAGGCCCAACGTCATCCTCCAGGCCCAATGTTAGCCTTCCTTGGCCCAACCTCAACCCTTTGAGGCCCTGCATCAGCCGCATGCCTAAAGAGGCCCCGTCCTGCCTACCCTTCCTTGGTCGTGAGCATTTAAGGCCCTTTAGGGCCTAGCCGTAAGCCCTAAGGTCTTTAGCCTTCCCTATTGACCCTAGATGACACCCCTAAGGGCTTTCCGTAGGCCTGTTTACGCCTCTCTCTTCCTTGACCTCCTTCCTTCCCTCTCGACCTCCTCTTTGACCCCTTGCGTCAACCCTTTAGGGCCTTTACCCTAAGCTGCAATCCTTGTGGGGCATATGACAACCCTAAGGGGCCTCTTTCGCCCTAGACATCCCTCTACATATGACTATGTTATAACTAAATAAGGAAAAGACAAGGTGAATGTGTGTTGTGTACAAAATGTTGAACAAAATAACCTTGATTGTTAATGTAATAGAAGTGTGGATATCACTAAGTTAATGCACATTGACTTCACAAAGTTAAAGCGGTTGTGAAGTCTACAATGAGCCATATGGTGATGACTAATTATCTCTAAAATTTTATACATCATTTCTTTGGATTCACCCTGTTGGCCTGTGACCGTACATTACATGGAGAAGTGGTCCCCATAAGGAAATCACAGGGCAAAGGCGTGAATGTTTAAGGGGAAGGCCAAGCTATTCAAGAACGGGTTGGAAGGACGCCCCAGAGTCAAAAGAACGGTTCAAGAGCCTGACCAATGGACACGTTCAGAACATTGCACACAGGTTAGGGTCGAGTCGACCTTATTTGCAAGCTCAAAAGAGACTAGCGCTACAGAATACCGTTTAATGCTAAGATGTCTTGAAGTTAAAATTAAACAAGATTATCATTCTTCCAAGTTCGAGTACAGCGAAGGCTCATATTCATTGTGCCCAGATCCAACGTCAACCCGGGAGCACAAATTGCACAAGATTTATACCAAGGAGTGCCCCCACAAGCAGTCTCGTTAAAACCGCTCATTTGCAAATCAACGGTTGAAATTAACTGCGGGAGCACTCTCTTCAAATTCCAAAAACCGCTTAAGGGCCTCTGCAAGTGGTTTTAGGTTTCAATAAAGGACATTGCATGGTGAGAGATGGAGCCCACACCCTTTACTTTTAAATCTGAGAAAGCAGATAAATGGCATATTTTCCTTAAACGAACTTAAGGGTTTTGGAGGAGGCGCGAGAGGTAAATGTTAAAATCGTTGAAGTGCGATATGCGATGCGGTGGGGCTCGATTGCGAATCACAAATCGCAAGTTTTAAAGAATAAGTGAGGAGGTAAATGTTAAATTTGCCAAAGTGCGATATGCGATGACGTGGCAAGGTGACATGGCATTGATGTGGTAAGGTGACGTGGCAATTTGATGTGGAAGATGACGTGGCCCCGACCCCACATATCGCAGTTGATTTATGATGACGTGGCAAGATGGTGTGGTAGATGACGTGGCCCTGGCCCACATACCCCACAAATCGCAGTTGATTTATGATGATGTGGCAAGCTGACGTGGCAGATGATGTGGCCCTGGCTCGCATATCGCACATCGCAAGTTTTAAAAGTTAAGTGCAAAGGGTAAGTATTATAATCGCCAAAGTACGATGTGCAATGCGGTGGGGCTCGATCACAAATCGCAAATTTTAAAGGATAACTGCAGAGGGTTCATGTTAAAATCGTCGAAGTGCGATGTGCGATGCCAGGTGGGACCCGATCGCATAATGCACATCGCAAGTTTTAAAAGATAAGTGCTAAGGAAAAGTTAAAGACAGTGAAATGCAAAGTGCGATGTTGGCACAGACGCGATGTGGTTCCAAGATGAAATCTAAAGGATTTCAAGTCCGGGATTATGAGGTTCGTGCGCCATATTATGGAGAAAAAGGCAAAACACGGCAAAAGACTTGTGGTAGAATATGACCCGGCAAGGATCAAAAGGGCAGAGCCAGGCGCGTGCAGTACGACTGGCCACTTCACAACAGATTAAGTGGAAATCATAAGACTGAGGGAGTGGAGGCATTCAAAAAACAAGTGGAATTAAGTAATGGAAGACAGATTCCCCACATGTTCATGGCCACTCCTCGCCATACCGTTTGAAGGCTCCCATAATTGGCCTCCTTTGGTCAACTTTGTCTTTTCTTTTTACTGTTAGATAGTGATGTTTTGCTAGTGAAATCTCAATTTCACCCTTTCTTGTTTTAATTGGCTCAGTACATAAGTAATTGCTTGATGTACACTCTGCAAGTTAGGTAGGATATTTTGATTTCATAGGTATGGGTCGATCATAAATGATTACGATCGTAAACCTTGAAGGGGAACTCTATATGTAGGGAGTTCTAAGATGAAGGAATGGTTCTGGAATTTTGAAGAATTTTGTTGTAGTTTTGTATGATTGTGCTCCCTGTGCTCTGAGATACATATTTGGGAGAGTTGTTTGAACTTAATATGATACAGTGTTGTTATTTGGATTCCAGATGGAGCAATGAGTAGTATGTATCTATTTTCTTTTGTTATCAGTAATCTCCTTTTTATGTATAATCATCTTTCATGCTCTGTTGCTTTGATGGTTCGTGTAATGTAGCTGTCGGTGGTCTACAATTTTATTCATGAATTCGTGTTTGTATAACGCTCAAGTGTTAACACTTATGTATTAAGCTTGCTGCACTCCCTTAATTCGCTCTCCACGAACCTCTGTTGTTGTCCATATCTCATTCATATCTGCTTCCTCTGAGTTCACGGGGGACAGATTCTTAATCCTCTTAAGCCTGTCTCTTGTGGGTTCCTTCTTCTTTTCTTTCTGAATGCCTTTGCATATTTTTAAAGCTTTTGCTCATTGTTTTACACTTGGCCCATTTAAAAGCCATCAAGCTTCACAGCCTCCTGAGCCCTCTCGCAGTATAGGGAATTCACATGAATCAGGCTCAAATGGTCTTCTCCATTCTTGAATCACCAAAACCATTATTCTCTTGACCCATATTCTGTCTGAGGCATTTATACAATTGTCCACATTTAACCTCTGATTTTAAGATGTCCTAGGCACTGGTCTTTTGCAACTCAAGGTTGTCTCTAGGAGCTACAACACGCCCTTCAAATAGATGCATTAACCTAAGAAAATGTTGAGTTCAAGTGATCAAATCAACAATAACACATTATAATGAGCTTAAAACGGGGTTATGCAAGGAAATAATCTTTACACTACCTAACCCCATTTACCATTCAAGGTTACAACTAATGTGCATAAAGGCTACAAGATAGGAAAATGTTGACTCAACAATGATAATTGATAATGTCTCATCCATATGCATTGTTTTAAATTGGTGATGCAACATTCGACTTATGATGAGCATAATTTGACAAGTATTCAGGCACTACTGACACTTCCTGCTAGGTTGAGAAACCATTATGCATATTGTCTCCAAAGCATTGTAAAATTAGGGACAATATTGCCAAATTCTTAGAAGAATCAACTATATTTGAAGTTTGTTGCCTACCCACAACAATTCAATTTGGAAATAAAGTACATGAAGGGATCATAAGAAAACGTGGTTGATTCCTTACCTCATCCCCTTATAACTTATCGCTCAACATTGATAGAGACAAGGTTGTAGTGAGGCTCACAACAATAGCATATTTTTTTTTATCAATCCAAAATAGGATATCAAAAAGAAGCTAACAACTATACTATATCTACAGTCTTAAAAGGCTAAAAACAATTGCTTCAAAAGATTTAGTAGGTATAGGTGTTATAGTATTGGCCTAAACAACAAACTATTTTGCAAAACATACAAAACTGACAAAATGTGCATCAACCAATTGCATCATTTTGAGTAGTTGTGGTTGATTTTGTATCCACTTTGAAAATTGCTAATTTTTCCAAAATCTAATGGATTGCTCCTCTTGCTTCATATTCCTACAATGAGAGTTTGCACTTGGTTGGATGCCCCTAACTAATCCCCTTTGGATAAGTTTATAACCATAGTGCAAAACATAGTACAATCCACTTCTATCATTGAGTTTTGTCATTAAAATTGGACTAAGGTTCCCATCATTAAAGCAATTTAAGAGGTCATCATATCATCTTGTTCCTTAATTCATCTCATAGTTGTAGCACTAACACATTTGTTTTCCTTGTATGGGTTCTTTATGACTCTTCAATGCCCTATGAATGTCATATAATTCTTTATAATCCATAATGAAACCGAAACTATGAAATTCCAAATTGAGAATTGGAATAAACACACTAGGAGCAAACTAAAAACAAGAGCCATGTAATCTTCAAACAAAAATACTAGTGATCGAAGAGAAATGAGCCTTTCCCCTTGAAATTATAAGAAAGAGCTCCTTGTTTACAAGAGTGAGAAGTAATGATGCTAGGAAACCATAAGGATTTTGTTCAACTAATGCTAGTTCCAGGAACTAGTAAGAGACAACCCAAAATGAGCATACTATGAATGGATTCAACAATCATCAAACCAAGAGAAGCCCCTGTGGAGGCAACAAACCAATAGAGAACCCTTATTCCCCAATCCACTACATCAATTCCACATAAAATAGAAGAATAGTATATGGAAAAAGGAGTTTTCTTACTTAGAATGTTTCAATGAGGGAGGGAGACCATATGAAATAAGTAGAGCACAAAGCCAAATTTGCTTGTCTCAAGCTAAGAAATCAATAGAGAGCCCTTATTCCCCAATCCACTACATCAATTCCATAGAAAATAGAATAATAGTATATGGGAAAAGGAGTTTTCTTACTTATAATGTTTCAATGAGGGAGGGAGACCATATGAAATAAGTAGAACACAAAGCCAAATTTGCTTGTCTCAAGTTAAGATTGATTCATTTACATTCTCACTCCATATAGCCCTCAAACCAAGACATTATCCCACAATGTTCCTAAGGAAGAGCATTTGTTAGTTCAAAATCATGTGAAGGTAAATGCAAATTCATGTTGGTATAGGGAAGTGGTCCCTTGGCACAATCGAATTGTTATTTGACAACTTTTCTTTGTACTTTTCCGTGTGTAGTATTTAATGTGCTCAACGTGCTAAGTCCTTCATCAATAACTATGGTATAAATTGATGGCTAAGAGAGCCATTAAAAACTAAATCCCTCATGTTTAGAAGCACTACTTGATTAGCATATAAATATGCTTGAACATTATAATCTATTAAAACATGGTAGAACTTAACTTCCAAAATGCTTTTACAGACCTGAGTGATCCTTTCCAGAATTGAGGCAATATATAAGCCTTTGAATAGAGCATAATACTTAGTTTGGTTGTTTGTTGACATCCCTAAACCCCTTGCATTTTGAGATTCTTGCTTTCCTACAGGGCTAGTGCACCCGCCACCCCAATAACAACTTCACATTTTTACAAGTGGGCACTTACTAGTAATATTATTAATAAGGACTTTCACCTAAAAAATGGGTTGTTATATTGACTTGACACACCATGTGTGTGTTCCATAGTATAAAGGCTAAATTTAAAGTGAGAAGTGCATTGTTCCAAAAAAATTGCTCGCTTTATACAAGTACAACAATAAACAACTTAAAGAGATATTTTTATTGAGCTGGAGAGATTACTAACATTTGGAAACTCATAAGAGATTTCAACTTTTGTGGAACACTTAAAACTACTAACAAAAGCCGATGTCAAGTCATATTCATCTCTTCAATGTTAAGCAAGCATTTTCTATGGATTTTTTAAGTTTAGCTATGGCTTGCCAATATATTGGCCATATCATTATAGTTATTATTAATAGATTTAGTAACATGGCAATATTAGTATCATGCAAGAAGCCATTACAAGGTAGCAAAACCATTTACATATCTTTATGAATATATGGGCAAGGTTTAGGTCGTGACCATTCATAATTTTTGACAAGGACAATAAAGTCTTTATGTACTTTTGGAATTCCCTTTAGTTTCTCATGAATACCAAACTAACCATTAGCACAAATTTTCATCTATAAACCTATAGACAAACACAAATAGTTAAATGAACTATCATACATATGCTAATAATGCAAAATTGAGAACATCTCTTCTTTGCATGAGCAACTGTAATTTATACAACATAATTATCATCAAACATGTCACACCACCATTGAATGATCACCATTTGAAGCAACTTTTTGATATTGACCTCAAGCAACTTTATACATATTAGTTTTGACAATTATGAAAACAAACTAATGAGTTAAATACTACTCTAACAAGTGTTAGAGTTTTGTTGACCACATCAATGTTGTGCATCAACCACTATATGCAATGCTACAAACAAACTCAAAAGTACAATGTGTTGTATGATTGGAATGAAGTTATGCATGCAAATATGGTCATCATAGCCAAATTAAATATTTAAAAAGGAACCACTTGAAGCCAAAATCTATTTGTTATGGACCGTTTAAGATTCTTCGAAAGAGGAGAAGATACATTTCAAATTTGATTTACCATGATATTTAGGCATGCACCTCATGTTTAACACGAAGAAAAATAAATTTACTAAACCTTTTATCAAGATAAATATTTTTGTTGGACACAAAAATTTCTAGAAAAAAAATGTGGAAAAGTTGCAATGACCAATGTTTCATGTGAACATTTTACCTATTTGTAAGCACTATAAGCTTGAAAATTCACGAAGAGGTGTGAAGTGTTTAGTGGAAACATCAAACATTGCAATTTTTTCACACATTTTTTCCCGAAATTTTGTCTCTCGAAACATGAATTCGAATTTTGAAAATTTATGTTATAAAATAATATTTTTTTCTCGACGCTCTCCAACACAATATGGAAGAGATGTTGTAATATAATATCATGTAAACATTTTGACTCAATCAAATTAAAAAAAAATTACACACACACACACACAATCTAACTTATGAAATGGGTGTTTTTACCAGAATTCGATGATACAATTTATAACAAGATTGTGTACATATTTTATTATAAATAAACTAGTATAGTCATATAAATTAAATAGTTGATAAATGTTGATAGGCATCAAAATACTTATGTGTTATTTGTAATACTAAGAATTTGTAACTTGTAATGCCAAGACACAACTGGGAAGATGGAAACGAAAAAATGATTTGAAAACCATTGATTTTATTAATTGGATAATATATACGATGAAAAATATTATAGGATTATTAAATCTACACCATCAATAATTATTAATTTTTTATTTTAACAAAAATGAAAACCATCTAAATAAAACACACACACACACACACATATATCAATTTTATTTTGATGAAATAAGAAATCCTTCTCCATGTAATGATTTGATTACTAAAATTTATAATATAATGTTTTTGGAACATTAACTATAAAATATATTAGTTATTAACCTAATTTAAAATTTCAATTTATTTGATTTGATTTTTTATTTTTATTATTTTGAATTTAAAAATTAGACGATTATCATAATTCAATAATTAATTGATACTGAGTATATATATTAGTAAATCTTACGTGAATACATGATAGATTCATCCCCATTATTGAGGAAACACACTCACCTTGAGTGAGAAAAACCCACACATCACTCAAATAACCCATTAAAAAAGAAAACTTCTTTTTTTATAAACTCCTTTAGCACAATACTTGATAAGGTTTTGCAAATGGGGTAGCAAGCTAAGTGGGCTTGATTGTGGGGAAAACTCCACAGTTAAGCGTGCTTGAGCCAGAGGCGATCTGGGATGGGTGACCTCTCAGGGAGTCCTAGTTACTGGGTGAAAGCCCAAGAAGTGACATTGACGCTATGTGATTCATTTCACTAGTTTCAATCCCATTTCTTCACCCCTGTGAGCATCACCTGATGCAATGAATGCTAAAGGGACTATTTAAAATTCATGAGAAATTAGCCAGTTAAGACTACCTCTCATGGAAATGGTCATAGATTAATGACTTACTTAACGCAGTTGAATCCCAAAAAATGATATATAATATCTCTAATCTTAAATGGTTAAATAGAAAATAATTTTTTAATTAATAAAAAATAATTTTAAATCTCACTTAACGATAAAATAAATACACAATTTAAATAATATCTCAAAAATAAATTATTACTATTTAATGTTTTTATATATTTCATTTTTTATTCCATATTATAATGAAAAAATAACACCATATTATTATTATCTCTATGGTATACTTTATATTAATTTAGTCAAACATATTACATATTTCTCAATTTACAAAAATGTCACTTTTAGAATTTTTTCCTGAACTTATGCATTTGTGATCCATAACTAGATTGAAAAGAAATATTTCGGTGATAATTAGATTGAAAGATTTATTTTCAATCTAATTATTTTTCTATTTTCTTCCAAATTTGTATTCACATTTATTTGTTTCTCATATAATCGGTTGTAAATTTGGAGATGTTATTTGACTATGCCTCATTTAATGAACCCTATGTCTTTACAAAATTCGTGTTATGTACCGTCATAGGAGTCAAGATGTGGATAAAAGTTGCAAAGAAAAGACAACTGAGTTGCAGAACGCATTCTATACGATGTTGTATACAGATTCCATAAATTCACATGGACGACAAATTTTATAGCCAAAATATGGTAAAAAAAATTCAAAAAATAAGAACGCTAGAGTGTTTGAATCTTTTTTTGGGTGGAAATAGATTTAGCACCATCACGAACCTCTAGGGCATCCAAAATCCTGATGTTTGACAATTGTAACTCAAATTGTCAAAAATAAATGCCAGATTTTGTCATAATCTTGTCGAAATTTCCATTATTTTTAGGGCTAATTTGTGGGTTTTTTTAGACTATGTGATTCTATACTCGGTTCCATTAATAACGCCATGACGAATTGCAGTAAATATTTATCTTATACGTTAAAAACTTGCAGTTGAATGGATGAATGAAGGGATTTTAATGATGTCCACGAGACCAAGCAGTCTAAGGGACCTAGGACTCCAACCCATCACAACTTCAAACTTTTCTCTAAGTCTACTCTCTTGTCATGAATGTTGACCAAGAAACTCACAATTTTGATAATCCTCTCTTCCTCAAACAAATTGTTCAAACAATCCACCTTTAGAATGTTGTTAAACTGATTACGAATATTGTCATAAGCCTGACAATCCATGATGTAGTGTCATTCTATTTCTACCTCTCCTTTCCTACAAAATATGCAGATTCTTTCTTCCCACTCTTCTTTTGGAGTTGTCCATCTACCACTTTCACATCTAAGATTATGAGACCCGGTTCTCAACTGTGTTATTAATAATCTAGCCTTTCCCGTGATTTTGGCACTCAAATATGTCTTCTCATCATAAGACCATGTCAGGTTGAAATATTTGACATATAGAGATTTTTTTCGACCAATATGTTTTTCCCACATGGTAGTTCTAACTTTTTCAAGTACCCAATTTTTAACTTCCTTTTTAGAATTAAGACTCATGCCACTTAATGCCCTAGGGGAGAGGGGTCAGTGCCCGAACACCTCAGCGTTGACTGGACCTGGGGCCACGTCAGGAGGGCCATGTCATGTACGACACACGTCCTTTCGCATGGGGTTCACGTGGCGGGCACGTGCAGCCGGTCCCTCCGGTCTCTTACCTGTCCAGCCAGTCGTCTCCCGCCATATTCTGGAGGCTCCTCGACGAAGCCTCATTTCCCTCTCCGGGTCTGGTTGCTGTGCATTCTCCACTCCGTTTGTTGCGCGTCGTTTCACCAATGCCCGACGCCTCCGCTGCCACTGTCCGCGCGCTCCATCCTTCGTTATGGCGCCCTTGCTCTCCTGGCTCGAGCTCCCCTGGTCCTGGTTCGACCGTGGCAGTATTCAAATTGTGGGTGGTTTATACTCTCTGGCTGTTCACACTGGGTTGTTTGTTCGTTCAACCTCGCCTCTGTGGTGGTTTAACCTCGGTGCTTTGGTGGTTTTACCTCGGCGCTGTGTGGTTTAGGGTCAGCTCTTTTCTCTTTATGCTTGGCTCTGTTTTGTCATGCCTCGGCCCTGTGGTTGTTTTACCTTCGCCCTTTCGTAGTTTTATTCGGCTCTGTAGTTGTTTTACTTGGCTCAGCCCAATGGTGGTTTTAGTTCGGCTCCGTGGTGGTTTTTATCGGCTCTGTGGTGGTGGTGATCATACCTCGGCTCCATGGTGGACATACCTCGGCTCTCTGGTTCGGCGCTGCGTGTTTTACAGGTCTGTATGCTGCGAATTTTGTTTTCAGGTGCGTTTTTCAGCTCTGGATGCTGTGAATTGTGCTTTCAGGTGCGTTAGTCTGTTAGTTTTAAGTGTTTTTGCATTGTTTTTAATGTTGGTGCTCTGTGGATGATTGTGTTTTTGATTTTTTGCAGGTCAGTGGAGAAGCCAAGGACAATGCAGCTGGCAAGGCAAGGAGGAAGGCCAGGAGGGATAGGAGTTTTAAGGTAGGACTCTGTCCTACCAGTGATATCTATGTGTTTGTAAACACATTTAACCTTAAGGAGATGTTCTCTGTTGAGCTTTTTTACTGTTTTACTGTGGTTTTATAGTGTTTGACTGTGGTTTTACAGCGTTTTACTATTGTTTTACTATGTGGTTTTACTGGGGTTTTATTGTTTGTAGGGTTTAGGGTTTTAATTGGAAAATAGAGAGGTTTACTGTTGTCTCTCTCGTTGGAAAATCAGAATGCAGCCTTACTGTGGTTTAGGGTTTTAATTGGAAAATCAGTTTTTGTGGTTCTCTGCTTATGAATTTTAAGTCTTCTCCCTTAAGTTCTGGGATTTTTCAGTCGTCTTTCCCTCCGGGGAACCTATGATTAAATGATTAAGGAGGCATCACGCCTGATTTTTCTTTTTTGTAGCAGTGGAATGTAGGGTTTATTGTTCTAAAATGTAGTTGTATAATCTGTAATGTTTTGTTATTAAAAGAACTGAGCCACGGTCTAAGTCCTTAAATTAATGGCCGACCCTTTCACCTTGGAATGAAAGGAGTTTCCTTTTTAGTTATACAGAAAGATGTTACTTATTATTTAGCGTTCCTGTGGGTATAATTTTTATGGTGAACTTGTAGATAATTCCACAGTTCTTAGATGCTTCTCGTCACTGTACATCTGCGGTGAGCTGCTCTTTTTTGGAGTTTCCAGCCTGTTTCTAGATGAATATTTGACACTGAGCATCCCCGCTCCAGCTTGCAACAGAACCCCACAAAAAAGAGTGTTATATTCCATGTGAGGAACGTATATTGTTTTGCTTTTTCGGAATTATTATTTAATACTAAACTGTTACATTAAAGTTTATCAGGTCACTGTTATTATTAGGAATTTAAAATTTATCATATCATTAGTACTATTAGGAATTGAATTAAGAAAAGTAACTATTGTTCTTCCATTTACATTATTTTCTTTAAGAAAAAATATTTTATAAATATCAAATTTTAAATTGGCAAAGCCAATTAGATTTATTTAGCAAAGTAGTTAATGTTACTAATCTACTGATATTTGTATCAAGCTCCTTAATGCAATGTGTTGGTGGATGGATATTTGACAGTGAGCATCCCTGCTCCAGCTCATTTTATTAGGTAAATAGAGTTTCCTATCTGGGAATTGAGTTGACAGAGGATTCATTGTTTTTATGACAGGGTTGATGTGATCAGGATTGCATTTTATTTAGTTGATTATTATTTAAACCTAATTATTATTTAAATTTCAAATGTTCCATTTATTCTATAACAGCATTAATTTTTATCTGATTATGTACCTACCTTAATGGTATGATGCCAGGTTTCCTCTTTGAACAAAGGGTAGGGTGGTATGTTTTGTTCAGACCTGGTTTCCCAGTATTCTGGTACTGGCCTTGTACATAGTACATACAGTAACTCTATTTTCCTCCGACGAATTTAAATCTATTTGAAACTACATTGTATTGTAAGTTTAATTGTATGGTCAGTTACTGCAAATTATAATTGGCATATATGAAGTAAATAAGGTTAGTATTCTTTATTCTCACAGTTAGTTATGTTCGTTAACCCTTTTTTTTTTTTTTTTCAAGCGTCTGAAACTACATTGCATTGTCAATTTACCACAAAATATAACGAGCACACATGTCATGTTCGTTAATCACTTGACATTTACAGAGCCATACAATTCATCTCTCATCTTAATTGAATCACTTCAATTCAGTAAAAGATGGGCAACGATTTAGTTGCTTTTGTTTAGATTGCACTTGAACATTATAACGTAGGATTTCAAGAGTTGTATAATACTATTAGTCTTTACTCTTGTCAGTGTTGCAATTCTGTTTTACACGATTTCTCTTTTGGACTGGTTTATTGTATTTAGATGTTTTTTGAATCACTTGACATTTACAGAGCCATACAATTCATCTCTCATCTTAATCAAATCACTTCAATTCAGTAAAAGATGGGCAACGATTTAGTTGCTTTTGTTTAGATTGCACTTGAACATTATAAGGTAGGATTTCAAGAGTTGTATAATACTATTAGTCTTTACTCTTGTCATTGTTGCAATTCTGTTTTACACGATTGCTCTTTTGGACTGGTTTATTGTATTTAGATGTTTTTTGAATCACTTGACATTTACAGAGCCATACAATTCATCTCTCATCTTAATTGAATCACACTTTTTGGGTTGCCTACATGCATAAGATACCTCACTTTTCTTCCAAATACCTTTTACACAACATTACAATGCTTTTGATTATTAGGCCTTTTTGTCTCCCCTATCCCTAATTCATGGAACAAATATTATCGCACTCGTTCTAATACATATCTTAGGGGAGTTAAAAAAAACTCACTATAGGATATTAATTCCCTACAAAACTTGACCTTGAGTCCAAAATACTTGTGGTAGATAATGAAACATCTCCATTGGAACAAGGAAATGGTAACAAAGGATCTTGGGGATTATGTGTGTGTGCAGTGTGTGTTTTTGTGCATGTGCACACTACATAGGACCTCCAATTAAATGATTGTATTTAATTGAGTATGCAAACCTTGACCCTTAGTTTCGCATCATCCAAATCTTCTTATTCATTCTCACAACCTCAATCTCATGGGCACAACCATGGTGTTTCCTACATCACAATCAACTAGCATGGTGGATTATAGTGAAGGTCAATCGTCACATCCTATCTTACAATATTTAGGCCCCACATCAACCATGTGCCTCATGCATCACTTATGTTGTCTTGCAATTGAAAAGAAAAGAGTTTAAAATTATTAATAATTAAAAGGCAGAGGAACAAAAGATGAATATATACATAATTATTGGTCATTTTCTTCCAGATAGAGATAATTGTAGAGGATCCCCTAATTTCGTCTCAAATAGGGTTATATAATCATGGACAAATTTCCTAGTTTGTTTCCCCAAGGATAGTTGTGATAAGAAGATGAGATGAGAAAAATGAATAGGAAAAACTATGAACTATTTAGAAACTCAGTTGGAACATTGAAATGCAATGTTCAAAGCAAGGAAGTTATAGCCTCACGAGGCTGGAAAAAATTTCTAAGGAGTCGATAATGTTCAAAGTGCACAATGATAAATCCCTTGGTTTTAGTACCATACATTGCATGGGGAAAATAACGGTCATACCTATCAAACAAAAGATGGGTAGACATTGATATGGATATCTCAACATAATCATTACAACAAGGAGAAAAATTAGGCACAATAGGTAACCACCATACAATTTATAGTTTTTCAACTTCGACTTGGACTCAAAATCAGTTGAGTGTCAACTTGGACTCTGACTAGGAATTGGATTGATTAAGACCGATCTCATTTGAATGACTTAATCCACTAAAAAATACATAAAATAAATAAATTTTTAGTTAAAAATGTATTTTAAGGATTCCAAACCATTAGAGAAAAAATATTCAAAGTCTACTCATGTATATACCATGTAAGGGTGAATATATCAAAATGGAACCAAGTGCAATACATATTACCAACAAAATACATAATCAATGAGCCTCTAAATTG
The DNA here is from genome assembly GCA_034641835.2 of Pinus albicaulis. NCBI lineage: Eukaryota > Viridiplantae > Streptophyta > Pinopsida > Pinales > Pinaceae > Pinus > Pinus albicaulis. The sequence continues at coordinate 1,735,456,921 of CM076578.1, read as the reverse complement.
CTTGTAGAATATAGAAAATGTGTTATAATTTGTTGGCCTACTGCATAATACAAATCAATAATCAATATGATCAATCATTAAACTCATTAGCACCGCTAGTAATGGGATCATCAGTAAGAGCTACAAAATCATACTCTGGCTTAGAGTCTTCAGAGTCCTTGTAATCCTCAAGGACATTTACAACTATAGTAGTAATATCAGTAGAAGAACGAGTTGGTTGAGCTACACGAGTAGTGCTTGCATGTACAAGTATTTGTGTTTCACTTACTCTAGTTCCTCCTATTGGATCCAAATGCAAAGAAATCCCCACCACCTACAAGTCATGAATATCAAAATCATGGGCAACGATTTAGTTGCTTTTGTTTAGATTGCACTTGAACATTATAACGTAGGATTTCAAGAGTTGTATAATACTATTAGTCTTTACTCTTGTCAGTGTTGCAATTCTGTTTTACACGATTGCTCTTTTGGACAGGTTTATTGTATTTAGATGTTTTTTGAATCACTTGACATTTAGAGAGCCATACAATTCATCTCTCATCTTAATTGAATCACTTCAATTCAGGAAAAGATGGGCAACGATTTAGTTGCTTTTGTTTAGATTGCACTTGAACATTATAACGTAGGATTTCAAGAGTTGTATAATACTATTAGTCTTTACTCTTGTCATTGTTGCAATTCTGTTTTACACGATTGCTCTTTTGGACTGGTTTATTGTATTTAGATGTTTTTTTTGAATCACTTGACATTTAGAGAGCCATACAATTCATCTCTCATCTTAATTGAGTCACTTCAATTCAATTATGAATTCAATTTCTTTGTTCAATTATGAATTCAAAAATCTGATATAGGCTAAGGCTATAACTTCAATTGCTCCATGTGTTGATCTAACTGATATAGGCTAAGGCTATAATGTCTCGATCGGGAATCAATTGCTCCCCGTGTTGATATACTTGCCCGCCACGTGAAAGGCATGCGAACGGACAACTGACGTACATGACGTGGCCCTCCTTACGTGGCCCCTGGTCCAGTCAGCGCTGAGGTGTTCGAGCACTGACCTCTCTCCCCTATATAATCTCACAATCCTTTAATTATAGTTTTTACTGAAAGTCATAAGAAACATTAAATCAATCTTTTTATGCAATATTGCATATTAAGTATGGTATGTTGAGCTTGATAAAAACATTTTAAAGATTTTGAATTAGGATGTGGGTATTCTGGGTACTGCATAATTTAATTTATTTTAGGACATCTACTTAACAGGATGCAATGCAAGACCACTTCATCTCTCATCTTAATTGAATCACCTCTGTACAGTGTTCAATTATGAATTCAAAAATCTGATATAGGCTAAGGCTATAACTTCAATTGCTCCCTGTGTTGATCTGATTGATATAGGCTAAGGCTATAATGTCTCGATTAGGAATCAATTGCTTCCCGTGTTGATATACTTGTTATTTAACATGATCTTTGGTATCTGTTTCTGTTCATCAAAGAGCATGTAATGTTCAAGGGATAGTTTGTTTAGATGCAATCAGATTGTTTTGTTAATGATGTTCAATTCAATTATGAATTCAATTTCTTTGTATAACCACCACAGAGCCGAGGTATAACCACCACAGAGCTGAGTTTGTTAACCTCCTTTTTATTGAGTGATTTTGATTGATGAAGTTTGCAATGAATTTTGATGATACTTGTTATTTTACAGGATTAGATGCAAACAAGGGATAGTTTGTTTAGATGCAATCAGATTGTTTTGTTAATGATGTTCAATTCAATTATGAATTCAATTTCTTTGTTCAATTGTGTCATAAAAAATCTGATATAGGCTAAGGCTATAACTTCAACAAATTAACAAACTTGTAGGATTTAGAAGTTGTTTGATATGTAGGAATTATGAATTGTTTGATATATAACTTCATAAAAAATCTGATATAGGCTAAGGCTATAACTTCAACAGATTAACAAACTTGTAGGATTTAGAAACTGTTTGATATGTAGGAATTATGAACTGTTTGATATATAACTTCATAAAAAATCTGATATAGGCCAAGGCTATAACTTCAACAGATTAACAAACTTGTAGGATTTAGAAACTGTTTGATATGTAGGAATTATAAACTGTTTGATATATAACTTCCTACAAAATCTGATATAGGCTATAAGGCTATAACTTCAACAGATTAACAAACTTGGGGGATTTAGACACTGTTTTATACATACTAATTTGAAAATGTTTGTAGCTTCCCAAAGATCCATGGATGCTATCATTAGCAAACCTATTTGATCCTTACCAAAATCACAGTGTCTTGTAGTTACAAAAATTAAGTCATGGCACCTCTATGCTTGATGGCTTCCATTTCCTGCATTGCCCAAGTATGGTGGACTACCCAACATTGGATGATTAGGATGTGCCTGAATGTTGGCATATGGTTGACTCCAATTTGCTCCATGTAGCCATGGTGGGACTGAGTAGCCCAAGTGTCCACTTGTGTTACTAACCCCAACATTGACTGCAGGTGTCATATAAACACAATTAGGATTCAAACCTGCACTGGTAGGGGTATAAGAGGTGGGCCTAACCCCTGCCTGATAGCTAGGGACTTGGTTGTTAATCAGGTCTTGGAATGATGGTGTCTGCTCTGCAATGTGGTCTAGCATGTTAGACATCAACCTATTTGCCTCAAACTATGTTGAACCATGGTCTTCTCTGCGTGTCACCCCTTGTCCTTTTTCCAACTCTTGCTGAACCTTTCTTGCCTCTCTCTGTTGCCTTGCCAATTGCTTTTGATGTTCCTTATCTTCCCTTTCTTTTTGTCTTTCCAACCTTTCCTTTGCTCGAGCTTCTGCTGTTGCAATCCTTGCAACCCTCTTTTCATTGGCTAACTCCTTCTTTCTCTTTTTAGCTTCCTGAATTTCATTCTTTTTACGTTCAGACTCGAACATTAAATTCATATAGTCTTCAGATGTGAGAAATTGTGAACTCCTCCCTAAACGAAGATAATCTGAGGTTGAGTTCCTTGATGAGGCCTTCACTCTCTCTACTGGTAGCTTTAGGAATGCACCAAGTAATCTATGCTTTTCCGGACCTGCCTGCTGGATTTCATCTTCTGGGACAACTGATTGGCCCCCATTGTTGTCTTCTTCAGGTACTTCATGCTGAATAGGCTCCTCTTCTAGTGATCCATTGTCCACAAAATAATGAACAAGTTCGGTGTTCAACCCTGATGGTTGTGAAGGCATGTCCATGCTTTCATCTTCATTGGTGGTAGATACATTATTTCCAGTGATATTCATCACGACCTCTGCCAGCCATGATGGTGCACTTACTTGGGTTGGCATGGTCAATTGCTCATTGTCAGCTGCATCAGTGGTTGTCACAGCCTCATTGATATTGTTAGTTGGTTCATCACTGAACTGTGTCTCACTGACATGCTCAGCATCATCACCACCACAGAACAACCCTTCAGAAAGGGACATTATACCTTCAGCAGCAGCTACATCTTCTTGGGCACCAACATGCTCTTCTAAGTTCTCCGCTTCTTGACCTTCCACTTCAAATGCTTGGCTACATGTGGTATCATGCATAAGAGCATCAAAATTGAGTGGCCATATACCAGTCCTCCTAAATCCAGCCTTGATATTAGAAGGTGTGAGAGCCCTTTTAAATGCTTTACTTGCAAGCTCGGCTAGCTCAAACCTCTTTACTTCCACCCCTGGATTCTTTTCCATCCATGAAGCTCGCTCGACCCTGAAATAGTTCTTGAAAGGCCCAAACACGCTCACATCAAGGGGCTGCAATCTGTGAGTAGTATGAGCCGACAATGTTAACAGGTCAATGCCCAACTTATTGGCCTCCTCGATTGTCTGCACAACCATGCGGCTTCCATGGCCATCTAAAATCATCAAGTGCTTGTTTTCAGACGAGACACCACCCGGTACAGAAGCAGCAAAGTGGCAAAGCCAATTTAGGAACAGTTCCTTTGTCATCCATGCATGTGGATGTGCAGCCATGCATGCCCCTGGTTCACAATTCTGTATATAATTTTTTAGTTGAGTTTTACCTTTAAATAGATAAAATCCTGGTATAGATGAGCCAATTGCATTGACACAGGCAAGAATTGTGATCCACTCCCTGCTCTTAGGCAATATCTTAGGCACATTTCTACTCCCTCTCTTTGCAATTACCCGCATACCGCAATTTCTTCCTGCCTGTAAGCCTGTCTCATCGCAGTTCCATATGTGGTCTGGGGCATATGAGTGCTGGTCATATGCAGCAGAGAGAGTGTTATAGAACTTGGAAATAATTGCAGGGCGTAGATTTAAAGCCCGGTCTCTGTCAAGGCCCTCTGCTGTACGTAACACAAGGTCTGGATGCCTCTTTTTAAACCCACTCCACCATGACTTACCGGGAAAACCATCTTTAAAGGGGTTTGGCCTCCCTTGACATATTTGAGCTACAGTGGATTTAAGTTGGATAAGCTCTAACCCATGTCCCAATTGGGCCATCTCCTTACACCACTCCACCACCTCATCTTCCTCCTCTTCAGTCATGACTGTAACAGGCCCTCTATGCTTTGTATTAGTCAACCCATTTATCCAATAATGTATGTTAGAGGCAGCAATACCATGTTTTTTGCTGATGCACGGATTGAATATCCCTTAAACTCGATGTCATCAATTGCAGCAAGCATGTCTTCCTTCGTCCAGCGTCTGATTGCATTGATTTTCTTTGTTGAAATTGCACCTTGTATTGTGGTCGAAGGTGGTTCTGTGGCTGATGGTGGGGTGGGATAATCTGCAACCACAGGGTCCTTTTCAACTACATTACTAGGAGCAATGGGAGCATTGACATTATCATCTGATGAACTGCTCCGCAGTTGGGCCCCCCTTCTCCCTCGCCTCCTGTTCCTTATCCGATCTGCAGCAGAAACTCTTGGCATGGCTACAACCTGCAATTTCCCACATCGTTAAGAAATTTGATAAGTATTACAGCATAACTGTATAGAGTAAACTATAATTTATGTATGAATTCCAAAATTTCTGCTAATAACATGAAATCTTTCAGTTGTTTGTTGTGAATTAATTGGCATTGAAGTATTACTTGTCAATTATGTATTACTTGTAATATCAACATCAGAAAGATATGTGATACCTACATGGTTGTTAGCTACATGGACTTGTCTAAAATCAGTAAGTGCCTATTTTAAAATGGTCTTATATTTGGACATGGACTGTGTGTTAGAACTATTTTTATTGAAAGATTTTATTCAATATAAAGTCAATATCCAAATCTGCTTAATATCTTGAATAACATTATTGAAGAACAACGAAATACCTGTATGTCTCCAGCAACGCTCCAACAACTAATGAAGAGAGTGAATAGCAACTGATGAAGAGAGTGAATGTAACACTCTGCACACACACTGTCTAGAATGTAACACTGTGCAGACTCTATCTGGAATGTAACACTGAGCACACTCTGTCCTCTGTCTGTATGTCTAGAACACTGTTTGAAAAGGATTGTATGTCTGCAAAATGGAAACTCACTGTCTGAAAACTCACTTTCTGAAAACTGTATGTCTGCAAAATGAATGGAACACTGTCTGAAAACTCTGAATGTATGTCAACAGTATTTTAAGAGTATAATGAATGCCTCAAATGCAGTAAGAGTTGATGTTTTATAGTTTTATGATCTAGAATTTAATTGGTAGGGAAGATTGGCATGGATTGCCATCTCCCAAATTTAATTTTGTGTTGTGGATTGATTTGTACATGATCCAATGGCTGAAAAGCTTTCATGGTTGATCCTTGTGCTTTCCTGAATTTAATTCCTGAATTGAAATGCTTTCCTGAATTTAATTCCTGTAATTCCAGGGCTGTTGTGTTTAATTCTTGAAATGAAAGGTTGGGTGAACTATTTCTTGAATTGAATGGTGTCATTTAATGTCTTCAATAGGCTGAATGGTTAAACAAACATGTAGATATTGCTGACAGACATTTCACCTATTTTTGTGCAGGTGGTACTCAATCCTTGTGCAAGTGTTACCCAGTTTTTGTCCAGGTGTTATTCAGCAATGAGATGTAGTCCCCCAATGCAAAATCAGTGGGGGACTGTTTGATGGGATAACTGTACTTTGGATGGGTAGCATTGTAATGTTTTGTAGTGCATTTTGCCTTAAATGGTAATTCAGAACTGGAGGTACTTGAGACAGTAGGTCTTGTCAACTTGTGATGTTAGACTTGGTGTATGGCAGTTGTTGGTCTAGTAAAAAACTGGGCCCATTTTGGACATATTTATATAACTTATATAATTTATTATCAAATATTTATGTGCATATTATCAAATATTTATGTGCATATTTTAGTGAGTTTGTAATTTATGTTTGATGGATGTGTGGGACCAATACTATAACTACTACTGGTCCTTGCACAACAATAGAAGCCTCTCCCCTACTTACCAAACCACTTTTCATTTTGTTTCCCAAGCTAGTCACTTCCATAACACTCAGCTTTAAACTCCTCGGTTAGGCTTGGCGTGGACAATATTCGTTTAAAACCCTCAAGTCAAACCGTACATCCTGAGTTGTCGTCTGCTGCAAACCAAAGTAAAAAAATTTGCAGCACTTCGGGTTTCTTTAACCGAAAACACATGATTCGGGCATATCATTCAACAACTTGCCTATTTTATAACAATTAAGCCTAACCGACTCATCAAATTACCGTTCCCCAGGGAAATTACATCTCAAGAACATTATTCACAGGTCCACAAGCCTGCTGTCGACATGCACGGAAGACATAGAAAGTGTAGTTTACAGAGAAGACGAATTCTGATTTCAAAATGTTTCTTGTAAAAAAACAACCGAGGAACCAAATTTGGTTAAAGCGTGAGTTACAGGGAAGAGCTTTCATTTTTCTATAAGGAAAGTCTATAGTTCTTTGAAATGCATGCCATTAAGTAAAAAGAAAGTGTAAGTTACAGAGAGGGACACTATGATTTCTTAATATTTATTTAAATTAAGCTCTTCAATTAACCTAATGAAAATGTATTTTACAGAGAAACAAAAGCATGGGGTTTTTAAATATTTATTTATAATGTCTAATGGATTCAATTTTGACGTAAGTATAATACATATCTTCGGGGAGCAATTTGGGTTTCTTCCAAACCAATCCATCCGCCACGCGATAGCCATCACTCAGGAATGTATCCACTCTATACAGACAAAGAAACTTGAAGGTTTGGTGATGAAGATTGATTTACAACTAGCTTATGATTGCGTGGATTGGACTTTTCTTGGGTTTGTTTTACAGAAGATTGGGCTCTCCATTCAGATATTGAATGGATCATGGCGTGTGGATCGCATATTTGGTTGGCGGTTCTCATTAATGGTTTTCCCACTGAGTTCTTCAGGGCTGGTCGTTTACTACATCAAGGATGCTCTCTCTCGCTACTACTCTTCATACTTGTCATGGACGAGATTATTCGGAATATCAAGCTGACTAACTCGGGGCATTCAGATCTATCGAGAGGTTTGTATCACTCGCCTATTTTTTGTTGATGATATTTTGACTTTTGGCATGCTGTCTGTTTCACAGTGGGAATTACTATTTCATTTATTTCGTCAATATGGATTAACATCTGGCTTGATCGCTAATGGTAATAAGTTTGTACTCATATACTCATATGGTGATATAATTGAGGTCCATAATATAGCTGCTACATTTGGGGTTGACTCCAAACCACTTCATGAGGGTTTTACATATCTGGAATATAGATTGAATCCAAACAACTACCAATTCTAGGATTGGTCTTGGTTGCTCCAAAATTTTCGAAAGAAGCTGATGAATTAGACTCACTGGGCCCTCTCCCTGGGTGGTCGTTTCACTTTGATTCAGTCATAACTTAACAATTTTCCATCTACTAGATGCACATATTTACACTTCTTGCACACGTTATCTCAGAGATACAATCTATATTATCTCATTTCTTATGGTCGGGTTTGGAGGGTGATGGAAAGTTTCACTTGGTAAAATGGGCATACATCTCCAGACCCCGCGATCTTGATGGGTGAGGCATCCCCAACACTGTTGTATTTGGTAAATATATCATTATAAAGTCCATGTCCTCTTCGGCATTGGCATCTGCATAAGGTCTTTCACTGCAAATATTTAAAAGACAAACTGATCTCAGAATGGATTCGTAGGGGAGAAATTGGTATCAGTGGTGGTTCGTATATATGGCAGAGCTTTCAGAAAACAAAACCTTTGTTTCTACAATGTATTAAGTGGGTTTCGGTGGTGGCAACATGATCATGATTGGGCGGGACCACATCATGGGTGTGGATGCAGATTATAGTCCCCAGGGCCATTTATTGGAAGCTCTTCATCAACGTGGTTTATTTTTTCTGGCTCAGGTGGTTTATGACTGGCAGGGGTCATACCTGGTGTGGCGGGACGTAACACATATCGGTTTGACAGGGCAATTGGCCCGACACTAGACTATTATCATTTACTGTCTTAGAAGTGTTGGTTTATGTCGCCACCCTGGCGGTGACTCCCTCACTTGGGATGGTAAACTAAAAAATCACATGGTGGAGGTTTCTGATTGTTATTGGTATTTCTCACATCTGCATAGTACATATGTTCCCCGACCCTGGTTCCTACATATCTGGACATCCTGTGCTCACCTCAATATCATCCTTTTTTGCTGGTTGGCATGGAGGATCCGTATCCTCACTTGGGACAACTTGTGTAAACGAGGCTTCACTATACCTGGCTGTTGCGTCATGTGCTGTGGGGGTGTGGAATTGGTAATGCGTCTCTTCATTCACTGTAATACTGAATTACATATTTGGTCTATTATTTTATCATTCTACGGATTACATTTCACCACTTTCCTGTCTATTGAACATTGTCTAGATGGGGTGCATCCGGGGTGGGTTCCCAAGCCTACATGTCGCTGTACACCTTTTGGGAGATTTGGAAAGCTCGTAATGACTACATTTTTCATGAGAAGCCGATCATAATTCATTCCATATCCTCGAAGGTCCTCTCATGGCTGGATCATATGGCTTCGAGGTGCGCGAGCATCCAAGACATGTCCAGACAATACACAACACCACACATCAATTTGGCGGCTGGATACTTTGATGGCGCGGACCAGTGGGATAGTGCGGATGTGGGGCTTGGCTACAAATTGATGAACACTCGTTCTACAAACTGCACTGGAAGGGTGGGAGGGTCTCTAACACCAGAGCTGAGATGATTTCTCTATGAGGATTACTGTGGTTCACACAAGAAAGGGATATCAAAAATTTAAGTATCTTCGGGGATTCAAACACCATCATCAATGGCTTCTTGGGCATATCTGGTTTTGATCCCACTGAACTTAGGGGGTAGAGAGATCAGATCAGAGTTCTGTTGCGTCTTTTTCATAATTACTCTATAACGCACATCTACAAGGACTCCATTGGTGTTGTTGATACACTCTTCAAGCTGGGCATTCTGGATCCAGATGACTACATATATTTCACTTTTTATTTAGCAGGCAATATCCGAGAAGATGGTAGGATTGCTATCCCATAGTGGCAGGCTTTACTGTCTATACTATTTTCCAATACTTTTACTATTTTGATGTTCTTTGATATTGTATTCAGAATCATTTTTGGACATGTTTACTATTTTGAACCACAACTTTTCAGACTGAATCTTGTTTAAATGTTTGGCTGATGGTTTCCATGGCTGCTGGGTATTTTGACTATATGCTGGTTTTCAATATGTAACTGGTTTTGTCTATTTGAAATAAAATACCAATCAAATTTTTTCTTCTGAAAAAAACAAAAAAAAAACAAAGGATATATATATTTTAAATATTTTTTATAATGCAATTCATAAATTGAATTTAATGAATCCATAATTCATGGAGAAGAGGCATTAAAATTCGAGCTATTTCTTTAAAATCCAGAATTCATAGATTAATCTAATCAAAATTTAATGTACAAAGAAGAAGATTTTTTATTTTCCATCTGGATTGGATGGAGAATCAAAGCCTTAAAATCCATAATTCATAGATTTAATGTACAGAGAATAAGCATTCTGATTTCTATCTAGATTGGATGGAGGATCAAGACTGACCATCACAGAGGCTGAAATATTACGTAGGGGTTATTTAATAATATACTTTTTTATATAATACAATAGGATGCTTTATACTTTTAAAAAGGTCACTTTTTTTTTAACAATCCATCTTGTTTTGCTTTATAAAAACATGACCATGATGTGGAAATCTTTCTCTGAAAGAAATTAAAGCTTTTTTTCTTTTTAGGAAAAAAGGCTGGTAACTTCTATTAATTGGTTGTTCTAATATATATTCAATATTATCTGAAAGATCTACAAAATAGCAAGAAAAGATCAACCATTTCACCAGATACAATATAGCATAAAACAAAAACCCAATCTAAGGGCCGAATAAAGGAGCTAAAGATAGTCAGGAAAGTGCATAATTCCATGAGACTATAATCATGTCCTCCCTATTAACATTGCCAGAAGAAACACAGAATGACCAAACATAAATCTCCAAAAACTGACAAAGAAGTGTCCAAAATTGACAAGGAAAATGAGATAACCAGTACCAATCTAGAGAGAAAATCCAGTCTTAACAAATCCAACCAAAAATCTCCAAAGAAAACATCATGGCACCTCAAAAATACCCTCATCCATCTTCTTGTCTCGCGCATAGAGATAGTTTTGGATCGTGTCGCGAGTGGATACCAGGCCTTTCTTGGATAGTCCATCTGCCACTGAGTTATGATGCCTATAAATTTTTCAAAGAGAGATGTACTCAAAATAATATTTTAGAAACATAATGTGAGTCATCCAAGCAGACAAAGCAGGGGTCGAGATAGTAGACTGTCCCAACACAACTTCAATAACAGATTTAGAGTTGCCACAGACAATGAGTTGTTGGATTTGAAGGCGCTTTGCAACGACCAGCAAGCCCCAAAGAGCCATAATTTCAGCCTTTTGATTTGTGTCAAATCCATGTCACCAAAATAAAGAAAAATGAATGTTAAGATTTAACGGCAACCAAACCCCACAGCCACAACAATGATCATGAGTCGCCCCATCAAAGTAACCTGCAAGAAAATTCACCTGTAAAGGAGGAGAAATGTACCTGTGAGAAACAAAATCCCGCATGGGAGGAACCACCTCAGATATCCAAGCCAATACACAAGAGTAGATATGATGAATATTAAGAGGCCTGTTATCAAATATGGCAGAGTTACGGGCCTTCCATAACTCCCAAGTCATGAATAGAGGAAGAGATTTGTATCTTCCATGTCGATTAAACCACCACTTGTAACACGATTCCAATGAGTCAAAAGCCCTTTGATGTGTTACCCATGCGTGGTCCATAATAACACCTCTAGACCTCCACAGACACAGGGCAATCAATAAGCAAATATGAGACATCCTCTAAGGCATTATGGAAAAATATATACCAACCCGGACCAGAGAGACCGCTCTTAAACAAATTATCCCGAGTAATAATTTTGTTCTTCCAAGCTAACTAATAGAAGGTAACCACCTTGTAGGGAACCCTCCACTTCCAGGCCTTCCTAAACCAACAGAGATTGTTAGAGGGAAAAGTGGTATTTAACATGTGTCGATAGACCTCTTTGACCACCATTAATCCTTATCACAATACACCATTCCATTATGGGGAATTGCCCCTCCTATGAAACATGAAGCCAACATTTCTGAAATTATGGAGGAGGTGATTCCAAATAGGCACAAGCCCGCTAGATATACCAAGTTCCTCCATAGTCTTCTAGATCAGATAAGGGAGATCAAATTTTTGTAGCGCAATGAATTGATCTCAATAAAAAAGTCCTCTGTTATGAAAAACCGTAATGATCTCGTTACCCAATGAGAGGGGAGGGGAGACCCCTATTATCGAATCCATCCCAATTTGAATACGATTTCCCCTACCAAAGGACCAGACAATTCTATCGATCAACCAATAGCTCACTTTAGAAAAACTCAACCAAATGTAGGAGCCTCTCTTGGTGCCAACCGTCCCCTTCCTATACCATGTAGAAAAGGATTTGCCCTATAGATATTTATCTTCAATGATCGATTTCCAAATGCCCAAAAAACAACGCACCAGAGAGATTCAGCGAGAAGATCCCGTCCAAATCTGCTTAAATCAAGTATACCCCAACTGCCCAACTCAATCCCTTTAGTGATCTCTCCAAATTTGACAAGGTGGAATTTCTAATGTTTACCCTTCCCCGACCAGAGGAAATGAGCCATGATAGCATTAATCTTGTTAATAATGTGAACAGGGAGTGTGAAGAGGTGCATCCAATATACCTCCAGTTGTTGGAGAACCAATTTATCAAAATATTCCTACCACCCATTGTCAACCTCCAATGAGTCTAGAGAGTAAATCGCTTCTCAAACTTCTCTACTAACCAACCCCAGTCCGAAATCCTGTAAAGATTTGGATTTAGACGAAAACCTAGGTAGGGTAAGCCTATGTCTAAGGGAAAGACCCTAACATTGAATAATTCCATGGTCATCGGATGAATATATTAAAATAGATTTACTCCCATTCATAAATAGACCTGAAGCCGCTCCAAAAAAAACCATGATATGATAAAAAGCTAGCCATTTCTCCCACAGAACCAACCCAAAAGTAAGAGCATCACCAACAAAGAAAAGATGTGAGACCTAGATCGAGCACGATACATGTAACCCATGAAAATAACCTAGTGAACATGCCTCTTTAAGCTTTAAATTGACATGACCAATATAATGTTGAGATTTTGTGTATTGGGGTAGCATCGCATGTGCTCTAGTCCCAAATTTTGTAGAGGGACTAGAGTACACCTGATCTACAAGACCCAGAAAGGGATTTGGGAAATTTCATCTGGTTTGGGAGATATTTAATTTAATTAATTAATTATTTTAATGTATTTCCTAAGTCTAAACTTAGGAAAATTAAAAAATTAAAGTTAATTAAATTAAACATGTGATGAAATTGTCTTAAGTCGCATGGATCAAGTTTTCTTTTAATCTTGGCCATTGATTCAAGATCTGATCATGGTTGTTGGTTTCCCAATGAGAAAAGTATAAAGGAAAGGATTGGGGTCATTTGTAAAGACACACACACAGGCAGAGCACTGAATCTAAGCTGAGATTCTAGGGCAGGGTTTGTTAAGAATTCTCATAAGTGTTTCAGCTGCAGAGAGGGGAGTTTACGAAAAGGGGATGGCCTGATCCCAGTGCCTCGAATCAGCAAGAGGCAGAGAACAACTTACAGAGGCAGCGCAAAGAAGCAAGAGTAGCAGTAGCAGAGAGGGCAGCAACTGTGCAACGCAGGGGCAGCCCCAGCTATGTAGGTGCTACGCAGTCTCTCTTGAGGCAATGTTGGGCAGTAGGATATCCTCAGGGGTTACACAGAGACCCTCAGGGACAGCGTAGGGTCTGCATCACCCATTCTGGGGTTACACAACCCTCTCCATGCCAGCACAGAGTGACGCAGAGGCTGATGCAGGGGCATCAGGGGAAGCGCTGTGGTTTCTAGGGCCAAGATCAAGCTGAGTCCTGTAAATCCCATTTGAGGGTTTGGATCAGTCAATATTTTGGCTTCAAAACAATAGGTGAGACGCAGATTTGTATTTTCTTTGTCAGGTTTTCCAGATCTGGAACCCAAATTTGCTGTATTTAGAAACTCTTAATTATAAAACCCTTTAGTAGCCAGCAGACCTATTTTCCCGCGTTGGGTTTTTCCGGGGACTATTGTCTGGAAAATCCTTGTGTCACTTTGTCTATGTGTGCATGTACTTTTTCTAGATTTGAATTGGTGAAAGTCTGTTATGTGTTTGCTTCGATATTAATCTGAATTTTCAGCTTAATAACTTAATTAAGTAGGAGAAGCATAACCATATCTAACAATAGATTTATGCATTAGTAACATTCAGAAATTTTCACACGGTATCAGAGCAATTGCAGATCTAGCAGGGTCACCAGCAGAATTCTGAAGGATCTTGCTAGAGAAAGCAGCAGGAAGAGTAGCAGCAGCAGCAGAAGGCCAAATCTGAAGAGTCAACGCAGTTTCAAAGAGAGAAGATTCACGCAGAGGGTGTTAAAATTGACACACAGTTATTTTTGGACAATTGTCCCCGAAAAAACCCAATGTGGGGAAACCGGTTCAGCAGATGAGGGTTTTATTAATTCTTTAGCAAATGATATCTTTACAGGGAAAATATTTGGCAGATAAATTCTGAACCACCTGAGGCTGAATACCCAGCTTACTTGGACAAATTTCTGATACCCAGAACAGCCCCTACAAGCCTCTGTGTCAGTCTGCATGATTCTCTGCACAATCCTAGTGTTGGGCTGCATGAATCTGCGTGGAGTTTGCGTGGGGTCTCTGCATTGTTGCCTCAAGCTACCTTTAGTGACCCACTGCCGCTCTCCGACCCTAATCTCGATCACTTCTGACCTCCTCCTGCTTCTGCAACTTCTCGCCCTGCAACTCTCTCACTGAGATCGAATTCTACATCAGAATGGATCTCCTTCGGGTACTGAGTGTGTGCCCGACTTGTCTTCCAAGTGACCCTCAAGCCTTCTTTTATAATCTTCCTGTTGGAGAACCAACGGCCCAGATTAAAATATTAATCAATGGCTAAGATTAAATCTTGACTTGATCCATGTTTTCTAGAAGATTCACACTCTGAATTATTAATGCCCTTTAATTATTTCATTTTCCTAAGTTTGGACTTTGGGTCTCCATTAAAATAATTAATTATTTTAAGAAGTCTTGAACCCTGTGGAATTTCCACAAACAGTTTCTGGGTTCTTTGGTGTAATATTCCTAATTAGCACCGCTAATTGGAATATTTGATTTTTGTATAGTTTTGCCGACTATAGTTTATTAATAAATAAAAGTGAGAAAAGGGGTCTAACTCACTTAAATAAAATAAAGTGTTTCCCTAGTAGATGCAACGTTGTAACTTAAGGGGGGAGCCAAGGGGGGGCCACACACCATGTGGAGGAGCCAACGAGAGAGAGGACGTTGGTTTTGGAGGGAAACCAATGCTATAAAAAGGGGAGGAGCCTCCTCATTTGGGCATTATTGATATGTTGATGATATTGAGAGCTAGACTTCTGTCTACTTCAGCACGCCGGTTGTTTAGGCGGTCTGCAGCACTGTTTAGTGCGAACTGAGTGTCTCCGGTCGGAGATCTCGCCCTTGGCTCCGGGGGACTTCGAGTGCCTGCTCGAGCAAGGTATTCCCTTCAGTTTCTGTAGGTGATTTGCAGTGGATTTTGGGTGGACGTTTGCAGAGGAGCTGGCCCGTTGGAGTGACTGCGCAGTCCAGGAGAGAGGACGCAGTTTCAGCAGGGAGGATGCAGTCATTGTTGTGCAGCGCTGTTGTGAGGTGATTTGGTGGTGGTTTCAGCGTCTTTCAACATTGGGAGATTGTTGTTTCAGCCGGAGATTTTGCAGGAGAGTTTTGGGCCCCTTTCCCAGCGTATTTCTTGGGCTTCTGCGCTGTTCCTGGGAGAGACAGCGTTTTCACTGAGGAGGGTTTATTTGGTGGATTTTCGGAGGTGGAGCACTTGCTTCACGGTTTCTGGGTTTTGTCCGGAGGGTTGAGTAGAGATAGCCTTCCGATTTTCAGCTCATTCCGGTGTGGGGATCAGCCCCTAGTTCCAGTACATTGCAGCAGCAGTTTTCTACGGCAGTTTTCTCCAGCAGCTAGGACGCAGTCTCTGTGGTAGCCATTTCTTATTCTGAGAGGGTCTCCGCTTGCCTAGAGCAAGGATAGGTGCACTCATTCTGATTATCTCTTGTACCCATATATATGTATTCTCAGATTAATAAAATGGCTTAGCGTTCTGGTATTTTATGTGTATTGGTTCCATATTTTAGTTCCGGCATTTTGTTCTATATAGCTGCTTGTTGTTTTGCTGTGTATTACTGTTTATTTCCCGTTGGGGATACTACAGTGGTATCAGAGCATAGTTCTGGCTCAGCCTGTGGAGCTAGCTATCTATGGAAAATATGAGGATCACAATGCCTACATTCTTACCTGAAGAACCGAGACAGCGTGGTCATGTACCCTTTGAAGATTATTTCCGAGAATGGGAGTCCATGGGGGAAGACCTCAAAGCAATTTTGCCTTTCAAAGATTACTGTGAGCTCAGACTGGATGGAGTAGGAAGGTACAATGGTAACAGAGGAGTTTCTAGCATACAGAGTTCAGATTTGCAGCGTACTACTGGGAGATCACCTCTTCCCATGCATGAGGGATCCACTAGTCCCTGTGAGTCTAAGCCCAAGAGGACCGGAACGGTGAAAAAGGATAGTTTATTCTTTTTCAGATCCAGAAAAGATGCATCTACTGTTGAGAAGGTCAAGAAGGTTGAAGAAAAAGAAGAGGAAGTACCATGCACTTCCAATTCTAATCGAGAAGAAGAGATCACATCACCTCTTGAGGAGGCTTGTGAAAACGCTGTCCCACTCATGGATGAGCAGCCACATGCATCGACAGTTGGGGCAGCCAACACTTTTGAGGATGGGACTCTTGTAGATCAAGGGTCAAATCTCATTGCTACTATAGAGCAGCCTGGTTGCACTACGCTGTGCAACATGGAAACACTCAAGGAGGAATCGAACCATCATTCTCATGAGCCATTGTTGGATTGTACATTGCACTTGGAGGATGAGGGCACCCAGGATTGCAGGAAGTCTGAGGTTACACCTAGTGTGACACAGGATACCCCCTCATGGGAGACCTCCTTGGCCATGACGGTTGATGTGGTAGTGGAGAAGGTAGGGCCTACCTCAGTAGAGCCATCCATTGAGGTGATGACCGGAGTTATGTCCGAGTCTTCAGGTGGTCGCAGCACACGTCAAATGGGTGAGGCATTAGGAGATATATCCACCTTCGATGAGGCACTAGCAGGTACAGAGGTATTGGATGATGGTCGCATACAGCGGTATCATCGGCTTCGGACGGACCTTCGAGTTTTGAGAGGGAAGGCCACGTCAGTACGAGAGGCCATTTTGTTGCAGGACCAGGAGCTGGAGGGTATGAGAGTGACTTGTGCCAAGTCGGCGGCCAAGTTGGTCCGCATTGGGGAACGACTGGATTCCCTGATGGTACAATCAGAGGGCACGTTGGAGCGTCAGATCATTCCCCTTCAGGCATGCGTGGGTGGGACTA
Organism: Pinus albicaulis; assembly: GCA_034641835.2. Classification (NCBI taxonomy): domain Eukaryota; kingdom Viridiplantae; phylum Streptophyta; class Pinopsida; order Pinales; family Pinaceae; genus Pinus; species Pinus albicaulis. The sequence goes on along the minus strand of CM076578.1, from coordinate 1,735,439,679 downwards.
GCAGTGTTGTTGGGTCATCTCTTCCCGTTGGAGAGAGAGAGGCAGAGCCACCTAGTCAGATCTCATATGTTGACTTGGATAGCGGTATGAGACGATTAGAGTTGCACAGGGTACAGCATCCACATGTTGAGGTTGGATGGCGAGAGATTTTGAGTTGGTACTCGGTGGAGCGGGCTATGGAGATAGTGATGGATCCGAGTGTAGCTCAGCAGGATTTTCTATGCATGGGGAATACAGGAACCCCAGATTGGCATTGGGATCTAGGTGGGATCACCTACCGTTTCCCAGGCAGGTCGGCTGACTATGCCTTGGAGAGTATAGTTGGCCTAGTAGTAGAGCATGTGCAGTTTCGGTCAGCTCCAGTGGCCAACCAGTTTATGGGCAGACTCCCTAGGTTGTCTTGGCATGACATTCATACACGGGATCACGGGGTGGTCAACATACCTTGGCAGGAGCTTGTCGGAGGAGGTGGCATTGGCAGGCCACCAGATGGCACCTTGTATGAGGCCAAGGATTCTTCACCTTTGTGTGGGGCACAGAGGACGCAGTGGAGCCGAGCAGTGGTGGTAACACTACTGACACACAGGGAGATTCACTTCTCGGACCCCTTGAGGAGGATTTGGAGTGATGACCCTTTCGTCGGTAGGTATAGTGATGCGACGGTGGAGACGATGTTACCGATTGGTGGTAGTTCGACATGTAGGGGCATAGCTCTAGATCATCACATCCAAGGATGTGTGGGAGCCTCTAGCATTGAGCGGTGGATTGCCGGTGGACATGGAGTAGCATGGTGGTGTACCATAGTGTGTGGGACTGCATTGTAGAGTAGGAGTATCCTACATCACATTGAGAGCATGCGGGGAGTGACCGATGCCTGGACACAGTCAGGGCACGAGACGGTACAGGGTGCTACAGCAGTAGCACATGGTATCCAGCAGCATACCGAGGCATGTCTCAGTGTGCAGTGGCATGTTGAGGAGTATATGGATGATCAGTGGCATGCGAGGGCACACGGTACTGCACAGCAGGGTCTTAGAGCATTTCTTCCAGAGAGACTCATGGACAGGGACATCGGGCTTACCTTTGGTAGTAGTTCACCCAGGATCGATGGAGAGACAGAGGAGCGATACTTGGCGGTATCTGTGGGGACTCACACACCGGACTCGCTTCGACATCACTCACAGGTACAGCTGATTATGTTTTTGACCCTTGGCACTTTGGGCGTGAGCAGCAGGGTACGCGAGGTTCACCCTAGATATTTGGATGGCCCTCAGCACACTAGGCGAGAGACTTCTCAGCAGTGGCACTGGGTCAGTACGCTAGTTGACAGCCACAGTTTAGGGGATGAGATGATCCTCTGCAGTGGTGGCACATTAGTCATTGCTGAGCCTACGCTTGGGGAGCAGGTCATGAGGGAGACATGCATCGTTTTTCCTTCAGGGCATGTTGAGATCATGCATGAGCAGAGGGTATTGGGTTCAACAGAGGTAGCATCCCAGCATGCGTCTGGACTCCAGACATTGTATCGACACTTCATCGAGAGGGTGGATGGCATATTCGATGTAGATGAGGTGGCGGAGGTAGAACAGGAGGGCATTCCTTCTGTATACCCAGGTGAGGACTCTTTTTCATATGAGTCCATAGGATCTGTTGAGGACGCTTCTAGGGAGCGAGAGCAGCCATGCATGGATGGTGACAGTAGACCGGAGCTATATTCTAGTGTCCAAGGTGAGCAGTCATGGGACTCTGCGGGAGATACTCTGGGTGAAGAGTCACTTGTGACAATTCAGCTAGAGCAGCAGGTGATGGAGCCTCAGTCGACAGAGGAGGGCACTACTTACATCAGGTATGATATTCCTTTGAGAGAGAGCCAGATGGGCACTCACATCGAGTCTGTGGTGGATATGCAGCTAACCGCGGGGTCAGCCATTGAGGAGGAGCAGTCAGCTGCATTGACATCGAGTACGGTGACAGTTGTTGTAGATCCATATCCTCTGGAGGTGTTGGAGGTTGATGGGATTGTGATGCAGGGGGCTAGTAGACAGCAGGAGCTGTTGGATATGTTGGAGCATCCATCTTTGGGTCGATACTGGGATGACGCGCAGATAGATGTACTCGCAGTCAGCAGAGCTGCAGCGTTTTTAGTGGGTAGCACTCTCTAGGAGTACATCGATGGAGCTTGCAGCATACCTTGCCCACTTTTGCCCATTATAGAGAGAGGGGCTTCCTTCTACAGGCAGCTTCCATTGACAGACAGGGTAGAGCAGTGGGAGTTGATTACAGGCTGGCGGCAACATCCCAGGCATGTTCCATATACCGTTGTTGTTGCGACATCAGATTCTTCTTCTAGGATGGACTGGCAGGAGATCATGAGTTGGTACCCTCTAGATGGTATGGTATTCTTTGTAGGGAGCACAGTGGAGCAGGGGCCCTTGGACATAACAGAGGTTATAGATTCTAGCTAGCAGGGCGGCACAGGTCATCATTTCTTCAGCACTCCATCCCGATTTCAGGAGAGCAGGATCAACATGGGATTGAGTCACAACTTGGATTGGAGAGAGGTGATGAGTTGGTATGCAGTTGGAGGGGTAGCATATGCAACTACAGGTACAGCGCAGCAGGAGCCCAGGAGCATTGATGCTTATTGGTGGTCTTCACCTCTTAGAGCATTAGTCATAGCCAGAGGCAGTGCACAGTCCGAGCCGTGGGACTTGGGCGATTATTGGCCATGGTGGCGATGGGATCCGGGGGGATTATTGGTTGACTGGTACTGTGAGAGGCCAGTTTGGGATCCTGGCACTGAGATATCCCTTCGTATCAGGGTGATGCAGGCGACAGAGAGGTTTCAGTGGGACCCAGGCACATTTTGCAGTATCGGTAGGGAGCATCAGCTAGAGAGTAGGCTTGTTCAAGCGTTGCTTGAGGACAAGCAATTTTTGCCGATGAGGATGCCACTGGGGAGAGCGAGGAGACATTGCAGCATCCATCACTTCAGTTGCTTGAGGACAAGCAACGTTTTGCCGGGGGAGACTATAATATTCCTAATTAGCACCGCTAATTGGAATATTTGATTTTTGTATAGTTTTGCCGACTATAGTTTATTAATAAATAAAAGTGAGAAAAGGGGTCTAACTCACTTAAATAAAATAAAGTGTTTCCCTAGTAGATGCAACGTTGAAACTTAAGGGGGGAGCCAAGGGGGGGCCACACACCATGTGGAGGAGCCAATGAGAGAGAGGACGTTGGTTTTGGAGGGAAACCAATGCTATAAAAAGGGGAGGAGCCTCCTCATTTGGGCATTATTGATATGTTGATGATTTGAGAGCTAGACTTCTGTCTACTTCAGCACGCCGGTTGTTTAGTCGGTCTGCAGCACTGTTTAGTGCGAACTGAGTGTCTCCGGTCGGAGATCTCGCCCTTGGCTCCGGGGGACTTCGAGTGCCTGCTCGAGCAAGGTATTTCCTTCAGTTTCTGTAGGTGATTTGCAGAGGATTTTGGGTGGATGTTTGCAGAGGAGTTGGCCCCTTGGAGGGACTGCGCAGTCCAGGAGAGAGGACGCAGTTTCAGCAGGGAGGACGCAGTCATTGTTGTGCAGCGCTGTTGTGAGGTGATTTGGTGGTGGTTTCAGCGTCTTTCAGCATTGGGAGATTGTTGTTTCAGCCAGAGATTTTGCAAGAGAGTTTTGGGCCCCTTTTCCCAGCGTTTTCCTTGGGCTTCTGCGCTGTTCCTGGGAGAGACAGCGTTTTCACTGAGGAGGGTTTATTTGGTGGATTTCCGGAGGTGGAGCACTTGCTTCACGGTTTTTGGGTTTTGTCTGGAGGGTTGAGTACAGATAGCCTTCCGATTTTCAGCTCATTCCGGTGTGGGGGATCAGCCCCTAGTTCCAGTACATTGCAGCAGCAGTTTTCTACGGCAGTTTTCTCCAGCAGCTAGGACGCAGTCTCTGTTGTAGCCATTTCTTATTCTGAGAGGGTCTCCACTTGCCTAGAGCAAGGATAGGTGCACTCATTCTGATTTTCTCTTGTACCCATATATATGTATTCTCAGATTAATAAAATGGCTTAGCGTTCTGGTATTTTATGTGTACTTGTTCCATATTCTACTTCCGGCATTTTGTTCTATATAGCTGCTTGTTGTTTTGCTGTGTATTACTGTTTATTTCCCGTTGGGGATATTACATTTGGAATGCTGTTGTCCAAGCCTCCCTACAAAGTTTGAGACTTGGAACACTTCCGGATGTTACAAAAATCAACACTCCCTCTTAGAGAGGAAGGTGTTCCGACAATATGCCTGTTGCATATTGCTATGATTCTGAAGCACCCTCTATGTTGCTGCCCCTTGTATTGTTGCCTTTGACACTGCCACTATCACTTGCTGCATTACTGATTCCTCCATTCCTGCTACTGGAAGGGATTCTTCATCATCCCCATCTTCTCTCTAAAGTAGACAAACTTTGTCTTTCCCAGAGCCTTGGTGAGGATGTCTGCCACCTGTTATCATGTTGGAGTGCACTGCAACTAAAAAGCTCTGCATTGTACCCAGTCCCTGATGAAGTGGCACTAGATGTCAATATGTTTTGACCTATCATGAAACACAGGATTTTCAGAGAGCTTTATACAACTTTGATTATCACATAAAATGTTGGTCGCTTCCATTTTCTCCTTGAGTAGATTTAATAAAAGTTTCCTAAGCCATACGGCTTCGCACGAAGTTGTGCTATCTGCCATATACTCTGCTTTTGCTGAGCTTAGTCCCACAGACTTCTGTTTCCTACTGCACCAGGAATTCATTCGTGATCCCAGACTGAAACAGTACCCACTGGTACTCTTTCGATCAACTAAACTTCCAGCTCAATCTGCATTAGTAAAACCACTCAACCTGACATCATTGTCATGGGTGTACTTCAATCCAAGCTTGGTTTTTCCTCTAAGGTACTTGAGAACATGTTTAGATGTTTCCCAATGTGCCCTCTTTGGTTCTAACATGAACTGACTTAGGGTATTAATAGCATAACAAATGTCTGACCTTGTATTTACCAGATACATCAATGACCCTATGAGTTGTTTGTACAGTGTAGGATCAACTTCATCATCATCGGACGTGTCGATTTTCCTCCAGTTGGTAATCATTGGAGTGGTCATGTGTCTACAATCCTCCATCTAAAATCTCTTCAGAATCTCTATAGTGTATCTTCCTTGATGAAGGAAGATCTCCCCATTCTGCTGCCAAACTTCCAACCCCAAAAAATAGTGCATCCGTCCCAGATCCTTCATGTCAAACTCTTCAGCTAAATTCTTCTTGCAATCTGTGATGAGCCTTGATGATCCTATCAAGAATAGATCATCCACATACAATACAAGTATCAATGGCTCACCCCCTACTCTTAGATAGTAGAGATTGGGATCTGCATCACTCTTGACAAATCCCATCTTCTGTAGATAGTTGTCAATCCGACCATACCAAGCTCTGGGAGCTTGCTTCAGTCCATATAATGCTTTCTTCAATCTGCACACATTATTTTTCTGATCACGTGTCTCAAAGCCCTCTGGTTGTTCTATATACACTTCTTATTCTATCACACCATCCAAGAATGTCGTCTTGACATCCATCTGGTGAATTTCCCATCTCATCTGCGCAGCAAGGGATATCACGGACCTGATAGATGTGTATCTGGCTACCGGGGCAAAGGTTTCTTCATGGTCTATTCCTTTTTCTGAGCATACCCCTTAGCCACAAACTTGGCTTTAAATTTCTCGATGTTGTCGTCTGCAGCATGCTTGATCTTGTAGAACCACCCGGATCCTACAACAGATGTCTTGTTGTTTGGGGAATATTTCCCAGGCATCATTTGTCATGATGGAACTGTCCTCTTCTACCATTGCATCAACCCATACCTGGTGCTGAGCAGCTTCCCGGAAACTGGAGGGTTCTCTAACTTGAGCAACCAAGGCTTGATACCTCTCAGGTTGCTTACGCTGTCTCTTCTCATTCTGGGGATTGAAGACAAAACCCTCTGCATCCTTCAGAATCTGCTGAAGTTCCCTGCTTGTTCTTCCACTGGTTGTGGGTGGATTTACCAACTCTCCTTCTTACAAATCCTCAGGAGACTCATCCTTTGGATCACTATGCCTTGGAGAGGCAACTGAATTTTCTGCTGCTGGTTGTTGGGGCTGGACCAGAGGCTCTTCCTCTGACTATGTAGTAGAAGGCAATTCTCGTGATCTTTTGAAGGCTTTCTCCTCCATAGATTTCACATTTCTTCGCACCACTACTTTCCTGCTCTCAGGAATGTAGATGCGATAAGCCTTTGCATTCTCTTTGTCTCCTACTAAATACCCCCTTTCAGCGGTCATCTCCAACTTCTTCCTCTTCTCACTAGGTACATGACAATAACTATATTGCCGAAGATCCTAAAGTGACTCACTTCGGGCTTGCGGCCAGTGAAGACACTTTCTGGTGTGATCTTTCCTAGTGCGGTGTGAGGAGTTCTGTTCTGAATGTAGACAGTTGTATTACACACTTTAGCCCATAGGAATTTGGGCATGTCTTGGTCATCCAACATAGCTCTGGTTACTTCAACAATAGTCCAGTTCTTCCTTTCTGCCACTCCATTCTGTTCCGGATTGTATGGAGTTGTCCATTCTCTTTTGATTCCTTCCCTTGCGCAGAATCCAGTGAATTATTTATCTATGTATTCACCTCCATTATATGATCGCAATACCTTGATCCGCTTCCCTGTCAGATTTTCCACCAGAGCTTTGAACTCTTTAAATCGACCAAAGACTTCATCCTTGGTCTTCAAGAAGTAGATCCAGGTTTTCCTGGAATGGTCATCAATGAAGGTGACGAAATATTCAGCACCACTAAGAGCTCTCATGGACATCGGTCCGCAGATATCTGAGTGTATTAGATCCAACACACCCTTGGCCCTATTGTTGCTTCTTTGATATGTTGCCTTGGCATATTTCCCCAATACGCACCCTTTGCAGACATCATCCCGCTTGGTGCTCAGTTCTGGAACATCTGTGACAGTCTTCTGGAGAGTTCTCAACGCCCCATGATGCAAGTGCCCCATTCTTCTGTGCCATAGCTCATTCAGATCTGTTTCATCTGTGCTACCAACCAGTGCCATTGGGAAATCAAGCTACAGTTTTTACAGCTTGTTGCTTCTTACCCCGATTTGTGCCTTCTTCTTCCAACTGGGGTGCTTGACGTAGACTCTATTGCCAATAAAGTAGATGTCATATCCTCGATTTTGAAGCTCTGACACTGAGAGTAGATTTATCCCCAAACCCGGCACATGGAGTACATTAGTGGCCCGGACTCTGTTCCCTGCCTCGGTCTGAAAAACTATGGTACCTTTCCCAATGGGAGTGCACTTCGCTTTATTACTAATGGTTATTTTGAAATTCATCTGCTCTTCTTGGTAGTCGAAAAAACAGTCTCATACTCCTGTCATGTGAGCAGAGGCTCCACTGTCAATATACCATACATCTGAGGACGTAGTGCTTGATACACAAGCAAAATCTTCCTCTAATCTGGATGCCAATACAGATACATCGTGATCCATCTGTTCTATCGTGCTTCTTCCCCCTCCTGGAGGACTACGTGAATCCTTCTATGCTGTTGCCTTGGAGAACTGCGTAGATCTTCTTTCACTTGTAGATGCCTCCTCTCTGTTATTCATCTTTGCCTCTGATACCATGTGAAAATTTAGAACCAGTTGCAGTGATAGATTTATTTCTCCTACTTATTATTTCAGTAAGTTATTATTCAGAAATCTTCTGGAAAATATAGAAATAAATACTACTGCAACACTCACAATTATATATGCAGAGAAATAAATAGTAGAGAACATAAGCACAAGAATCAATCACATGTACACAATTATTTTTGGACAATTGTCCCCGGAAAAACCCAATGTGGGAAAAGCGGTGCAGCAGATGAGGGTTTTACTAATTCTTCATCAAATGATATCTTTACAGGGAAAATATTCGGCAGATAAATTCTGAACCACCTGAGGCTGAATATCTAGCTTACTCGAACAAATTTTTGATACCCAGAACAACCCCTACAGCCTATGCGTTAGTATGCGTGATTCTCTGCGTAGTCCTAGAGCTAGACTGCACGAATCTGCGTGGAGACTATGTGGGGTTTCTGCGTTGTAGCCTCAAGCTACCTTCAGTGACCCACTGCTGCTCTCTGACCCTTATCTTGATCACTTTGACCTCCTCCTGCTTCCGCAACTTCTCGCCCTGCAACTCTCCCACTGAGATAGAATTCTACATCAGAATGGATCTCCTTCAGGTACTGAGTGTGTGCCCGACTTGTCTTCCAAGTGACCCTCAAGACTTCTTTTATAATCTTCCTGTTAGAGAACCAACGGCCCAGATTAAAAGATTAATCAATGGCTAATATTAAATCTTGACTTGATCCATGTTTTCTAGAAGATTCACACTTTGACTTATTAATGCCCTTTAATTATTTCCTTTTCCTAAGTTTGGACTTAGGGTCTCCATTAAAATAATTAATTATTTTAATAAGTCTTGAATCGAGTGGAATTTCCACAAGCAATTTCTGGGTTCTTTGGAATGCTGCTGTCCAAGCCTCCCTGCAAAGTTTGAGACTTGGAACACTTCTGGATGCTATAAAAATCAACAGAGTTTCTGGGTTCTTTGGAATGCTGCTATCCAAGCCTACCTGCAAAGTTTGAGACTTGGAACACTTCTGGATGCTACAAAAATCAACAGAGGGCAGGGTGATGCAGTCTTACACTATCTCCACACAGGGCCACGTGCTTACTGCGCAGAGGCAGCGCAGGGATTGTCTAAAGCCAACCAGGGTGATGCAGATCTAGATCTGTCTGATTCAGAAGTGCCTGAAGCAGAGATGTAGAACTTCAGAAGGTGCTCGTGGGGTTAAATTTCTTAAGTTTTCATAATTTTAGCCTAAGCACTAGTGACAAAGAGCGGGAGGAGATCAGCTTCTTAGAGAGTTTCTAGCCAAAGAAACTTGCAGTTCGATCAGAGGATCGAAGAGACCTAATTCATTGTTGATTTGGCAGATTTCCAAGGAGGGAAATCAATTTTCAGAGGGAGCAGAGGTTGCCCATTTTGCAAAGAACCCTAGATCCAAATCTCTAGCAGAAAGAAGAGGAGCTCTGACAGATTTCTGAGCAGATGGCTCCTCATGGACTGCGTGATCAGGATAGATTAGATGGCCTATCCAACTTTGCAGTTTAGAAGGCTAGAATCTTGATAGTCCTAGAGGAATATCATGTAAGAGATGATGCAGAACGAGTTCTGGCCACACTGACCAATGTAGATCTCCTAAGGAAGCATAATGAAGCCGTTGGACATGCTAAGTGACTGATAAAGGATGGAGTTAAGGACCATGTTGTCCCACATATAGCTGAGAAGAAGAAAGCTAATGAGATGTGGAAGGCCTTAACATCCCTATATGAGAGTAAGTCAGTCCAGAGGAATATGCTTCTGGAGACTCGTATGCGGTCATTCATGATGACCAAGGGGGAAGACATGGAACATTTTCTCTTCAGATTACAGTCGATCAGAGACTAGTTGAATACCACGGGTGCAAAGGTGGAGGATGATGTGATGGTCACAACTGCTCTCAATGCGGTCACAGATGAGTGGGAAGCCTTTGTCCAAAGTATCTTGGGTAGAGCGGACCTTCCTGACTAGGACAACTTGTGGGCAATCATGCGTCAAGAAGAACTCCACAGATTCACCAAGAAGCAATATAACATGGAATCGAGTAAGGTGAAGAAGGAAGATGAAGAAGATGTTGCCTTGGCATCAAAGAAGCACCAAGGGAAGAAGAAGCAGTATCTGTCAAAGATCAAGTGCTTCCAGTGTGGCGAACTAGGACATTTCGCCAGCAATTGTCCTCAGAAGAAAAAGGATGAGGAAACCTCTTCTTCCAAGTCTGTTGTGGCGGATGATGGGTCAGAAGATGATGCAACCATGAGCGCTCATGAACCATGAAAGTGGGGTGACATGGATCTGTAGAGAAGCTACAAAATGGAGGCGGGATCCTTGAGCAGCTCATCTCTTGGATCACATTCGAGCTACGGGAGCCTTAAGACAGTAGCGGAACAAGTGGATAAATGGGTGCAAAGATCACAGATGAAGCAGGGGCAGATCTGAAGGCTGGAAGGAGAAACGCAGTGCAGATGCAGCAGTAGCGTAGAGGCAGCAGCAACATAGGGGCTGATGTGACTTTAGCAGAGCTGCAGCAACGTGTAGGCTTCAGGAGGACAGTGCAGTGCAGCAACAACGTGAGAGATTTCAGCACAAGGGGTTGATGTGACTTCAGCAGTGCAGAGGAAGTCTACTTACGCAGTGCAGAGTTGTAGTTGTGCATCATTCTCCATATGACAACACAGATCAGCAACCGATGGAGCTTCAGTGATGAGGTTGCAGCCCAATTGACTTGTCTGTCAAATATTGGGCAGGAGATTTAGTTTTCTCTCTCACCAACTGAAGATGCAGGGCAACAGATGGCAGCACAGATGCAACAAATTGAGAGGGAGCTGCAATATAGATGTGGTAGTGGCGGTGACAACATCATGGGCAGCAATACAGAATGGAAACAACAGTGCAGTGTTGAAGGGCAGCAGACTCAACATCAACAACACAAAAACCAGTGCCCATAATCTTGTGATACATGTTGTGATGTATGGCTAGAGCACACTTCGTGCTGAGATGGAATGTTGATATTTTGTGTATTGGGGTAGCATTAGATGTGCTCTAGCTCCCAAAATTTGTGGAGGGACTGGAGTACACATGATCTACAAGACCCAGAAAGGGATTTGGGAAATTTCATCTGGTTTGGGATATATTTAATTAATTAATTATTTTAATGTATTTCCTGAGTCTAAACTTAGGAAAATTAAATAATTAAAGTTAGTTAAATTAAACATGTGATGAAATTGCCTCAAGTCACACGGATCAAGCTTTCTTTTAATCTTAGCCATTTATTCAAGATCTGAACATGTTCGCTGGTTTCCAAATGAGAAAAGTATAAAGGAAAGGCTTGGGGTCATTTGTAAAGACACGCACAGAGGCAGAGCACTAAAGCTAAGCTAAGATTCTAGGAAAGGGTTTGCTAAGAATTCTCAGAAGTGTTTCAGCTGCAGAGAGGGGAGTTTAGGCAAAGGGGATGGTCTGATCTCAGTGCCTAGAATCAGCAAGAGGCAGAGAGCAGCTTCCAGACGCAGCGCAAAGGAGCAGCAGCAGCATAAAGGGCAGCAACTATGCAGCGTAGGGGCAGCTTCAGCTACGCAGTCTCTCCTGGGGCAGCGTTGGGCAACAGGAGACCCTCAGGGGTTACGCAGAGACCCTCACGGGTCGCATAGGGTCTGTGTCACCCATTATGGGGTTACAGATCCCTCTTCAGGCTAGCGTAGAGGGACGCATAGGCTATAGAGGTTGACGCAGGGGCTTCAAGGTTAGCGCAGGGGTTTCTAGGGCCAAGATCTGGCTGAGTCATGTATATCCCATTTGAGGGTGTGGATCAGTCAATATTTTGGCTTCAGAACAACAGATGAGCTGCAAATTTGTATTTTCTCTGTCGGGTTTTCCAGATCTGGAACCCATATTTGTTGTATTCAAAAAACTCTTAATAATAAAACCCTCCAGCAACCCGCAGACCAGTTTTCCCGCATTGGGTTTTTTCGGGGAATATTGTCCAGAAAATCCTTATGTCACTTTGTCTATGTGTGCATGTACTTTTTCTAGATCTAAATTGGTGAAAGTCTGTTATGTGTTTGCTTCGATATTAATCTGAATTTTCAGCTTAATAACTTAATTAAGTAGGAAAAGCATAACCAGATCTAACAGTAGATTTCTGCATTAGTAACATTTAGAAATTTACACAGATAAAAAGTAAAGGGGACAAGGAGCATTCTTGCCATAGACCTCTACCAGCCTGAATTTTTTTCAAAGGAAAACCATCAATCTAAACAACAAAAGAAGAAGAGGATACAAAAGCTATAATCCAAGCGATACTCTCCATAGAGAGACCAAATTAAAAAGGATCATACGCAGGAAGGTCCAGTCGATACAAGTGTAAGCCTTATGGAGGTAAATCTTCATAATAATAGCATCTTGTTGCTTGGTGTGAATAGAATGTAAGCATTCCTATGTGGTGGTTACAACATCATATATCTGATGGCCAACCAGGAAGCCAAATTGCTCCATAGTGATATAGGAAGATAGTACCTACTTGATTCTCCCAACAATAATTTTAGAGATTAGCTTGTAAGTTTTATTGCACAACAAGATCAACTGAAAATCATAGAAAGAGATAGGATGTGATGATTTAAGGATCAAGGCAATGAAGGTGGAATTAATTCCTCCCGAGATCGTGCCATGAACACAAGACTCTTCAACCAAATTGAGAAGATCCAAACCAACTAGATCGAAAAAATGCAGGCAGAACTCCACCATCCAACCATCCGGGCCCAGACTCTTATCCTTAGAAAAGGATTTAAGAAAGCCAAAATTTCGTTGTGGGTGAAAGGCCTAAACGAAGAAACATTAGAGTCCACCGAGAACATAACAGGAAATTCTTGACACCCCAAATCATATCGGCATAGTCAACTCCGCTGCGGGCTAAGTGTAAATATTTGAAGTACTTAATTGCTTCCTGATGAATATCCCGAGTGGAGTGTATTCGACCACCCTCAGTCGATTCCAAATCCCGGATAGAATTGATCTTCTGCTTGTGATTAGAAAAGTAATGGAAAAAATTGGTGTTTTGATCACCTTCACGAATCCATATGACCTCGCTTTTAAGACGCCAAGTAGCCTCATGGAAATTGAGAATGTGCCTTTTTTCCAACTCTAGATCCTTCATTTTTAATAGATGTTCCTCCAAAGGGGTGACATTGTCCATAAGAGAGCCAAGGGATTCCATCTCATCCAAACTCTATTCCAACTCCCTTTTTTTTAACTTTTATTGTTGTTCCAATTCGCAGATGAACCATTTGAGAGAATTAGGTTTTTGCATAAGCGTGTCCATAGCTAACAGATTATCCTGATAGGCACCCATCGGCCAATTATCTTTCACAAGGGCTAAGAAGGATTCTTCCTACAACCACATCCTATTAATTTTGAAAGGGATGCCAAATCGAGAAGCCTCCCCTCTCCATTGCAGAATGATCAACAAATGTTCCAAAATCTTACACTGCTCCACCCATGACCTACAGTTTCCAAAAAGTTCCAAAACCTTATCATGGACTAGGAATTTGTCAAGTCGCTTGGCTATATGATTAGAGCTCGAACAATCTATAAAGAAAGGGGCCAAGTGGTTCGGATCTGCTATGAAGACTCCACAATCACCAGAAGAAAGAGTAACATTAAAATCACCAACTATAAGAAGGGATACAATCTGCAAGATACCACAATCTTCCATCCGGTCCCAAAATGCCTGCTGCTCACGACATTGAGCATACAAATTTAGAAGATGTATTCGAGATGAATAACCCCTGATAAAGCCAGTAAGAAGAATACCTGCAAAACATTTGAAAGCAGAGACATTCACCCAATGAGGATTCCATAGAACCACCATACCACTAGATAATCCACAAGAATCAGTAGTAGAAAGATACCAACTTAGACGAATGGATCAAAAATATGCAATGGCCTTCTCTTTTGTGGCCATAGTTTCCTGTATAAAGATGAAAAGGGTTGAACCGAGTCGGAAAAAAACTTTAACGAGGATTTTTTATAGGAATCCCCCAAACCCCAGATGTTGAGAGAAAGAAGTTTCACCTAGTCAACCCTAGTCACGGGCACTAAGTCTCTAAGGGCCCTAGAGTCACCAAAAAATATAATGGGAATGTCCCGAAGGGTGCCATCAAGAGCAGCAGACAGGGATTTTGTATGGGGCTTCCCTCATAAATGTTTACTCCCTCTTCCACCCTTCCGAAAAATAGTAATATTGATCGTCAATCCAAGGCTAATGATTGGAGACTTGTGTATAACATTCACCTTGTGAATGGAGAGCGCTTGAAGATCCATGACAAGATTTCTCATGGGGAGATCTATATCGCTTCCCACCGAGTTATGAGGGGAAGAATTCATAAAAAATGCATCCGTCCAAGTGGAAATCTGAGAATAACTAGGTCTAGGGGCATCCAACGAGGTTGTTGAGATTCAACAAGATGATGAGCTTAGTGAAAAGAGCCGCCTTCACTAAGTGGGCCGGCAGGCTATTTTTGGCGCAAAGTCTATTTTTAGACATGTCGATCATATTCTATGAGTTGCAGGATGCTATTTGTGGATGGTTGGTCAAGTTGGAAAAATAGATGGACTTCTTTTTTTAGACATATTGGGCGGAATCTATTTTTAGATTGCCAGTCTAAAAATAGATATGTCGAATATTATTAGCTCTTAATAATATTTGGACTCTAAACATTATCTTATTCTCTTGGAGCACTTCAATTAAGTGCACAGATGTGGCACAATAGCTGACAGAAGGAATTACGCTATTCCTGAGGGTTTACTGGAGCTAATGCATGAGGACTTCAGTTAGAACTCATGTGACAGAGTTTGGTGGAGTTCTAGAGGTAGTTGGTGGAGTTGTATTCAGTTTAACTCAGTTAGACTCAGTTGAGCTAGTTGTATCTAGTCTAACTGATTGATACACTAGTGAGAGTGGTGTGAATTAATTAGTTAATTAATTCACTAATTCACTAAATAATAACTCATTAATCAACTGAAGAATACATCAGTTAACTACAGTGCATGGCAGTTTCAGTGGAGACCAGTGGAGAGGTAGGTGAAAGAGCAAGTGTGACTATCAGTTGTGACTATAGTGATGCTGGAGCATGATGCATGGATCGCATCCAACACTCATGGAGATGCCAATGAGAATTGGCGCAGAATGCGGTAATTCGAGTTCATTCGTAGCCATTCTTCAAATAGGATTGCGCAAGAGAGGTAGGCTAACAGTGGCGAAGGTTCCGTGCATACGGATTTGCTAGACTGTGACCTCGATTAGTGTTGTGCGATTGTATTGTACTGAGAGCTTGACATGTTCAGCTTTGTATGAGGATTGTTACATGATCTCTATGACATATATTATATACAGATAGTTTGGGTTTTTAGCTTCAGGCTTTCCCGTTAAACAGTTGTGTTAATGTGTGTGAATTTTTATGGTTTCATATGTGCATTGCAATTGATTTAATTTCCACATGTGATGATCAATAGTGGAATAGATTCTGTATTGTGCATGGAGTCGAATAGTGTGTGATCAGGATAATCTTGGATATATAACACATTAGTTATATAATTTCTACATGGTATTAGAGGGATATTGATCAGAGCAGATTGCAATTATTGAAGCGATTGAGTTTTGTGCTGGTGGAATTCGAATCTGTTGCAGTGTTTTCTTAGTGTCGAAGTTGAGCATTCATTGAAATGTTTTTCAACGGATTGCGATTGAAGTATTCCCTTGAGGGCAACTCGAATTATATTGCATGGAAGGATAGGATGGAGGCGGTGCTGGATGATAATGGGTTGAAGGAGTTCATAGATGCAGAAATTCCAAAACTTGCTTCTAGCGATGTAGTCGCACTTGACGCATGGAAAAAGAAGACAGTAAAATGTCGAAGGATTCTGTTGCAAGGTGTGAGGGATCACATAGTTTCCAGCCTTCATGGTAAAGCTAGTCCATTCTTGACATGGAAAGCTTTGATAGATTTGTTCCAAAGCAGAAGCGACCAGAGGAAGTTGGCGCTTAAAGACAAGCTCAAAAAAATAAAAATGGAGAAAGGCGAAAGTATACCCAAGTACCTCACGAAGTTTGTCCAGTGTAGGGATGAGCTGGGAAGTGTGGGGGTTACTGTAGATGAAGAGGACTTGGTGAGCTTGGCTCTCCTTAGGCTTCCGAAGAGTTGGCATAGCTACGAGGACTCTGTCAATGGTCGGGAGAAACTACCAGGATGAGAGCGACTTTGGTCGGATCTTGTGCAGGAGGAGATAGGCGGGGTACCAGGGATGGATCTTCATCGAAGAATGAAGATGAAGAAAATTGCGCTTTGGCTGCCAAAGCAAGGAAAGGGAAGGGAAAGAAAAATCCTTCTCAATCCGGTGCGAAAGGCAAGCAGGACATGTCCAAGGTTAAGTGCTTTCACTGTCACCAACACGGACATTACGCCACTAATTGTCCACAAAAGAAGAAAAATAAGCAGGTTGCTGGATCTGCAGCTGGAGAGGCCTTAGCCTCGCAGTTTGAGCTAGATTTTTCGCTGATTGCATGCTTGGTTTCAAGTGTGATGGGATCAATGTGGTTTCTTGATAGTGGTGTGTCTTTCCATATGATCGGAGACACAGATTTGTTTAGTGATCTGGATGAAAAGGATCTTGGAGTGCACATCGAGATGGGTGATGATGGTAGATAAAGTGCGACTGGTATCGGGACCATTTCCTTTGAGAGGGAGTCTGGTAAACATTTCATATTGAAGGATGTCATGCATGTTCCAGGATTGAAGAAGAATCTGATCTCTGTGGCGATGTTGGAAGACAAGGGATATGATGTTGTCTTTAGTGAGAGAAAGGCTTTCCTGCGTAATAAGGCAACTGGTGAAACTCGGAGGATAGGGGTTCGAGTTAAGAACCTTTATCAATTGCAGGTAGATGGCTGCGCAACAATGGCAGGCAAAGCAGAAGGAGTGGTGAGGCGGGATGAGGGCGAATTGTGGCACAGGAGATTGGGCCATCTTCACCATGGCACTTTGAAAATTTTGCAGCAGATTTCTACTGGGTTTCCCAAGGGTACACTTGCGCAGTCAGATCAATGCAAGGGATGTACTTTGGGAAAATTTGTGAAGACCACCTTTCATGAGAAGGATAGTCGCGCCACGACGATCCTTGAGAGAATTCACACAGACGTGTGTGGACCTTTTTTAGTAGCTTCGACAGCAAAGCACATGTATTATGTGATATTTGTTGATGACTTTTCTCTTAAGTGCTGGATCTTCTTCATGCAGAAGAAGAGCGAGACATACTCAAAGTTCTATGAGTTCAAGGCACTGGTTGAGAAAGAGTCGGGGAAGCTGTTGAAGGCTCTAAGGAGCGATAATGGTGTTGAATTCATCTCTGGCGAATTCAAAGACTTTTGCAGCGCAGAAGGAATTTGAAGAGAGCTCATAGTGCCTCATAACCCACAGCAGAATGGGGTTGCGGAGAGAAAGAACAGAACAATCGTGGGTGCTGCACGGGTGATGTTGCATGATCAGGGCCTTCCCATACACTTGTGAGCTGAGGCATGCAACACTGCGGTTTATGTGCAAAACCGTTGTCCTCATAGAGTACTTGGCATGAGTACACCTGAAGAGGCGTTTTCTGGTAAGAAGCCTGATATTTCTCATTTGAAGATTTTTGGCTCACTTGTTTACATTCATGTGATGAAGGATGCCAGGAAGAAGCTGGAGCTGACCGCAGAGGTTGGGATATTTGTGGGGTACACAGAAACACCCCACAATTATCGTGTGTATTTTCCAGACAGTCGGATGACTGTTGTGCGACGGGATATCAAATTTCATGAGGAGAAAGCCATGAAGTTGTCGCTTGAGAGGGAGCTACACTTGCATGCAGATGAGGAGCTACTAGTTCCTAAAGATGAGCCTCAGGATGTGGATCAGCCACAAGAGGAGGTTCATGGAGTGGAAGAAACCACTCATGCAGTGCCAAACATCAGAGGGCGGAAGCGCACTACAGAAGCTAAGCGACTGAATCTTGATGCAGCGCAGAATGTAGGAGCACCTACATCACAGCGCAGACAGAGACAGTCACCTGACCGATATACTAGATACATGGCTTTGATGAGTAAGTGTATCGTGACAGAGCCATCCTCTTTCGAGGAAGCTTTGGAGGACCCTACATGGGTAGATGCCATGGTGGAAGAGTATGATTCGATTGTCAGAAACAGTGCATGGGAGATTGTCCCTAGGCCGGAAGGGAAATCAGTGGTAGGTTCGAGATGGATCTACAAAGTGAAGCAAGTTGCTGACGGGAGCGTCGAGAAGTACAAGGCAAGATTTTTTGCCTGGGGCTTCTCACAGATCGAGGGGATTGACTATGAAGAAACCTTCGCACCTGTCGCAAGGTATTCTTCCATACGAAGCATCCTTGCTCTCTCAGCGCAGATGGGTTGGCACATTCATTAGATGGATGTGAAGACTGCGTTCCTCAACGGAGTCATTGAGGAGGAGGTGTACATAGAGCAGCCTGAAGGTTTCGAAATCTTCAGCAGTGAGTCGCATGTGTGCAGGCTTAAAAGAGCGTTGTATGGGCTGAAACAAGCACATTGTGCTTGGTACACACGGATAGACAGTTATTTCACCGAACTTGGTTTTACCAAGAGTGAGGCGGATCCCAACCTGTACCAGATTGTGGTTGACGGTAAGTTGTTGATCATTGTACTTTATGTAGATAATTTGATACTAACGGGTGATGAATTGTTGATACACTCATGCAAGGCAGATCTTGCAAAGGAGTTTGAGATGAAGGACTTGGGCCTCCTTCATTATTTCCTGGGATTGGAAATTTGGCAGTGGAAGGGTGGACTATTTGTGTCTCAAGGCAAGTATGCCCGGGAGATACTGGAGAAGTTCAACATGCAAGGCTGCAACCCTATCGACACTCCTCTTCCTGGTGGTTGGAGGAAAGAGGATGCTACATCGGCAGAAGTAGTGGATGCCACTGTTTATCGACAGTTGGTTGGTTCGCTCATGTATTTGGTCAATACACAACCGGACATATGCTATGCTGTTAACCAGCTTTCACAAGCTATGGTTAAGCCTACCAAGCTCTTTTGGAAGGCAGGCAAGCATGTCCTGAGGTATCTCAGGGGCACATCTGGATATGGACTATGGTACAGACAGTCGGATGAGGTGAGGCTGCATGGCTTCACGGATGCAAATTGGGCAGGGAGCCCAACGGATAGAAAGAGCACATCTGGAGGGATTTTCAGTATCGGGTCTACAGCAATTTCTTGGTACAGCAGGAAACAGAGATCTGTGGCACTCAATTCAGCGGAGGCCGAGTACATGGCCGCAAGTTTGGCTGCATGCGAGGCTATATGGATGAGGAAGATCCTGGTCGGGTTGTTCGGTTCACACTTAGATCCTATTGTGATATATTGTGATAATCAGAGTTGCATTAAACTCTCGGTTAATCCAGTATTTCATGATAGATCTAAACATATTGACATCTGGTACCATCATATCAGAGATTGTGTGCAGCGGAAGATCATGTTACTATCTTACATTCCTACGGAGGATTAGGATGTTGATATTCTGACGAAGGCACTCACCAGGAGCAAATTTGAATACCATAGAGACTAGATCAGGGTGGTAGATAATTCCTATCTTGTTGAGAGGGAGTGTTGAGATTCAACAAGATGATGAGCTTAGTGAAAAGAGTCGCCTTCACTAAGTGGGCCGGCAGGCTATTTTTGGCGCAAAGTCTATTTTTAGACATGTCGATCATATTCTATGAGTTGCAGGATGCTATTTGTGGATGGTTGGTCAAGTTGGAAAAATAGATGGACTTCTATTTTTAGACATATTAGGTGGAATCTATTTTTAGATTGCCAGTCTAAAAATAGATATGTCGAATATTATTAGCTCTTAATAATATTTGGACTCTAAACATTATCTTATTCTCTTGGAGCACTTCAGTTAAGTGCACAGATATGGCACAGTAGCTGACAGAAGGAATTACGCTATTCCTGAGGGTTTACTGGAGCTAATGCATGAGGACTTCAGTTAGAACTCATGTGACAGAGTTTGGTGGAGTTCTAGAGGTAGTTGGTGGAGTTGTATTCAGTTTAATTCAGTTAGACTCAGTTGAGCTAGTTGTCTCTAGTCTAACTGATTGATACACTAGTGAGAGTGGTGTGAATTAATTAGTTAATTAATTCACTAAATAATAATTCATTAATCAACTGAAGAATACATCAATTAACTATAGTGCATGGCAGTTTCAGTGGAGACCAATGGAGAGGTAGGTGAAAGAGCAAGTGTGACTATTAGTTGTGACTATAGTGATGCATGGATTGCATCCAACACTCAGTGGAGATGCCAATGAGGATTGCGCAGTGCAAGCCAGGTGGATTTGAGTTCATTCAGAGCCATTCTTCAGCAGGGATTGTGCAGTAGAGGTAGGCTAGCAGGTGGCGAAGGTCGGTGCATGGATTTGCTAGATCAGACCTGATTAGTGTGTAGCGATTGTATTGTATTGTACTGAGAGCTTGACATGTTCAGCGTTGTATGAGGATTGTTACATGATCTCTATGACATATATTATATACAGATAGTTGGGTTTTTTAGCTTCAGGCTTTCCTGTTAAACAGTTGTGTTAATGTGTGTGAATTTTTATGGTTTCTTGTGTGCATTGCAATTGATTTAATTTCCGCATGTGATGATCAATAGTGGAATAGATTATGTATTGTGCATGAAGTCAAATAGTGTGTGATCAGGAGAATCTTGGATATATAACGCATTAGTTATATAATTTCTACAGAGGTGGCATTCGGGGGAAGGGAAACACCCCAAATATGAGGGGTCAAGATGGGGCCATGAGGACCCTATGTAGCAGAATTCGAGGGTTCATAAGGAAAAGGAGCACCCAAGGAAAACATTGAGGGACTGGATGAAGAATTGAGTAAAGAAGAAGAGTGACATGCAACGGGCTTGGTAATCAAGAGAGGGGTAGGAGTACAAAGCTCAAACGGTGGGGGGGTGTCATGTGAAACCATCAAAGCACAAGAGTCTGACTATTGGGGGAGAGAAGATGTACCATTGACTGCCGCAACAGGGGGAGTTAGGTCAGCCTAGGGAGAAGGGGGCATGGAGGAAGAGGACGAAGAGTGATCTAAAGAACCACCATCAAAAGCAAAATCACTAGACAAATTGGTACATGGATGTGTCACAGTAGAAGGATGTGTTGATTTTTGTAGCATCAGAAAGTGTTCCAAGTTTCAAACTTTGAAGGGAGGCTTGGAAAGCAGCGTGCCAAAAAACCCAGAAACCGTTTGTGGAAATTCCACTCGGTTCATGACTTATTAAAATAATTAATTATTTTAATGAAGACCCTAAGTATAAACTTAGGGAAATGAAATAATTAAAGGGTATTAATAAGTTAGAGTGTGAATCTTCTAGAAAACATGGATAAGGTCAAGTTTTAATCTTAGCCATTTATTAGTCTTCTAATTTGGGCCGGTTGGTTCTCCAACGAGAAGATTATAAAAGAAGGCTTGAGGGTCATTTGGAAAATAAGTCGGCCATACACTCGGTACCCAAAGGAGATTGATTCTGAAGTAATAGAATTCGATTTCAGTGGGAGAGTCGCAGGGTGAAGGGTTTGCAGAAACAGAAGGCGGAGGGAGTCAGTAGTGATGATGATCAGGGGCAGAGGGCAGCAGTGGGCCACTGGAGGCAGCTTGAGGTTGCAGCGCAGAGAACCCACATAGTCCCTACGCAGACTTACGTAGTCCAGTGCTGGGACTGTGCAGTGAAACACACAGATAGGCACAGGAGCCAACAGGGGTTGATCATGGTGTCAGAGAATTGTCTGAGGGAGCCAAAAATTCAGTCTCAGGTGTTTCAGATTTTATTTGCCATTATATTTCTTTGTAAAGATATCATTTTCTGAAGAATTAATAAAACCCTCATATGTTGCACCGATTTTCCCTCATTGGGTTTTTCCGGGGACAATTGTCCAAAAATAATTGTGTACATGTGATTGATTCGGGTGCTTATGACATTTATTGTTTATTTTTCTGCATATGTATTTGTGAATGTTGCAGTAGTATTTATTTCGATATTTTCCAGAAGATTTCTGAAGAAAAACTTATTGAAATAATAAGTAGGAGGAATAAATCTATCACTGCAACTGTATAATTTTCAGATTGAAAATTTCAAATGGTGTCAGAGCCAGAGATGAGTAACAGGAAGGGAGAGTCGACTAGTGAACATAATTCTATTGTTGCAGCAGTAGCGCAGAAGGGTTCACGCAGTTCTCCAGGAAGGGAAAAAAGCATGACAGAACAGATGGATCATGATGTCTCTGTTTTGGCATCCAGACTTGAGGAAGAATTTGCTTGCATATCAAGCACTGCTTCTTTTGATGTCTGGTATATTGACAGTGGAGCCTCTGCTCATATGACTAGAGTACGAGATTGTTTTTCCGACTACCAAGAAGAGTAGATGAATTTCAAAATAACCATGGGTAATAAAGCAAAATGCACTCATGTTGGAAGAGGCACTGTAGTTTTTCAGACCGAGGCTGGAAATAGAATCCGGGCCACTAATGTACTGCATGTGCTGAGTTTGGGGATGAACTTGCTCTCAGAGTCTCAACTTCAAAACCGAGGTTATGATGTCTACTTTATTGGCAATAGAGTCTACGTCAAACACCCTAGTTGGAAGAAGAAGGCACAACTCGGCGTAAGAAGCAACAAACTTTACAAGTTGCAGCTTGAGTCTCCAATCGCACTAGTCGGAAGCGCAGATGAAACAGACCTGAATGACCTATGGCACAAAATAATGGGGCATTTGCATCATGGGGCATTGAGAACTCTCTAGAAGATCGTCACAGGTGTTCCAGAGTTGAGCACTAAACGAGATGATGTTTGCAAGGGGTGTGTATTGGGAAAATATGCCAAGGCAACGTATCAAAGAAGCAACAATAGGGCCAAGGGTGTATTGGACTTGATACACTCAGACATATGTGGACCGATGTCCACTAGAGCTCTTAGTGGTGCCAAGTACTTCGTCACCTTCATTAATGACCATTCTAGGAAAACCTGGATCTACTTCTTGAAGACCAAGGATGAAGTCTTTAGTCGATTCAAAGAGTTGAAGGCTCTGGTTGAAAATCTGACAGGGAAGCGGATCAAGGTATTGCAATCAGATAATGGTGGTGAATACATAGATAGAGAGTTCACTGGATTCTGCGCAAGGGAAGGCATCAAAAGAGAGTGGACAACTCCATACAATTTGGAGCAGAATGGTGTGGCAGAAAGGAAAAATAGGACTATTGTTGAAGCAGCAAGAGCTATGTCGTATGACCAAGACATGCCCAAATCCCTGTGGGTTGAAGCATGTAATACAATTGTCTACATTCAGAACAAGAGTCCTCACGGTGCACTGGGAAAGATCACACCAAAAAGTGTCTTCATTGGCAGCAAGCCTGATGTGAGTCACTTTAGGATCTTCGGCAGTACAACTTACTGGCATGTGCCCAGTGAGAAGAGGAAGAAGTTGGAGATGACTGCAGAAAAAGGGTATGTGGTAGGATACAATGAGAATGCAAAGGCATATCGCATCTACATTCCCGAGAGTAGGAAAGTCGTGGTGCGAAGGGATGTGAAGTTCATGGAGGAGAAGGCCTTTAGAAGATCCCGCGAGGTGCCTTCTGCTATGCAGTTTCAGGAAGAGCCTCTGGTACAGGCCCAACGACCAGCAGCAAAAAATTCAGTTGCCTCTCCAAGGCATAAGGATCCAAGGGATGTGTCTCCCGAGGATTTGCAAGAGGGAGAGCCGGTAAATCCACCCACTACTAGTGGGAGAACGAGCAGGGAACTTCGACAGATTATGAAGGATGCATAAGACTTTGTCGGAATTCCTCGAAATGAGAAGAAACAGTCTAAGTAGCCTGAGAGGTATCAAGCCTTGGTTGCTCAAGTTAGAGAACCTTCTAGTTTCCGAGAATTAGCTCAGCACAAGGTGTGGGTTGATGCAATGGTCGAAGAGTACAGTTCCATGATGACGAATGATGTCTAGGAAGTGTTCCCCAGACCTCAGGAGAGATCAGTTGTAGGATCCAGTTGGATCTACAAGATCAAGTATGCTACAAATGGCAGCATCGAGAAATTCAAAGCCAGGTTTGTGGCTAAAGGGTATGCTCAGAAGGAAGGAATTGACTATGAAGAAACCTTCACCCCAGTATCCAGGTACACCTCTATCAGATCCGTGATATCCCCTGTTGCGCAAATGGGATGGGAAATTCACCAAATGGACATCAAGATGACATTCTTGAACGAGGTGATAGAGGAAGAGGTGTATATAGAACAACCGGAGGGCTTTGAGACACATGATCAGAAGACTCATGTGTGAAGATTAAAGAAAGCATTATATGGACTGAAGCAAGCTCCTAGAGCCTGATATGGTTGAATTGACAGCGACCTGCAGAAGATGGGATTCGTCAAGAGTGACGCAAATCCCAACCTCTACTATTTGAGAGTAGGAAGTGAGCCGTTGATACTGGTTTTGTATGTAGATGATCTATTCTTGACAGGATCATCAAGGCTCATCGCAGACTGCAAGAAGAATTTGGATGAAGAATTTGACATGAAGGATCTAGGACGGATGCACTATTTTCTGGGGTTGGAGGTTTGGCAGCAGAATGGGGAGATCTTCCTTGGTCAAGGGAGATACACTAGAGATATTCTGAAGAGATTTCAGATGGAGGATTATAAACCCATGACAACTCCAATGATCACCAACTAGAAGAAAATCGACACGTCCAAAGATGATGAGGTTGATCCTACGCTGTATAGGCAACTCATAGGGTCGTTGATGTATCTGGTAAATACAAGGTCGGGCATCTGTTATGCTGTAAATACCCTCATTTAGTTCATGGTGGAACCGAAGAGGGCACATTGGGCAGTATCCAAGCATGTTCTCAGGTACCTTCAAGGAACAATCGAGCTTGGATTGAAGTACACCCATAGCAATGATGTCAGGTTGAGTGGTTTCACTAACGTAGATTGGGCTGGAAGTTCAGTAGATCGGAAGAGTAACAGTGGGTACAGTTTCAGTCTAGGATCGGGAATTACTTCCTGGTGCAGCATGAAACAGAGGTCCGTAGCATTGAGTTCAGCAGAAGTAGAGTATATGACAGTCAGCACAACTTCGTGCGAGGCCATATGGCTTCGAAAATTGTTAGTGAACCTACTCAAGGAGAAAATGGAAGCGACCAACATCTTATGCGATAATTAGAGTTGCATCAAGCTCTCTGAAAATCATGTGTTTCATGATAGGTCGAAACATATTGACATCAGGTGTCACTTCATTAGGGACTGTGTACAACGTGGAGTTGTTCAGTTGCAATACACTCCAACAGGAGAACAAGTGGCAGACATTCTCACGAAAGCTCTAGGGAAGACTAAGTTTGTCTACTTCAGAGAAAATATGGGGATGATGAAGAATCCCTTCCATTAGCAGGAATGGATAGAATCAGTATTCAGAGGGAGCTGTGGTACAAATGCAGTAGTGACAGTGGCAGTGTCAAAGGAAGCAATACACAGGGCATCAACGTAGCAAATGAGGGGCAACTTCCAGAGATCAACGACGCAGAGGGTGCTTCGAAAGCAGAGCAGCATGTAGCAGGCATATTGTTGGAACACCTTCCTCGCTAAGAGGGAGTGCTGATTTTTGTAGCATCTGAAAGTGTTCCAAGTCTCAAACTTTGCAGGGAGGCTTGGACAACAACATTCCAAAAAACCCAGAAATCGTTTGTCGAAATTCCACTCGGTTCATGACCTATTAAAATAATTAATTATTTTAATGAAGACCCCAAGTCTAAACTTAGGGAAATGAAATAATTAAAGGGTATTAATAAGTTAGAGTGTGAATCTTCTAGAAAACATGGATACAGTCAAGTTTTAATCTTAGCCATTGATTAATCTTCTAATCTGGGTCGTTGGCTCTCCAACGAGAAGATTATAAAAGAAGGCTTGAGGGTCATTTGGAAAATAAGTCGGGCATACACTCAGTACCCGAAGGAGATCGATTCTGAAGTAATAGAATTTGATTTCAGTGGGGGAATTGTAGGGCGAAGGGTTTGCAGAAGCAGAAGGTGGAGGGAGTCAGTGGTGATCGAGATCAAGGATAGAGGGCAACAGTGGGCCACTAGAGGTAGCTTGAGGTTGCAGCACAGAGAACCCACGCAGT
Organism: Pinus albicaulis; assembly: GCA_034641835.2. Taxonomy (NCBI): domain Eukaryota; kingdom Viridiplantae; phylum Streptophyta; class Pinopsida; order Pinales; family Pinaceae; genus Pinus; species Pinus albicaulis. The sequence goes on along the minus strand of CM076578.1, from coordinate 1,735,413,689 downwards.
CCCTGCGCAGACTTACGAAGTCCAGAGCTGGGAATACGCAGTGAAACACACAGAAAGGCATAGGAGCCAGCAGGGGCTGATTAGGGTGTCAGAGAATTGTCCAAGGGAGTCGGAAATTCAGTCTCAGGTGTTTCAGATTTTATCTTCCATTATATTTCCTTGTAAAGATATCACTTGCTGAAGAATTAATAAAACCCTCATCTACTGCACCAGTTTTCCGACATTGGGTTTTTCTGGGGACAATTGTCCAAAAATAATTGTTTACATGTGATTGTTTCTGGTGCTTATGTCCTTTACTGTTTATTTCTCTGCATATGTATTTGTGAATGTTGTAGTAGTATTTATTTCGATATTTGCCAGAAGATTTATGAAGAATAACTTATTGAAATAATAAGTAGGAGGAATAAATATATCACTGCAACTGTATAGTTTTCAGATTGAAAATTTCACAGGATGCACCTGATCCTTGTCCAAATGATGACCATGAGCCGACTTCCACTGCAGACCACCAAGCCAGAGCCTATTTCGATGAGGAAATTGAGACATGAGATGTCTAGTGTGATGACATAGGAGGCAACAAAAACAAATCCCCTAATAGTTGATTCGATGTTGGATTTTGGTAGCATCCTATTCCAAATCAATGCACTCACGCAGGCCCCCAGTGAAATTCACTTCCACCAGAATCCAGGCAATGCGCTTGTCCCTGACCCCAAGATATTGGCATCCAAATATACAAAGTGGCCAATAGAATTTCCCATATCCACCAAAATTATTTGCGTCCATAATTCCATTGTCAATCCTTGGAGCTTGACCCAAACGTACTTCACCCTCGAGGTCTTAAGAGAGGATTATATTCGATATAACATTTGCGAAGTTGTAAATAAGTTCGCCCGCGAACCCAAGGAGCCTTTAGAATGCGCTCTACATCATCCTCATGAAGAAAGTGAATCTCGAACGACGAGTTCATAAAGAGGCTAACCTTTGGGGTATACTTCAGAATGGGAAGCCATTTGAACCAAATCCATGCCTGCATGCCAGGCTTTGAAATTTCCGTGAACCTCCATCGCCCCACCAGTGCGCACTTTTGTAAGCTCAACACTCTCTTGCACAGGACATCGTGCCTGAAACTGAGCAGCTTAGGCTCTGGGAGAGACTCCATCGCCTTCATACGCCACTTGGGGTAATTTATAGCCCAAGGCAACTGATGATGTTGCTCCATGTCCTCCCCATGCACCTGATGTGTTGCCAGAAGAGCAGTCTTACCAGACCAGACCCCATCCCTATCCTTGCTGGAAGTAAAGGATTGTACATATGCCGCCTCAGCAACCAACATGGCTTTGATAAGGGCCTTTGGCGTGATAGATTCAACATTTGATGGCTCCATCTCTAAAAAATACAATCCAAAGTCAATCCAAATGTGGCGAAAAACGAGGGGTCATAAAAGTCCCAAATCCGGCCAAGATCCGAAGTGGAACGACCAATTAAAGGACAAACCCCTTCCTAATATAGAAAAAAGAATGTAATGAATCAAGGACGTCGACAAAAAGGAAGTCAGACCACAAAAAATGTATTACTGCAACGTTGAGCCTCAAGAGCAAAAATGCCAAGGGAAGAAGAAAATATACAAATTACGCCCCCGAGGAGAATGAAATGATCCACGCGATACCCAAGAATATCAAACCAAATGCCACTGTGGTGAATAAAAAAAATTCATAATGCAATAAAGATCAACACGCTCACCTAATTCATTTGACACGGGGACACGATGGACACGCAGATTCAAGTGTCGGATTCGGACACGGTGACCCCCCAGAACAGGACACATCCGGACATGCTATATATATATATATATATATATATATTAAAAATTAGATATTTCTTACACAAAGTCATACAAATTCATTTATTCAAACATAGATCTTCATCTAGATGTAAGTTTTACAAAGATTTAAGATACATGATACATTGATATATTGATACATCATACAATCATACATATTACAAAGTAATAGACATATTCATCAATGATCCAATAGGAGAAAGACAAGATATTGTAGTTTTCTCATTAAGTCATCCAAATCAAAATGTGTTACATAAGTACTAGCCTCTAGGCTCTATGTAGTACATTGCCAATGGCAAATAGAAATAGAAAATACAAATCAACTAAAAGTCTACAAGACTATAAGCCTCAAGGCAGTGCCACAGTAGATAGTTCATGACTCATGAGTCATCAATCCTCATCATCATAATCAACATCACTGTCCTCATCATGATCATCATGCTCACCACTACTCTCCTCTGTTGCATCCTCCTCCTCTGTATCCGATGTCTTCTCTGCATCTATTGGTGTGGAGGATGAACCCTCTACCGTATCGCCATCATCAAATGTGATAGGCTCTAGCACTGGCTCATTAAGATCCAAGTTGGCCAATGCCAACTTAACACTGCTGTCCAGATCCATATCATCAGGAAAGACATCCCACATCTTTGTCTTTCCCTTCAACCAATCCTCCCTCTGCCTGTAGATGAGACGAAGGTTGGTGTGCACATGAGTCATTGTCTCCACCCTGGACTGCCCAAGCCTGCTCTTCTTCACACTATACAAATTCTCATATGTGCTCCAATTCCTCTCGCAACAAGAGGATGAAGTCACCTGAGAGAGGAGCTTCATGGCTAACTGCTGTAGAGGAGGGATTTTTGCCCCATGAGTTTCCCACCAAGAATAGGGCTTCTTAGCTCCCCTGTCTCGAATCACATCATAGCCTGCAAATCGCCCAGTGCTAGTGGAAAACTTTGGAAAGGCATCCTCCACCTCATCAAGGGATGCCCTATCTTGAAAAATCCTCCTGAATGCAACTTTCTTCCCCTGTGAGATTTCACAATCCATGTGAGGAGGGAATTTGCAGGAAGTTCCATCATTCAGCCACTCATGGCTTTAGTATTTTGGGTTCAAGGAGTGAGCCAAACAATGTAAAGGTGTGCAATTCTTGTCCCATATGCTGACAAGAATATCCTGTATGCTGGTGAAGAAGGCCTCTGGTGATGTCTCATACTCTGGGCACTGACTATGTAAAACAATGTTCCTCACAGACTCAATCTTGGAATCCCATCCCTCATAAACCTCTCCTAGGATGGGTTGGTCTGTATCTGCAAATCGAAGCAAGGAAATGATAGGGTCCATGATTTGAACAAGTAAATCTACCTTCTCCCACCAGACATCATCCAACACTATGGCCTTCACTTTCTTTGACGCTGTTTGATCCGTCTTTCTCCAAAAAGACCAAAGCTCTGAAATAGCCATGGCCCCAAGAGCGGTCTTAACCTCCCTCAACCTTTTAAACATGATGAATGAAGAGACAAACTGTGTATCCACAATCTTCAACAATGATAGATTGGTGTACTCCTTGCAGATAATGAGGGCATTTGTATGGTTTTGTACAAAGTTGCGGATATGTCGTGCATCCTCAATAATGCTTCCAATCCAAAGCACATTAGAGGTAATAGATTTCAGTGCTAAGTTCAATGAATGGACAATGCAAGGCATCCAAAATATTTGTGGATATTTTGCTTCCACAATCATGCTAGCAGCCTTTCAAACTGGTGCATTATATGTAATGATTTGCACACAAGAATCGACACCTACATCTTCAATAATTTTTATAAATAACTCACCCATATATTGTGCATCCTTGTATTGTCCAAGTGCATCCACTGATTTCAAGAAATCTGGACCATTCAAGGATGACACCATGAAGTTGATGAGTGGGTGTCGTGCTGGGTCTGTCCATCCATCAGAAATCATGCTAAACTTAGATGTCGACCATGCTGATTTAACAGGCTCAAGCATTTTGTCCACCTCTTTCTTTGCCTTTGTCAACAATGTGGTTCTAAGCTTCTCTGACCCATGAGACACATACCTTGATGGAGCCCCTTGACATAGAGCTCGACACATCTCAATAATAGATGTAATCGTGCAACATTAAAGGATATGAAGTTCTGATAGAAAAAAAATGAAATGGTGAGATCAAGCTCTTCCCTCTTCTCTTTCTGGAAAATCTTGTCCATTGGACCAAGTGTAGTTGCCTTTATTTTTGCTGCTTGTCCCCCACTAAAACTCTCGAATGAGAACTTTTTGATACTTTTCCTCAAGAAGGGAAGAGGGTCATTCTTTTTTTGTTTTGATTTTGATGCCACATTTGTCGCACCAACAAATGCATCTTTCTCCATTTCTTTCCTCCTTGCTAATGGCCCCTGTGTATAAGATGAAATGCCATAACTTGGCAAAGCCAACAAATGAGCTTTCACACGGTAATATGTGCTCATGAAATGGCTATGGAAAAAACTACATTTCCATGCAACATTGCCTCCTCCCTTAGCCTTGCTATCTGGCCCTGTCTCTCTTGTCACATATTTCCTCAATGGGCATTTGGGGCCTTGAGTTTGTTTTCCCTTAACATTTGAAGCTGTTGTTGCAGCTCCACTTCCAATAGATGGAATACTTGCAGACCCTGATGAAATAAGGATAGGAGGGGCATCTCCAATGGGACATTCTTCCCCTTTCTCTGCCCCTGCCTTTTTGCCCTTGCTTGAGCCACGAACACTGTAAAAAATAAACAAAAATGACCAAATATGTAAAACATATGCACATGCAAACACTAACAACAAACCAAATGCAAAAACACATAGAGAGACATTGCACTTATCGGTTGCTCGAATCTTATTGAAAACACTCCCTTGCTTCTTGCTCCTTGCTCTATGCTCAACTCACACACAAGCTTTGGTGAGAAACAATGAGCAAAATTGCTTTTTTTTTTAATATAAGTCACCGGATGCATTTTTGCGCTGGTCGAATCTGTCAAAACGAGATTCAATCGTGTCCGTACATGAAACGATCAGGATTCGATGCGTCTTGTATGGAGACAATCGAATCTGGGATTTCGGAGTCGAATCCCCATGCATCATGTCGGATTTGCATGATTCGGGACACGTGGCCCTATATCAACGAATCTGGTTTCTTAGACGCTCACGTATGGGGCAATGTTTAATGCCCCCACCAACTAGATGACTCAGAACCACTCTTGAAGAAAACCACCCATACTATAGCCGGGAAACCACCTCAATAGAGAATTAAAAAAAATACCTATGACGAAAGATTTAAAAAAAAAACCAGAGAGAGCGCCACCTCCATCCCACCATGAACCATTACCATTAACAACACCAACAACCCGAAATGCACCACCAGAGGTTCCCACAGTGCCAACGGACCACCTTGAAGGGTTTGGTAACGATCATGGAGCAGGAATGTAGCTTTTGCTTTTCTGAGACTATTAAATTATCAAATTTTGCCACCTTAGGAGGAACCAGGGACGACATGGGGAAGGAAACACCCCAAAGGACAATGAGATCCACCACCCCGCCTTCCCAGCCCCAAAAACAACAATCCTAATCCCCCATAGGGATACTCTCATAGGCCACACCAGGAAATATGAAACACAGGCTAAACTTAACGCATTGAATCCTTGTATGTGTCTAAAAGAGATATAGGATATAAAGAGCACACAAGGACAAAAGTAACACTTCCAGAAGCTCCTAATCAAAGACTAAAGTCATATTATGAAGAAACCAATCCCACTACAACATTAAGAATAAAACGAGCCACTCGTGCACCCAACTCGAAAGGCCCTGAGAAAAAAAACCGGAACACACCTCAACCTAGTGATGCGAGTAAGCCCATGTGGGCTAATATGACATTGGATAAACGAAAGCCAGAAAAACAACCTATGAACTGCCCATGACGTTACACTGCAGCCATGAGAGTGTAAGTGAGCCAAAATGTATAACCGAAACATCTTTCAAAACCAATAAGTTGAAAATTTTTAATAGGTTAGCCAAAGTCCAACCCAAGTCCAACCGCTAGAGCACACCAAAGCTTCGCAACACCTTACACCCTGACCACTAAACTCTGGTATTCAATGCAAAAAACCGTCCCAAAATTTTTAGTGGACAAGCCAAGTAAATTTGAACTTCTAAGCCAGTTGATACCACTAATGGACAAACGAGATAAATTTGACCAATTTTGTAATACTATGAATAAATAGATACAAGTAAGTGGCAACAAATAGATAAAATCTAATAACAAAATTACATTAAAGGGGAAAAAAATCACAAACTAGACCAGCACAAAACTACATATGAATTCTAATTTATAATTACATTTAACACTTAAATTCTTTTGGAAACATTTAAATTTTACAAACCACACAATTCAAACTTTATATATAGGCAAACCACACCATTTAAATTTAATAATTTTAATTAGTACTTATCAAATTTTAAATTTAAAAAAAAATCAATATCATAAAAGTAAAATTTCAATAATATTATAAAAGCATTTGGACAAATTCCTTATTTATTAAGCTAATCAGATTTTATGATAATTACTTTAATTTGTCTTATTCAATAATACCAATCAATTTGAGACAAAACTTAGAAATCTACTCATAATTTTCTATGTAGGTGTATACAACTTTCATGAAAATTTTAGAAATTTCAATAATATTATAAAAGCATTTGCACAAATTCCTTATTTATTAAGCTAATCAGATTTTATGATGATTACTTTTAACTTGTCTTATTCAATAATACCAAGTAATTTGAGACAAAACTTAGAAATTTACTCATAATTTTCTAGGTGGGTGTATACAACTTTCATGAAAAATTTAAATAATTATTTTATGTAGCAATGCATAAAATGTTAATTTACTCACTTTATTAATACATTTAATTAGAATTATGTAATAAAATAATATTTTAAAATTTTATTTTTTTATATTATATGATTTTTTAATTTAAGTTTGGCAGGACTACATTTTCATCATGTCCAATATCTCACTTTGATTGGGGATGGAAATTGAACCACTAACTTCACATGAAATTCCTTTGCATTATAGAGTTGTTGTCCATAGACTTTATGAAGAGGTGAAAGTCAAAATTAGAACCTCAGTGGGTGTTTCCGAAAGTTTTAGAAGTGACATTGGAGTCAAGCAAGGTTGCCATCTATCCCCTATTATTTTTGGTTTATATATTGATAAATTGGAAGAGTGGCTAAATTTGCAAGGTGGGGATGGTGTTCAGTTGGGGGAGTTTGTGATAAATCTTTTTTTATATACCGATGATCTTGTATTGATTTCTAAATCGGCCCATGGATTGCAGGTGCACCTATATGCTCTTGAGCATTTTTGTAGAGCATGGGGATGCAAGTCAATATTAGCAAGACCAAAATAATGATTTTCTCTAATAAAATGAAGCAGAGTGAGCATACATTTTTATTTGAAGGCAACATTCTTGAAGAAGTAAATGAGTATATATACCTTGGGATTGATTTCAACACCAAACTTAATTGGGAGGAATGTAGAAAGAGAGAATCTTAGGAGGGTGGAAAGCATTATATGCTCTTCAAAACAGATGTAGAGAGGCAGAGTTAATGGATTGTAAAACGATTAAACTGCTTTTTGGACTCCTAGTTTGTCCAATGATGTTATATGGGTGTGAATTATGGGCTAGCAACATCCCTGTCTCAAAATGGAAGCAAATTGAGAAAATCCCAAAACCCTTGATTATGAGCAAGTTCAAAATAAAAAGTTCGGTACCTTATGAGATAATGTTGAGTGAAATAGGAGGTACTCCCATCGAAACAATTGCTATGGTGTGGCTCATAAGATATCTAAAAAGAATTGAGCAAATGGGAGTAGGTAGATGGCCTAATGTTATCTTCAAGGAAGGCATTAGTGAAAGAAAGAAAACATGGATGAGACAAAACTACACATAGATGCAAAAATGGAATATTTACCTCAATGCTTGTCCCACAAATAGCAAGGAGCTAAAGAATTTTGTTATGGAGAAGTTTCGTAAACATGTATGGGGAAAAGAGTGGGTAGAAAGAAGAAGTATTACATTGAAGAATTCAACTCTAGGTATGATCTCCAACAAAAAGAGTACATTGGAGCTAACATTCCGTGGAGAGCAAAAGTTCTTATTGCTCGATTAAGAACTAACTCGCATCAACTTCGGTGTGAAACAAGATGGAGGAAAAGACCTAAAGAAGCTTGGGAAGAATGGGTGTGTACATTTTGCATGTCTGGGGTAGTGGAATCGGGAAAACATTTTATTTTGGATTGTGACGCGTTCAAAGACATCAGAGAAAGATATGTGAATATGTTAGCATCGGTTTCTTGGCATTGTCTTTTCAGCGATGAGATTGTTGGAAGGTTGGGCCAACTCATCATCAATTTGAATAAGAAAAACACTGAAATGCAAAAAACGAAAAATGCAAAAGACAAAAAACAAACAACTCATAGTCCCATAGACTATTTTTAGTCTCGTAGACTTTAAAATCTCATCTCATCTCATTTCATTTCAAGGAATGCCTTAACAAAACACCCTATCACCATCTATCCAAAACCCATAAACCTAATTTATGTGTATTTAAATTACATAATAAAAACAATAAAAACATTTTTTTTAGAAAAAAAAAATATTTTAACTTTCACCAAACTAAAAATAAATCTTATCCATCTCATTCATTTATTCAACACTTTTCCTATTCAACACTTTTCCTGTAAAATCTCACAATAAATGCTCTCACGACAGCGACAAACCTGTCGCTGAATAAATTATCTTAAATGAAATACAATGATCTTTTTATCTTCACAAATTTAGCTACAATTTCGTTTAGACGCTCACAAATTTTGAGATCGCTACGATTTCGTTTAACAGACCAAACATAAATAAAAATACTGAGCATGCATGTTGTAAATATCAATCACGACGGCCATTTACCCTGTATTAAATCGACAGCAGATTACAGCATCACTTATTTAGAAATCTCTTAATTATGCACTAATCTTCCGAAAATGTCAACCCACAAGGGCTCTTTGGGGGACCCGGGCTTCTCAGGCGCAGAGAATGGTGGTTGGCAATTCATAGCATGCACCATAGGTGGCAAATATCTTCTTCATTCACAAGTCTTTTAATTGAATAATACCTTGTGGATTTGTCTGGATTGCAAATTATTAAATCAATATAGCACTGTGTTTATAATTGGAGATCATTTTAGTTTCGAAGGGTTCCTGCATTTGATTAGATCACGGTAATAGCTCATTCGCTCATCTGTTATGCCTGCTGAATTATTTATTTAATTTCCTTTACAGGTCTTATTTCTGGAATTTATGGATTCCTCCTGATCTGAATTCAAATAAACCTAGATTCCCCATTTCCAAGATAGGTAACGAATTAGATTTGGTATCGCTTAAATTTTGGTTTTTATTGCCCCATTCCATTTCATGCCGCATCCCTAACCAAACATTTACCTGGTATCTGCGCAATCTTGGTCGCTGTGAATTGGGTTGTTCGAGCTGACTGTGGATTGTCTTTTCATTGGGGGTTTGTTTGTTCTCCAGTCATCGTGTTTTGCATCATTATGGCGCGCCTTGCAATCTAAATTATGAAGGGCTTATAATAGAAAAGTGCCTGTGGAGTCAGATTGCTTGGTTTGATTTTTACCCACTGAATCTCAGGGCTTAACCATTATTTGTGTTTATTAGATATCCATGCTTTCAGTGTGGCTTAAAAGGTCAGCACGGGCTACCTATGATTTTGCTCATAGCACTCCTGGAAAATTAGGGCACTCCAAAATTCACCACTTCTTGGGGTATCGGGATGACGAAAGTCCATTAATTCGGTTCTGCCTGCCCTGCAGAAAAGGAAGGCCTTGCCTCTACTTGATTAAACAACTGAAATACTTGAAAGAAGTTCTGGCCTTGGAAAACTCATGACAAGTCCCAGTCATGGTTTGACCACAGGAAACTTTGGCAAGGCACATTCTGTATATTATTTGGGATCTGGGCTCCCAGGTTGGTGTATGTTTGTCTACCAAGAGCTCGTGTGCAAACAGGGCCTATCTTTTAAACAAATTTGCGTGCAAACATGGTGTGTTATATGTTGTAACGGAATCACTTTCCATTGCTTGTCAATCACGATGGGGGAAACATTCGACGAAATCCACTTCTCTGGATGTATGGTTAAATATAGTTTCTAGGGTCCAAAGCATTGTCTGCATCGGCTTTCCAGTGCACTAAGGACTGCGATGTGGTTTCTTGCCGGATCATGATGTTGTTTCCCGAAATCATCTTGAAGTTGCATTCAGCTACCGTAACATATGTTTGTATTGAAAGAAATGAGGTGGTCTACAGCCTAGGTTCTTGGAGATCTCTGTCACATGTATGTGGTAATGGTAATTAAATCAAATAAAAAAAAGAGTCAAACTTTCATTTTTTACCATAATGTACACAGATGGACTTATTATTTATATTATCACCATAGATTGCTTTTTCCCTTTTTGGGTTTAATTTGATCCCTTTTCACCGAAGAAATCTCAATAAACCCAATGGATGTTTCCCCACATTTGTGATGATGGTAACCGAACTAAACCCATCAGCGTAGAATAGTGTGCCTAACCTAGTGGGATTTGGACCGGAACTAGCCAAATGCCTATTGACATTGCTAATAATTAGTTGATCCTACCACCATAGTTTTCATATACAAACAAAAACTATAAATAAACTAGTATAGATTTATGTTAACCCTAGAGCTATTAAGGGACAAGAAATTTGCACCTCAGTTTCTTTATTCTCTCCGTCCTTAATAGATTTGGAGTTAACATGGATCTATTCTAGTTAGGATTGCCTGATTCTCTGTTCAGTGCCTGAAATAATGTTGGAAAACTTAATATTGTTAATGATGTCTAAGTTGCAGAATGCAGTTCCCTTCAACAATCAGTTGTAACAGTTTTCTTCAATGTTTTTACTATACGAATTTGCTGTTTCTCAATTATAAGCTTCGGCAAGTTTTGTAGGTTATGTTGAGAGGGTGTGCCTTATTTTCAAGATGCAGTTCTGTGGTTCACTAGGTTATAAGCTGTTAGGCTAGTATAATATCTCGCCGAAAATAAGGGACTGCAGTTTTTGATTTCCATTCTGGTCATGTGCGTTGCCTGATTACTCTATTCATGATAGCTTCATTTATGCTTGAACATTACTAGAATTCAGTAATTTCATTGATTTGTTCAACTTGTTGACTATGTAGGTTTGCTTTGGGCTTCATCAAAAAACAAAACTTGCTTAGCAATAGGCTTTTCTGGGGAAGGGAACTATTATAGCCTCTTCAGCAGCTGTGACCTAGGAACACTTGCTCTGCATTTCAAGTTGATCAGTTGTGTACAAAAACATGAACCCATGTTGTTCATCTCAAATGTTGAATGGTACGGATGTTTTCCAGAACTAAATAATTGTGTGTAGATTGATAAATCAAAATCCTTTTATACAACACTGTTTCTCTGAATGCAGCACAAGTCATGTGGAAGTACTCTCGGTTTAGAGCAATTCATATGTTGCCAAGTCTGAGACTTGTACAAGTTGAGAATCATTCTTTCAAGATTAAGAAAACGTCAGGCAAGGTAAAAACATGTGCAGCCCTTAATGCGGCAGAGTATAGGAGGATGAAGGCTGAAAGTCAAGTAAAATTACCTGAGTATGAGGAGGATGAGGATCTGTGTCCCGTAGATTGTGTGAAAGAATTCAGGACCGATGCAGAATTGGAAGAAATCCTCGAAACAACCAAGAAGACGGGTTCTCTGGTAGTGGTGGATTTTTACCGAACAGCTTGTGGAAGTTGTAAGTATATTGAGCAGGGCTTCATAAAGTTGTGCAAAGGAGCTGGTGACGAGGACGCATCAGTTATCTTCTTGAAACACAATGTAAGATTTCTCTCCTAATATTACACGATATAACTTTTATATTTTGGCAATCGTCAAATTTGTGTAGAGATTCATATCTTACGAGAGCAGGGATCTGATATTGCTATAGCATACAGAAGTTTCAGGGTACATGTTTTATTCAAATTTGCATTTCCTTTTTCCCTATAGATTCTCATTACTCGACAACATCAGCTGCCAACGATGCCACTGTTCCAGTTTGTATTATTTATCTGTCCTACTGTTTGTATCATCCAATTATTACCTTCCAGATCCAGAGAGCTTACCATGTCTCTCTAGTCTTTACATATACCATGTATACACAATAAATCAGGTGAATACGAGATGGAGCACTTCTTATTTTCCCTGCAAATTTTCATATTTTCTCCAGCACGTTGATTTTTTTTGAAATTATCGTTGGGTATGGAAAAAATGCATGAATGGTATCTTGTCTTATTTTCCTAATGAATTGATGGCCTTAATGAATGAAAACTGGAGCCAAACTTAAGAAATACACGAGCCATAACATAAATTGCAGAGGATTCATTTCCGGGTTTCCCATACAATATCTTATGATTATGGGGCAACTCATAAACCTAGCAAAGCAAATAAACATAACATGACACAGACAATGACACAATTGTTTGGGCAGTGGATCAACTCTAAAGTTTGTTAACAAAGAATGTACAAGTCATATGAACAACGGGAAGCCTCTAAGCAACTAAACAATCCATTTACACTATATGAACAATATGAACAACCTAGCCAAGGAAGACGAAGTGTTTTATGTTCTTGTTTGTCCATATTCCATGTTATACAATAATATACAAAAATAGTGAAGAGTAAGAGACAGGGTTGTTGGAAGATGATCCATTCTGACTGCTGGAAATCAGCACAGACTTTTGTTGAATTGTCAACTACACCAGTGTGCTCTGCATGGTTCTGCCATGGTGCTTGTGATGAGGTTGTGTGAGAAATTGTTAGTGTGACCATGTTCATTATGTGCAACCAGATCTTAGTCAAGCAGTCTGGCCCGACAGTTAGTGTGTCCTGTGAAATTGCTAACTGTCCCTGGGGAATTGCACAAGGGTTTTTCTGTGCAATATGCGACTTGGGCTATTGTTGCATGGGGTTTATTCCCAGGTGCTGTAGGCAGTAGGGATAAATGACTTATTAAAAATGTTTCTTTCATTTAAGTTTTGATATTTAAAGTTTAATATTTTGAACCTCATTGGTAAAGTTGTATGAGGAATATATCAATGAGGTTAAAATGCACATGCAAAAGTTGTGCAGGCCCTCTTAAAGAGGAATGCAATAGATGTTGGAGAATGAAAGATTCAGCCAGCATAATGGTCTCCAGCACATGCTCCCAACAACTAAATCTGTCAAGGGGATAATGGAAACAAGGAGATAGTAAGATACAAGGCACCAAATGATGTAACTGAAAAAAGCAAGAAAACCTGCTTTACCTGGAAACCTGTCCAACCATGCACTGGACGGTGTGTAATCCTCTGCTCTGAATGTATGCTCAGGATTACCTCCAAGAAATACCTGTCCAATCATCAATTCTGTTGCAAGAAATGCCTTTCCAATCATCAATTCTGATTAACAAAGATCTACAACTATGTGCCAAGTATGACAACACTTATGAACCATCAAAGCTGAATGATCAAGATGGGCTTGGAACAGTCCCTCCTGATCCCAAATGTACTCATAAATGTGTTGGAACTGAACACTTTAATCTACCAAGGCTAATTCCATGTTGAACAGCCCTTTGAGGGTGCTGAATGCTATGGTAAAACACACAGAATCCTTGAATGACCTTATTTGATCTCAAAAAATTAAAGGAGAGTACTGGTCATGGATGGTAGAAAAGGCATTTTCCTTAGAGTAATCATTGATACTGGTCTAAGACTCTAAGTGCATACATGCATCAGAGAGAGACATCAGCCACAGTGGACCATATAATGGTTCACAAAGAGAGAATTAATTAGCTACAGAAGCCAGACCAGGCATGCTAATTGGTGTCATTTTGGCCACTTATAAATGTTAAAACAATTTATTACTTTTTTTCCCCTTAGAGACCATTCATTACGCGGTTTGAAATATGTGATGTTTCTATTCTGTTGACAGCAGAGTAGTTAAATAAGTCATAGCTTAACTAATATATTTTGTCGCTCTGAAGGCAATTATATTGTGCTTAATTATTATGACTCCACTTTTGATAGCATTTATTTCTAGGCAGTTAAAATCAAATATATGTGTTGCTGAGTAGACTCCAGAGTTTATGATGGGTGCTGAGTAGAAAACCCTATCTAGCATTTATGCTTTGTATTATATACATCATAATTTTGTTCTGATATTTTACCATTTCCCAATGGTTTGAACCCACGATCCATGTAATATCTAGAAATCTGACAATTAAAGGTGGGTGGCCTGGATCACTCAAGGACTATGAAACTAAGTTGCATGATATGGGGAAATGGGTATGAGTTTCCAAGATGGAAATGCACTGGAAATGTGACCTCTTAAAAATTTGGAAACAGAGAAACATGATTGATATATATGGTGATGATGATAAATTTGGAAACAAAGAAACATGATTGACCTATATGGTCTGCCAGACCTTAAGAAGGTAAGAGATTAATCAGAATTCTTTATCATTTTATTTCTATGTTCAAAGAGAAGTGAGAGAAGCATTTCCAGATCACCATAGTTTTGTTGAGTTTAAAAGGTCAAGAAGGTTGGTAGTGTGACAAATATTTTGAAAATTATATCGAATGTGAGTATAAGATGGAAAATCTAAAATGAAGTGTTGTTAATAGTTATTGATATATATGAAGATGATGATAAATTTGGAAACAGAGAAACATGATTGACCTCAATGTTTTAAAAAACGGCCAAATCTATTCAGAATCGACCGAGCCAACCGAGCCGGACCACTACCCGGGCCAGCTCGGTACAAAAACCGGGCCAAAGGCCGGTTTGTTACCGAACCAGACGAGCCGGTCATAGACTCGGCCAGTTCGGTAACAGACCAACTGGGTCGGCCGAGTCCGACATAACCCGAGTGAACTAGTCAAAACCGGTTCGCGGTGGAAAGAGGGGGGAAAGTGGACTCCAAATTAGATTTTTTTGTTTTTTTTTGTTTTTCTTTTAGGTTAAGGGTTGCAGACACTTCCTCCACTCATCCACGACACAAACACATAGCTCGTCTATCTCAGCATGCAGTTGCTAGTGCTACTACTTCTACAGTTGCAGTTGGAGATCATGATGAGGAGGAGCCATGGGTTTCCCTATCTGACTCTGATTCAGAGTCTGAGCCAGTTGATGTTGGCTTCTCCAACAGTAGTCAGTAGTGACTAGTGACTAGTGATGTTTTGTTGTAGAGGCCATTTAGAGCCTCCTTGGTTATGTGTTTTTATTCTTATCTCTATATATTACATGTATTGGACAGTGCACTGGGTGTCATTTTGATATAATGGATATATTCATGAGCCTACTTTGATCATATGTTGTCTTCTCTCTATATTCTAATGCTTTGTGTTTGGAAACATGAATGAAAATCTTTAAAATTATGTTTTTTGTTTTGTTTTGTTTTGTTTTTTTGTTATTAAATAAAAAAAATAAATATTTAATGTATTTTTTACAAAGACCGAGTCATTGAAATCAACTAGGCCGAGTTGACGTCGAGTTGATACTGAGTCGGAGTCGACCCTTGACCGGTTCGGAGCTGGAGTCGACCCTTGACTGGTTCAGAGTCTGAGTCAGAGTTTTAAAACATTGATTGACCTATATGGTCTGCCAGACCTTAAGAAGGTAAGAGATTAATCAAAATTCTTTATCATTTTATTTCTATGTTCAAAGAAAACCAAGAGAAGCATTTCTAGATCACCATAGTTTCGTTGAGTTAAAAAGGTCAAGAAGGTTGGTAGTGTGACAAACATTTTGAAAATTATATTGGATGTGAGTATAAGATGGACAATCTAAAAGAAAGTGCTTTTCGTCTTCAACCTTCTTAGGATTGCACAAGTGACACTCTTTCATCCCATTGCATTTTGGGAACCGACCAACGCTCAATTTCACTATGAAGCTCATGAGAATTGGTTCTAATATGTGCAATGTTCTTTTTTAATTTTTTCTTAACACTAGTCAAGATAGAGAGAGAATTTGGTTTTTGAGATTGGGATTGATCACCTCGTTATAATATCACAGTTTCCTTTTTCTCTCTAGTTCCATATTTCCCTGCAATTTCTCCTTAAATTTGGAAGTAATAGTATTTATAGTCCATAGTATTCAAAATCGGCCAGTTTGAACTGGTAACCGGACAAACCGGCCGGTCAGATGCCCAACCAGGTCAAACCGGCCTGAAAACCGGGTTTAAGGAGGGCATTCGCCAGATATCCCAGTCCGACCGGTGCTAATCGTCCGGTTAAGGACGGAAGAAGGGACCCACGCACGGTGATTTGGACGGTTTAGGGTTGTTTTGGAGGGAAGAGGAGGGTTGTTTCCCTCCAAAAAACACCCTCCCAAATCCTTTATAAGCAAGGGCAGCCTCTCGTTTGTCTCACACATCTCATTTGGAGCCTTTGTGAGTTTGATTGAGAGCTTGGAGAGTGTTGAGTTTTTGCTGGAGTAGTGATCTTGGAGGTTTGGAGTTGGATTTGGAGCTATTTTGGAGATAATTTGGAGCTGTCAGTAGAGTTGGCATCTTCAAGAGGAGGCTAAGGAAGCTAGTCTGCATTTCCAGGTAAGGATTTTCACTTGAAAAATCCCTCATTTCATTGTGGTCCATGTATTAATTTTTTAATGTGTTCAGCTATGCTATTGCTATCAAATCTCTAGTCCCATGCTATCAAATTTTGTAGGCTACAATGTGCATTTTTTTTCCTAAATTTAGCTTTGGTTTTCCATTTATCTTAGCTGCAATTTTTTTTCTTTAAATGACAATTTTTTTTGCAAATTCTAATTATTTCAAGTCAATATGGCTCCAAAAGTCAAGGACAGTGCATGGGCCCATTGCGATGTGATTGATGGAAAAGTAATATGCAAATTTTGTGAAAAATCTATTGGAGGTGGGGGTATTCTCAAATTGAAACACTTGGCTGGGATAAGAGACCAAGTAAAGCCATGTGATGCACCAAATGAAGTGTTAGGTCCTGTTAGGGTAGAATACCTTTCCAAGTTTGAAAAGTTTGAGGAGACTAAGGCTAGGGAGAAGGCCATCCAAGATGAAATTGCAAGGAAGAGGCAATTAATAGAAGCCATGAAAGAGAGTGGGTATGGTGATTATGAGATTTAAGACTCCACTTCTATCCCTTCCACCAATGACCCCTTTCACTATGTTCCTCCGCTTGGCCAAAATTCAAAAGCAACAAAGAAACCAAACATCCAAAGTTATTTCTCATCCACTGCTAATCCCACAGCCATTTCCTCCCAACCAACATTAAACCACTTTGGATCAAAATTGGAAAAAACAATGCAAAGAAACTTCTTATCAGCACATTGCTAGATGGTGGTATGATGCAGATATCCCATTTAATGCTGCTCACTCACCTTATTCCAAGCTATGTGTTGAAATTTGCAACAAGAAACAGTGAAATTGACATCCAAAAACAACACACACACTAGTGTGGGATCACAGGTCAACCAATTTTTAAATAAATTGGAAAATTAATTGTAATCTTATCTCATAACAACTTATAATAGTTAACTAAGTGTGATAGACTTAGTTAGCTCAAGAATTTTGAGTTGAGGGTCAAAGGATAGGCATGTAGAGTGTTTCTATTATTAACAGGGTCCAGTTGTAGTTGTAACGCTATTGTAGTGTGAGTGGGATCAATTAACTCACATTAATTGAGTTAAAATTAGTTTAACTAGTTCTAAATGTTTGATGAGCTAGTGAAAGATCAAGTGAATTAAAATAGATTTAGTTCACCGGTAGTGATCTACCAAGTAATTGATGATTCACTATTTATAGCTTCATGCATGCTAATTTTGGCGGAGACCCAGTTGAGACAAAGGTTCAAGGCAAGTAAACTATCAATTGTATTTTTAGCAAACTGCCCAGGTGTAGTTATAAAACCACAGGAAGCCCATGATGGATTGTGCAATCAAGGAAGGCTAAATTTCCTATTTAACAAGGGTTTAATTCTATAGGGATTGCATAAGCAGGGTAGGCTGAGGGTACGCTGATAATTGGCTATCTGTTTATCCAATTTTGCCTAGATCAGTGTGAAGCAATTGGTAGAGTGTATGAGGTTGTGGTGAGCACACATGCATTGTTTTGTTTCATGATTCCTTGGTTTATTATACAATAAAGATGGAGGGGTTTTGAGCAGTTTCTTTCCCTAGGAATATCTAGTGTTGTGTATTGATTTAATTCTCTCTTACTTGCATGTGATTGAGCGATTGTGATTTTTATTCTGCAAATATTGTAGAAGGATTCAATATCTTGTTTTAGTACATTACATGATCGGATTGAATCCATTGGTGTAATTTCTACATGGTATCAGAGCTGTGTTAGAGATTTTCTACATGGTATCAAAGCACCAGGAATCACAATAGTGGAGAATAAATTGAGTTTGTGTTGAACAATATTCAAATTTGCAGGTATTGTCTTTGGAGCTATAAGCTGATCAAGATGTCTTTCAATGGCTTGAGACTCGAATATGCACTCGAGGGAAATTCGAATTATATTGCATAGAGGGATAGGATGGACGCAGTGTTGGAGGACAATGGGTTGAAACTTGAAAGAATTCATAGATAATGATATTCCCAAGCCCGCAACAGCAGATGCCCAACTTCTTGATGCATGGCAGAAGAAGGTAGCAAAGGCGAGGAGGATCTTGTTAGAGGGAGTTCGAGATCATATTGTCTCGAGTCTCCATGGAAAGGCAACTCCATATGCTATGTGAAAGGCCTTGACAAATCTGTTTCCAAGCAACAGTGACCACAAAAAATTGGCACTCAAAGATAAGCTCAGGAAAATCAAAATGGAGAAGGGCGACACAATCCATAAATACATGACTAAGTTCACTCAATGTCAAGATGAGCTTGGAAGTGTTGGGATTACTGTAGCTGATGATGACTTGGTGAGCCTAGCACTTCTAGGCCTTCCCCAGGCTGGCATAGTTACCAGGACTCTGTGAATGGGAGGGAGAAGTTACCTGATTGGGAGCGACTATGGTCGGATTTGGTACAAGAAGAGTTTCAACGGAATACCTGGATGGATCCTCATCGAAAATTGATGATGAGGAAATTGTGCCTTGGCTGGTAAGGCAAAGAGGGGGAAGGGGAAGAAGTCCTATTCCAAATCTGAGACCGGTAAAGAAGGCAAGAAGCGTGACATGTCAAAGGAGAAATGTTTTCACTGTCATGACAATGGACACTATGCCACAAATTGTCCACAAAAAAAGAAGAACAACAAGAAGGCTCCAAGAGCTACAGCGGGTGGAGCTTTGGCCTCATAGTTTGAGTTGGACTTCTCTCTCATTGCATGCATGGCGTCAACTGTGATGGGATCTATGTGGTACTTGGATAGTGGAGCATCTTCCCACATGATGGGAAAAAAATAACTCTTTAGTAGCTTGCAGGAGAAGGATATTCAGATGCACATCGAGATGGGTGATGATGGGAGGTATAGCGCTATCGGAATTGGTACAATTACTTTCCAGAGACAGTCAGGTAAACCTTTCATATTAAAAGATGTCATGCATGTACCAAGCTTGAAAAAGAATTTAGTTTCAGTTTCTATGTTGGAGGATCTTGGATATGATGTGGTTTTTAGTGAAGGAAGGGCATTCCTTTGTCACAAAGCCACAACACAAGTAAAGAAGATTGGGGTTCGTGCGAAGAACAACTACAAACTTGATGTAGATGGTTGCGCAACATTGAGCAGTAAAGCAGGGAAGATGGTGGGCCGGGATACAGGTGAGTTATGGCACAGGGGATTGGGCCATCTACACCACAGTGCTTTGAGGATCATGCAACAGATTTCTACAGGTCTTCCAGAGGGTACTCTTGCGCAGATAGACACATGCAAGGGATGTACCATGGGGAAGTATATTAAAGCCACTTTTCATGAGAAGGAGAATCGAGCAATGACAATCCTTGAGAGAGTTCACTCAGACGTGTGTGGACCATTCTCTACACCTTCCATAACAAAGCACAGGTATTATGTGATTTTTGTTGATGATTTTTCTAGAAAGTGTTGGATCTTCTTTCGGCAGAAGAAAGATCAGTGTTCTCCAAGTTTTGTGAGTTCAAAGCACTGGTAGAGAAAGATACAAGGAAGAAGGTGAAGTCTCTAAGGAGCGACAATGGTGGTGAGTATATCTCTAATGAATTCAAGAACTTCTGTGCCAAGAAGGAATTCAGAGAGAATTAATTGCACCTCATAACCCACAACAGAATGGGGTTGCAAAAAAAAAGAACAGAACAATTGTGGGAGCAACACGAGCTATGTTACGTGATCAGGGCCTAGCGTTGCATCTGTGGGCAAAGGCATGCAACACAACGGTATTTGTGCAGAACCGTAGTCCTCATTGGATACTTGTCATGAGTACACCAGAGGAGGCTTTTTCAGGTAAGAAACCAGATGTTTCATATTTTAAAATTTTTGGCTCATCTGTCTATTGCCATGTGACCAAAGATGCCAGAAAGAAGCTAGAACCAACAATAGAGGTTGGGATATTTGTGGGCTACACTGATACTCCCCACAACTATCGGGTGTATTTGCCGGCTAACAGGATGACAGTTGTCAAGAGAGATGTTAAATTTGATGAGGAGAAAGCCACACGATTGTCCCTTGCATGCAGATGAGAAACTCTTAGTTCCAAAGGATGAACCTCAGGATGTGGAGCAGCCACAAGCAGAGGATCATGGAGTGGCAGAAACCACTCATGTAGAGCCATCCACCAGAAATGGTAGGAAGCGCACCAGAGAGGCTGACAGATTGATGTTAGATGCGACAGAGCATGTAGGTGCACCTACATCACATCGTAGGCAGAGAAGGTCCCCAGATAGGTACACTGGATACATGGCTCTTATGAGTGAGTGTATTGTGACAAAACCATCCTCTTTTGAGGAAGCAGTGCAGTAGCCAACATGTGTTGATGCCATGGTTGAGGAGTATGACTTCATTATCAGAAAAGTGCATGGGAAGTGGTCCCAAGACTAGTGGGGAAGTCAGTGGTTGGATCCAGGTGGATCTACATGGTGAAGCAAACAGAGACCTCCAAGAGGGGGATATTTCAAGCCAGATGTGCAGAGGGAGTACCATAGTATTAAAAACCGAAACTAGTGACCGAACTGGGAATCGGACCCGAACCGGTCTAATCGGTACTGGTCAGGTCTAAACGAATCGGTTTTAAAAAAATACATTAAATAATTATTTTTTAATAAAAAAAACTATTTTTAAGATTTACAACCATGATTCCAAGCCAATAGAGACAAAATATGCAAAGTTTGCTCATTTATATACCATGTAAAGGTGAATATATCAAAATGGCACCGAGTGCAATACGTATCATTGAAAAATACATAAGAAATGAGGCTCCAAATGGCCCATAAAATCCAAAAACAATGCTACAAGCTATGAGGCCATTGGCCTAATACAAGACAACATATTAGTGATCAACAACATGATCACTCCTCATCATGATCAAAATCATCACCACTACTAGACAAGGGATCATGAACATGAGCTACATAAATAATATGGCTCAGAGTTTGAGGACTCCTAAAACTTCTCTACAACTTTAGTAGTAGTAGTAGTAGCAAAAATAGACATCAAAACTACAAATCACTGAGCAACATGGTCTCTCATGAAACTCATCATTGATTCATCGCTACTAGAAATGGGATCATCAACAAGAGACATGTAAACATCATCTAGCTCAAAGTCTTCAGAATTGGACTACTCAACCTTTTAACATGATAGAAATTGAAAAAGTTTAACATGCCTAACCAATGATTTTGGTTTGGGTGAAGGGTTCATCTCCTCAACCTTAAAATGCTGTAGAAAAATATTAGCATGCCTAACCAGTTGTTTTCCTTTGAGTGAAGGGTACATTCTTGTTAAGGCCACGGTAGGGGAGTTCAACAATCAATACCACCAACATCAATAAAGTTCAACAATCAATGCCACCAACATCAAGGTTCTTAAAGGACTTCATGCTCTTGATCAAATGCCAATCTCATACCCTTACACATGATAGAATCAAATGGAAACATTGCAAACCCCCAAACCATGAAACCCTGAAAACCATTAAGTCTACTTAATTTTGAGTGTTCTAGTTTCTCCATATGAAATCCAATGAGGTCGAAACCACTCTTAAACATCCTGAGTCATTTCATGGTAATGTTAAAAATTTAAGTAAAAGGATGAAAATGAAAAATAAAGGAAATGTCACTATTACTTTAAGAATTTAACATTACCATTAATTGCCAACAAGATGTGTCTGGAAAATGAGAGGGTAGGCATTCTTTTCTTAGAGGGGATATTTTTGGAGGAAAAAAACCCTAAATTTCCCTAAAAAAGGCTCCAAAACTCAAAAATTTGCATTATGTGGGGTCCATAGTTGGCCTGGCAATGAACTGGCCGGTTTAGGATGGAACCGACCGGTTAGCACCGGTTGGAACGGTTTTTTTGGCGAAGAGGAGGGTTGAACCCGGTTTTTCTACCAGTTTGACTCGGTTAGCTAATGAACCGGCCGGTTTGACCGGTTTCTGGTTCAAACCGGCCGGTTTTTAATACAAGTACATGCAGCTATACCTCTAGGTGTGAGGTGGGGCGATGTGCAAAATTAATCCCAAGAAGAAATTTGGGCAAGGTCCATTGAGATGGTGTGTCTAATGGATGGGGCGATGTGCAAAATTAATCCCAATAAGAAATTTGGGCAAGGTCCATTGAGATGGTGTGTCTAATGGATCGAACTTGGCTACGAGGAGCCCACCCACAGTACACCAGTAGCAGGAACGATTAGTTGGATTGATGCAGTCAAATGTCAGGAAGACAGAAGTCAGAGTCACAGGTGTCTGATACTGGAGCGCAAATCAGAGTTGGTAGCAGTGCAGAGTGCATGGATGCAAATGTCAGCAGTGCATGGAGTCCAATAGCTAGCAGCAGTCAGAAGACTCTGATGACAGATGCATTATACTGATTCAGTTGTTTGGAGGCTAGTCAGTTTTAGGAGAGTTGCATGTGCGAACAACACTAGGAAGTGTTGCATGCAAGAACATTCCAAAGGTATCGGATCGAGACCGATTGATTCCTTTCTTGTTGAGAGGGAGTGTTGAAATTTGCAACAAGAAACAGTGAAATTGGCATCCAGAAACAACACACACACTAGTGTGGGATCACAGTTCACATAGTGATGGATCCTAGCGACATATTAATGTGCAACCAATTTTTAAATAAATTGGAAAATTAATTGTAATCTTATCTCATAACAACTTGTAATAGTTAACTAAGTGTGATAGACTTAGTTAGCTCAAGAAT
Source organism: Pinus albicaulis (assembly GCA_034641835.2). Taxonomy (NCBI): domain Eukaryota; kingdom Viridiplantae; phylum Streptophyta; class Pinopsida; order Pinales; family Pinaceae; genus Pinus; species Pinus albicaulis. The sequence goes on along the minus strand of CM076578.1, from coordinate 1,735,390,377 downwards.
TTCGAGTTGAGGGTCAATGGATAGGCGTGTAGAGTGATTCCATTATTAACAGAGTCCAGTTGCAGTTGTAGCACTAGTGTAGTGTGAGTGGGATCCGTCAACTCACATTAATTGAGTTAAAATCAGTTTAACTAGTTCTAAATGTTTGATGAGCTAGTGGAAGATCAAGTGAATTAAAATAGATTTAATTCACCAGTAGTTATCTACCAAGTAACTGATGATTCACTATTTATAGCTGCATGCATGCTAATTCTGGTGGAGACCTAGTTGAGACAAAGGTTCAAGGCAAGTAAACTATTAGTTGTATTTTTAACACACTGCCCAGGTGCAGTTATAAAACCACAGGAAGCCCATGATGAATTGTGCAATCAAGGAAGGCTGAATTTCCTATTTAATATGGGTTTAATTCTCTAGGGATTGCGTAAGCATGGTAGGCTGATAATTGGCTATATGTTTGTCCAATTTTGCCTAGATTAGTGTGAAGCAATTGGTAGAGTGTATGAGGTTGTGGTGAGCACACATGCATTGTATCGTTTCATGGAGGGGTTTTGAGCAGTTTCTTCCCCCAGGAATATCCGATGTTGTGTATTGATTTAATTCTTTCTCTTACTTGCATGTGATTGAGCGATCATGATTTATATTCTGTAAATATTGTATCTTGTTTTAGTACATTACATGATCAGATTGAATCCATTGGTGTAATTTCTACATGGTTACAGAGCTGTGTTAGATATTTTCTACACTGTGTTGGACTCTGTTATAGCTGCAGGAAAGGGATTCAAAGGCCCTAGTGTGCATGACTTGAGGGGAGCTCTTTTGCAAGAAGAGATTTCTTCCATTAATGAGTATTTGGTTGAGTATAGAGATTCATGGCTCAAAACAGGTTGTTCCATCATGTCAGATGGATGGACTGATGGAAAGAACCGCACTATCATTAATTTCCTTGTTTCTTGCCCTCAAAGAAGTTAGAACAATGTTTTTGAGATCAGTTGATGCATTTGATAAGGTGAAGGATGTGACCCTTCAATTTGAGCTTTTGGATGAGATTATTTAGGAAGTGGGGGAGCAAAATGTTGTTCAGGTCATCACAGATAATGCCTCAATCTATGTTCTTGCTGGAAAGATGCTTGAGTCCAAATATAGGACCATATTTTGGACTCCATGTGCTGCACATTGCATAGACCTCGTGCTTGAGAACATATGCAAAGTGGACTGGGTAAAAAACACTGTAGAGCATGCCAAGTGCATTACAAAATACATTTACAACCACTCATGGTTATTTGAGACTAATGAGGAAAAACACTGGGGGCAAAGAGCTTGTTAGGCCTACAATTACAAGATTTGCAACTCACTTCCTCACGTTGCAATGTCTCAATTCTCAACAGAAAAACTTGCAGAAAATGTTTTCTTTTGATGACTGGATTGAATCTTGGTGGGCTCGTAGACAAGATGGCAAAGACACCAAAAATAAAGTCTTTGACAATTATTTTTGGAAAAGGTCTACAGAGCTTGTAAAAATTACTTAGCCCCTTGTTAAGGTGCTAAGGATGGTGGATGGGGAAAAATTGGCAATGGGATACATTTATGAGGCTATGGATCAGGCAAAGGAGAAGATGCATGCAGTTTACACGGACAAGTTAGCTAAATATGGCCGTATATGGGAGATCATTGATAACAGATGGAACAATCAACTCCATCGTCCTATACATGCAGCTGGGTAATTTTTGAACCCAAAGTATCATTATAAAGCTCGGCTAGGAGATCTGCAAGATGGGGAGGTCAGAGCTAGATTGATTGATTGCTTGGAGCGCATGGTCCCTATCCATGCAGACCAGTTGGAAATACATAAACAACTTACTCTTTTTAGTATGGCAGCTGGTACCCTTGGAAAAAAAATGGCAAAAATGGCAAGAGATGTGGATCAACTAGGTAAGCAATTCCAATTTGTTTTTCTTTTCAAGTTAAATTGTTTGTAATTAAGTAATGAAATGAACTATGTTACTAATTAATGTTTGTTTTTTTGCAACACATTGGTGGGAGTCATTTGGCGGCCAATGTCCTCAATTGCAAAAGTTTGCAATTAGAGTCTTCAACCAAACTTGCAGTGCTTCAGGTTGTGAGTGCAGTTGGTCTGTTTTTGAGTGCATACACATAAAGAAGAGAAATCGTTTGGAACAGAAACGGTTAAATGATCTTGTTTTCGTGCAATACAACCTTCGCTTGAGGCGGAACCAAATGATGAATCTAGATCCCATTGTGTTGGACGATATTGATCCAACATCAGAATGGGTGGAGGAGATTGAAGATCCAGTGTTTGAGGCTAATTTTGATACTGATGCAGCAGTAGCAGGGGATGAAGCAGATTTGGTGGCACCATTGGAACTAGGATTGGTAGCCACATCAAGGAAAGGCAACCAACCAATGCAAGGCACTAGTCGTGCAGCTCGAGTAACTCGTGCTTCCATTAAGTCCACTTCTATTGTTATTGGTGGTAGTGGTACTGAGGTTGCAAATGAGGTTGAGGCATCCTTAGACTCTGATCCAGATGATGTCTATGCAGCTCCCGATGATGATCCTATGTCTAGTAGTGGCGATGAATTTGATGGTTGATCATGTGTACCTTGTAGAGTCTAGACTCTAGACTTGTAGTCTTGTAGTAGGCCAATGGCCTCATAGCTTGTAGCATTGTTTTTGGACTTTATAGGCCATTTGGAGCCTCATTGCTTATGTATTTTGTCGATGATATGTATTGCACTCGGTGCCATTTTGATATATTCACCTTTACATGGTATATAAATGAGAAAACTTTGCATATTTTGTCTTTATTGGCCTGGAATCATGGTTGCAAATCTTAAAAATAGTTTTTATTATTATTATTAAAAATTAATTATTTAATGTATTTTTTTAAAAACCGGTTCATTGAGATCTGGCTAGTACCAGTTTGACCAGTTCTAGTTCGAAACCTAGTTCATTAGGTCCACTGGTCCGGTCACATGTTTCGGTTTTTAATACTATGATTTATACTATTATCCGAATTTTACAAGTTGATTTTCTCCTTTATTCCCCAATGTTCCAACCAACACTGGGCAACCTTATGTTGCCCTCGCTTGAGTTGAAGATGGGGGATTTTGCTAGAGTTAGAAGCAATTTTAGGAAACTTGTTGGCATCCATGTTGTATAATTTCTTTGATACATAAGATACCTAGTCATAGCCATGTTTTCGATGGGGGAGACTCGAGAGGCTTGCTTCATGTGTGTATATATATATATATAGTGTGTGTGTGTGTGTGTGTGTGTGGTGTTTTACTGCGCCGAGAGGTGCTCTACAACCCAGTATGGGGGTAGATCTCACGTAAATGTAAAAATTCTACTGCAGTATCATGGTTTATTTCTCCTACTTGATTTAAAATATACAAGTTATTTCTAGAAATTAGATTTAGAAAATACCAAAATAAACACAACTACAACCTACACATGTAGATCATTTACTGAATAATACACTCATTCAACAAAGTGACACATGGATTTTTGGACACAAGTTCTCGGAAAAACCCAAAGCAGGAAAACTGGTGCAACAGATATGAGGGTTTATTTTATGAAGGAGTTTCTGAGTACAGTAAATCTGGCTTCCAAATCTGGAAAACTCGACAGAGAACAAAAGAAATCAAATCTGCAACTACCTGTTGTTCTAGTGCCAAATATCTGACTGATCCACACCCTCAAATGAGATTTACAAGACTCAGCCCAGATCTGGCCCTAGAAACCCGAGCGCTGCTCCTGAAGCCCCAACGTCAGCCCTGCTAACCTCAGAATGCCACTGCGTTGTCCAGAGGGGGACTGCGCAACCCCTGAGAGGGTGACGCAGGCCTTACGCTGGCCTTGAAGACCCTCTACGTAATTTCTGAAGCCCTCTGGAGCCCCTATGCTGTCTTGCGCAGCACCTGTGTAGCTGCTGCTCTACTTCTCTGCGTTGTCCTTGTTGCTGCTCCTCTCCCTCTTATTGACTCTTGGCTCTGGGATCAGATCATCCCCTTGGCCAATGCTACCCCTCGCTGAAAAAAATTCCTCTGTAAATTCTTAGCAAACCCGCCCTAGAATTCCAAATCTATTTCTCACCTCTGCAACTGTGTGTGTCTCCAACTGACCCTCAAGCCTTTCTCTTATACTTTTCGTTGAACCCTTGAACGACCGAGATTAAATCATTCATCAACGACTGAGATTAAAACACTGCTTGATCCGTGTCTTTTAGAACATTTTAGCACATGTGTTAATTAATTCACTTTAATTATTTAATTTTCCTAAGTTTAGACTTAGGAAATCCATTAAAATAATTAATTATTTGAATAACTTGAACACCAATTGAAATTTCTTAAAACACTTTTTGGGTTTTGGAGTTCAGGTGTGTCTTAGCCCCTCCATAAAATTTCAAGGCTAGAGCACACCTGATGCTACACCAACTATACAAAATCTCAACACTCCCTCTTATCACAGAGTGTGCCTTATTAATGCATCCACACCATGCACTACAAGATCTTGAAGTTGGATTATGTGCTGCTGATTCTTGGCTGGCTGTCCTCCATCTAGTGCACTATTGCTCTGTACTGCTGCCCATGCTACTGCCACTGACACTGCCACATCTGTACTACAGCTCCCTCTCAAATTGTTGCATCATGCTGCCCATATCATTGCCACTTCTAACAAAACCTATTTACAAGTTAATAATATCCATGGGAAAGTGAGGGTAGATATCCATGGTTAAGAAACTTGTTATTATTGTAGGTTTATTCTAAGTATTAAGTTTTTATGTGCTTATTGATTCGATTTAAATATGGTTATGGAATCATTATTAGTCCCTGCCAAGGCAAGAATAATAAATAATTGATGTATATCAGTGCAACTCAGTTGCCGAGAAGTAAGCAACTGAAAAACTCCTACCCAACTATTTGATAGATAAGTCAAGCTGCATCTATCACTGAGGCTCCCTGGCTGCTGATTTACACTGCCCTCCTAAAGGCACTATCATGACTGCACAGCGTGAGCACAGCCTCTCTGCGCTGTTGAAGTCCCATCAACCCACTCTGCGTTGTTGCCTTTGCATTACACTGCTCCCTCTTCAGCCCTTCAGCTCCCTCTTCCGCTTCAATGTGACCTTCTGCAACCATCTCCTGAATCATCCCGCTACCGTCTTAAGGCTCCTGGAGCTCGTATGTGATCTAAGAGTAGGGCTGAATTAAGGATACTACCATTGTCTGTAGATGCTCTACAGATCCATGTCACCCCACCTCTTCTCTCGAGGCACTTGAGCACTCATGGTTGCATCATCATCAGAGCGATCTTCCTTTGCTGCTGCAGCCTTGGAATCAGAAGATCCTTTGTCCTTCTTCTTAGGACAAGTGCTGATGAAGTGTCCAAGATCGCCACAGTTAAAGCACCAGACCTTGGAAAGGTCCTTCTTCTTCTTCCCTTGCTGCTTCTTTTCCCTTGATGCAAGGGCTGCATCATCCTCCTCCTCCTTTACTTTGGCTTTTCCGCTTCCACCATTGATATTTTGCGTCTTGGTGACCCTCCTGATCTCCTCTTGGCGGAGGATAGCCCACATGTCAGCCTAAGATGGTAACACTACTCTTCCTAGAATGCTCTGGACAAATGTTTCCCAATCTTCTGAGACTGCATTCAAGGCAGTCCTCACTAAGAGCCCCTCATCTGGAGTAGCACCTATGCAAATCAGCTGATCTCGGATAGCTTGAAGTCTGAAGAGGAATGGATCTATCTCTTCACCCTTCATCATTTGGAACAACCGCATCTGATTCTCCAGAAGCATTTTTCTTTAGACGGAGCCTCCTTGGTACATCGTGTCCAAGGCTACCCACATGTCATTTGCTGTAGTTGTTCCAGCAATATGAGGAATAACTGGTCCTTGACTCGGTCTATGATCAAACGCTTAGTCTGCGTTTGATTTTCTTCATACTTCTTCTAAGGATCTGCATCGGTTGGTACAACAAGAACCTTCTTTGCATGATCTTTGAGACCATGCTCATCCAGAACTGAAAGGATTCTGGCACTCCAGATAACATAGTTGGACATGTCGTCCAATCTTTCTTGATCCCTCAGTCCATATCGAGCCATCTTGCTCAGATCTAACAGAAACAATACTTCTTCTCCCTTTGGATTTGGGTTTCTTGGTGACTAGAAACCCTCTAGTAACTGCTTCTGCTGAAAACTGATTTCCCTCCTGGAAATCTTTCACCCAAACACAAACGGACAACACTCTCCGATCCTCCTGATCTTATCTCAGATCTGCTAAGTAACTTTCTTCCTCCCGCCTTTGTTGACTTAGCTAGGCACAATTCTGCACAGACAGAATCTCCACCCCACCAACACTGCTGAAGATCTGAAGCACTGCTTTCCGATCTTGGCAAATATTTTCTGCAGCTGAAGAAATGGCTGGACTACATCTCACTGACTGACCCAGCGTAGCCTCAGCACTGATCAGAAGTGGACTGCGTGACCCCAGACTCAATGATGCAGTCCTTACGCTACCCTAGGAAGGGTCTGTGTAAGCCTGAAGGCTTTCTGCAACTTCAGCGCTGTCCTTTTCTGGATTTGCGTTCTTCTGCTATCAAGTTGCCCTTTCCGGATTTGCTGCTTCTTCTGCCACCCTATAGATCCTCTGCGTAATTTCTGAAGCCCTCTGGAGCCCCTGCGCTATCTTGCACAACACCTGTGTAGCTGCTGCTCTACTTCTCTGCGTTGTCCTTGTTGCTGCTCCTTTGCCTCTTACTAACTCTTGGCTCTGGAATCAGATCATCCCCTTAGCCAATACTACCCCCTGCTACAAAAAATTCCTCTGTAAATTCTTAGCAAACCCGCCCTAGAATTCCAGATCTATTGCTCATCTCTGCATCTGTGTGTCTCCAACTGACCCTCAAGCCTTTCTCTTATACTTTTTGTTGAACCCTTGAACGATCGAGATTAAATCATTCATCAATGACTGAGATTAAAAGACTGCTTGATCCGTGTCTTTTAGAACATTTTCGCACATGTGTTAATTAATTCACTTTAATTATTTAATTTTCCTAAGTTTAGACTTAGGAAATCCATTAAAATAATTAATTTTTTGAATAACTTGAACACCAACTGAAATTTATTAAAACACTTTCTTGGTTTTGAAGTTCAAGTGTGTCTTAGCCCCTCCACAAAATTTCAGGGCTAGAGCACACCCGATGCTACACCAACTATACAAAATCTCAACACTCCCTCTTATCACAGAGTGTGATCTATTAATGCATCCACACCATGCATTACAAGATCTTGAAGTTGGATTCTGTGTTGCTGATTCTTGGTTTGCTGCCCTCCATCCAGTGCACTGCTGCTCTGTACTGCTGCCCATGCCACTGCCACTGACACTGCCACATCTGTATTGCAGCTCCCTCTCAAATTGCTGCATCATGCTGCCCATATCATTGCCACTGCTAACTGCTGCACTGCAACTCAGTTGTCGAGAAGTAGGTAACTGAAAGACTCCTTCCAACTGTTTGATAGATAAGTCAAGCTACATCTATCATTGAAGCTCCCTGGCTGCTGATTTACGTTGTCCTCCTGTAGGCACTGTCATGCTGCAACACTGGATTGCGTGAGCACAGTCTCTCTGCGCTGCTAAAGTCCCATTAGCCCCTTTGCGTTGTTGCCTTCACGCTGTTGTTGCCTCTGCATTACGCTGCTCCCTCTTCAGCTCTTCAACACCCTCTTCCGCTTCAATGTGACCTTTTGCAACCATCTCCCGACTCATCCTGCTACCGTCTTAAGGCTCCCGTAGCTCGTATGTGATCTAAGAGTAGGGTTGACTCAAGGATCCTGCCATTGTTTGTAGATGCTCTACAGATCCATGTCACCCCACCTCTTCTCTCGAGGCACATGAGCACTCATGGTTGCATCATCATCAGAGCCATCTTCCTTTGTTGCTGCAGCCTTGGAATTATAAGATCCTTTGTCCTTCTTCTTAGGACAAGTGCTGACGAAGTGTCCAAAATCGCCACAGTTAAAGCACCGGACCTTTGAAAGGTCCTTCTACTTCTTCCCTTGCTGCTTCTTTTCCCTTGATGCAAGGGTTGCATCATCCTCCTCCTCCTTTACTTTGGCTTTTCTGCTTCCACCACTGATATTTTGCGTCTTGGTGACCCTCTTGATCTCCTCTTGGCGGAGGATAGCCCACATGTTAGCCCAAGATGGTAACACTGCTCTTCCCAAAATGCTTTGGACAAACGTTTCCCAATCTTCTGAGAGTGCATTCAAGGCAGTCCTCATTAGGAGCCCCTCATTTGGAGTAGCACCTATGCCAACCAGCTGATCTCGGATAGCTTGAAGTCTGAAGATGAATGGATATATCTCTTCACCCTTCATCATTTGGAACAACCGCATCTGATTCTCTAGAAGCATTCTTCTTTGGACGGAGCCTCCTTGGTACATCGTGTCCAAGGCTACACACATGTCATTTGCTATAGTCTCTCCAGCAATATGAGGAATAACGTGGTCCTTGACTCGGTCTATGATCAAACGCTTAGTCTGTGCTTGATTTTCTTCATACTTCTTCAGAGGATCTGCATCGGTTGGTACAACAAGAACCTTCTCTGCATGATCTTTGAGACCATACTCATCCAGAACTGAAAGGATTCTGGCCCTCTAGATAACATAGTTGGACATGTCGTCCAATCTATCTTGATCCCTCAGTCCATATCGAGCCATCTTGCTTAGATTTGACAAAAACAATACTTCTTCTCCCTTTGGATCTGGGTTTCTTGGTGACTAGAAACTCTCTAGTAACTGCTTTTGTTGAAAACTGATTTCCCTCCTAGAAATCTTTCACCCAAACACAAACGAACAACACTCTCCAATCCTACTGATCGAATCTCAGATCTGTTTGGCTCAGATCTGCTAAGTAACTATCTTCCTCCTGCCTTTGTTGACTTAGCTAGGCACAATTCTGCACCGACAAAATCTCCACCCCACCAGCACTACTGAAGATCTGAAGCATTGCTCCCTGATCTTGGCAAATATTTTTTGCAGCTGAAGAAATGACTGGACTGCATCTCACTAACTGACCCAACGTAGCCTCAGCGCTGCTCAGAAGTAGACTGTGTGACCCCAGACTCAGTGACGCAGTGCTTACGCTGCCCTGGGAGGGGTCTGCGTAAGCCTGAAGGCCTTCTGCAGCTTTAGCGCTGTCCTTTTCTGGATTTGCGTTCTTCTGCTGTCAAGTTGCCCTTTCCGGATCTGCTGCTTCTTCTACCACCATCTAGAAAAAATATTTCTTTAACTAATTGCTGGAGATTCAGCTTGATCTGCTATCACTCTGATACCATGTAAAAATTCTATTGCAGTATCATGGTTTATTTCTCCTACTTGATTTAAAATATACAAGTTATTTCTAGAAATTAGATTCAGAAAATACCGAAATAAACACAACTACAACCTATACATGCAAATCATTTATTGAATAATACGCTCATCCAACAAAGTGACACATGGATTTTTGGACATAAGATCCCGGAAAAGCCCAAAGCGGGAGAACCGGTGCAACAGATATGAGTGTTTATTTTATTAAGTAGTTTATGAGTACAGTAAATCTGGGTTCCAAATCTGGAAAACTCGACAGAGAATAAAATAAATCAAATTTGGAGCTACCTGTTGTTCTAGTGCCAAATATCTGAGTGATCCACACCCTCAAACATGATTTACAAGACTCAGCCCGAATCTGGCCCTTGAAACCCCAACGCTGCCCCTAAAGCCCCAGTGTCAGCCCTACTAGCCTCAAAATGCCACTACGCTGTCCAGAGGGGGATTGCGTAACCCCTGAGAGGGTAACGCAGGCCTTACGCTTGCCTTGAAGACCCTCTGCGTAATTTCTGAAGCCCTTTGGAGCCCCTGTGCTGTCGTGCGTAGCGGCTGCACAACACCTGCGTAGTTGCTACTCTGCTTCTCTGCGCTGTCCTTGTTGTTGCTCCTCTGCCTATTACTGAATCTTGGCTCTGGGATCAGATCATCCCCTTAGCCAATACTACCCCTCGCTGCAGAAAATTCCTTCGGAAATTCTTAGCAAACCTACCCTAGAATTCCAGATCTATTTCTCAGCTCTGCAACTATGACCCTCAAGCCTTTCTCTTATACTTTTCATTGAACCCTTCAATGGCCGAGATTAAATCATTCATCAACGACTGAGATTAAAAGTCTGCTTGATCTGTGTCTTTTAGAACATTTCAGCACGTGTTAATTAATTCACTTTAATTATTTAAGTTTCCTAAGTTTAGACTTAGGAAATCCATTAAAATAATTAATTATTTGAATAACTTGAGCACCAACTGAAATTTCTCAGAACACTTTTTGCGTTTTGGAGTTCGAGTGTGTCTTAGCCCCTCCACAAAATTTCAGGGCTAGAGCACACCCGTTGCTACACCAACTATACAAAATCGCAACAGTAAACACGTAAACGTACACATTTAACATGTAATGTTTATTATTTGACATTTAACATTTTTAATCTAATGTCGGTCCTATTTAAAAATCAATCTAATTATTATTATGTATAAACACAATATAAATTTAAAATATGAAGAGGTTTACGAACACTCAATAAAGAGGTATGGTAAATAAATAAAACCTCTTTTTATACTTACTCCAGAGGTATGGTAAATAAATAAACATATAAATAAACTATAGGTATGGTAAATAAATAAAACCACTTTTTATATTTACTCTATAAACCTCTTTATATTTACAAATCTCAAAAAAGAGGTTTTATTTAGGTGAAGCCTATGGACCAAATACCATGGGACAAATTATTATTAATACCATGGTCCAAATACCATATTTGTAAAAGAGGTATGGTAAATAAATAAATATAAAAGAGGTATAAAAAGGCATGGTAAATAAATAAAAATATATCAAATAAGATTAGAAATCAACATCTAATTATATACCAAGCCTATGGGCCAAATACCATGGTAAATAAAAGAGGTATGGTAAATAAATAAAACCTCTTTTTATATTTACTCCATAAACCTCTTTATATTTACGAACACTCAAAAAAGAGGTTTTATTTTGGTGAAGCCTATGGGCCAAATACCATGGACCAAATTATTATTAATACCATACAAAAAAGCATTATCAACCCTAATATTAATATTAATTGAGCGCAACTGGAGTGTATTTGAAAAAATACACACCAAAAAGTGCAACAGGTTAAAAACTTAAAATATTCCAGTTGATTTTTTGAATTCATTAAATAATTTTTTTTGAATTATTAATTTATTATTTATAATATATATTATATAATTTATTAATTTATGACCTTTGTACATGTTGGAGTCCCAACGCCTCAATGACATGGTCTACATCCACTACAATCTTAGATTGTAGGTGAGACAACTTGAGAGGACACTTGATATGAAGACCATCTCTTTAGATGCGATTGACACCGTTGCTGCATGTAGGGTTGAGGCCGAGAGGCCTATCATGGAGTCGACCCTTAATTGGATAGAGCAGGAGGTAGTGGAGGGGGACGAGGAGGAGGAGGAGCAGCAGGAGAAGGAGCAGGAGGAAGAGGTGACACCACCTACCCCTATCACCGATAGAGGACGTGGTCTACCTCCTTTAGCTCCTAGTGCTTCAGCTTCTGGTGCTTCAACTTCTGGTGCTTAAGGTTCTTGAGTGCATTAGAGTCCATTGCCGGCCCCACTAGCTTCTTCATCTAGAGGGAAAGCTGTTACATTTTTTCGTAAGAGGTGTTGAGGAAATCAATAATATTAGTTATTTGGTGCATTCTTTTGTATATGACATTATGACTCATGATATGAGATACATTATTATATTTTTTGTTCATATTTTGAGGCTGAGTTGGGACTCATGACTTAGTATTCAAGACATTATTCACTGTTATGTGTGATGTAGCACTAGACATGATATTACACATCTTATATATTAGTTTTTTTTTCATATTTATGTGTCAATGCATTTACTTTATGTTGTGGATGCTTTAGATATTAAAAAAATTGAAAAAAATGAATAATTTTGTATGTGCAGTTTTTTTTTCCCGATTTTTACAATTTTTTTTTTTAAATCCGATTTTTTCCCCTCGCCGATATAATCCCAATCGCGATGTTTGCAACATTGATCACAACTATCCTATGGCATGTTGATCTTCCCAACAATGGCCGTTGAGAGTCATGTGGTAGAACACTTGCATCATAATCCAAGCTTGGGTGAGATACCCGACTTAAGCATCACACACCCCCAAACTTCCCAAACCTCCTCAACCCGTTGGCTAGATGGGGAGGGACAATCCCAACAAGCCCGACTTACCAAAAGGTAAGCATCACACACCTCCAAACCTCCCAAACCTCCTCAACCCGTTGGCTAGATGGGGAGGGACAATCCCAACTAGCCCGACTTGTGGATATGATGCCAACTGGGGTATACGCTGCTAGACCAAGATAGGGGGAGATACCCGACTTGTCAAAACGGACAAGGATCATGCACACCTTATGGGTGACAATAGGGGAGATACTTGACCTACTGTAAGAGTAGGGATCACACACACCTATTGTTCAGAGTTCCCTCAAACTCTTCAACTCAATTCCTCACCTTGTGAGCTCAGATAGGGGGAAGAGCTTGCTCAGTGTCCTCATTCAGCCCAGACCTTTGCTCAGGAGGGTCACATCCATCAATCCATGCTGCTCTCTGTGAAGATAAAAAACATATCAAAGTGCTCATATCTGGTACCAGCTCATCACACTTTCTTATACATTACCAAGAGAAGCAATCCTCTGTTTTCTTGTTCATGCAGGACATCAAATCAAATATTATGTTAGAACAAATACATATCATAAAAGGATACCTTATTCATCCTTTCCCCCTCTCACAGAGGCATCAACCACAAGCCTATGCTTGTCTCAACTCATACAGCAACAATGTCTCAATATATAAAGATATCTTAGTTCCAGCTATATACGAGATTCTTTGCTAATCGGATCCAACTCTTCTTGTTGCAATGCATCATTGTCGTATCTAGAACCTGCTCAAACAACTCTCTAAAAGAGCTTCCTTAACCAAATTGCCTTGCAGATAGACATGCTATCAACAATATACTCAACCTCTGTCGTGCTTAAAGCTACAAACTTCTATTTCTTGCTCATTCAAGATATCATGGCAAATCCCAAACTAAAGCAACACCCAAATGTGTTTGTTTTATCAATAACGTTTCTAGCCCAGACAACATCAATGTATCCATGCAATCGTACATCTCCAGTAGAATGTCTCAGACCAAGATTGATTGTCCCATGCAGATATTTCAAAATGTGCTTAGTGGCACCCCGATTTGAATGAAGTAGTTCAGGCATGAATCGACCCAAAGTGTTCACTGCAAAACATATATCCGATTAGGTGTACACAAGAAACATCAATGCTCCAGATCAAATGATGATACTTTTTATCCAAATCGGGCCCAACAACATCTTTGCATAATTTCTTGAAATTTAATTCCATCGGGGTGTCCAAGGATTTGCATTATGTCTTTCCAAATCTCTCTAATACCTTCACGACATATTTTCCTTGAGAAAGGAAATCTCTCCAGGTCTTTGCCAAAATTCTAATCCCATAAAGTAATGCATCATGCCAATATCCTTCGTCTTGAACTCAGAGGCCAACTCCCTCTTACTTTGATTATCAGAGGCTCATTACTAGGCTCGGGGAGCTTGCTTCAAATCATACAATTCTTTCTGCAAACATAACACTGACCAAACCAATATACCAAGCTTCAAACAAGTCAATTATGTGCAATTAAATCAACCAAGTTTGCTTATCAAGCCTTAAATGCCAAACCAAAACTAATATCAAAGCCATGAAAGTTTTTGCCAATATCATTGTTAAGCTTTTCAATCCAAGTCCCCGAGTAGAGCAACCTTATCTATTTGTCCTGTCAACAATTGTTATTTATCAATCAATATCACGCCAAACTTCATCAAGTCATCCACATGATCATAATATGAATAATTTTGCCACTAAATGTGAATGCATACACCAAGAACAAGCCATATAAGTTTCTACCATCCATTCATTGTGAAATATCTGTAATAACTATAATATAAATTACTGCACACTAAGGAGCAATCCTTTATTGTCATATTAGCTCCAATGATCAAATCAAGACAACTAACACACTGATATGCATACTACAGACCCTTGCAAACACAAGATGAGTTAGGACATTCACATTCTCTGCAACATAAAGATCTCTGCATAAGACAATGATCATGTCAATTATGAAATTCTCCTCAAGATTCTATTAGTGATGACATCATATAGGAGGTACATCATATAGCATGCCGAAGGTAATCCATACTTATCATTTTCCATTGGCCCTTGTATCCATATTTGGGTTGATTGTCATTTGTCACTAGTACTGGAACCCTTTATCCTAATCTTTGAGTAAGGGCCTTGAAACATTGCCTAAGAGGTTGATGCAACTGAAAGAAAGGTAAAAACATATATAGCCACAAATGAAAGAAAATGTAAAATGCAAAAGATGGTTGGGACAATTAAAGTTTGTGGAAAAAATCCTAGCTTGAGCCCTACCCTTCTTATTAGCCATCACCTAGTTCTTATCATATCATGCTCTATCTAAATAAAATGAACTTATGATTGTCCCAAACTAGATGAGCAATAAACTGCTACATATTTAAGGGGTATTGAAAAGCATGAAGCAAGCTGGTAACCCAAGTTGTGGAAGGAAGAAAAGGAAAATCATTAAAATAAAAGGTCCACCAGAGGGGTGGTGAAAATAGGCCAAGGAAAGGGGTAACTCAAGCCCCCATGATTGCTCCCTCTTCTCATCATTACACTCAATATGTTGGATCTCATTCACCTAGTACCAAGACAATGGCATCTTCCTTGAAATATTTCCTATTCCATGCCTACCTTTATCACATGCACTTGTGGATTGATGTGTCTTCCTAGGAAGTGTCCTTCCACTTGGGGCTAAAAGCACCTAACAGGGCTATTGAATAGCCATCTCAAACATAGGTGTTATAACTTGCTTACAAATTATCAACTAGAAAGAAATTTGAAGGCAAGGCATGTGTGAAGTATTATGGTGCCCGTAGCATTAAATATAGTGCACTATCTTACTTTTATGGTTTCTTTACCAGATGATGTTGATCTCACTTGTCTCATGTGGTTTCTCCTATATGCGTTGGATATCCCTTGCGGGATGGCTTGACACTTCCACTAAATCTTGAAGAGGATGTCTAGCCCAACATGAGAGCACTTATGGTTTGGTAGCTACAACGTTACTCCTACAAAGATTAGTGTTGGCCCTTAAGGAGGCCTGCATGGATGTCTGACAGCTTAAACACCTCCATATGTTGAAACATTGAACACATAAGCCAACACGTTGCTAGGATTGTTGATGTACCCTAGAGGACCCAAGGCACCCCCAGGCCGACCTTGCATCTTCTTGATGGATGTTGCCTTGATCCAGGGCCAAGATGAGGTTAATGATGACTTGATATGCTTTGGGAAGGTTGGTACACCCCTTCTAGATGATCACATCATGCCAAAGGCTTGGAATGTCACCCTTGAAAGCCCTAGATTGATGATGTGTGGCTTCATTATCTATATGGCTTGAGGAGTCATGGTTTGGAGATGCACCCTTTCACATTGATGAGATGTCTTGGAGTGAGGAGCAATCTTGGACCCTTCTTGGAACTTTGCTTGATGGAGATGCTCACTTAATGAGGATGACGTGATGTTAGAGAGATTCTTTTCCCACACGAATGGAGAAAAAGGAGGCATTTTATCATGTTTTGACACTGTGAGAGCTATTTTATAGGTTGGCTTGTGACCTATTGACCTTGTGAACACTTAAAGTCATAATGTTAGGGATCTTACTTGTAAATTATGTCCAATTTAACTTGGTTACCCTAATATAAATAGAGGGGAGTCATGGATCATTGTCACACACAATCAAATCTTTCTCTAGAAAGAGTGCACACTAGTTCTCTCTTGTTCACTTGGATGCATTGGCTAACTAGGGTATGGGAATTGTCTTGGGGAAGATATGTTTTACATGGAGAGACTTTCTTTGGATTGATGAAGTGATGTTTGCTTGAATGGTGTAAGTTTAATGCTATTTTTCTTCCATTTTGCATTAATTGCTGAAATTAGGATTTATCTTGTGTCATATTAAAAATTGCAATATCTTTTATGGTCTCTTATTTCTTAATATGCAAAATTTGTTATCAATTATCCATCAAAGGAACTGGATTGCATCCTTCGACCTTAAATCTCATTGAATTGAAAGTCGCTAGGGTTTGGTAGTAGAGCGAATTCTCTCTCCTCCCTCTCTGTCCAAGCTCCTCTTTCTTTGACCTTGTCCCATTGACTCCATTGCCCCATTTTATTGAAGGCACTAGTCCATGTGTTGATCAAACCAAAACCTTCATATTTTCTTTTATTCTATGGTAAACTAGGGTTAGGGCTTGGCAAATTCTGCATTTTAAATCTTAACTTCACCCATATGTTATTGTCCTAAAATTAGACACTGCAGCTATAAATGTTAAAAAGACAAATCTATCATTTTATGCATTTTTCACCCCTAATTTTAGGGCTGACATCTAGGGTTTGTTTGCTGTTTTGTGCGTTTTTAACCATTAAAAACCTTGTGTTGACCTACCTTCTGTTTACCCATTCAATAGGCTTTAGACCTATTTTTGATCACACACTTAACATGCTATGCCAAATTGCTGCTGTAAGTTTTGCATGCTCTAAAAATGTATTCTTTTAAAACCCTAATTGATAACAACAATCCATGAATTGATGGTGGCTAGTAGGACAACTAACTTGAAAATCTATAGAACTTATCTCGGTTTCCCAAGCTTTGCCAATGGTTTCTTCAATCCATCATCTCTGTCTCACACTAAGCCTTTCCTATTGAAGACCTTTCTAGGGTGTATAAATTATCAAGCTTGTTATGGAGCCATTTGGCTTAGGATTCCTTGTTAGGATATTCCGACACATAGGAAATAGTTAAGAATAACTTAGTCTAGTGTAGAGTTAGGTAAAGTGTGTTTCTTTACTATGTACATTTGTAACTTATAATTCGATGGTCACGATTTGTAGTGATCCGACGGTTCACTCTCTCCTCCGTATTAATGACACTTGATCCGTGGCTTAACACCCGATTGGTCCATGACCTCTATTTAAAGAGCATGGAGGGTCATTTGTTTGGTAACTGTTTATGATAGAAACATATGTAACTTTTCTTTTTATATTAATAAATTGCCTGAAGTGGTCGCGTTTGCTTAGGCCATGGACTATTTCCATCTTTAAGGGTTTTAACGACGTGATAATACTGGTGTAATGATTTGTGATCTATTTGTGAGCGGTGACTTTTGGTTTTTTATCTACGAAACTTACCCTGTAAATTCCTACATGGTATCAGAGCTATTTTGAGGGCCGCATCCGTTGTTGATCCAAATTTGAAGCTGGTTTGACTGCATGCGACTGTTGTTTTCTAGATCTACTATTTGTGAACATTTTCGGGCCTGGAGAACTGCTCTGTTGTGTCCGGATCATCTGTTACAGTGAGGAACGCCTTTCGTTTCATTTGAAAAGGTTTCCGGTTGCCCAAGTTATGTCAGTTTAGATCTGGAGGTATAAAGTATCTGTTTTGTAGTTATATTTGTTAATAGTTCTTCTTATTTCGGTTTCCTTTGTTTATTTCGGTTTGTAGGTTTTATTTATTTGTCGGATCTATACCCTCTTCTCCGTGTATGCTCTTTGCTCTGCACTGTGTGCGATCTCAACAAATCAGAAACAGGAAGAAGGGATTTTTTTTTGCTACATATGCTCTTTCCCCGTGTCTTTGTGCGATCTCGGGAAATCAGAAATAGTGAAAAAATAAATAGTTGTCGGTAAGGATAATCGAAAATCTAACGTTCTATCGTAAGGCTTGCATTTCGTTTTTTTTGTTCGGATTTTTGTGTTTTTTGTGCAGGAAAAGCACGCACATCGAAGACTTTAAAAAAAAAAAACCCTTCCTCCTTTCAAACAATTACAGAATCCTTTTACTATCTCACTTGGTGAGAAGTTAGTTTACGAGAATAGAGGTCTTGAGTTCAAGTCTCTTTCTTAAGCTTCTTTTGTAAATTTTTTTTTGTTAAAGGGGTGGGATTTTTTTTTTTAAAGTTGAACTTCATCATCAAATTTCAAACCGTTCCCGTAACTATTTGGCATCTACAACTCAGTTTTTTCAAAAAGGCATAACTTCTTCATCCGGAAGCCGTTTTTCAAACCGTTTTTTTTTAATCAGCCTAATTTTTCGAGATCTCTCCATTGGAGCAGTAAGTTTCAACTTTTTTCAGCTTCAGTTTAAAAAAAAAAAATGGGAAGTGCATGCTCGATTATTCTTAACAACACTAATTATTTCCAATGGCTACCTCACATGGTAGATATACTTAGAAGTAAAGGGCTTTATAGAATAGCCACAGGACAAGAAACTAAACCTTCCGATGATGATAAAGTCGCTAAATGGGAAAATAAACAAGATCAAGCACGAGGGTTGATAGGAATGTCCATTGCTCAAGATCTTTGATTTCATATCCTTGACATTGACACCCCTCATGAAGCCCTGGATAAGCGAAATACTGTCTTTGGCATTCAATATCAAATCAGGGCCCACCAACTTGAAAATGAGTTGCTTACTTTGGACCCCAGTAATTTCTCCTCTATTGAAGATTTTTGTCCAAATTCAAGACCCTTAGACTTCTTTTAGAAGGTTGTAAGGTCAAAAAGGAAGATGGTAGCCTCATCTATTGCATTCTTGCTAAGCTTGGCCCTGCATACTCTGTATTTGTTTCCACCTTCCATTCCACTAGATAAGCCATCATTTCTTCAGGAACCACCTGCAAGAACCCCTCTTTTGATGCCTTTTGCGATTCTTTGATAAGAGAACAAGAAAAACTCTTACACCTTGGTCTTATCACTTATGAAAACGCTTCTAAGAAAGCCTTAGCAGCCTAACAACGATCATATCAAAAGAATTCCAAGAAGCAGTATCCTAAAAAGTATGGTCCGAAACCAAACAAGGGTCCTAAGCAATTTCAGCCACAAATTGAAAAAGCAACTCACCAAAATGATAAGGCAAATAAAAACAAAGGGGAGAAGACAGATAGACATTGCAAATTTTGTAATCGTGATAACCATATAGAGTCCAAATGTTTTAAGAAGATGGAAGCCTTAGAAGCAGCAATGAAACAACACAACGTCAATTTGGAGCACTCTTCACCTTCATCTTCAAGAATGGCACTTTTTGTTTGTGGTTGTCAACCATCAAGATCTGGTTATGCATTAAATGTATCTTCTGCTTCTCATTCTCATGAGTGGCTCATTGATTCTGGAGCTTCTTACCACATGGCCAAAAATAAAGCCATGTTTTCTTCTTTAAATGATTGTAACACTAAACATATTTATGTTGGTGATGATAGATTTCTTAGTGTTGTAGGATCTGGAACCATTCATCTAGATAATGGTCAGTTTAATGATGTACTATGTGTTCTTACCTTGTCATGCAACCTTCTATCCATTTATCAGATAACTCATTCAGGTGAAAAGAAAATAGTAGAATTCTCACCTCATGATGTTGTAATCAAGGACCTCAAAGATCCTCGACATATTTTAGCTACTGGCATTGCTGATGATTCCACAAGGTTGTATAAGTTTGACAACTTTGGGTCTTCATGTCTTCCCTCCGTTTTTGTTGCTCATAATGATGGTGTGAGCAAACTTTGGCATGAGCGATTTGGTCACTTAAACTATTGCTCTCTTCAATCTCTATGTAAAGAAAATATGGTGTCAGGTCTTCCTATGGTATCTTGCCGAGATGGTGTTTGCTCCGGATGTGTACTCGGAAAACATCAGCGGGATAGTTTTGACAAACGTGCCTCTTGGCATGCTTCAGCCCCTTTGCAGCTTGTGCACAGTGATTTATGTAGTCCACTTCCTGTTGTTTCTTTCTCTGGTTGCAAATACTTCTTAACTTTCATTGATGATTTTTCCAGACGCACTTGGGTGTACTTCTTAAAACTCAAGAGTGAAGTTTTTAACATGTTCGTGGCCTTTAAGGCCTTTGTTGAGAAACAATCTGGACATCCAATTCTTAAGTTAAGATCAGACAATGGAGGAGAATATGTTAACAACAAATTTATCAACTTTTGCACTGACCATGGCATTCAATTGCAACATACTGTTCCATATACTCCACAACAAAATGGTGTAGCTGAAAGGAAGAATCGCACCTTAAAAGAAATGGCTAATTGTATGCTTCAATCTAAAGGACTTAGTCTCAATTTTTGGGCAGAAGCAATTAACTATGCAAATTACATAGTAAATTGCACTCCTACTAAGGTTTTAAAGAATATAAGTCCAAAAGAAGCTTGGAGCTCAATCAAACTAGATGTAAGTCACTTTCGTGTTTTTGGAAGTGATGCTTGGGCCCACATTCTAGATGCGAAACATAAAGCCTTATAACCTAAGAGTGAAAAATGCATTTTTGTTGGATATTCTGAAGAAAAGGATATCGACTTCTTCAACCAAAATCCAAAAATATAATCATTAGAAGAGATATAAAATTTGAAGAAAATATATCGGCCTGCGAGCCTAGTTTGGCGGGTGTGCCACCTTTCGCTTGTGAGCTTGATTCGGCATATGTGCCACCTCTCTCTCTCTCTTCTATTTTTAATAGCATTCCTTCTAGTTCAGATGATGACAACGAGGATGACAATCCTCCTCCACCTCTTGAAGTTATTCCTTTTACTCTGTTGACCACACTTTGTCAACGACCCCATAGCAGTACACCCCCATTTTTTCAAATGGGATTCGTCATGTTCGACGTGGTTGCACCATTCAGATTCCGTCATCCAGATGTCATCGCCGATCGACAGCTTTTATAATGATGTAAACCCATTCTGCATTTTATGATGTAAATGATTTAAGTAGGACCGTCAATGTATGTAACAACCTAGGTAAGCCTAGTATGTTGTTGATGATCTCTATCCTAGGAGGTTTTTTGTCTCACTGATTCACGACAGTGATCGGCAGAGTTTTTCCCTCCAGCCTCACCCCAAAGCTAGGGTGGATTTTGTCATCAGCATGCTAAGTGAGTCCTAGTGTTTCTATCGAGTCCTTGTAAAAGTAGTTTGAACTACTTGGTCTACTAGATCATATTTTGAGTCGCAGAATTGGGTATTTATTTGAGGGTCTATACAAATGGGTTTTCCCCCTTCATGTATATAAATGTATTATCTCATGTAAAAGAGGGTTGGAAAAATAATTATAATCCCCTCTTAGTCAATTAATTAAATTTTCTGGTCAATTAATTAATAAAATCCTAAACCATAAATTTAATTAATTTAGGGTCCTAAATTAGGATTAAATCTTTAAAGGCAAAATTTGTGGGTCCTTGGAAAATGATTTTGAAAGCCCCAAACCAAGGGAATATTGAGAATTTTAAGAAATATTGGACCCTTGGGCCTTGGTGGCTAAGTCAAAGTCAAAATTGTGGGGTAATTAACTCAAAAATAGTATTTTTGAGTTAATTAAAATTGAATTAAATGATAAATTCGTTTTTTTTCCAAAATTTTAATTTCAACGCTCCGGATTAAAAGATAATTAAATCTTTTGGACGGTTGAGATTATTTTGACGAGGATCATTCAAACTAGCCGTTAGAGATCTTGTCCTATAAATTTAGAGGTCTTTGTCAGTATTGAGTCATCCGATCTCAGGATCGTGCACTTGCTCTTAGAAGCTCTTGTAAACTTTTTGAGGAATAAAGCAAAGACTTTGGGGTTACAAATCTGGATGTTCCTTCTCAAATTTATGTGGTGAATTGTCTCTGAACTCTGCTGCTTGGTTTCTTGCATTTTATGGTTGATGGCCTACATGGATTAATCTGCATACAGGTATCTTGTGCAGTTTTCTGGGTTTCTAAAATAACATTCTGATTTTCTACGGGTCTCATGTTGTTTTCTTAAATCTCTATTGACCTAAGATCTAGATCTAAGTGTGCAGGGAAATATTTTAAAGATTGGGCGTCTGGGGAAATCTTCGGTTGGATCAGCTGACTCCCAATGAGCATAAATCTGATAAGCTATTTATTTGTTAAATTCCGGGTCTATCTTACGATATTTGTGATTTTGCAGGGTTTCGAAGGCTTGTGCCTCTCACTTAAACTTTAAATTTCTGAAAATTGTGCTAAACGGATTCAGATCTGACCATGAGGGTTTTAAATTGTAAATTATTTGTAAATTTGTAAATTTCTTTAGGATTGTTAAGGTTTTAATCGTTAAAATTGGCGTGTGTGTCTTCAGATCTGGCTGTCTTTGCAGGTTACAGGTTCAAATCGAATTTTTTTTTTAGATCTAAGGCAGATCTAGCCTCCAAAGGCCAGATCTGGCCTCAGAGCCTCCGCTGTGGGCAAATCTGGGCGTTATTTTTTAAGGAGCGTTATAAATCTGAGCTTACATTGAAGAGTTTTTAAGTTGCTGGGTGATTTAAATGTGTTGGGTTCAAACACTGTTCATTCCTACTCAATCTGCCCTCATCTGCTTTCTCTCACGCATCAAATCCTGTCCTCCCCGTCGAACTTTCTGTTCTATCCAAACAGCAAACTCAGAAATCGTGAGTTTCATCCATTGCACCCCAGCTTTGCGTCCAAGTCTGCATACGCTCTCATCTGGCATCCCTATTCTCCCTTCTGCAATTAGATGCTTACACGCTGCCGTCCTCATTCTGTCCACCTTCCCTCCTATCCTCTGCTCCACATTTCTTCTTTCCACGCTTGTCCATATCCGTAGCAACCCTTTACTGCTCCGTTCTGCCTGTCGACCCTTTCCTGGCCGCCGTCCAGATCCATATTCACGTAGACCTGCACACAGTAAAACAAATAAAAAAAAAACGCAGCATTAAACTTCAAACCGCCGTCGAGCCCTTTTCTTCACGCGTCCAAAGTGCTCCGACCTGCATAACAAAACGACAAACAACAAGCAGTCATCTTCTGCTCTCCGCGTCCAAGCATCCCGTTCGTCCAATCGACCTGCAAGCAAATACAACGAAACGAAGTCAAACGCATATACAGTATCGATCTCATCAAACCCCGCGTCAAGAGATTTTTCGACTCTACGCCACCATTTGGGAAGCGATTCAATTTATTTTCATAGCTTTTTAGACGTAGCTTAGATTTAAGATAAGCGTAGGTTTAGTCATTGTAAATTCAATTTCGATTTTGTCCTAGCTTAGTTTCATATTTTATTTTATTTTATTTTTAGATTTCTATAGTTTAGTTTTAATCGGATTTTAGAGCTTTG
The DNA here is from genome assembly GCA_034641835.2 of Pinus albicaulis. NCBI lineage: Eukaryota > Viridiplantae > Streptophyta > Pinopsida > Pinales > Pinaceae > Pinus > Pinus albicaulis. Next base: position 1,735,366,965 of record CM076578.1, on the reverse strand, counting down.
TCATTTTTTTAGTTAGATTTGGATTTGCGTTATTTTAGATGTAGTTTAGACGAAGCAAATTTTAATCTTAGCTTTAAGTGCCAGATTTAATTTAGATTTTTGATTAGAAATTTTGTTTTAGATTTTTGAATAAAATATTAAAAAAATAAAAAAATAAAAATTCTAAAAAATCTTTAAAAATTTTTAGAAAATATAAAAACATAAAAAAATTTTCTGCAAATTTTCAATAGTCAAATGTGCTAATTTTGTTTTTATCTAAAGTTTTGACTATCGAAATATTTTCTCGATCGAAGTTAATTGAAGTGACTACAACTGGAACATTGCCATATCTCGGGCATTTTCATCTTTAACAAGCTTCATGGTTGTGGTGTTTTTCAATTGAATATCATTAATCAATCGTGGTTTAATAAACAAGAAGGTCATCATTTATCAAGCTTATAATTGCATAACGGATCTTGTTTGACTCCATAAAGGCACGGGTCTCTAACGTGAAATCTAATTTAGATCTGTGAAATCCTGTTAATTTTATCAAGTATTGGATGTCCTAGCTGTGTCTCCTGGATTTATCCTTCATTTCAAATAGGGTCTACCTCCCTTAGCCTGCAAGGAGACAGCTTAAAGAGTGAGATTAGGGATAAAGGTGACAACCCCCAGTCTGAGCCGTTGTTGCGGTGCCCTGAACAATCTGTGCGACAACATTTTTTGGCGCCGTTGCCGGGGATAGAGTTTTTCTGTCCTTGGTCTTAACGACATTTTATAATCTTCTGATCTTTCATCGCCATTCATTAGCCTATCACAAGGCGTCACATTTTCTGGCGACTTTTCATCTCTTCATCGTCTTATCTCTCGTCATATCACTAAACATTTCATCATCGTATCTTTAGCACCTGGACATTTCGGTTGGCTTCTTGTTTGGGTGGCGACTCCACTTATTCATCTTTTTACTCCCAGACAAGAATCCCCCCGTGATATCCATCTGCTATCTCTCGATTTTGCTTCTGTTTTAGAATTAGTTTCATGTTCAAGTGGCGACTCCATTTCTTTCATTTCTTACGAGGACTTCTACTAAGAAGCTCGCTTCTTGTAGATCTCTTTATTTTTCTTGAACAAGGATCTCTTTCTCTAACAATTATTTGGTTTTTTCATCTAAGTAAGTCATCATGGATAATCCTTTTTATGACATGCCAATGGAAGCCATTCGAGAAATGCCTGTGTTCTCAGGTGGTAATTCAGTTGCTGCTCGAAATCATCTCTTAACGACGACTCGTATAATAAATAAATATTGTCTTCATTCGCAATATAATCGAGAAGATATCAAGATACGTCTCTTTTGTTGTTCCTTAGATGGTGATATTCTGAAAGGGTTGGATAATTGGCCTGGGGGTTATATTACTTCTTGGCGAGCTTTCATCAAAGCCTTTATAGAAAAATATATGACAGAAGATGATTCGCCTTGTACTCCCAGTATTGTGCAAAATAATGAAATTGATCATGTAGAGAACTCAACTGTCAGCATCAGATCTCCAGACAATTCTCAGGAAGAATCCACTGGTACCATGATAGCACAAATCCATGATAGTGGTGAAGCAGAGCCAAATTGTCAAACTAGTGTCGACAATGATAAGAATCTTGTTAAAGAATTGATTCAGATGGTTAAGGATATACAGCTAAATCAAGCTCAGGTAATCAAGAATATGGAGGCCAACCAGGCTGAAATCATTAAGAATATGGAACTTAACCAAGCAAGATTAACAGCTGATCATACCAGGGAAATTGATGCTATACGAAACAAGTTGTTAGCCTTAGAGGAAAAGATGACGATCATGGAATTCAATCACTCCAACCAAATGAATGCCATGGAAGAAAAACATGATGAAGAAATGGCCATCATGGAATTTGATTACAACAATCAATTAGCCACCATGCAAGCAAATCATGAGAGAGAGATAAACTATATGCAAAATTGCTTCATGGCCATGAAAGCAGGTAATCATAAAGTTATAAAGGACATGGAAACTGGTCAAATGTCTCTTCGGCACAGGTTATTGACTGTTGAAAAGAATCATGCAAAGGAAATCAGTACTATAAAGGTTAAACATTCTAATCTGGAGAAAGCGGAAAGATCACAGTTGTCAACAGAGCATAGGCCTCCCAGTTTGCTGGAGCAACCTCCATCCTATTATGAGGAGACCATTTCTTCCATTGAAAAGTGGTTGATTGAAGGCGACCCGGATAGAAGGAAAACCGAAGGGAATCAGGTTAATAAATCACCTTTGACAGAGCAGATGAAGAGTGAAGAGAGACATGTCACACATATATTGTTTACTTCGTCTGAAAGTTCACAAGAGGAAGGTTCCACATCATCAACCATACAATCGTCCACGAAGAAGAGCCTGAAGCGAAAGAGAAAAAGAATAAGGAAGCGCTTTGATTCGTCTGATGGTCGAGAGCAGCTTGACATTCGGATAAGACAGAGTCCTACATTGTGCAAGATTGGGCATGGCACATCTGAAAAGCAGCCCACAGACTTGCCTGAAAGCAGGCAAATGCTCAGCATGCACTATATTGAACACATCTGATGCCACAGGGCATCCTTTCTATTGTATCTCTAACCTTACTCCTTGTTATTTCAGCATTTCATTTTGCAGATAGAGTAGATTTACTTTTCATGTTAAATAGAATAATAAATAAACGAAGAGCTTCTATTTTTCATGAGCTTAATGTTATATGATGATATTTGGATGGACGCTACTTATGTAATCTTGTGTGTTGCTTGGATGCAGATTCTGGATTCTCACATTCCTTCAATGAAGCAACATGTCCCCAAGTAGAGCCAGATGTTGACCACACTTTGTCAACGACCCCATAGCAGTACACCCCCATTTTTTCAAATGGGACTTATCATGTTCGAGGCTCGTGTCATCCAGATTTCATCGCCGATCGACAGTTTTTATAATGATGTAAACCCATTCTGCATTTTATGATGTAAATGATCTAAGTAAGACCGTCAATGTATGTAACAACCTAGGTAAGCCTAGTATGTTGTTGATGATCTATATCCTAGGAGGTTTTTTGTCTCACTGATTCACGAAAGTGATCGGCAGAGTTTTTCCCTCCAGCCTCACCCCAAAGCTAGGGTGGATTTTGTCATCAGCATGCTAAGTGAGTCCTAGTGTTCTATCGAGTCCTTGTAAAAATAGTTTGAACTACTTGGTCTACTAGATCATATGTTGAGTCGCAGAACTGGGTATTTATTTGAGGGTCTATACGAATGGGTTTTCCCCCTTCATGTATGTAAATGTATTATCTCATGTAAAAGAGGGTTGGAAAAATAATTATAATCCCTTCTTAGTCAATTAATTAAATTTTCTGGTCAATTAATTAATAAAATCCTAAACCAGAAATTTAATTAATTTAGGGTCCTAAGTTAGGATTAAATCTTTAAAGGCAAAATTTGTGGGTCCTTGGAAAATGATTTTGAAAGCCCCAAACCAAGGGAATATTGAGAATTTTAAGAAATATTGGACCCTTGGGCCTTGGTGGTTAAGTCAAGGTCAAAATTTTGGGGTAATTAACTCAAAAATAATATTTTTGAGTTAATTAAATTTGAATTAAATGATAAATTCGTTTTTTCCCCAAAATTTTAATTTCAACGCTCCGGATTAAAAGATAATTAAATCTTTTGGACGGTTGAGATTATTTTGACGAGGATCATCCAAACTAGCCGTTAGAGATCTTGTCCTATAAATTTAGAGGTCTTTGTCAATATTGAGTCATCCGATCTCAAAATCGTGCACTTGCTCTTAGAAGCTCTTGTAAACTTTTTGAGGAATAATGCTAAAGACTTTGGGGTTACAAATCTGGATGTTCCTTCTCAGATCTATGTGGTGAATTGTCTCTAAACTCTGCTACTTGGTTTCTTGCATTTTATGGTTGATGGCCTACATGGATTAATCTGCATACAGGTATCTTGTGCAATTTTCTGGGTTTATAAAATAACATTCTGATTTTTCTAAGTGTCTCATGTTGTTTTCTTAAATCTCTATCAGTCTAAAATTCAGATCTAAGTGTGCAGGGAATTTTTTTTTAAGATTGGGCGTCTGGGGAAGTCTTCGGTTGGACCAGCCGACTCTCAATAAGCATAAATCTGATAAGCTCTTTATTTGTTAAATTCCGGGTCTATCTGACGATATTTGTGATTTTGCAGGGTTTCGAAGGCTTGTGCCTCTCACTTAAACTTTAAATTTCTGAAAATTGTGCTAAATGGATTTTAAATCTGACCTTGAGGGTTTTAAATTGTAAATTAGTTGTAAATTTGTAAATTTCTCAGGACTGTGAGAGTTTTAATCGTTTCTTGGTGTGTATCTTCAGATCAGGTTGGTTTATTGCAGGTTACAGGTTCAAATTGAAAATTTTTTTTAGATCTAAGGCAGATCTAGCCTCCAAAGGCCAGATCTGGCCTCAGAGCCTCCGCTGTGGGCAAATCTGGGCGTTATTTTTTAAGGAGCGTTATAAATCTGAGCTTACATTGAAGAGTTTTTAAGTTGCTGGGTGATTTAAATGTGTTGGGTTCAAACGCTGTTCATTCCTACTCAATCTGCCCTCATCTGCTTTCTCTCACGCATCAAATCCTGTCCTCCCCGTCGACCTTTCTGTTCTATCCAAACAGCAAACTCAGAAATCGTGAGTTTCATCCATTGCACCCCAGCTTTGCGTCCAAGTCTGCATACGCTCTCATCTGGCATCCCTATTCTCCCTTCTGCAATTAGATGCTTACACGTTGCCGTCCTCATTCTGTCCACCTTCCCTCCTATCCTCTGCTCCACATTTCTTCTTTCCACGCTTGTCCATATCCGTAGCAACCCTTTACTGCTCCGTTCTGCCTGTCGACCCTTTCCTGGCCGCCGTCCAGATCCATATTCACGTAGACCTGCACACAGTAAAACAAATAAAAAAAAAACGCAGCATTAAACTTCAAACCGCCGTCGAGCCCTTTTCTTCACGCGTCCAAAGTGCTCCGACCTGCATAACAAAACGACAAACAATAAGCAGTCATCTTCTGCTCTCCGCGTCCAAGCATCCCGTCCGTCCAATCGACCTGCAAGCAAATACAACGAAACGAAGTCAAACGCATATACAGTATCGATCTCATCAAACCCCGCGTCAAGAGATTTTTCGACTCTACGTCACCATTTGTAAAGCGATTCAATTTATTTTCATAGTTTAGACGTAGCTTAGATTTAAGATAAGCGTAGGTTTAGTCATTGTAAATTCAATTTCGATTTTGTCCTAGCTTAGTTTCATATTTTATTTTATTTTATTTTTTAGATTTTTATAGTTTAGTTTTAATCGGATTTTAGAGCTTTGTCATTTTTTTAGTTAGATTTGGATTTGCGTTATTTTAGATGTAGTTTAGACGTAGTTAAATTTTAATCTTAGCTTTTAGTTTTAGATTTAATTTAGATTTTTGATTAGAAATTTTGTTTTAGATTTTTGAATAAAATATTAAAAAAATAAAAAAATAAAAAATTCCAAAAAATCTTTAAAAAATTTTTAGAAAATATAAAAACATAAAATTTTTTTCAAAATTTTCAATAGTCAAATGTGCTAATTTTGTTTTTATCTAAAGTTTTGACTATCGAAATATTTTCTGATCGAAGTTAATTGAAGCATCATAAATCTGGAAATATTGCGGATATCTGGCATTTTCATCTTACTGTTTCATGGTTGTGGTGTTTTTCAATTGAATATCATTAATCAATCGTGGTTTAATAAACAGCAGTTAGTCATCATTTACTGGTTTATAATTGCATAACGGGATCTTGTTTGACTCCATAAGGCACTGGTCTCTAACGTGAAATCTAATTTAGATCTGTGAAATCCTGTTAATTTTATCAAGTATTGGATGTCCTAGCTGTGTCTCCTGGATTTATCCTTCATTTCAAATAGGGTCTACCTCCCTTAGCCTGCAAGGAGACAGCTTAAAGAGTGAGATTGGGGATAAAGGTGACAGCCCCCAGTCTGAGCCGTTGTCGCGGTGCCCTGAACAATTTGTGCGACAACATACTCCACAGCTTCCAAAATGGGTCCGCTCTACTCGGGATGCAACAGGTTCTCTTGCAGGTGACCTTGCCGATCGACGACTTACATGTTCTCAGTTCAAAAGAGCCTCTTCCTTATTGGCTGAAGTTCCAGAAAATCTTGATCCAAAAACCTTTGAAGAAGCTTTTGGTCATCCAGATTGGGATGAAGCTATGAATGAAGAATATCATTCCTTATTGGCAAACGATACTTGGGATCTTGTTCCTCTTCCAAAAGGAAGAAAACTTGTCAGATGCAGATGGGTTTACAAAACAAAGTTTGGACCAGATGGAAAAGTGGATAGACATAAAGCTCTTCTTGTCGCTAAAGGATTTTCACAAGTTGAAGGCATTGACTATACTAAAACCTTCTCCCCTGTTTCCAAAATGAATTGTATCTGCCTTGTTCTTTCCTCGTCGCTCTCCTTTAAATGGGAAGTCCATCAGATGGATGTTAAATCCGCCTTCTTACATGGAGATTTGCATGAAGAAATCTACATGGAACAACCCCCTGGCTTTATCCAAAACGACTCCAGCTTTGTTTGTCACCTTAGGAAGTCTCTCTATGGTCTCAAACAAGCTCCCTGGGTTTAGTATGCCAAAATCGATAGATTTCTATTAGATAATGGCTTTTCTAGGTGTCATTCTGACAACACTGTCTACACCAAGAAAGTGGGTAAGTCCTTCACCATCCTTGTTCTTTATGTTGATGATCTTATCCTTACTGGTAATGATCCCAACCATATAAACCATGTGAAGTCTAGCCTCAAAAAGAAGTTTGAAATGACAGACTTAGAACAATTACATTATTTCCTTGGTCTTCAAGTCTTGCAATCCAATGAAGGTATTACCCTTTCTCAGTCCAAGTATGCCTGTGATCTTCTACGCCACTTTCACATTGAAGATTGTAAGCCAGCCCCTTCTCCCTTTCAGTCTGGAGTCAAGCTTTCAGTCACTTGTACTACCCCTGAAGTTGATGCTACCTTATATTGTCAACTTGTTGGAAAACTTCTGTATCTAACCCATACCCGTCCTGACCTTTCCTTTGCCGTTGGTCTTGTTGCTTGGTTTATGCTTCAACCTCATGAAAGTCACTGGAAAGCAGCTAAAAGAATACTTCGATATATTCGAGGTACAATTCAGTTCGGGATTCATTATAGTGCAGGGGTATCTCCATTGTTGATTGGTTTCACTCTAAGCCACCTGATACGGGGATACAGGGATTCGAGAATCGGATTCGGGATTAGGTGACCCCCGGAACAAGACACTTCTGGGATACGATACGTTATATATTATTTTATTTAATATCTATATATATATATTAAAAATTAGATATTTTTTACACAAATTCATACAAATTCATTGATTCAAACATAGATTTAAGATCTTAGATACTCATACATGATACATTGATACATCATACAACTGTCAAATTTACTTAGAAAGACAAGATAGTAAGATACTATAGTTTTCCCATTAAGTCATCAGAATCAAAATGTGTTACATATGGCAAATAGAAATAGAAAATACAAAAAAACTACAGTCTACAAGACTGCAAGCTTGAAGCCTCAATGAGTTAGAGTCAATGAGGCATCAATCCTCATCATCATAATCAACATCACTGTCCTCATCCCGATCATCATGCTCACCACTGCTCTCCTCTGGCTCTGATGCATCCTCCTCCTCTGTCATCTCTGCATCTGTTGGTGTGGAGGATGACGCCTCTACTCCATCATCAAATGTGACATGCTCTAGCACTGACGCATTGAGATCCAAGTTGGCCAATGCCAACTCAACACTGCTGTTTAGACCCATATCATCAGGAAAGACATCCCACATCTTTGTCTTTCCCTTCAACCAATCCTCCCTCTGCCTATAGATGAGACGAAGGTTGGTGTGCACATACACTATTGTCTCTGCCCTGGACTGCTCAAGCCTGCTCTTCTTCACACTATACAAATTCCCATATGTGCTCCAATTCCTCTCGCAACAAGAGGATGAAGTCACCTGAGAGAGGAGCCTCATGGCTAACTGCTGTAGAGGAGGGCTTGTTGCCCCATGAGTTGCCCACCAAGAATAGGGCTTCTTAGCCCCCTTGTCTCGAATTACATCATAGCCTGCAAATCGCCCAGTGCCAGTGGAAAACTCTGCAAAGGCATCCACCACTACATCAAGGGAAGGTCCACCATTCAACCACTCATGGCTGTAGTATTTTGGGTTCAAGGAGTGAGCCAAACAATGTAAAGGTGTGCAATTCTTGTCCCATCTGCTGACAGGAATATCTTGTATGCTGGTGAAGAAGGCCTCTGGTGATGTCTCATACTCTGGGCACTGACTTTGTAAAACAATGGTCCTCACAGACTCAATCATGGAATCCCATCCCTCATAAACCTCTCCTAGGATGGTTTGGTCTGTATCTGCAAATCGGAGCAAGGAAATGATAGGCTCCATGATCTGAATAGCTAGATCTACCTTCTCCCACCATAGATCATCCAACACTGTGTCCTTCACTTTCTTTGAGGCTGCTTGATCCGTCTTTCTCCAAAAAGACTGAAACTCTGAAATAACCATGGCCCCAAGAGCGGTCTTGACCTCCCTCAACCTCTTCAACATGATGAATGAAGAGGCAAACCATGTATCTACAACAATGATAGATTGCTGTACTCCTTGTAGATAGTGAGGGCATTTGTATGGTTTTGTACAAAGTTGCGGATATGCTGTGCATCCTTAATAATGGCTCCAATCCAAAGCACATCAGAAGCAATAGATTTCAGTGCCAAGTTCAATGAATGGACAATGCAAGGTGTCCAAAATATTTGTGGATATTTTGCTTCCACAATCATGCCAGCAGCCTTGCAAACAGGTGCATTATCTATAATGATTTGCACACAAGAATGGACACCTACATCTTCAATAGTTTTAATAAATAACTCACCCATATATTGTGCATCCTTGTACTGTCCAAGTGCATCCACTGATTTCAATAAAACTGGACCATTCAAGGATGACACCATGAAGTTGATGAGTGGGTGGCGTGCTGGATCTATCCATCCATCAGAAACAATGCTAACCCCAGATGTTGGCCATGCTGATTTAATAGGCTCAAGCATTTTGTCCACCTCTTTCTTTGCCTTTGTCAACAATGTGGTTTTGAGCTTCTCTGACCCAGGAGGCACATACCTTGATGGAGCCCCATGACTAAGAGCTCGACACATCTCAATAAATAGAGGTGACTGTGCAACATTAAAGGATATGAAGTTCTGATAGAAAAAAAATGCAATGGTGAGATCAAGCTCTTCCCTCTTCTCTTTTTCAAAAATCTTGTCCATTGGACCAACTGCAGTTGCCTTTCTCTTTGCTGATTGTCCCCTACTAAAACTCTCAAAAGGGAACTTGTTGCTGCTTTTCCTTAAGAATGGAAGGGGTCATCATTCTTGTTTTTTTATTTTTTATTTTGATGCCACATTTGCCTCACCAATAAATCGCTCTTTCTCCAATTCCTTCCTCTGTGTCGACTCAATCGCTGTACAACATTTAATGCCACAACCTGGAATACCCAACAAATGAGCTTTCACACAGAAATATGTGCAAGTGAAATGGCCGTTGCAAAAATTGCATTTCCATGAACAATTTCCTCCTCCCTTTTTTCCTGCCCCTCCCTCTCTTGTCACATATTTCCACAATGGGTATTTGGAGTCAACATTTTGTTTTCCATACACATTTGAAGCTGCTGTTGCAACCCCACTTCCAATAGATGGAATACTTGCAGACCCTGATGAAACAGGGACAGGAGGGGCATCTCCAATGGGGACACTCTTCCCCTTTCTTTGCCCCTATCTTGCTGCCTTTGATTGAGCCATGAATACTGTAAAAAATAAACAAAAACAACCAAATATATAAAACATATGCACATGCAAACACTAACAACAAAACTAAATGCAAAATATAGAGGGACAGTGCACTTATCGGATGCTCGAATCTTTTCGAAAGAACTCCCTTTCTCCTTGCTAACCCTTTCTCCTTGCTCACCCTTATTCCTTGCTCACTTCACAAACAGAAAACAGTGAGAAAGAATGAGCAAAATCGGGGTTTTATAAAACAGAAATCGCACTTTTTTGGACAACGTATCCGGCCATACGAGATACGGTCGTATCTGTACAGGGTATGGTCGGGATTCGCCGTACCCTATACGGATACAGCCGTATCTCGTGAATCGGGTACGAATCCGGTCGAATAGTATCGGATTCGCCGGATTTGAGATTCGGAGCCCCTGGGGGATGAATCCGGTTTTTTAGGTTTCACTGGTTCTGATTGGGCTGGTGACCTTGATGATCGGAAGTCTACTACAGGATATGTATTCACTCTTGGTTCAGGACCTATTACTTGGTCTTGTAAGAAACAAAGTGCCATCTCTCTTTCTTTAGCCGAAGTAGAGTATTGTGGTGCAGTTGAAGCCAACAAGGAAGCCATGTGGCTTTGTCAGATCCTGTCTGAATTTGGTCTTCATCAGGAGCATCCAACTACACTTTGGTGTGATAATTAGAGTGCCATTCAGCTATGTAAAGATCCAGTTTAGTATCAACGTATGAAACACATTGAGCTCCACATACACTTCATCAGAAAGCTCATTCATGATCGTGTTCTTGAAGTGCAGCACTGTCCAACCAATGATCAAGTAGCTGATATCTTTACAAAGGCTCTCACAGAAGCGAAGTTTACCAAACTTCGATCCATGCTTGGAGTTCAGGAATGTTATCATTAAGGGGGGATAGGCTCTAATGCCTCCTTCCTTCTCCTATTGTGTCACCTTTGTAAATCCTTCAATCCTATCCCAATTTGTTCTTAAGGGGGGATGTTAGGATATTTCGACACATAGGAAATAGGCTCCTTATGTATCACCTTTGTAAATCTTTCAATCCTATCCCAAGTTGTTCTTAAGGGGGGATGTTAGGATATTCCGACACATAGGAAATATTAGGAATTTGGCTTCTGTGATCCATAAAATGTGAATAAGAAATTGTCTTGATGATGAACCACATTGGCTTGTTCGAAACGCATCGACAAAAATTTCTTACATGTGATTTTCACCCAAAATTTCTTATTCATAGGAAATAGTTAAGAATAACTTAGTCTAGTGTAGAGTTAGGAAAAGTGTGTTTCTTTACTATGTACATTTGTAACTTATAATCCGACGGTCACGATTTATAGTGATTCGACAGTTCACTCTCTCCTCGAGATTAACGACACTTGATCCATGGCTTAACACCCGATTGGTCCATGACCTCTATTTAAAGAGCATGGAGGGTCATTTGTCCGGTAACCGTTATGAGAGAAACATATGTAACTTTTCTTTTTATATTAATAAACTGCCTGAAGTGGCCGCATTGGCTTAGGCCATGGACTATTTCCTTTTTTGAGGGTTTTAACTACGTGATAATACTGGTGTACTGATTTGTGATCTGTTTGTGAGCGGTGACCTTTGGTTTTTGATCTACGGAACTTACCTTGTAAATTCCTACATTCCCTAGTCATCTAATCTTTAAGTCTTGTTGGGAAAGCCTTCGTTATGGGGATAGTATCCAGCCAGAGAACAACAGGGCAGAGGCCACTAAGGTGACAGTGGTAGCCAATCTCATTGTTGCTCTGGATGTAGAGTGCCTTGGAAGGCTTTGCATTAGGCTGTTAGATTTTGCAGTAACATGGCCCTATACTGGATGTTTTCCGCAGTGTAGCTATGAAAGCAATGGATTGGTGTGGCAGCCTAGCAGCATTTGTCATGCAAGCAGGTTGTAGTGGGCTTGAGTGGGCCTGAAAATATTATATTGAGTATGAAACTCACCCTACCTTGGTAAGAGTGTCAATTAATTTGGTGAAATAAAACCCGCTTCATTTCTGATAGCCTTGAGTTTTGTAGCATATAACTGGTAATTGGCAGTAGCACCTCTCTTTTTCTATTTGCTGTAGTATACGATTAGGATAATCACATCATATTCTTAATTATTCCATTGACATCCTTTGGTTAAAATGTTACTAATCATTAATACATTGAGAAGAAGGTTTCTGAATCTTCTTGCTCATTTTGCAAAATTTTCATAACTCCCTCAACATTCAATTCACTTGATACTGCCACCTGTTAGCATCAATGAGACTGGTAAGACAGTAAGAAGCTTATGCTCATGGTGTGAAGTTATGAGTATTGATGAGGTCGTTGAGACTAATATCGCAGATTCTGGATGGGATCAATGCCATGAGTTAATGGCCAGTGTAACTGGTGAGGTCTCAAATTATGGTAAGGGAGAATTCCTTTGATTATGCAAAACCACGAGTCATGAGATTGTGACCAGTCTGTTGTTTTGTTTGCCATATGTTTTGGCTATTGTATCATTATGACATTGTTGGAGCAAGCTTTGTGGCTATTGAATCATCATGACATTGTTTTTTTTCTCTATGTGGTTCACGGTCCTCGGAGATCAGTGACTGCTACGTCCATAACATATTTGTACCAGGCAGATCTACCCGAAAGGATCTCTTCTTGCCATCTCAACTACAGAGCCTAACCCCGAGAGTGTCAAGAGAATTGAACCCGTGACCTCTCAATAGCAGAGGTGCTTTAACGACTGGGACTCAACCGAGTTAACCCTCGGAGCTACCATCGTGACATTGTTGGGACAAGCTTGGTGAGAGATTCAATTGATAGCTTTGGGTTTAAAGTTTTTCATCGTCAAGGTATCATACTGCCATAGCTGGGGTGGGAACTCCTTAGTCTAACCACAAACAAGTAATATGGTTTGACTTGCTTATGTCAAACCTATTGTGTACATTAAGGTTGAATGTTTCTAACCCCAAACAAGTACTATGGTTTGACTTGCTTATGTCAAACTTATTGTGTACGTTAAGGTTTAATGCATTGCTATCTATTGTGTGATTGCATTAGCTGTATGATGGACTTTGTGGTTGTATTGCTAATTTGCTATGTAGCGAATAAATACCGAGTGAGAATGCTTATTTTACTGAACTTGTGGAAAATGATATCTCTGTCATATGAGTTTAGAATTTGCAGCGGTTACCCTTATGAATTACTATTTGAGATGTAACTGGTGGTATAACTTACGAGAGTGGATATTATCCCATTGGTTACCGACATTTCAAGGTGCAGGTTTGAGGTGTCTGTCTTGTCAGAGCTGAATTTTACGGACAGTGTGTGCATGACCCCACCCAGTGACGGGTCAGTGTAATAGACATTAATAATAAAAAGTGAGATAATGTAGTGTTCACTAGTGAGGAGTTAATGATGTTTGGTTAGGAGGCAGTTCTTGACAACTACTGGCCAGGTTAACCGTTAATGGTTGTCTACATCTTCTACTTGGGTGGAAGGAAGACTCCATGCATTTTGACAGCTGCAAGGGTTGATACTCAGTTATAGCCTGTCCATGTGAGAGTGTCTGTAATCTGTCGGATGTGATGGGTGATGCTAATGAAGATGCATGCCAAAACATATTCTCTTTTATGGTTTTCTGAGAATGTCGTAGTTGAGTATGTAATGGTAGGGAGTCAGCACATCTCTTTTCAGGTCTTTCTATCAAACTCTGAGTGTGTAACTAATGGAGGAGACAGTTTAGAAGTACAATACTTTCAAATATGGATTTATTCACTTGTTGAATTTTCCACAAGTTACTGTATCTGCAATTTGTGAATAGTAAACTAGGATGCTTTTGAGTTTGAATTTGTCAATACCATTTGTTTTGGATCACAATCTAAAGAAAATGATGTTTATTTTTATAATGTTATAGACTGCAAACTCAGACTCTCTTTGGATGTTCAATGAATTGATCCCTCAGGTCATGGATGAATATGAGGAGCAGTCAGAAGTGGCTGAACGCTTGAAAATCAAGGTAATTTTGTCTGTGATGTAAATTTTCAGGGTCTTAGTTGTGACTTGATATCCAGAATCATTTATTTTTCTTAGAACCATTGTTTTCTTTCAAGTTTCCTTCTTGTAATCAGGGTTGATGAATATTTCTCTGATTCTCGTTGCTCATCTTTCAGTGTACATTTTAGTAGCTTCTCAATTGAATTGAGTTTTAAAGAGTACAAACCTGTCTCATTCATTAAGATTGTACTCTGGCTGTTATTCTTAAAATTGAAGAATTTTTTCACTGAAGTTTTCTAAAGCTGTTTGATAACTTTTATTTAGAAGTCTAGGTAGCAATCCCACTCTTAGCAGACAGACTTTAATAGTCACTCTGGACTCTTGAGATAGTAATTTTCTTGCTTCGTCTTCTGTTTCTATTCTTTAGCGCTTTAGCTTGACTGCTTCCATTCTCATGTATTTAAAAAAATATTAGCCACAGTATTCATGAATATCATCCATTTCTAGAACATTGTGTCAATTTATACAGTTGACTGTTTGTTCCTTTTGTAATGAACATATGATTATTCTTTAGTTGCATATTGCTACCAACTTTGAGGCTAAATGTTGCCATTACATGCTTCTTTTGCCTCTTTTAGCTTGAAATAAATATCCTGAAATTTGAAATCCGTAATTGCCAAAGCTTAAGAGCTTCCTGTCTCAGAAAAAGAAACATATTATACAGATAAATGATATAAACAATTGCAAAACATGATAACACCTTAAGAACCAGATTTAAAACTGTTCGAAATAGCTTTTAATGGTTTAAATGGCTCATTTCGGAAAGATAGCCCTAAACCAGCTAGAAAGTGCCCACATATTTACCTAAAACAGCCTACAAAGGCATCCATAACGTGTTATAAAATCATAGAAGCTTTAGATTATTTCTCAACTAAAGAGGTATGTCTCTTTTCCATTAAACATATCCTAGGTGTATCATGTGAAATTTTCAATCTGAAATACTACTGCAGTGATTGATTTATTTCGCCCACTTATATATGATAAGTTATTTACAGATGCTTCAATAAATTCTGAAATAAACACAATTGCAGTATTCACTTAATCAAAAGTAGAAGAACAAATAGAACACATATAACACAATAGAAACAATCACATGAACACAATTATTTTTGGACAATTGTCCCTGGAAAAACCCAATGTGGGAAAACCGGTGCAGCAGATGAGGGTTTATATTATTCTTCAACAGTGGAAATATTTTACAGAAAATATGACGAGCAAATGTTTAGCATACACCCGAGATCATTTTTCCGAACACTTCAGAATAATTTCTGCCACACTGGAGGCACCCTTCCTCCCTCTGCGTCACTCTGCGTGGCCTTCTGTGCAGTCACAGCGCTGGACTGTGTCACTCTGCGTGGAGGGCCAGTGCTGTTGTTCCCTTTGCGTCCTCCTTTTGTCTTCTTCTTCCTCTTCTGACTTCCCCTTCCTCCTTCCGCATCTCCAACTCCGCCTCTACAACCTCACCCTCTGAAATCGAATTCTCTTACTTCGTAATCGATTTCCTTTAGGTACTGAGAGTGTGCCCGATTTACTTTCCAAATGACCCTTAAGCCTTCTCTTATAGTCTTTTCGCTGATGAATCAATGGCCCAGATTAGATTTCTAATCATTGGCTCAATTTAAAAGATGACTTGATCTTTGTTTTCTAGAAGATTCACACTCTGCTTTATTAATACCCTTTAATTATTTACTTTCCCTAAGTTTAGACTTAGGGATCACTTTAAAATAATTAATTATTTTAATAAAGCATGATCCGAGTGGAATTTCCACAAACGGTTTCTTGGTTCTCTGGAATACTGATGTCCAAGCCTCTTCCCAAAATATGAGACTTGGAACACTTTCCAATGCTACAAAATCAACACTCCCTCTTAGCGAGAAAAGTGTTCAGGCAAGGTACCAACTGTATCTGCTCTGACTTGAAGCATCTCCTGCGCTGCTGATGTCTTGGTTGCTGCCCCTCATCTCTGCGCTGTTGCCCTCTGTACTGCTGCCTGTGACACCATCTCTGCCACTGCCTCATCTGTACTGCAGCTCCCTCTGAATTTGAAGTCCACCCATTCCTCTACTGGAAAGGTTTCTCGACCATCTCCATCTTTTCCCTGAAGTAAGTAAACTTAATCTTTCCCAGAGCTTTTGTGAGGATATCTGCCACCTATTCTCCTGTAGGAATGTACTTCAACTGTACAACTCCTCGTTGGACATAGTCTCTGATGAAGTGGCACCTAATGTCAATGTGCTTCGACCGATCATGAAACACATGATTCTCAGAGAGCTTGATGCAACTCTGATTATCACACAGAATTTTGGTCGATTCCATCCTCTTCTTGAGCAAGTTCATGAGCAACTTACGAAGCCATATGGCCTCACACGACGCTGTGCTAGCGGCCATATATTCAGCCTCGGCTGAGCTCAGTGCCACGGATTTCTGTTTTCTACTCCACTAGGAAGTCATTCGTGATTCGAGACTGAAACAATACCCATTGGTACTTTTCCGATCCACTGGGCTTCCAGCCCAATTTGCGTCAGTGAATCCACTCAACTAGATTTCATTGCCCTTGGTGTACGTCAACCCATACTCAACTATCCCTAGTATCTGAGAACATGTTTGGCTGCTGTCCATTGAGCCCTCCTTGGCTCTACCATGAATTGACTAAGGGTATTCATTGCATAACAGATGTCTGGTCTAGCTTTGACCAGGTATATCAATGATCCAATGAGTTGCCTATACAAGGTAGGGTCAGCCTCATCATTCTCGGACGCGTCTATCTACTTCCAGTTTGTAATCATTGGCATAGCCATGGGTCTACAGTCTTCCATCTGAAACCTCTTCAGGATCTCTGTAGTATATCTTCCTTGCCCAAGGAAGATTTTTCCCTTCTGTTGCCAGACCTCCAAACCAAGAAAATAGTGCATCTGCCCCAGATCCTTCATGTTGAATTTGGTAGCCAGATTCTCCTTGCAGTCTTTGATGAGCTTATATGATCCAGTGAAGAACAAATCATCTACATATAAAACTAGAATTAGTAGCTCGTCCCCTACTCTTAGATAGTAGAGCTTGGGATCTGCGTCACTTTTGACAAATTCCATCTTCTGCAAGTGGCTATCAATTCGCCCATACTATGCTCTGGGGGCTTTCTTTAGTCCGTACAAGGCTTTCTTAAGCCTGCATACATGAGTCTTCTGCTCATGCATCTCAAAGCCCTCTGGCTGTTCTATGTACACTTCCTCTTCTATCACCCCATTCAAGAATGCTGTCTTGACATCCATCTGGTGAATTTCCCATCCCATCTGCGCTTCAAGAGAGATGACGGATCTGATCGAAGTGTACTGAGCTACAGGGGTGAAGGTTTCTTCATACCCAATCCCTTCCTTCTATGCATACCCCTTAGCCACAAACCTGGCTTTGAACTTCTCTATGCTGCCATCTACAACATACTTGATCTTGTAGATCCACCTTGATCCTACAACCGATCTGTTCTAAGGTCTAAGGATTACCTCCCATACATCGTTTGTCATGATGGAGCTGTACTCTCCCGCCATAGCATCTACCCACACTTGATGTTGAGCTGCTTCTTGAAAACTAGAGGGTTCTCCAACATGTGCTACGAATGCCTGGTACCTGTTTGGTTGCTTGCGTACCCTCTTCTCATTTCTAGGGGCTCCAATAAATTCCTCTGCATCCATCATAGTCTGTTGGAGTTCTCTGCTCGTCCTTCCAGTGGTGGTGGGTGGATTTACCTGCTCTCCTGCTTGCACTTCTTCCGAAGAACTTTCCTCAGAATCCTTGTGTCGCAGAGAGGCACTAGAGCCATCTTCTATAGGCTGTTGTGGCTGTACTAGTGGATCCTCCTCAGATTGCGTATCTGTAGCGTTTTCCGGGATCTCCTGAAGGCTGTCTCCTCCATGAATTTCACGTCCCGCCTTACTACGATCTTCCTGTTCTTGGGAATATAGATGCGATATGCCTTTGTATTTTCGCTATATCCCACAAGGTATCCCTTCTCTGTAGTCTGATCTAATTTCTTCCTTTTCTCATCGAGTATGTGGTAATACGTTATACTGCCAAATATTCTGAAGTGGCTCACCTCAGGCTTGCTGCCAGTGAACACACTCTCAGGAGTTACTTTTCCCAATGCTCTATGATGTGAAAATTTCTTAATCTTATACTTATGCAGAAATCTTTACTGTTAATCTGGTTATGCTCCTCCTACTCAGATAAGTTATTAACTGAATAAATTCAGATTAAAATTGAAGCAAAACACATAACAGATCTTCACCAATTCAGATCTAGAACAAGTACATGCACACATAGACAAAGTGACACATATTTTCTGGACAAATAGTCCCCGGAAAACCCAATGCAGAAAAATCGGTCTTTTGGTTGCTGGAGGTTTTTATTATTAAGAATTTTGTGAATACAACAAATCTGGGTTCCAGATCTGGACAACTCGACAGAGAAATAATAGATCTACAACTCATTGGCTGTTCTAAGGCCAAAATAATGACTAATCCACATCCTCAAACGAGATTTATAAACTCAGCCAAAATTAGGGCCTAGAAACCCCAGCGCTGCCCCTGAAGCCCCTGCGTCAGCCTTTGAAGCCTCTGTGTCCCTCAACGCTGCTCCGGAAAGGGCTGCATTACCCCAGACTGGTGACGCAGTGCTTACACTGCCCCTTAGGGTCTCTGCGTAACCCCTAAGGGCTTCCAGCTGAAAATCACGCTGTCCTTGAGGGACTGTGTTGTCCTCGCTGTTGCTGCTCTCTTGCTTCTCCGCACTATCTCTCTGAGCTGATCTCTGCCTCTTGTCGATTCTAGACCCCAGGATCAAATCATCCCCTTGGCCTAAATTCCCCTCTCTGCAGCTGAAACACTTATGAGAATTCTTAGCAAACCCGCCCTAGAATATCAGCTTAGCTTTAGTACTCTGCCTCTGTGTGTCTTTACAAATGACCCCAAGTCTTTTCTCGTTGGGAAACCAACGACCATGATCAGATCTTGAATCAATGGCTAAGATTAAAAGAAAGCTTGATCCGTGTGACTTAAGACAATTTCATCACATGTTTAATTAAATTCACTTTAATTATTCAAGTTCCCTAAGTTTTAACTTAGGAAATATATTAAAATAATTAATTAATTTAATATCTCCTAAACCAGATGAAATTTTCCAAATCCATTTCTGAGTCTTGTAGATCAAGTGTACTCTAGTCCTTCTTCAAAATTTGGGAGCTAGAGCACAATTGATGCTACCCCAAATACACAAAATCTCAACATATGAGGCATCTTGTTTTGCACATACACTGTTGTATTGCAAGCTTCAATCCACAAAAATTTGGGCATGTCTTGATCATACAACATTGCCCTCGCAGCTTCCACAATGGTCCTATTCTTCCTTTCTGCAACTCCATTTTGCTCCAGATCGTATGGAGCTGTCCATTCTCTCTTGATGCCTTCCTTTGCGCATAATCTTGTGAAGTCCTTATCAATATATTCTCCACCATTATCTGATCATAATTTCTTGATCCGTTTTCCGGTTAAATTTTCTACCAAAGCCTTGAATTCTTTGAATCGCTCAAAGACTTCATCTTTGGTCTTAAGAAAGTAGATCCACGTTTTCTGGGAATGGTCATTAATAAAGGTGACAAAACACTTTGCACCATTGAGAGTATTCGTGGACGTTGGTCCGCAGATGTCTGAGTGTATCAAATCCAACACACTCTTGGTCCTATTGCTGCTTCTTGGAAATGCTGCCTTGGCATACTTCCCTAGTATGCACCACTTGCAGATATCGTTTTTCCTTATGTTCAGTTCTGGAGCTCCCATGATAGTCTTCTTAAGGATCTTCAAGGCTCCATGATCTAGATGCACCATTCTTCGGTGCCATAATTCATTCAAGTCTCTTTCATCTGTATTGCCTATCAATGCCATTAGAGACTCGAGCTATAACTTATATAGTTTATGGCTCCTTACTCCAATTTGTGCGTTCTTTTTCCAACTAGGGTGTTTGACATAAACCTTTTTTCCAATAAAGTATACATCGTAACCCTTGCTTTGAAGTTGAGACACCGAGAGCAAGTTCATCCCCAATCCCGGTACATGCAGTACGTTGGTGGCCCGAAGCTTATTACTAGCTTTTGTTTGAAATATTATTGTTTCTCTTCCAACAGGGGTACACTTGGCCTTGTTTCCCATTGTGATCTGACAATTCATCTGCTCTTCCTGGTAGTTCGAGAAGCATTCTCAAACTCTCGTCATGTGAGCCGATGCTCCACTATCAATATACTAGACCCTGGAGAGGTCGTGCTTGACACACAAACGAAATCTTCTTCTAGTCTGGATAACAGAACTGAAATGTCATGATCCCTCTGTTTCTCTATGCTTTATGGAGGACTGTGTTGAACCCTTCCGAGCTGCTGCTGCTGCTGCTGCATCGATGTCGGATCTTAGTTCCATTGCAGAACCTCTTTTTCTGTCTTTTGCCTTTTGCTCTGGTACTTTGTGAAATTTTCAATCTGAAATACTACTGCAGTGATTGATTTATTTCGCCTACTTATTTATGATAAGTTATTTACAGATGCTTCAGTAAATTCTGAAATAAACACTGCTGCAGTATTCACTTAATCAAAAGCAGAAGAACAAATAGAACACATATAACACAATAGAAACAATCACATGAACACAGTAATTTTTGGAAAATTGTCCCCAAAAAAATCCAATGTGGGAAAACCGGTGCAGCAGATGAGGGTTTATATTTTTCTTTAGCAGTGGAAATCTTTTATAGAAAATATGACGAGCAGATGTCTAGCATACACCTGAGATAATTTTTCTGAATACTTCAGAAGAATTTCTAACACATTGGAGGCACCCTTCCTCCCTCTGCGTCACTCTGCGTGGCCTTCTACGCAGTCACAGCGCTGGACTGCGTCACTCTGCGTGGAGGGCCAGAGCTGCTGCTTCCTCTGCGTCCTCCTTCTGTCTTCTTCCTCTGCTGACTTCCCCTTCCTCCGTCTGCATCTGCAACTCTGCCTCTACAACTTCACCCTCTGAAATCGAATTCTCTTACTTCAAAATCGATTTCCTTCAGGCACTGAGAGTGTGCCCTGCTTACTTTTCAAATGACCCTCAAGCCTTTTCTTATAGTCTTCTCGCTGATGAATCAACGACCCAGATTAGATCTCTAATCATTGGCTCAGATTAAAAGATGACTTGATCTCCATTTTCTAGAAGATTCACTCTGCTTTATTAATACCCTTTAATTATTTAATTTCCCTAAGTTTAGACTTAGGGATCATTTTAAAATAATTAATTATTTTAATAAAGCATGATCCGAGTGGAATTTTCACAAACGGTTTCTTGGTTCTCTGGAATACTGATGTCCAAGCCTCTTCCCAAAATATGAGACTTGGCAGACTTTCCAATGCAACAAAATCAACATATCATCCTATTAAACATAGCTACTTGATCAAGGGTTTGGCATTATTGGCTTTATATCTAAGGAGTTTACTGTTTCTGCTTAAACCATTTTAGTCGGGATGAGATCAAATCAGCTAAGATGCCTGACAATAAGGGTAATGCATTGATCCATTTCTAGCCTAAAAAAAATCTTCGAAGTTTTGAATTCTCTTTTTGGTACTGCCTTTTTTCTCCTTTTCTGATGACCATATCCTACATCATTATTTATGTTCTTTCTGGTCTTTATTCTCTTTAGCAAAAGGCATCCCGTTTTTGAACTTATTCATATCTAATTATGGGGTAATTTCTGAATCTTTGCCTTTCCTGGGCGAATCTGCCAACTTAATTAGAGTTATAGTGGCAAGTATCTACAATTTTCTGATATGAAAAAGATCATCTTTCTCCACCAAATCACATGGGGCACTTTTCTTTCATATTTAATTTTTTGGCAATTTCTGGATCTTCTGGGAAAAATTGCCTACTTATGGTGGTGAGTATTAACGATCTTCTGATATGACAAAGATTGCGTTTCTCCACCAAATGACATCGGGCGCTTTCTTTCACTGCAACTTTCAGTTTAAGTCTTTAAGATAATGTTCTATGAAAAAGGACAGCATTGGTCTGGATATACTGGTGTTGCTATTGCTAGTCAATTGTAATATGTAACCTATATGAGCAAAATTTGTTCCATCAAAGAGACAAGCATTCACACATTCCAATGTTGTGCAACTTCCAGAAGTTGCGGAAGTTATGCTCCTTTCCTCAACCGTTGGCAAAATTTTAAAGGTTAAAGATAATTTTAAATTTTGGGGATTGCATACACATTTGATAGACAATTGAAGTGGAGAGAATATAAGAGCAAAAGAATAAAGATAGTGTTAAATTTTAGCGATTGCACAATGCATACACATTCAATGAACAATGAAAGTGGAGAGAATATAAAATATTATATGTTGTTAATGATGCTGCATCACCATTACATCTCTCTGGCCCATATATAATTTTACAATACATATAGCATCCCTAAGAGATTGTCATTACAGTGATTTAATTACTTAATTGTTAGATTTGCATTGGATGATGTGTGGTTGGGAGCATGCCTTGTTCTCCCGTCCACCCAGATTCAATTCCAAGGAACATGTTCGGTCCATTGTGATAAAGTTTGAAGATTAGGCTCTTCCATCATGTGACATCTCGGCTCTTGCTAAGTCATAAGTTATCTGGCTTGCAGGCTGTTGGATATACTCTTAGTGTTATAGTGACACAGATTTGATTCTGCGCATAGCCCAGATAACTCCGAGTGTTACCAATTCACCATGGTTTAAAAAGATAAAATAAAATATAAAAAATATAGATATTATCCCAATAAGGAGGATGAATTCTGAAGGTTTGTCAGAATCCCTGTTTATCTTGGTAGAGTTGTGCAGGAATCAAATTTTGTTGGCTAACATGTTGCAGTTAGTTTCTTATCTTTGTTTGTTCTGCTGTCACCCTCCTTATCTGTGAAATGCAATTGACAAATAGCGTATGCGTTTTTGTCTACATGATGAAGAACTGGATTTCTGAGAAAAGTTTTCACGTTGTTATTTCTGAAAAAGGTCATGTGTCTCCTCAGCAATCTTAAATAATACCGTGCAAAGGTGTAATGACATTCTATGTTGATGCAGGCAGTGCCACTCTTTCACTTTTACAAGGATGGAAACTTGGTGGATGCATTTCCTACCAGAGATAAGAATAAACTCCTTGCCGCGATTTGTAAACATACCTCAAAGAGTGTTGAATAGAAAAAAAATCTGATGTATATATTTCTTCTAATAAATATTTGAGTTTGGTATGTTTTTTTATTTATCCTATTAATTATTTCCTCAATTAATATGATGAATATGGTCTGTTTATAAATGTTCATTTAAATCATTATATGATAAAAGCTGCCAATTTTAAAATTAATTTATGCAAGGGAATATGAAATGTTTTTATGCATTATTGAAACCTTTCTTTGTTTTTGACATACAGTTTACGTGCTGCAAGGTCCATTGAACTTATTTCATTATATGTTTGCTGCCTAAGTAAACATTCATGCTTTATCCAATGCCCTTTTGGATATTAGAGGAAGTTTCATAAGTTATATCCTCCTTCGTGTGTGATATTTGTTTCTAGTTATTAGCAGTTGCTTGCTAATGCCATTAATTGGCATTCAGTTAAAACATACATCATACTGAAACTGTCGTGCAGATGAGCAACTCCGTGTTCATTGAAATCATTCTAAATTGGCAACTCCTAAATCTGGATCAGTCCATAACAACAATTCGAAGATTTAGAATCGATCTACTGATGAATATGGAATAATTGTGAGGAGGAGAGTGTTAATGTGGAACAAGCCAGGTAAATTGTGAGAGAAAACTAGTCTTTTAGCACTGAAGGTCTATAAGGTGGTTTCAAACAGCAGTGTTTGTAATGATGTTATATGAAATACTGCTGTGAAGGAATTTTGATGATGAAGTTTTGTATCGAGATATATCATCAACGGCCAAGGATTCCCTAAGGAACTCAAAAGAGTACTCATTGATACCAACAGGTTGTAATGTTTCATTTTTCTTAGTTGGGTTACGAGGATGGTTCGAATATGTATTGATAAAAAATGGAAGCGCCTGTATTATATTGGTTTTTCCTGTTGCATGGTCTTTACATATTTTCAATGTTATGAGAATACTTTTCTGAGGGGGTCTTTTGTGTCCGAATATGTTATTTTCTACAAAAATTGTGGTGAGCTCTGGTGTTGGAAGCATAAAAAGTGATTTGTTAGAGACAGATTTATTAAGCATGGAAAAGGATTAAATTCTTTGAGTTATAAATTTTTAAATTATATAATTATTTGTCATGTTTTAATTTCTTTCTATTAAAAAAAGTTACACTTTCAGAAATTTGAAACATTGGAGAGATTTGGGTTTGAAACAGATTTGATTTAATTTGTTTTTTAAATGTTTTCATGTACATATTTATACATAGTTTGTTTTTGAGTTGTTGTCATAGGTAAATTGTTAGAGAAAACTAGTCTTTTAGCATTGAAGGTCTATAAGGTGGTTTCAAACACTGCGGTTTGTAATGATGTTATATGAAATACTGCTGTGAAGGACTTTTGATGATAAAGTTTTGTATCGAGATATAATCAACGGCCAAGGATTCTCTAAGGAACTCAAAAGAGTACTCATCGATACCAACAGGTTGTAATGTTCCATTTTTCTTAGTTGGGTTACGAGGATGGTTCGAATATGTATTGATAAATGGAAGCGCCTGTATTATATTGGTTTTTCCTCTTGCATGATCTTGGCATATTTTCAATGTTATGAGAATACTTTTCTGAGGGGGTCTTTTGTGTCCGAATTTTTTATTTTCTACAAAAATTGTGGTGAGCTCTGGTGTTGGAATCATAAAAAGTGATTTGTTAGAGACAGATTTATTAAGTATGGAAAAAGACTAATTTTTTTGAGTTATAAAGTTTTAAATTATATAATCATTTGCAATGTTCCATTGAGTTTCCGGGACGGGAAAACTTGGGAGCGGGGATACGCACAAGGGGACGTATATAAGCAACTCCAAAATTTAGGGAAATTTCGGGGAAACGAGGGTACATCAGAGCCATAAAAACTATAAAATTATTAAAAATTTAATATATACAAATAAAAAAATAAAATCCCAACAGTATGTTAATAACTAAATTAGTCGATATATCATCTCTTCATATTCTGATGAAAAAGATGGAGGGAAGCGGTGCATTGGTCTGCGTTTACCCTAGGGTTCGTTACTCTGTTTCTCTGACTGTTGCGGCGGTGGCTCACGATGGGGGCGATTCAGTGGAGAAGAACAACTGCGGGCCTGTTACCTGCTTTTCGGAGGCGCCGCGCACATTCCCACCCGATTACTCTGATTTTCGGCGTATTTTGGCAGCGGCATTTTTTCAGTGTCATTGGACTTGGGTACAGAGTCACGGCACTGGGGCTGCTGTTGTGCGACAAGTATCCACGGTGTTTACTGGTTCGGTGGCTTTCGATGGCTGGAGGAGGTCGATAGTACCTGTGGATCATCTGTTGGCCTTCACCCAACACAACATATGCGATTATCGTGCTCTGTTTGGGAGGCCCCGACTGTTTGCAGCCATTGATGTTTCTGCACACCTGTTATGCCAAAGGGCAGAGGGCGCCGACCTTATTACTGGCAGCGATTCTCCGGTAGGCTATGCATCTTTTCAAATATTCATTAAATCTCTTGCTGGTAATAGTTTTGTTATAAGGATTCGAGATACAGATTCCATATTAATTTTGAAGGGCAAAATCTAGTCTACTGCTGGCTTCCCATCTCATCTCCAGTCTTTAATATATGGGGGAAAAGCATTAGCGGATACCAGAACTTTTAACGAATATGCCATTGCTTCTGGTTTCACTGTCTGTCTTAACTTAAGATTGTGGGGGGGGGGGGAGGAAGGGGGGGAATAGGACTGAACAGACCTCATGGAACTACCCCGGGTGCCAGTGCATCCAACATTGCTCACTCCAATGGGCCTTCATACAGGAACGTCCTACAAGGGGGAAAAAACAAAGCTGCTACAGAGACTGTGGCCCAGGCAGAAAACTCCCCCAAGCCATACATTGTGGAACAGCAGAACTGCGTTCCTGAAATAAACATAGACATTCCAGATATAGAGGTGAATAGAACAATATTTGAATCACAAGCCATAATATGTAGATTCAACTGCTTTTGGCCCAAACCAGTGGAGCTTTTCCAATGGATTTTTACCAACTGGACCATGGACTGTGAAATCCACCTATGCTTAAAAGGTTTTTTTATAGTCAAGTTTTCATCATCAAAAGACAGAGATATCATACTTAAAGAGGGGCCATGGTTCTGGGGATCTACTGGACTCTTCATCACACCATGGTTCCTGGATTTTGATGCCAACACTATGGAGGTGACCAGAATGCCGGTTTGGGTCCGGCTTCACAACCTCCCGCTTCATTTTTGGCAGGAAAATGTTCTTGGAGGTATTGGAAATATCCTTGGCAGATATATCAAAACAGATATACAACGTATGGAGGAGCGCATTTACACCTTCGCACGAATATGTGTGGAAGTGGATTTGAGCAAAGGTCTACCAGAGTGCATCATACTGAATCATAAACAACAACGATGGACACAACACTTAGATTATGAGAACACAACGTTTCGATGCCGAATATGCAGGAACACGGGACACCTACAAAGCACTTGCCCGGCAGCCCCAAGAGATAACAGGACAAAGAAGAAAACAGGCAAAGTAGCCAAAGGATGGCAATACCCATCAGAAGAGCCAGAACAACAAGAGGAAGGGGAAGAACCTATCCCACAAGATAGTAAAATAACAGAAACTACCTTGGGCGCACAAGAACAGGAAATGCAAGAACCCATTGATGCTACCACCACGACATAGCTGGATATGGGTATGGGGGTAACAGACAGCGGGGGGAATAAAAGACTACATACCTCAGACACATCGGACTCTGACAAGGACATTGGAGCGCATGCAGAAGATAACCAACTCGTCCTTGTATCAACCACGCCAACACAAGGTGCTTGGCGGAATGTTGAAAAGAAAAAAGGGAGAAAAGCCTAATTCTCTCTCATTGTTTTATATCTGTGGCATACTTTCTTGTTTTGATTGACACTTACCAGCTCATGTAACATGTAATTTTGTTTTTATAATAAAATTACGAATTTTTCCTTTGTGAAAAAAAACTAAATTAGTCGATAGTAAATCTTATTAATTATGTAATGCACATCTAAATATGATCATCATTTCGTATTAGACTATTGTGAAGTAAAGTTATTATTTGACATTTATGCAATCATCAATGTAAATCTAAAAATAAATTACTAAATTGAATCTATCATTTGACATTATGCAATGTTCTATCTAAATTCATCCCAGACAATGGGCATTAATATTATGCAAGGTACATCTAAATTAAATTCATCATTTGACAATTGAAACTACGCAATGCACATCAAAAATTAAATTCATCATATGACAATGACTTTTGAAGTCTAAAACAACCATAGAAAACTGAACTAAAAATAAACATAGAAAGCAGTTAAATACAAAATTTGTTTTTTTAATTGTTATTAGTGAAAAAATTCGGGGGACGCGTCCCTCTTGCATCCCCCTCATCCCCCTCACAAGAGAGACACATTTCGTCACTAGAAAAAATGCCCCCCTAGAGTTTCCCCAAGTTTTCCAAAAAAGGGGACGTGGGGAAAGTTTCCCTATGAGTTTCCCCATCTCGGGAGCGTGGGGGAGCGAAGAAGTGCATCCTTGACCTCGGGGGACGCGTCCCCGTGGAACACTGATTATTTGTCATGTATTAATTTCTTTCTATTAAAAAAATAGTTTCACTTTGAGAAATTTGAAACATTGGATAGATTTGGGTTTAAAAAATATTTGATTTAATTTGTTTTCTAAATGTTTTAATGTACATATGTATACATAATTTGTTTTGGAGTTGTTTTCATAGATACATGTACATATTTAGTTATTTATTTTTCTGTTTTAGGGTAACTTGCTACTCTCAATCCAATGAACTATGAGAAGAGTTGATTTTTTTTTGTCAATTGTAAATTATTAAAAAAACAATATTTTTCTAAAACTTTATTATTAACTTCTACTTATTATAATTTTATTTCATTTTATTATTATTATTTTTTAACTCCAATAAATTTCCATGATCAATTTAAAATTGAAAAGTAAAATGTTGTTATTAATATTTATTATGCAAAACCAACTTACAAAATAGAAGAAAAGATATATCAATGACTTAAAAAATTATCTTCTCTGAGGAGGAAACTTCCTTTACATTACATAAATGGACAATTCTTGGATTATTCAAATGACATCATCCTTTTTATATATAGGACTCTAAGGGGTCACAATATAATTATAGTCGACATAATAATAATAATGTAATGGCACAACAATAACAATTGCGGGCTTCTATGGGCACAATAATAACAATATGAGGACTACATGGACACAACAATAACAATAAGGCGGCTACACTAACAATAACAATAAGACAATACACTAGTATTATAGGGACCTAACATGCCTCTCTCATTTAATAAAGTGTTGTCCTCAACGCTTGACTAGTTCTGGATGCTTTTGTATAAAATTTTCATCCTCCCATGTGGAATCTTCAATGGGTAAGTTCTTCCACTTGATAAGATACTCCGAAATTGATTGATTTTGTAGTTGTTGAGTTCTTGTTTGTTAATTTTAGTTAACCATGGTATGTTCTATGCTTAGAGCAATTTACTTCAATTTTTCTTATTAGCCCAATTCAATTTCTAGATATGCAATCACATAAACATTAACAGTAAATGCTGATAGAATGTAAATAAATCCACAAAAAACAAGCCAAGACAAGAGACACATATATTTGGTGGATGCTAGGGAAAAACCCCAATGCGGGGAAACCATTTGATCAAATCTTCTTATTATTCTTCAAATTCAGCACAGAGAGTACAATTTACAACAGTAAACAAGATGCCCTACCCAACAAAGTCAACGCTAGTCAAACCAACAAATCGGCCTCCAATGAAGCTCGGTCAAACCTAGTCAAACTCGGCCTCCAATTGCAGTCAAACACTGCCTAAAACAATCATGAAATCCGGTCAACACAGTGGTCAAAGTCTAAGGTCAAATCAACAGTCAATGTCAATGCTTCTCCTCGGTTTCTGTGCCTCCAACTACAGCCTCACAAAATTGGAATTCTGACCCAAAATCGAAATCAAATAACAAGTGTTGACCCAAAGTCAACGCTGTCCAGAAAAACCCTAAATAATCTGAAATATTATGTTGTTGTTCCACACGTGTGAAGGAGAGAGAAAGCCTCATAGGCTTGTATGAACCAATCAAAGGAGAGAGAGATGTGTGAGATGAGTGAATGATGAAATGAGAATCATGTCTCTCCTTTTTTATATCCATCTTTGAGGGTGTGTGGTACATCTTTTCGGGATTGTGATCTTACATTACAATTTTGGTTGACCTTAACAAATTGCACGTGTGGAAAATAAATTCAAATTCCAATTTCTGCTCATCCAAACAAGACGATCTTTAGATCAATCTTGCACCTCTCCGAAAGAGGAATCCAACAAAAATATCATCTCCATCGTATGGGAAGTGCAACATGGAGTTTGTCCCTAGTTTCCAAATTTAACACTCCTTCTCAACTAGAGAGAACTCCACTTATCCATCCATTTGTCAACTTGTGCAATCCTGTCATCCAATACCATCATGTACTCCATATATCATCCTGCAATCCTGTGTCATCCTACTGTCTTTGTACTTTGTTGGTTCTTCTCTATTGTAGAATAATAAGAAGATATGATCAAGAGTGAGTTGCAATGACCTTGCCATTCTCAACTAACCTAAAGTTAGTTTAGAGGTAAAAATCTCAACTAGACTTGATCCCAGATCAAGTTGTTAGACACATCCCATCCTAGGCATAGAGAGTACGTCAATACACGATGCGTCCATTGGTAGTGTTATGGTCTCTATCCTCATTTCTCGACTCATTGGCCAGATGAGAGGTGCTTCCCACGAGTCTCAGACCACATCGGTAGGATGCATGTGGGGCATATATGAAAGAGAGAGTGAACCAACTCAATATCATAATAGTGGGGAAATAGCACACTAACAAGGTAAGGTGAACCTAACCCGGTGGTTTCTTATAGCTCCAAGCATCTATCCCCAAGCCCCCTGGAGCTCCTAAAGCTCATAGTCCAACTCAAGCGAGACCCTCATAATAGGGTATGTCCATGATACCAAGCTTCTCATGGAAGGTTAAGAATTTGACCTTCCCCAGGGGTTTGTGAGAATACAAGTGACCTGCTCATCAGTCCCAATGTGATGGAGCCTTATGGCGCCTCGTTGTACCATGTTCTGGACAAAGTGGTACCTAATATCAATATGCTTAGATCAGTTGTGGAACACATGATTCTGAGAAAGACGAATCCCACTTTGGTTGTCACAAAGGATCACAACGGTATCCAACACATGCCCAAACAACTCACTGAAGAGATTTCTCAACCAAACAACTTCATAATAGGCCATAATTGCTGCAATGTATTCGGCCTCGGTGGTGCTCAAAGCAACTGATTTCTGCTTCCTGCTTATCTAGGAGATTGAAGCATGACCTAAGGTGAAACAAATCCAGATGTGCTTTTATGATCCACCACAATACCTGCCTAGTCGACATCAGTATATCCATGGAGCCTCATACTCTCGACATTGTATCTCAGCCCATGGTTGATTGTGCCCCAAAGATATCACAAGAGATTCTTGGCACCAATCCAGTGAATGTGATGAGGCTCCACCATGTATTGACTCAACATGTTCACTGCAAAACATATCCCCGGACGTGAGTTCATTAAGAACATCAAGGCCCCCACCAGTTGACGATACTTGGTGGGATTTCCCAAATCGGGCCAAACAACACTTCCACACAACTTTTTAAAGCTGAGTTCCATTGGAGTAGTCACGGACTTGCAGTCTACCATCCCAAATCTCTCTAGCAGCTCCACAATATATTTTCCTTGAAAAAGGAAAATCTCACTTGGCTTTTGCCAGACCTCCAAGCTTAAGAATTAGTGCATCAGTCTTAGGTCCTTCATCTCGAACTCAGAAGTTAGCTCCCTCTTACATTGATGAATAAGAGTGTCAACCCGTGTCAGGAAGAGATCATCCACATAGAGAACCAGAATGAGAAGCTTGTCATTATTAACCTTAACATAAAGTTTTGGATCAGCATCACTTCGTTTAAAGCCCATCTTCATTAAGTAGCTATCAATCCTCTCATACCAAGCCTTGGGGGCTTGCTTCAACCCATAGAGGGCTTTCTTCAACCTACATACATGTGTGTCTCTATCTTGAAATTCGAACCCTAGAGGTTGTTACACATAGACCTCTTCCTTGATTGAGCCATGTAAGAAGGCAGTCTTGACATCCATCTAATGTAGACTCCAACATTGCGATGCAACAAGGGAAATGATTGATCGGATGGTGGTGTAGCGGGCAACATATGAAAATATTTCATTATAATCTATGTCTTCCTTTTGAGAGAAGCCTCAGGCAACAAGTCGTGCCTTGAATTTTTGAACACTTCCATCAGCTCCATGCTTGATCTTGTAGAGCCATTTTGAGGTGACAACAGATTTGTCCTTCGGTCTAGGGACCACATCACAGACATCATTTTTCATGATCGACTCATATTCCTCGTTCATAGCGTCCTTCCAAACTTGATGCTTCATGGCTTCTTCAAATGTTTTAGGCTCAGATTATACAATGGTGCTCATGGTTGCTAGGTAACCTTGGTACCTATTCGACTTCTTTTTTTCACGGAATGTTCCCCTTGGAGCAATATGTCTCTCGGCATCTTCGAGAGTGTCTCTAAGCCATCAGGGTCTTCTTTTATTTGAAGAAGGTGGATCTATAGGATCCATCAGATCTTCAACATCGGGCATCCGTTCATCCTTCGGTTCTTCTTTCTTTCCTACTTCTTCTTCTTCTTTGTCTTCCTTTGAGATAGGAAGATTTCTAACCTTTCTGACGGCATCATCTTCATCGAAGGTGACATCATGAAATATCTTCACTTCTCTTTGACCAGGCACATAGATTCTATATGGCTTCAAGGTTTCACTGTAGCCCACAAATGTTCCCTCTTTCCAGAAGCATCCAACTTGCTTCTCTTTTCTTTTGGCACATGAAAATATATGAGACTTTCAAAAACTATAAAATGAGAAACATTAGGCTTCTTACCAGAGGACTTCTTTGGGAGTTTTGGAGTCCATTGCAGAATGTGGGCATCTATTTTGAACATACACAACGATGTTGGCAGCTTCTCTCCATAGAAACTTCGAAAACCTTGGTCATAAAGCATGACATGAGCAACCTCCAAAATGGTTCTATTCTTCGTTTTAACAACACCATTTTGTTCAGGAGTATACACAGTAGTGGTCTCCCTCTTAATGTCAACTTCCCTGCAATAGTCATTGAATTCATTTGACTCATATTCGATTCCATTATCGATCCTCAGAATTTTGATCTTCTTCCCTGTTTGATTTTCAACCAAGGCCTTGAAGGTGCGAAACCATTTGAATGTTTCATCCTTTTTCTTCAAAAATTATATCCAAGTTTTGGAGGAGAAGTCATCTATGAAAGTGATACAATATAAGCATCCTCCTAAGGATGTTATAGGCAACATACTAGATAGATCATATTGAACCAATTGTAAAATATTAGATGTCTTAGTGACGCTTGAAGGGAGTGGTCCCCTTGTATGCTTTTCTTCAGCACAACCCTGACATACACCTTCATGATCATCTTTGAAATCAAACATACCTGTCACCACCTTGCTTCGAGAAGGGCTTTATAATGAAGTGTGCAAACCTTTGGTGCCATAGATCGGATTGAAGAGTTGTGTTACATGTCATGGCTCCTAGCGGACTTCCTCCAACCTGATAGAGTGTATCCACTCTAAATCCAAGAGTGAATGCTTCTTTGAAGTTCCTCTTCCAAATGCGTACCTTCCCATCGATGAATCCCACCTTGAATCCTTTGTCTTCCATTGCCGAGATAAAAACTAGATTCTTCTTCAAGTCAGGTATGTACAACACATCTTGCCAACATAGGACTTGACCTTGATTTAGATAAATGGACACAGTCCCTAGCCCTTTCACAAGGTAGGTGGCATTGTCTCCAAGGATAATATCCAATTTAGTATCATTTTCTATCAAATCAGAAAGGGCCTCTTTATATCTAGTGAAGTGCCTTGAGGCACTACTATCAATCAACCAGTTATCCAAGGTGTCGGGAGGAGATGCAACATAGAGGGCAGATATAAGAATATATTCATTTCTCTTATTATCAACAACATTCGATTCATCATACATGGAGTTCCTTAACCTCTTGAAAGGTTGACCAATTCCATTTCCATTTCAATCAGAGGAAGCCTTCATCTTTCCTTTGAACCTATTTTTCCTTTGATTTCCATTCCCCTGAAGTTGTTGTCGCTGTTGTAGTCATCATCTCAGGGAGAGTCCCTTTTATTGGGGCACTCTCTTGCATAGTGACCAAACTTGTTACAATTGTAACATCTCCCCTTCCTTCCTTTGGGACCAACTCTTCCATGATTTTGATTTCTCTGACCAACATTGTTCTTCTTCTTTGCATGAGCGGTGAAGGCAGTAGGGTCACTTCCATTCCCATTCGAGGGATGGTCTCTCTCCATCATCTTTGTCTATTCTTGAGTGCATCTCGTCCACAATTCATCAAAATTAGGAATTATATTTTATTGAGAATAGTAGTATTAAATACCTACCATGGTCGGGAAAGTCCTCCAAGAGCAATGAGAGTGAGCTCTCAGTCAGCTATGACCTCTCCAATAGTTAAGATATCATTATTGATTTCGGTGAGCCTCATGAAATAAGATTGGATGGACTCTCCCTTGTCCATATTGATGTTCTTCAACTTGTTCTTCAAAAAGAGAATTTGATTAGCATTGCTAGTCCTGAACATGCCAACCAACTTATCATACATCTCCTTAGATGCGTCGAGCTCGGAGATATAAGAAACCAAGCTTATGAATGGAATTCTTGATGATCTTCTTCGCATTGACTTCTCCTTTCTTGTACTTTGATTTAGTGGCAGCCGATGCATTTGATGGAGGCTCAGTGATCTTTCCCTAAACATAATCCATAATATCTTGTTCCTCGAATGTAAGATCCAAGGACATTTTCCAAGCATGATAATCATACTTATCATTTAGATTGTCATCAGATTTGAAGTATGATGAGAAAGACATTGACCTTGGTCCTTGTTTATTTAAAATTTTGGTGATTGCTCTTCTCACTCTTGCTTGGGCTTTGTCTTCACCTCAACTCTGATACCATGTTAATTTTAGTTAACCATGGTATGTCCTATGCTTAGATCAATCTACTTCAATCTTTCTTATTAGCCCAAGTCAATTTCCAAATATGCAATCACATAAACATTGACAGTAAATGATGATAGAACATAAATAAATTGATAGAAGACAAGCCAAGACAAGAGACACAAATATTTGGCGGATGCCAAGGAAAACCCCAATGAGGGGAAACCCTTTGATCAAATATTCTTATTATTCTTCAAATTTAGTAGAGATAGAAAGTAAAATTTACAATAGTAAACAGGATGCCCTACCCAGAAAATTCAACGTTGGTTAAACCAACAAATCAACCTCTAGTGACGCTGGGTCAAACCTAGTCAAACTCAGCCTCCAATCACAATTAAACACAACCCAAAAAATTCCTGAAATCTGGTCAATGCCGTGGTCAAACTTTGCGGTCAAATCAACAGTCAATGTTGTGGTAAAAAACAGTCAAAGTCAATGCTTCTCCTCGGTTTCTATGCCTCTAGCTGTGGCCTCTCAAAATTGGAATTCTGACCCAAAATCGAAGTCAAAGAACAAGTGCTGTCCCAAAGTCAATGCTGGTCAACGTTGTCCAAAAAAACCCTAAATAGTCTAAAATATTTTGCTATTGTTCCACACGTGTGAAGGAGAGAGAAAGCCTCTTAGGCTTGTACGAACCAATCAGATGAGAGAGAGATGTGTGAGATGAGTGAATGATGAAATGAGGATCATGTCTCTCCTTTTTATATCTATCTCTGAGGGTGTGTGACACATCTTTTGGGGCTTGTGAGCCTACATTACAATTCTAGCCGACCTTGACAAATTGAACATGTGTGGAAAATAAATTCAAAATCCAACTTCTTCTCATCCAAACAAGATGATATTTAGATCAATATTGCACCTATTCGAAGAAGGAATCCAACAAAAATATCATCTCCATCATATGAACAGTGAAACATGGAGTTTGGACCTAGTTTTCAAATTTAACATTGTTTTCGTGATTGCTTTAGGTTCCAATATGATGTTTCATTTTTCGTCAAGTTTTGACAATATTGTTTGAACTGAGAGCTTGTCACCTATAACCTTATTTAAGCACGAAACATGGAAAACTGGGTGCACTCAGGAAGATGCTGAAAGCTTCGATTTGTATGCCATAGTAGCAATATTTTGCAACACCTTGTAACGACCATAATACTTTGGTGATAATTTATTATCCTTCTTAGCTTGTCGGAGGGACGTGTTTGTATGGTTGCAACCGTAAAAATACCCATTCGCCTACTTCAAAACTTCTTTCATTGTGATCTTCTTCTTCTTGTTGTTTCACTTGATTTTGCGCCAAAGTGAGGCTATCTTTTAAAAGTTGGAGAACTTGTTGTTGATGCTCGATGTGATCTTCCACTGCTTGAACCTTATAATTTTCTCTTAAAGATGACGTGATGTATGGTGGATGATATCCATAAAGTTACATAAATGGGGTCATTTTTTTTTTTTTTTTTTTTTTTTTTTTTTTTTTCTGTAGTATGGAAGGAAGTGTTATACCACCATTCAGCCAAAGGTGACCACTTGACCCAATGTGTCTGTTTATCAAATACAAAGCAACGAAGATATCTTTCCAAACATTTGTTCACTATCTCAGTTTTCCCATTAGATTGAGGATGATAAGATGAGATATGAGCTAATTGAGTATCCAAACAAGAAAATAATTTCGTCAAAAAATTTCTAGTGAAAATGGGATCTCTGTCACTTTCAATAATCTTTGGGTTTCCATGTAGCATTTGAATTGTTTCCATAAATGCAGTAGCAATTGCACTGACTTTAAATGGATGAGATTGTGAACAAAAATGTGCATACTTGGTAAGTCTATCAACTACCACCGTGATGACACTCTTTCCTTTGGACTTGGGTAAACCTGTGATAAAATCCATTGAAACCTCCTCCCAACATTGACTTGGAATGGATAAGGGTTGTAACAAACCCGAGGTCTTAATTGTTTCAATTTTATTTTGCTGGCAAAACAAACATTCCGCCACAAACTTTTGAATATCAGATTTAAGACCATCCCAAAAATATTCCTTCTTAACCTTGTGGTAAGCTTTTAAAAATCCAAAGTGCCCTCCTAAGGGAGAGGTGTGAAATTCTAGAGGATATTTTTTTTGAGTTGGGAATTATTTTTTCAGAGGAGAGTTGGGAATTCTTACAAAGGTATAGGTGATCTTTGTACCATAATGAATCATTTTTCTAGAAAAATGTTTCAGATGTAGTGGGATCTTGCTGCAACTTTTGAATGAGTGCTCATACTTCTTCAACATTCTTCCATTCATCTCTTGCTCCAATTATCCAATCTGGTTGGATAATAGAAATGGCAGAAAGCAATTCTTCCACATACTCATCCTTTCTTGAGAGTGCATCTACAACAACATTTTGCTTCCCTTTTTTGTAAATAATTTCAAAGTCATAACCCAACATCTTTGTAACCCATTTTTGTTGCTCTTCTGAAGATAATCTCTATTCTAAAAAGTATTTAAGACTATCTTGATCCGTTTTTACCTTGAAGTGTTTTCCCATTATGTACGATCATTGTTGCTTAAATGCATGTAGTATTGCCAACATTTCATTCTCATAAATAGGTTTGTGTAAATACTTTCCTTTGATTGAACGACTTTCAAAAGAAATAGGTCTTCATTATTGCATTAAAACAACACCAATTCCATTTCCTTAGGCATCACATTCCACAATAAATGTTTTTGTGAAGTTTGACGTAGTTAAGATCAGTGCTTGGCACATTGTCTCTTTAAGATATTCAAAGGCCTTAGTTGCTTTTGGAGTCCAAGAAAATGCATATTTCTTCAGTAATGTTGTTAGAGGTGTTGCTATTATTGCATAATTCTTAACAAACTTGTAATAATACCCCGTCAATGCGAGAAATCCTCGCAGATGCTTTATGGTTGTGGGGATTTTCCATTCCTTAATTTGGTAAGGGTCTATTTTAACACCATCATGAGATACAATATGACCCAGATATTTCACCTCTTGTACTCCAAAAAAACATTTGGAGGTTTTTGCATATAATTGTTTCTCCTCCAATAGTTTGAGTACTCTGTCAACATGTTGAACATGATCCTTTCAAGACTTGTTGTAGATTAATATATCGTCAAAAAATATTAACACAAATTTTCTAAGGAAGGGTTTGAAAATGGAATTCATCAAACCTTGAAATGTAGAAGATGCATTGATAAAGTTAAAAAGCATGACCATAAATTCATAATGACCCTCACGAGTTCTAAACGTTGTTTTTAGAATTTCTTTAATCTTCATTCTTATTTGATGATATCCTGAACGAAGATCCAACTTGGTGAAGTAAATTTCTCCATGTAATTCATCCAATAATTCATTAATGACATGAATGTGAAATTTATCTTTAATAGTGATCTTGATGAGCTCCATATAATTCAAACACATTCACCATGATCCATCTTTCTTGTGAACCAATACTACTGGAGTCGAAAAAGAACTTTGACTAGGTTGAACTATACCAACCTCTAGCAGTTTTGAAAGCATACATTCAATTTCACTCTTTGGGCATAGGGATGTCTGTAAGACATGATGTTTTGGGGAACATTTCCTGGAATTAAATGAATAGCATGATAATGATCATGAATAGGTGTGAGGCCTTTGGGAGTCTCAAATACCTTGGAATGATTGTCCAATAATTTTTGGAGATATGGAGAAATAGATGATTTCGATGTTTGAACCTCTAGTGAGCATGATTGTGCAATTACGCCTCAATTTTCTTTTCTTTTTAAAATCTTTTTTATTCCATTAGAACTGATTATATTTCTTGGTTTCCCTGCGATACCCCTCAATTCAACTTCCTTTCATTCTAAAAAAAAATTCAAGAAAATTTCTTGAAAATTAAAAGCTATCGTACCCAAAGATTGTAACCATTGGACTTCTAGTACAACATCAACACCACCCATTGGAATATTCAATACATATTCCCCCATGGTTAGCTTGATATTATGGTATTTTCCAGAGAAATTTATAGTTCCTCCATTTGCAACCATCATTTAACACTCCGGTGTTGGGTATAGGAAGCAATTTAATTCCTTGGCTATCTTACAATGAATAAAATTATGGGTACTACCCGAATCAATCATCACCATTACCTTTTTCTTCTTGATATGTACTTCTATCTTGAGAGTTTGAGGAGTGGTAATTCTTGCCAATGCATTACAGGATATGGTCAGATTCATTTCTTCTTTCTCTAGGGATGGTTTCTGGTGTATATCATTTTCTTTTGAATTTTCTTGTTCGTTTTATTCCTCCTCTACACAATCTATGTAAACTAATTTATTCTTAGCACACTTATGACCTTTAGTGTATTTTTTATCACAACTGTAGCAAAGTCCTTTTGCTCTTTTTTTCTCTAATTGTTGTGGTGTCAACCTTGTAGGTTATGGAAGGCTAGGAGCACCAACACTTCCATCTTTATAGTTGTGAGTGGTAGGCTTCCTTGTTGCCATAATTTTTCTTTCAAATTTTCTTGCCAACCCGAATGCCTTCTCCAATGAATCAGGTTCTTGCTAGGATATTCCGACACATATGAAATAGTTAAGTATAACTTGGTCTAGCGTATAGTTAGGTAAAGTGTGTTTCTTTAGTATGTACTTTTATAACTTATAATCTGATGGTTCATTCTCTCTTTAGTATTACCGACACTTGATCTGTGGCTTACCACCCGATTGGTCCATGATATCTATTTAAAGAGCATGGAGGGTCATTTGTCCGGTGACCGTTTATGAGAGAAGCTTATGTAAATTCTCTTTTTTTATATTAATAAATTGCCTGAAGTGGCCGTGTTGGCTCAAGTCGTGGACAATTTCCCTCTTTGAGGGTTTTAACCACGTCAAATACTGGTGTATTGATCTGTGATATGTTTGTGAGTGGTCACCTTTGGTGTTTTATCTAAGGAACTTACTCTGTAAATTCCTACATGGTATCAGAGCTGTTTTGAGGGCCGCATATGTTGTTGATCCAAATCCAAAGCCAGTTTGACTGCATGCGACTGACGTTTTCCAGATCTACTGTTTTTGACCACTTTCGGGCCAGGAGAACTGTTCTATTGTGTCTAGAGCCTCTGTTCCAGTGATGAACCCCTTTCGTTTCATGCGAAAAGGTTTCCGGTTACCCAAACTATGTCATTTTAGATTTGGAGGTATAAAGTTTTTTTTGCAGTTATATTTATTTATCTCTCTGTTTGATTTCGATTTATAGTCATTTTTTTCTATTATTGGATTTATACCTTCTTCTCTGCACTCTGTGCAAATCTGGCAAACCAGAAACATGAAGACAAGATTTTTCTCCTACATATGATCTTTCCCCGCGACTTTGTGCGGTCTCGGGAAAGCATAAATAGTGAGAGAAATATTTAGTTTTTGGGCGAACTAACCAGAAATCTAACATTCTACTTTAAGGGATGTATATATTTTTTTGTTTGCGTGGTTTCTTTTTGCAGGAAAGAAACACGTAAAATATTATAATAATAATAATTCATCTTTTTCAACAATTACTAAATATTTTTACTAACTCACTTGGTCTAAAATTACTTTATGAGAATAGAGGTCTTGGGTTCAAGTCTTCTTGTTAAGTTACTTTTTTCTAATTTTTTTTTTTGTCAAGTTACATTTTTTGAAAAAGAGGTTTTTTGTCAAGCTATTAAAAAAAAAACCACACGTAACTTATGTTTTAAAGTTACTTTATGTAATAGTGTCTCTCACCTATTATAAAAAGTGAGTCACTTATAGTTTAAAGTCACTTTATCTTTTATTTAAGTTACAATCCACTTGGTCATTGGTTCATAAAGTAATATTGTAAAAATGACTCTCACTTATTTATAAAAGTGGGTCACATAGAGTAGTTATTATTATTATTATATTAAGTGAACTTATTATATTAAGTTTGAAAAGGGGGTGATTTAAAAAAAAAGTACAACTTCATCACAACCTATCACGTGACTACTTTACATCTACTACTACTTTTCTTAAAAAAGGCATAGCTTATTCATCCTAAAGTCGTTTTCAGAACTGTTTTTTTTAACTGGCTTAATTTTTCGAGATATTTCCATTGGAGAAGTTAGTTTCAACCTTTTCAACTTCAATTTTTAAAAATGGAAAGTACATGCTCGGTTATTCTTAACAACACCAATTATTTCTAATGGTTATTGTACATGGTAGACTTACCTAGAAGTAAAGGGCTTTATAGAATAGCCTTAGGACTAGAATCTAAACCTACCGATGAAGATAAACATGCTAAATGGGAACATAAACAAGATCAAGCACGATGGTTGATAGGAATGTCCATTGCTCAAGATCTTAGATTTCATATCCAAGAAATTGACTCCCCTGATGAAACTATGAAAAAGCTAAATATTGTTTTTGGCATTCAAAATGAAATCAGATCCCACCAACTTGAAAATGAGTTTCTTACTTTGGACCCCAATAATTTCTCCTCTATTTAAGATTTTTTGTCCAAATTCAAGACCTTAGACTTCTCTTCAAAGGTTGTAAGGTAAAAAATGAAGATGGTAGTCTTATCTATTCCATTCTTGGTAAGCCAGGACCTGCATACTATGTTTTTGTTTTCACCTTCCATTCCACTTGAGAAGCCCTCATTTCTCAAGGAACACCCTACAAGTCCCCCTCTTTTGATGGCTTTTGTGATTCTTTGATAAGAGAAAAAGAAAAACTCTTACACCTTGGTCTTATTAATACTGGAACCTCTTCCAAGAAAGCCTTGGCATCCCAACAACAACCAAATCCAAAGAATCCTAAGAAGCAACATCCTAAAAAGAATGGTCCTAAACCAAAAAATGGACTTAAGCAATCTCAGCCGCAAACTGAAAAATAAACTCAAAAAACTAATAAGGCAAATAAAAACAAAGGGAATATGACATATAGACATTGCAACTTTTGTAATCATGATGACCACGTAGAGTCAAAATGTTTTAAAAAGATGGAAGCCTTGGAAGTAGTAATGAAGAAGCACAACATGCATTTGGAGAACTCTTCAACTTCATCTTCGGGAATGGAACTTTATGCATGTGGTTGTCAAGCATCAAGATCTCGTTATGCATTGAATGCATCTTCTTCTTCTCATTCTCATGAGTGGTTCATTGATTCTGGAGTCTCTTACCACATGGCCAAAAATAAGGCCATGTTTTCTTCTTTAAATGATTGTGACACCAAAAATATTTTTGTTTGTGATGATAAATCTCTTAGTGTTGTAGGGTCTGGAACCATTCATCTAGATAATGGTCATTTTAATGATGTATTATGTGTTCCTACCTCGTCCTGCAACCGTCTATAGGTTTATCAGATAGCTCATTCAGGTGAAGGGAAAACCGTAGAATATTCACCTCATGATGTTGTAATTAAGGACCTAAGAGATCCTAGACATATTTTAGCTACTGGCATTGTTGATGATTCCACAAGGTTGTATAAGTTTGAAAACTTTGGGTCATCATGTCTTCCCTCCATTTTTGTTGCTCATAATGATGAAGTGAGCAAACTTTGGCATGAGCGATTTGGTCACTTAAACTATTGCTCTCTTCAAACTTTATGTAAAGAAACTATGGTGACATGTCTTCCTATGGTATCTTTCCGAGATGGTGTTTGTTCCAGTTGTGTACTTAGAAAACATCATCGGGATAGTTTTGACAAACATGCCTCTTGGCACGCTTCAGCCCCTTTGCAACTTGTGCATAGTGATTTATGTGGTCCAATTCTAATTGTTTCTTTCTCTGGCTACAAGTACTTCTTAACTTTCATTGATGATTTTTCCAGACGCACTTGGTATACTTATTAAAACTTAAGAGTGAATTTTTTAACATGTTCTTGGCCTTTAAGGCCTTTGTTAAGAAATAATATGGACATCAAATTTTTAAGTTAAGATTTGACAATGGAGGAGAATATGTTAATAACAAATTTATCAAGTTTTTCACTGAGCATGGCATTCAATTGCAACAGATTGTTCCATATACTCCACAAAAAAATGGTGTAGCTAAAAGGAAGAATCACACTTTAAAATAAATGGCTGATTGTATGCTTCAATCTAAAGGACTTAGTCTTAATTTTTGGGCAGAAGCAATTAAATGTGCAAATTACATAGTAAATCACACTCCTACTAAGGTTTTAAAGAATATAACTCCAAAAGAATTTTGGAGCTCAATCAAACCAGATGTAAGTCACTTTCATGTTTTTGGAAGTGATGCTTGGGCCCACATTCCAGATGCGAAACATAAAGTGTTAGAACCTAAGAGTGAAAAATACATTTTTGTTGGATATTCTGAAGATGTCAAAGGATATAGACTTCTTCAACCAAAATCCAAAAATATAATCATTAGAAGAGATGTAAAATTTGATGAAAATATATCGGCCTACGAGCCTAGTTTGGCGGGTGTGCCACCTTTGGCCTGCGAGCCTGATTCGGAATATGTACCACCTCTCTATCTCTCTTCTATTTTTAATAGCATTCCTTCTAGTTCAGATGATGACAACGAGGATGGCAATCCTCCTCCACCTCCTCAATATCTTCCTTCAACTCCACAACTTCCAAAATGGGTCCACTCTACTCGGGATGTAACAGGTTCTCTTGCAGGTGACCCTGTAGATCAACGACGTACACATTCTTAGTTCAACAGAGCCTCTTCCTTATTGGCTCAAGTTCTAGAAAATCATGATCCAGATACCTTTGAAGAAGATTCAGGTCATTCAGATTGGGATGCAACTATGAATGAAGAATATCGTTCCTTATTGGCAAACAATAATTGGGATCTTGTTTCTCTTCCAAAGGAAATAAAATTTGTAGGATGCAAATGGGTTTACAGAATAAAGTTTGGAATGATTGGAAAAGTGGATAAACATAAAGCTCGTCTTGTTTCTAAGGGGTTTTCAACATTTTAAGGCATTGACTATACTAAAACCTTCTCCCCTATTGCCAAAATGAATTCTATCCACCTTGTTCTTTCCCTTGCTGCCTCCTTTAAATGGGAAGTCCATTAGATGGATTTTAAATCTGCTTTCTTACATTTGGACTTACATGAAGAAATCTACATGGAACAACCCCCTGGATTTATCCAAAATGACTGTAGCCTTGTTTTTTGCCTTAAGAAGTCTCTCTATGGTCTCAAGAAATCCCCTTGGGCTTGGTATGCCAAAATGGATAGCTTTCTCTTAGATAATGGCTTTTCTAGATGTCATTTCGACAACAGTGTCTACACCAAGAAATTGGGTAAGTCCTTAATCATACTTTTTCTTTATGTTGATGATATTATCCTTATTGGTAGTGATCCAAACCATATAAACCATGTGAAGTATATCCTCAAAGAGAAGTTTGAAATGCCAGACTTAGGACACTTGCATTATTTCCTTGGTCTTCAAGCCTTGCAATCTAAAGAAGGTATTACCCTTTCTCATTCCAAGTATGCCTGTGACATTCTACACCACTTTCACATGGAAGACTATAAGCCAACCCCTTCTTCCTTTCAGTCTGGATTCAAGCTTCCAGTCACTTGTGCTTCCCCAGAAGTTGATGCTACCTTATACTGTCAACTTTTGGGTAAAATTATATATCTAACCCAAACTCGTCCTGACCTTTCCTTTGTCGTTGGTCTTGTTGATCGGTTTATGCAAAAACCTCATGAAAGTCATTGGAAAGCAGCTAAAAGAATACTTCGATATATTTGAGGTACAATTCAGTTTTGGATTCATTACAATGCAGGAGCATCTCCATTGTTGATTGGTTTCACTGATTCTAATTGGGTTGGTGACCCTGATGATCGAAATTCTACTGCAAGTTATGTATTCACTCTTCGTTCAAGACCTATTACATGGTCTCGTAAGAAACAAAGTGCCATCTCTCTTTCTTCGGCAGAAGCAGAGTATCGTGGTGCTGTTGAAGCCAACAAGGAAGCCCTATGGCATTCAAGTACACTT
The DNA here is from genome assembly GCA_034641835.2 of Pinus albicaulis. Classification (NCBI taxonomy): domain Eukaryota; kingdom Viridiplantae; phylum Streptophyta; class Pinopsida; order Pinales; family Pinaceae; genus Pinus; species Pinus albicaulis. Next base: position 1,735,322,538 of record CM076578.1, on the reverse strand, counting down.
TGGTGTGATAATCATAATTCCATTTAGCTATGCAAATATCCAGTTCAGTATCAACGCATGAAACACATTGAGCTACACATACAATTCATCAGAAATCTTATTCATGATTATGTTCTTGAAGTGCACTATTGTTCAACCAATGATCAAGTTGCCGATATCTTTACAAAGGCTCTCATAGAAGCGAAGTTTACCACACTTCAATCTATGCTTGGAGTTCGGGAAAGTTATCATTAAGGGGGGATAGGCTCTAATGCCTCCCTTCTCGTATTGTGTCACCTTTGAAAATCCTTCAATCTTATCCCAAGTTGTTTTTAAGGGGGGATGTTAGGATATTCTGACACATAGGAAATAGTTAAGTATAACTTAGTCTAACATAGAGTTAGGTAAATTGTGTTTCTTTAGTATGTACTTTTGTAACTTATAATCTGACAGTCACGATATGTAGTGATCTGACAGTTCATTCTCTCCTCGGTATTACCGACACTTGATCCATTGCTTAACACCTGATTGGTCCATGATCTCTATTTGAAGAGCATGGAGGGTCATTTGTCCGATGACCTTTTATGAGAGAATATTATGTAAATTTTCTTTATTTATATTAATAAATTGCCTGAAGTGGCCACATTGGCTCAGGCTGTGCACTGTTTCCCTCTTCAAGGGTTTTAACCACGTAAAATATAGGTGTACTTATCTATGATCTGTTTGTGAGCGGTGAATTTTAGTGTTTGATCTAAGGAACTTACCCTGTAAATTCCTATAATTCCCAAAGGCGAAACTCATGTTGGATTTTATCCTTTAAAGTCCCTATGAAGACATCAATCCTATGCTCTTTTGGAATATCATTTACCATTATATTCAATTTTTGGAAGTCCTCAATGCGCTTCGCCATTGAACCCTTTTGTTTGATATTTATCAATTTACTAAATAAGGTGTTTCTCTTTGTATCCTCACAATATTCTATCATTTCCTCTGTAAAAATTGACCAAGTAATAAGTTGTTTATGAGAATAAAGCTATAACTGATACCATACAAACTGATTGGGTTCTAAATATAAAGTTGCAATGTGCACCTTTTGTGTGTGTTGAATATTATGGAGATCAAAATATTGCTCCATTTGTAGTATCCATGTTACCAGATCCTTGCCATCAAGCTTCCTCATACCGATCTTAGGAATATGGCAGGTCTTCAATCTAATGTTAGAGTCTATGAAATCATGATTAACATTTCTTTTGTTCTCATCATGAGTTTCATCTAATACCTTTTCGCCATTAGGAAGCCTCTCTTGTAGCAACTTTGTCAAACCTTCCTTCAAACCTTCCATGTCTTCTTTTAAACCATTCATGTTGCCTTTTAAACCATCCATGTCACCTTTTAGTTCATCTTTGGTTTCTCTTTGTGAGAGTGAAATTTGTTGCACTTGGTCCTGTAATTTTGATATATCATGCTGCAATTCTTCATCTTCATGTGTCATAGTAGAGCTTTCTGAGGGCTTAATGAGTGTGGAATTATTTTGTTTATGAGGCATTTTAGAATCCAATGCTGATATATATGCTTCAATATGCCCTTGGAATCACCTCAAATTGATTTTTCAAACAAAAGTTATGCAATTAAAAAAAAATACATACATTTTTCTTTCTTTTTAGGAGCTCGATATCGAAATTGTTGTACCTCTGTGATTTCGGATCTACAAGATCTTAAATTCGGTCATATGGTATCCCTATTAGTCTTATTTACAATACCATAAGCCAAACCAAATTTGGATTCTTTAGGATAAATTTATGCCAAATATCGCACGATAACATGATTATGGACTAGTTCAGTAGAGAGAAGTTGTAAGGGATGACACATGTCACTTTTTAAACATTTGGCTTTGAAATTGATACTGGAAAAACTACAAGTCTTGCACTTTTTGCCACTTTTTCAAAATCCAAATCCGATGTCTGAAATGAAATTTATCACGATTTCCCCTCGGTCACTTGTTTGAGATAAAATTTTGGAGCCTGCAAAAACCCCAACTTCCTCAGATCATATCTCCAAAAATATAGCGAACCAAGATATGAAATTCGTACAAGAGGTTCAACAGTATTTTGAATCCACATGGTTTCAATTTCAACTTCTAAAGCTTCATAGAATTTTTTTTTATAGCGAAAATGCCAAGATGGACTATTTGAAGAAGCGAAACCCTAAAATCCAAAGCTCTGATTCCAAATGTGAAGAAACCAACTCATAAAATAGAAGAAAATATAGATCAACGACTTAAAAATTATCATCTTCGAGGGGGAAACCTATTTTACATTACATAAATGAACAATTCTTGGATTATTCAAATGACAAAACCTCCTTTCTATATATAAGAGTCTAAGGGATCACAATATAATTATAGCCAACATAACAATAATAATATGTAAGGGCACAACAATAACAATAGTGAGCTTCTATAGGGCACAATAATAACAATATGGGGACTACATGGGCACAACGATAATAATAAGAGGGCTACACTAACAATAACAACAAGGGGATACACTAGTATTATAGGGACCTAACAATATTATTGTAATGTGATATATATATATATATATATATATATATATATAGTTAGTTAGTTAATTAGTTATCACTCATAAACATAAATCTACTCGAAAGATGTTTTGTTTTCTTTTGTTTGTTTGTTTTTTTTTTTAAGTGGAAGTATTTATTCTATACTATTATTATTTTTAAGTATAATATTTTCTAATGCTATGTAACAACATCTCCTGCATATTGGGTTGTATAGAGCCTATTGGTGCAAAGAGGGTGTGTTATCTACACTTGCTTTCCCATTTGTTTTAACTTTTAATAATACCGAAGATATCTTAGAAAATACAAGTCAATGACATATATATTGTTAACCTTGCTAAACATTAGCTATTGAATAATAATTCCTAGACTAAGTGGCTCTTGCTTGAACTTTTTGATATCCTATCTATGGAAGTTGACCTAAACAATAGGTCTTTTAGAATTTTCTTTAAAAAAATTACTGGGCCTATGAAATGAACACCAAGGTAAGGTGGCATGGAGGAATTTGCAAGCAATCACATGCATAAGAGGCATAGATTGTTGCGCTTTTTTTATTGGTTGTGAAATGCAACTTATAATACCTCAAATATGCACTGGTATATATAAGTGTATTTGAGGTATAACAGGTATCTTAAGTGTATTTTGTTGTAAACTCTATACTATCAAAGTTGAAAGGAGTGCCCATTACTCCATGCCAACCCCTCTAATATGACCTCGAATATTGAAAAATAATTTTAAATGACAATTATGGAAGGATTGGTTTGTTAGAGAAACTTACTAGGAAAGAAAAGTTTAAATATATCTGTGTTATTGTTAAAAAGATATCCTTAGTTGAAGAAACCTTTCTTGGCATGCCAAATTGAATTGGATATGACGAAGGCCTAGATGAGCATAAACGTGGAATCCTATCCATCTTTGTGTCCTTCAAATTCCTAATGAAGAAAAGTTGTAATTTATTTCCAAGCAACTCAAAATCTCTCCATTGTTTGTTGATCTTGAGATTTTGAATGTCTTAGCATTCCCAAGGTTGTCACATAGAGTAAATGGCCCCTTGATGCCTTGAATAAGTTAGGTGGGCATAACACAAGGCTTGAATAAAGCTTGCCATTGGGCCTCTTTAACCATTGTTGGAGAAAACAAGGTATTCCAAATAGGAAGAACCCTTAAAGAAATCACTCACACAACTAGAACAAAATATATATCACACTAGTATTTTTACATGGTTAAAGCTGTCTAAGAAGGAAATAGTCCATGAACCCAAACAACATGGCCACTTGAGACAATTTTATTAATGCGACAGAAAATTTGTAGATAAAAGAGTTTCTAATAATTGATTATCAACAATATGTTGAAAATATTATTGGCATTGAAGTCAAGGACAATCGACACTACATGTCCAAGATAAAGATTGGAAAATTAGTATTGTTACAAATATTGTGTTTGAACTTTTGATGTCCAATTTGGATACACTACCTTTGGAGTTTTTACTCTAATTTCATATCTCAAATTGGAGCATAGGATATATGGTTGGAAAGTTTATTCCAATAATTTTCCAATGGTAATATGGCACTTCTTCTAACTTCATAGGAATGAGGAGATATGAAATATTTTTTCAGGATGGCCCGACCAAAGTACAAGTAGACCGACCCAACTAATTTTACAATTAATCCCCATAAGTAAATGTACAAACACTATAAATAAAATGAATATGAGTGCATTGATATATGAGGTTGCAAGATGAGCTGATGAAGAATTTATGGGGCGATTCTTAGAGTCTAAAGGTGGAAGATTTTTTTTGATTTGTTAAGTGAACGAGGCATCTTGACATTTTCGCTATAGCTTTTCTTTTGAAATGTTTCAAATAGTGAAACTTGGAGGTGCTAGAGAGAATATTATCATTTATTTGTAGTGAAAATTTTCATATCTTGTTTTGCTATAATTTCATAAATATGCTCTAAGGATGTTAGACCCCTTGAATGCTCCTAAAATTTTCTTCAAATAGGCTAGCTTGATATTTTTGCTATAACTCTTCTTTTGGAATGTTTTGGAACATATAACTTGGAAGATATAGATAAAAAATATTAATGTACCTATGGTTAAAATTTTAGAGCTTGGTTTGCTATAATTTACAAGATATAGTTTGAGGAAGTTAGAAAAGAGATCTCAAAGTACTTGTGGTAGAAATTTCAGACCTTTTTTTGTTATAATTTTAGAGATATGGCCTAAGAAAGTTAGGCATCTTGAATGCTCTTCTACTTCAAACATGCCATCTTGGTATTTTCGCTATAAATTTCTTTCTATGATGTTTAAAACTCTAAAATATGGAGGAGAAAGAGAAGATACCTTAAAATACCTATAATATAACTTTTAGACCTTGTTTCAGTATAATATCGATGATATGATTTGAGAAAGTTAGTATTCTTGAATGCTCCTAAAACATGATTTAAAGAGGTCAACTTGGCATTTTTGCTATAAATTTCTTTTTGAAATGTTTCAAACTGTGAAATTTAGAGGGGGAAAAGAAGAGATCTCTAGTTTCATGTGGTAGAAACCTTAAAATAAAATTTACAAAATTGGATATGTGGCATGTTGTGCAAGTTCCTTCTCGGGAAGAAGGGAAAATCAACAAGTTTTGGAAGTAGACTTTATGAAGGAAGAAGAAATAGGTAGACTTCATGAAAGCATAAGTAAATAATAAACCCGATGAAGGAAAAAATGACAAGTAGATATGGTGAAAGTAGAAACAACTAACACACATTGTGAAGAATCAAGAAGATTCAATAAGTAGGTTGGTACCTATGAATATTTGCAACAATGGGGATTGATGTTTCCTATAGTTTGGTGCATACAAAGCAACATAGGGGATTTGTGTTTCCTGTAAGTTAGTTCCTATAAAGCAAAATATATGATTGGTGTCTCTTGTAGTTTTGTGCCTACAAAATAATAAAATGGATTGATGTCTCCTGCAGGTTGGTGCTTACAAATTGATGTAATAATAGGTTGATGCCCACAAGATCTTTCATATTAATAAGTTTTATGATTTTATTGTAAGGGTTTCCATATATACCTTGTGTTCTTTTTCAATTTATAAGAGTGATGTTTTATGATGTTCTAATGCTTATAAGTAAAAATTGTCATTATATTGATTCAACCCCCCTCTTAGTATAATTGTGAATCCAAAAATTGATATTAGAGTCGGTTACTTCAGAACCAGTCTAACTGGAAGGTAATCTTAGAGGGACAGATGGCTATCAAGGATTGTTCCTTCTCAAACAGAGCCTCGCTCTTTGATGGAACAAATTATACTTTATGGAAGATAAGGATGGGGACATATATGATGTCTTTTGGTGTTGATGTATGGTTTTCTGTAGTAGATGAAAATAAATTTCCAAAAATTCCTCCAACAAACACAAACGATAAAAATGATTTTGTAAGTAATGAAAAATAAATGGATACGCTTCTAAGTGGTCTTGTTGATTCATAACTTGTCAAGGTAATGTAGTGTGAATTTGCTAAAGAAATTTGGAACAATCTTCAAAAATGATATAAAGGAGATGAACAGGTCACATTAGGGGAATTTTGAGGTCTAAAATGGGCCTCGTAAGGAAATTATAAATAATGGAGGAAATAATAAAATAAGATTTGATTACATCATCAAATTTTAGAGGGAAAAAAGAAAAAACTATTTTTTCAACTTAACTCCCAAAGTTTTTACTTAAATTCCGAGCAGGAGTACTCGTTGGATGCAAAATTTAATTCCTTATCCAAAGAGTACCCATGTTGCATACTTTCTATGGATCCCGCTACACAAAAAATGAGAAATACATGAAAAAAGTGATTGCAATCACATTTTTTCATGTATTCCTCATTTTTTGTGTAGTAGGTTCCATCGAAAGTATGCAACATGGGTACTCCTTGGATGGGGAACTAAATTTTGCATCCAACGAGTACTCCCGCTCAAAATTTGAGTAAAAACTTTGGGAGCTAAGTTGAAAATACGAGTTGAAAAAATATTATTATTTTATTATTTTTTAATCTTTTTACCCTTTTACTTAAAAAATGGTGAATCGTCCCCCATTGTTGAAATCATCATCTTGAATCCTGTTGGTTCTTATAAATTTTATTTTGGTTGTACATTTTTCTTAGGAGACCCATTTTAGACCTCAAAATTCCCTTAATTTGAAAGAGGGATAAACTTCAAACTCATAGAATGCAATTTGAAAGTTTAAAGATGAATTAAAATAAGACATCACAAATTTTTTCTTTTGAGTAGATGAATTTATGAACACTATTAAATGATTGGGTGAAAATATGGTAGAACTAATAATTGTTTAGAAAGTGTTGAGATCTCTTCCACCGAGGTTTAATCCAAAGGTTTCAACTATTGAAGAAATGGAAAAATAATAATATGGATGAACTACATGGAATGCTCACTGCATATTAGATGAGAACATGAAAAGGGAAATTAGGATCAAAGGAAGAAACCTTCAAATCATTAAATAAAGCAAAATAACACAAGGACCATAATCATTCCAACTCTAAATGTATTGCAACCAACTCACAAATAAGAAGAAAAGATAGATCAATGAATTAAAAATTGTCCTCTTTGAGGGGAAAACCTCCTTTACATTACATAAATGAAAAATTATTGGATCATATAAATGATAAGACCTCCTTGGTATATATAGGAGTCTAAGTGCTCACAATATAATCAAAACCTATATAACAATAATAATGTAAGAGCACAACAATAACAATAGTGGGCTTCTATGGGGTACACCAATAACAACATGGGGGATACATGGACAAAAAAATAACAATAGGGGGATACACTTACAATAACAATAAAGGGGGATACACTAGTATTACAGACACCTAACATGCCCCTCTCCTTCAAAAAAGTGTTGTCCTCAACACTTGAGTAGTTCTGGATTCTTATATATAAAATTCTCATCCTCCTATGTGGAATCTTTAGCAGGTAAGTTCTTCCACTTAATGAGATACTCTGCAATTAGTTGATTTTGTAGTTTTCGAGTTCTTATTTCCTTGACTGCTTTAAGCTAAAATATGAATTTTCCTTCTTCATCAAGTTTTGACAACACTTTTTGAACTAGGAGCTTGTCACTGATAACCTTCTTTAAGCATGAAACATGGAAAACTAGGTGTAATCATGAATACGTAGGCAACTCCAATTTGTATGTTATAGTACCAATATTTTGCAACACCTTGTAAGGACCATAATACTTTGGTGATAATTTATTATCCTTCTTAGCTTGCTTGAGGGACATTTGTTTGTATGGTTGTAGCCATAAAAATACCCAGTCGCCTACATAAAAACTTATTTCATTGTGATGCTGATCTGTGTGTTGTTTCATTCGATTCTGCGCTAGAGTGAGGTTATCCTTTAAGAGTTTGAGAACTTGTTGTAGATGCTTGATGTGATATTCCACTGCTTGAACCTTAGAATTTTCTCTTAAAGATGATGTGATGGATGGTGGATGATATCCATAAAGTGCCATAAATGGGGTCATTTTTGCTGTAGTATGGAATGAATTTTTTTACCACCATTAAAATAAAGGTAACCACTTGACCCATTGTGTTTGTTTATCATATACAAAGCAACAGAGATATCATTTCAAACATTTTTTCAATATCTCAGTTTTCCTGTCAGAACGATGATGATAAGAGGAGCTATGAGCTAATTGAGTAACAAGACAAGAAACTAATTCCATCCAAAAATTTCCAGTGAAAATGAGATCTTTGTCACTTACAATAAGCTTTTGATTTCCATGTATATTTTGAATTGTTTCCATAAATGCAGTAGCAACTGCACTGGATTTAAAAGGATGAGATAATGCACAAAAGTGTGCATACTTGGTAAGTCTATCAACTACCACCATGATGATACTCTTTCCTTCAGACTTGGGTAAACCTGTGATAAAATCCATTGAGACCTCTCAATGCTAACTTAGAATAGATAAAGGTTCTAACAAAGCTAAGGTCTTATTTGTCTCAATTTTATTTTGTTGGAAAACCAAACATTCTACCACAAAATTTTGAATACTGGATTTAAGATCATCCCAAAAAAAATTCCTTCTTGACATGTGGTAAGTTTTTAAAAATCCTGAGTGCCCTCCTAAGGGGGAGGTATGCGATTCCAAAATAATATTTTTCTTGAGTTGGGAATTCTTACAAATATATAAGCGATATTTGTACCATAATGAATAAAGTTTCTAGCTAAATGTATCATATGTATTGAGATCTTTCTGCAAATTTTTAATGAGTGTCCACACCTAATTGTCATTCTTCCATTCATCCCTTGCTTTGGTTATCCAATTAGGTTGGATAATGGAAATGGAACAAAGCAATGATTCCAAATCCTCATCCTTTATTGAGAGTGCATATACAACAAAATTTTGCTTTCCTTTTTTGTAGATTATTTCAAAGTCATAACCCAACATCTTTGTGACCCATTTTTGTTGATCTTTTGTCGATAACTATTCAAAAAATTATTTGAGATTATCATGATATGTTTTTACCTTGAAGAGTCTTCCCATTAGGTAAGGTCGCTATTGCTTTAGTGCATGTAGTATTGCCAAAATTTCCTTCTCATAATAGGTTTGTGTAAATACTTTACTTTGATTTTACAACTTTCAAAAGCAATGGGTCTTCCTTCTTGCATTAAAACAACACTAATTCCATTTCCTAAGGCATCACATTCCACAATAAAGGTTTTTGTGAAGTCTAGCGTAGCTAAGACCAGTGCTTGGTACATTATCTATTTAATATGTTCAAAGGCTTTAGTTGCTTCTAGAGTCCAAGAAAATGCATCTTTATTCAGTAATGTTGTTAGAGGTGCTACTTTTCTCCCATAATTCTGAACAAACTTGCGATAATACCTTGTCAACCCAAGAATTCTTCGAAGATTCTTTATGGTTGTGGGGATTTTCCTTTCCTTAATGGATTTAATTTTTTTGGGGTCTACCTTAAGATACAATATGACCAAATATTCCACCTCATGTACTCCAAGGAAACATTTGGAGGTTTTTTCATATAATTTTTTCTCTTCCAATAGTTTGAGCACCCTATTAACATGATCCTTCCAAGAATTGTTGTACATAGTATATCATAAAAAAATACTAACACAATTTTTCTAAGGGTGGGTTTGAAACTGGAATTCATAAAACCTTTAAATGTGGAAGGTGCATTAGTAAGGCCAAAAGGCATGACCAAAACTTCATAATGGCCCTCATGATTTATGAATGTTGTTTTTGGAATATCTTTAGTCTTCATTCTAATTTGATGATATCCTGAACAAATATCCTTCTTATTGAAGTAATTTACTCCATGTAATTCATCCAATAATTCATCAATGAAATGAATGAGAAATTTGTCTTTAATAGTGGGGATTTTGAGCTCCCTATAATCCATACACATACGCCATGATCCATCCTTCTTGTGCACCAATACTACTAGAGCAGAGAAATAAATTTGACTAGGTTGAATTATAGCGACCTCTAGAATTTCTGCAACCATACATTCAATTTCACTCATTTGGTCATAGGGATATCTGTAAGGTCTAATGTTCAAAGGAACACTTCCTATAATTAAGTGAATAGCATGATCATGATCACGATCAGGTGGGATGCCTCCAGGAATATCAAATACCTTGGAATGATTGTCCAATACTTTTTGGAGATCTAGAGGAATAAATGATTTTGATGTTTGAACCTATAATGAGCATAATTGTGTAATTACGACTTGTTGTTCTTTCTTCAAAAGATTTGTCATGCCATTAGAGATGATTATATTTCCCGGTTTCCCTGTGATACCCCTTACTTTAACTTCCTTTCCTTCCCAAAAAAAAATCATGAAAATTTCTTGAAAATTAAAAGCTATCGCCCCAAAAGATTGTAACCACTGGACTCCTAGTACAACATCAACACCACCCATTGGAATGGAAATCATTGGAATATTAAATACATATTCTCCCATGGTTAGCTTGATATTAAGGAACTTTCCATAGAAATTTATGGTTCCTCCATTTGCAACCATCATTTGACACTTTGGTGCTGGATATATGAAACAATTCAATTCCTTGGCTATCTTACAATGAATAAACTTATGGGTGCTACTTGAAACAATCAACACTATTACCTTTTTCTTCTTAATATATCCTTCTATATTGAGAGTTTGAGGAGTGGTAATTACTTCCAATGCATTACAAGATATGGTCAGATTCATTTCTTCTTTCTCTAGGGATGGTTCCTGATGTATATCCTCCTCTTTGATGTTTCTTGTTACTTTTATTCCTCCTCTTCACAATATATGTAGAACAATTTCTTCTCAGCACACTTATGACCTTTAGTGTATTTGCTATCACAATTGTAACAAATCCCTTTTTCTCCATTTTCCTCCAATTATTGTGGTGTCAACCTTGTAGGTCGTGTAAGGCTAGGAGAAACAACACTTGCATATTTATAGTTGTGAGTGGTAGACTTCCTTGTTGCCATAATTTTTCTTTAAACTTCTCTTACCACCCTGAATACCTTCTCCAATGAATCAGGTTCCCAAAGATGAACCTCATGTTGGATGTTATCCTTTAAAGTCCCTTTGAAGACATCAATCATATGCTTCTATGGGATATTAGTTACCTTGATATTCAATTTTTGGAAGTCCTCAACGTGCTCCGCCATTGAACCCTTTTGTTTGAGATTTATCAATTGTCTAAAGAAGGTGTTGTTATTTGTATCCTCATAATGTGCTATCATTTCCTCCATAAAAATTGACCTAGTGAAAAGTGGTTTACAATAACAAAGCAATCGATACCATAAAAATTGACTGGGTTCTAAATATAAAGATGCAATGCGTACCTTTTGTGTGTGTTGCACTTCATGGAGATCAAAATATTTCTCCATCCTTAGTATCCATGTTATCAGATCATTTCCATCAAAATTCCACATATCGACATTTGGAATGTGGCAGTTCTTAAACCCAACATTGGAGTCTCTAAAATCATAATTCATATTCCTTTTATCCTCTCCATGATTTTCATGGATTATCTTGTCACCACTAGGAATCCCTTCTTGCAGCAACTTTGTCAATCCAGCTTCCATCTTGAAATTCATCATTGCTCCCACGTCAACTTTTAAACCATTCATGTCACCTTTTATTTATGATTTTAAACAATCCATGTCGCCTTTTATTTATACTTTTAAACCATCCATGTCCCCTCATAAGCCATCCATGTCTCCTTTTAGTTCATCTTTTGTTGCTCTTTGTGAGATCAAAATTTGTTGCACTTGGTAATGTAATATTGATATATCATGTTGTAATTCTTCCTCTGTATGCATCATAGTAGAGATTTTTGAGGGCTTGATGCGTGTAGAATTAATTTTTTTGGGAAGAATTTAAGAACCAAATATCGATAAATATGCTTCAATATATCCTTGGAATCACTTCAAATTGATTTTTCAAAAAAAATTATGCAGTTAAAAAAAATACACACCTTTTTCTTGATTTTAGGATCTAGATCTTGAAATGGTTGTACCCATGTAAATTTTTCTCTCTAATGTATGAAATTCCTTCCTGTCTTAGCTCTCTGAGTCTAATTTACAATGCCACAAGTTAGACCAAAATTAGATTATTTAAGATATTTTTATGCTCTATCTCCCACAATGGCTTTATTATGGATTAGTTCAATAGAGTGATCTTTTAGGGAATGCTACGTGTCACTTTTTTAACCTTCGGCCCTGAAAAATGAAACAGGAAAAACTACAATCCGTTTGATTTCAGCCACTTTTTACAAAATTTAAATCTGATGCTCATAGAGGAAGTTATGACGATTTTCCCAAGGTCACCTATTTAAGACTGAATTCTGGAGCATGCAAAAACCCTAACTTCTTCAGACCACATCTTAGAAAATATAGTGAAGAAATATCTGAAATTTTTACAAGAAGTTCATCAAGATTTGAAATCCATGTGTTCATAATTTCAGCTTCGAACCTTTGTATAAAAAAATTTATAGAAAAAATTCCAAGATGATGTATTTGAAGCAGCGAAACCATAGAATCCAAAGCTCTGATACCAAATGTTATGCAACTAGCTCACAAATTAGAAGACAATATAGATCAACGACTTAAAAATTTCCCTCTTTGAGGGGGAAACCTCCTTTACATTACATAAATGAATAATTCTTGGATTATACAAATGGTAAGACATGCTTGGTATATATTATTGGAAAATTGATAGAGATGGCAGTTACATGATTTTCCTTCATAATGACATTAACTTGTGATGTTTTCATTATTAGTATTAGATTTCTTAGTTATCTTTTTTGGTCATCAAGATTAATGCCAAGAAAAAAAAGAAGAGAGCACAAGATATAGGCACGCTGTCAGGGCAAAACCCCCCTCGAGGGGAAAACCTAGTCATAAATGCTTCCTTCAATAGATTCAAAAGATGAGATGACCATGACCCTTACAATCTAGACTCAAGACTACCTCCATCCATCATATCATCGAGACACGAACAAACTATGGAAGAATCACTCTAATATTGTGAAAGCATACCGAACTGTGGGAGGCCTAACATTGATATGTGAGAGCATGGAGATCATCTTGATGCCCTATCCGAACTCCCTGAAATAACACTGAAATTTTTTCCCTCATCCAAGCTTGTATCACCAAAATGTCTGCCCTCATATGAACTTGTATCACCGAAACATGTGCTCTGAAATTATTATCCGAACTCTGTGATCACCGAAAAAACGTGAGCTCTGACTTTGTGATCCGAAAATATGTGTTGCTAATGCGAGGTCTTGATAAATGTATATATAATTGTTTTCCATACGAAAATAGGCCAACATGAGTTGATGAAGAGTTGCGTCACTGTAGTTAGGAGAACATGAGAATATTTGCAGGAGGATGACTTGATGATGGCAGTAAGGAGACCTTGATGGATGGAGGAGTCTTTAGACATTGATTTAGACAATAACCTAAAGCCTATAATGGAGGCTTGACCTATACCTTTGACCGAAGCATGAAACCCATGCTTTAACAAGTCAAATAATAAAAATTATTTTCACTTTATTTTGACAGATATATTACATTTTGAATTCAAGTACAATAATGAAGACCAAACCTAAGTACATTTTCCAACTCTCCCTCTTAACTAGTGAGGTATTCATATTTACATATAATCAACCAGGTACATGGAAGATCTCAACACATCATCTATGAAGAAGTTTAGACACCGCAATGCCATGGACTAGATTCTTGACCAGGGAAATCTATTGATTGTTATCTCAAAAATTTAGGCACTGCAATGCCACATACTAGATTCCTAACCAGGGAAGTATTTTTGGGTGAGAATAATATGGACTCAAGATTTTAGCTTCTCTAGGCACCATCATGCTTACTTGCTAACCATCAACCCAAGGATCCAGGTGCGTGTCAGAGATCAATGACCAACGCCACCCTTCCAACTTCGGGACCTAGACATCAACACAAATTTCTGTCCAAATGTCCTCCCAGGCAGCACTTCACTCAAAAAGCCTGAACACCCCTTGATCCGGTGGATCAAATTTATGCTCAAAATTGAAAGTTGTCGGAATGGTGTGAAAACTAAACGAACATGTATATCTCATCGTTATGAATCTGACGCAACTCGTTTCGCGAAAAACCAACGCCGTATACTCCTGGAATCACATTTTGTTCGTTTATGGAACATTTTTTTGTTGTTTTGGTTTTTGGATGTTCATGGGTGCACAGTCAACAGTCTGTACTGTTGACTGGGCCTTGCCATGGAAGTTGACTGGTCCTCTAGTGACAAATCTCCATGTGACACTTGGAAGAGTTTGGTTGGTTTGTGGTTGGAGGATTTTTATCGGTCGGAGGTTGACCAATAGAAGGGAGCCACGTGGGCAAATGGGAGTTAGCCACGTGGCCTCCCCACATTGGTCTAATTTTTTTTTATAGGAGGCCAAGCCAACCCACAGGAATGAAACACAGGACTGGTCGTATATAAGCCTCAAGCCTTATCATTGCACCACATAATGGTTCTTAACAACCATATGGAAAAAAAACATATTTAAGGGGGTGGGCCAGGGCTAGCGCTAGCCTTGGTCACCACACCCACGAGAAATAAGGGGCAGGACTAGGGGCTAGGGCTTAGCCCCAGCCCCCATATACCGTCAAATTTTTTTTGCTCATAGGACTTAATGGAAAAATTAAGTATCCCATAAATTGCGCCGAGGGTTAGCCAAAAAGTCGCTCCGTTAGTGCTTTTTGGGGCGGATTTGTTGGACGGTTTGTAGGCAGGTCGAATAGCAGAAAAAATTGAGGAGATAATCACTTTTGCTATTTTTGGCCTTTTTGGGAGAAAAAAGAGGCTATACAAGGGTTTTTCACAATTCTGAAGCCATTGGAGTTACTGTTGAAGCCATTTGAGCATTATAACTTTATGTAAACACCATATTTTGAGCATAATAAAAGAGGCCCAACCATTGGAAGCTGGACTAGGAGATGTAGCTAGGAGGGGTGAACTCTTTCAACTTTTTCTGTTTTGTGTTTACTATTATGGTGATGTTGTCTCTTATTTTTTGCAAAAACTAAGCTTTTATTTCATGTTTATGTGTTTAAGAATTTGACGTAAGAGGCTTAAAAACCACAATTAATCACTTGCAAAATTTACATAATCCTTAAGCACGTTCATATACAAATCACCCCTTGATCCAAAAGATCAAGGACCACAAATCTCTCCCAATCAAATTGGTTGGTAACCAACATGTTATCAAATGATTCGGATCTTGGGGGGAGGCCCCCAAGATCTAATTTTTTATAAAATGGATCTGACAAGATCTGCAAAATTAGAATGCCAGAAAAAAAAAAGAGAGAACCCAAAGCAAATAAAACCACAAAGAAACTTGTTTTATTAAAACAAAGAATAACTATAGAAGCTACATTGTGGTGGAAAATCTGTCCTTTTACAAACTGAGGCTTGTTATTTATAGCCTTTTTTGAGTTACAATACCATGTATAGATACCATAGGTGGATACCATAGGTCAAAACCATGGGCCAATACCATGGGTAGATACCACTTACAATACCATGGGTAAATTCCATGTGTGGATGAATACCATCGGTAGA
Source organism: Pinus albicaulis (assembly GCA_034641835.2). Classification (NCBI taxonomy): domain Eukaryota; kingdom Viridiplantae; phylum Streptophyta; class Pinopsida; order Pinales; family Pinaceae; genus Pinus; species Pinus albicaulis. The sequence continues at coordinate 1,735,306,830 of CM076578.1, read as the reverse complement.
TACATACCATGGGTGGATGAATATCATGGATAGATGTCACTTACAATACCATGGGCGAATAAATACAATGGATGGATGAATACCATGGGTTGATGACATTTACAATACCATGGGTGGATGGATAACTTGGGTAGATGAATACCATGGGCGGATGTCATTTTCCATTCGGATCATTCCTCCCTCCTTAAGAAGCAATGGTCCCCATTACGTGAAGTTCCCTCCTGAGAAGCCTTTTTTGAATATGAAGAGCCACTAAAGAGAAGGGTTTTGTGTAGTTAACCCATAACCATGATGAACGAAGATCCGAGGATAGAGATACCCTGTAATGCTTGTGACCAATTGTGATATTGACAGTGTGTAGCCTAGAAAATGGACTTCGATGAAGTGTGGGCTTGTGGATGAACCAAAACCATGACAAATGAAGATCCGAGGATAGATATACCCTATAATTCTTGTGACCAACTGTGTTACTAACAGAGTGCGGCCTAGCAAATGGACTTCGATGAGAAGGATTTTGTGCGGTTGACCCATAACCGTTATGCTAATTGTTGATGAAGTAGCAGGTGCCTGCATAGCTTGGGGTGGGAGGGCACGTCTCCAAATAACCCAAGCCGAATGCTGCTATGCTGAAACTGATGAATGTGAAGCAGGTGCCTACTAAAGCGGGGTAGGAGGGCACATCTCCAAAGGGAACCCACTCCGAATGCTGCTCCAAATTGAAAATGAGCATAAATCGGTCAATATAAATCAAAATATTTATTATAACATGTTTTTGGAAATGGAATGATCATTCTGCATCTTCCCATGTGTTTGAAATCGATATTTGGAGACCCTAGACTCTCAGATGTGCGCCGGAACTGTCTCGCCGTCAAAAAATTTCTGAAAAAATAGCTGATTTTAAATCAGCAATAAATCCCTTGTCCGGACTCCGATTCGACCGATTTGTCTTTTGAAATTAGGTGATTTTTCAAGGCGAGCTCAGATCTATAACTGTTTCTCTGAAAATTTTCACTGAAAACTACAAAAAATGACAAGAGATCCGCCGTCCAAGAATTGTTGTCAGAAAAATGTCTGCAACATTGTTGATTTGAATCAGCGATATCTCCCTCATCCGAACTCAAATTCAACTGATTTTTTTTTTTTAAATTTGGGTATTTTTTCGCAAGGAATATAGATATAGTCTTTGTTTTTTAAAATGTTTTGCCAAAATTTTCAAATCTGATCTGAAAACTCGCCACCCAAAAAAATTCATGGAGTTTGTTGAAGATTGCTGCAAAACATTGAAATTGAAATATGTTTCAAACCCTGATTCCCATGTTGGTGTAACCTGAATCTGATACCACTGATCCGGATTTATGTAGGAACGCAAAAAAATACACATATAACCATAAATACAAAGATGCAGCGGAAATAACACATCATTTCATTAACATCAAAGAACTGAAATTTTCTTACAGAAAGAATGGAAATAAAATAGCTAGGGTGCTGGTAGCGAATCTCTGAGAAGAGATGTGGCGGCTACAAATGTCACTTACAATACTATGGGCGAATAAATACAATGGGTGGATGAATACCATGGGTCGATGACATTTACAATACCATGGGTAAATTCCATGGGTGGATGGATAACCTGGGTAGATGAATACCATGGGCGGATGCCATTTTCCATTTGGATCATCAAATACTTCGAGAGATTCACCTATTAAAAACACAACCCCAATCAATAATATACTTTCAAATGTACACAATCAAATACAAACCTCCGGGGTCTTCCAAACAACTTGATTTTGCTTCTCAATTTTTCATAGTAGGATTATCAACCAAATCTTTGACAAAATATTCCTCAATCATACACTTTCCTTTCCTACTTCATATGCAACAACATATTCTTCAATCGGATCCTACTTTCCTTCTTTAGACACCACCTCAAAATTCATTCTCCAATTTCCTTTTCTCGCTCAAGGCCTTCACTAAAACTTACGGCTGTTAGTCTTGTTATAGTGCATGACACATGGAGTAGAGAATTATATTTTTCACTCCCTCTTAAACATGGAGGGTCTAATCATCAATGTACATCCTCTTATCCTAGGGAGATTCCTTTTAATCAAGCACGCTCTTAACCTAGGTATTTATGCGACATCAGAGAATCTTTCATGACTTCTATCCCTCTTATTAGAGTCATTCATATATCATGCTTATCCCATCAAATTTACTTACGATCATCTTTACCATATTTGAAGATGATGTACCTGCACAACTTAGATAACAATTACAACCAAAATTATAGAAGCATGAAGTTAACCATATCAAAAACTTTAATAGCGGAAGCATTGGTATTTACAAACATAATCAACAAGAGACCATATTTCAACTTCTTGCTCAGGTTTAGTTACAAACCCTAAGTCACATTTATGGCTCATCAAGATATCAAACTTATTATATCTATGGTTTCAATATTCATTCAACGACAATTTCCTTCATATAGAAAATCTTAGAAAAGAAATCAAATCTATGAATCTAACAACTTTCAGAATTCATATGTTAGATTCCTCACCTAGATTTCATGAGCATCAACAATCAAAACCAATCACAACTTTAATCAACATCATGACTAGCATCTACTAGAGTTTAATATTCACCATATATTTTCATCTTCAAATTATCCACAATCACTATATAGATTTATAGATTCCAGATTGTCATATCACATATGCCAAAGAATTCAGCTACTACTAGGGTTTCGCTGCAATACCCTATATTTACCAAACATCATTATCCTAGACAATCAAACCTTGACTAGGGCTTGTTTCCAAACCCTAGGGCTCATGACTATTAATGCTTAAGTCAACACATATATCTAGGAATTCATCAACATATCATAAGCACACCATATATCAAGACATATTAAAATGTTACACATATACCAAACTAAACCAAGCTAGGGTACAAGGGTTTTACTTACAGACCCAACCAAACCATAAATATATAGGGTTTCATAGAAAATAAAACCCTAATATTTGAAAATTTCAAAGGTTCGGGATCTCAGACAATCATCATTCATCCCTAACAAGTTAAGGTTTCATGATCATACCGAAATCTAAAACACGAAATCATCAACAAAAACTTCAAGTATCATTTCAAAATAATCCTAAGCATGCTAGGTTTTCACACATTGTCAGAACACCCTTAAGTTAGGTTTTTTGAGAGAACCTATCTAGGGTTCTATAAAGTCAATTGAGAATATGAAGGGGTGGAGGGATTTTTCGAGAGATGAATCACCCTAAACAAGAATCTCTAGGGTTCAAGATAGATAGGCATAATGATGTTAGTAATGTAATGAAAAATTGTAAAATAATATGATCATATTTTTAAGGGAATCTAGTAAGGTGTATAGTTTGAGACATACTTGGATATGTTCTTTGGAGAAACTGATAAGGATTTCTGGAAGTGTTCTCTTTGTATTAAGACATCATCTTATACACCTGTAGTACATACTTACGAACACAACATGTGATACCAAGGAAATGATCTAACTTCTTAAGTTAGATATTCTACATACTCATGGAGGATGGAATCCTATGATAAGTTGTTCATATTTTCAATCATTAGTAGGATATTTTACTTGACATCCTATTTTATTTGTAAATTTTAGAGAAAAAGTATTAAGGTTCTAATATGAGGTTTTTCGTATAATATCTACGGAGTACTATCCTTATTCAACCATTTAAGATAATATAAATTTAAACACATATGTACCTTGATAATTACATACCTTTGAATTTAAGTGTATCTTAGTACTTACTTGATTTTTCCTTGGGCTGGTACCTTCTGCTTCGAACTCATCCAATCAGATCATCAAGACTATAGGACAAACTTCAGATGAGATGAAACTGCTTCATGATTTGATTCTATTTGATAACTTATGAAAAAGTTGTATTTATATACTTGTAATGTCATCCTTGTCTTCGTCGTCATAGAGATAGTAACCCATTATTTGCTGTAGATATAGCACAAGAATTGACTATCCACATTTAGTCTTGAGTTTTATTTACTATGATAAGACCGATCCCTTAACTGCGGTGAATCCTTCACACAGTGGTAACACTGAATACTTCATAATATTCAATGTAATGTCGAGTTTGTCTTTCACTGTAGTGAAATTGAAAAATAATTTCTGAGATCCTGTAGAGACACCGAGACCTCCTCTTTGTAGTTCGAACTCCTCATTGTGGTGCCACTAAAATTGTCCAAATAAACAAGCCTTCACTGTTGTGACAACAAATATTTCTCATCCTGTAATATCCAAACTTGTTTTTCTCTGTTGGATCACATAAACTATCTCACTGGAATCCAAACTTATATTGTATTTGTTACACAAATTTATCACTAGAGTTGATCTGAAACAAATATTGCATCTAGACTGTGATAGGTACCGATACCTTATTGTATCCCATTAGAGCTCTTGTGATATTTTTTTTTTAAATTTTTGGTCTGAACCTTCTTACAAAAATAGAATCAAAACTTCCTTTTGGAGATGGAACCAAACCCTCATCACTATAATTACACCAAGATAGTGGTTGCACCGTGATTGTGGTATGGAAACATTGAAACTGTGGTGGATTAACCCCAATCCACATTACCTAGCTGTGATATTATCTCTTAATATGCTCACTATAATATTCAAACTACCCTTCCTCAAACTGCCTTTGAACATAGTCATAACTATGATACCATGTTGAAAAATCGATAGAGTTAGAAGTTAAATGATTTTCCTTTATAATTGTTGGCTTGAGGGGTCCTGAACTAGGTTCATATTTTGTCGTGCAACCAAAAAACCCTCCAACTACTGGCCCTTTTGGGAATGACCTACTTGCGCAGATCAAAATATCACCTGAAGCAGTATGGGGGGGTGCTGGAACCAGGTTTCCGCACCCTGAGGAAGAAATTGAAGTGGTGACCCTAAACAGGTTTATAACAGAAGCTATTGCAGATTGTTAGCAGATGCACACATATATAGATCAAAACTTATCAGATCATCTTTGTCGCAAACACAGATATAACAGATGACAAAATCGCAAATCAACTACGCTTCGCATATATATATATATATATATATATATATATATATATATATATATATATATATATATATATATATATATATATATAACAATATTAGATCTTCACAATGTGCAATAACTTAAGCATATCTATTCATGTACTTACCCATCAACAATTATTCATTCATAAAGGATAGATTTACTCACAGAGATACAATTGATCATAACAGAAGTAAAGCGATCTCAAAGCAATAAGCAGTAAACAGATAGCTCAGATATCAAACACATAACACATTCAGTTTGCCAAAACAGTCCTTGTATTAAATCAAACAATTCAATATAGTCACACATTCCCTTACAATTACCCTTCCATGCACACAACCAACGAAGTCCGCACACAACCTGGACTAGGTCTCCGCGCACACAACCACCAGGAGCCTTTCTACTCAACCCATACTAAAAAACCTTAAATTTTTTATCACATAAGCATAAACACTGACTTAGATCAACATATCATGACTTATGACTAGACTCTATCTATATTTATATCCATTCAACACACAGATAATATGGTCTCAAACCATGCTTTGAGGTCCACATTTTTCCTTTAGCAACCCATTTACATAAAAGATGGACTATGACCCACCCCAAAGCCCCTTGACCTTTCCGTGCAGCGTACATAACCAAAAATACATACAAAAAGTTGCTCAAAATTCATACCAGGGGACCCCGCTCCAACATGCCCCCAACACAAACCCGTGACTTGTCCCGAGTCACTGTTGGCAAGGATCCTTCATCTTTGCTTGGAGCGCAACGACAGAAGTTTTCAGTGGCAATACTACCTCAATGCTATGCGCATCAGCTCCCTGTGCTTCATTGACCAAATTTTCCGTTGTCAGACCTTCAGTTGCAAGTTCGATACTTCTTTGAGTCCGATGAAGGGTCTTTAGCACGCCATCAAGTGTCTGCGACAGATGTAGAGCCTCCTTGGCCCACGACTGCATCTGTGCTTCTAGCAACTATTCTCTACGACACAAATCCTCAAAATTTTATTTTATTATTATTTTATTTTTATTTTTTATTTTTTATTATTATTATTATTTTTTTTTATTTTTTTTTTATTTTTATTTTTATTTTTTATTTTTTTAATTTTAATTTTATTTATTTATTAATTTTAATTTTATTTATTATTATTATTATTATTTTTTTGAATTAGTCGACCCTCTTGCAAGTGGGTGAGGCGTTGTGCAATCATGAGGGTGGGCGTCCCCATATGGATATCAATAAATTGTTGTTATTTGACACACAATTCATTACGTAGATGCTCGACCATTGGGTAATTATGAACCGAAGTCCAGACACCCATGGCCTCGTCTAATAACTGACCGCATTGTGTAACTACGACAACTATGCTCTTTGTAGTTGTTTTACCTCTGCAACCCTCTAAGCTCTGACTTTCGGCGGGGTCTCTGGCTGCAACTTCCACTAAATATTGGAAATATGATGTTTGAATTCTGCATGGACAGTCTGAATCTTTGCCCACGAAGCCTTTAGTGGAGTGGCCAACCCTTCTAATTTCTTTGCTGGGGCGGCTGTGGCAGGGACCGCGGGTACATTGCTGCATAATTGGTTGATTTTTTCTTCTAGAGTAGCATGTTGAGCCTTTTCTGCTCGACATGCTTCTTCTACGCTCTGCTATTTTTGCTAGAGATCGGCCGCATGGTGTTGTGCCTCAGTGATATTGCGGTAGGTGTGGGGTTCTCGAAACTATAGCTCATCCATGATCATGCTGTGGACCATATGAAGTTTACTTGCAGGTAACAGAGCCAAATCAACATTTATTTCCTAGAAGCCTCTAAGCTGCGCATGCAGGGTCGGTGATTCGACGCAAATGAATTGTTAGGGAATATGAACGAAGCGGGTATCCCCTGTCGAAGGCAAGATTGTAGTGAGGGGTTGCACGCGGGTAGTAGACACGCTTTCTTGCATCCAGCTCGCTTGTGCTACGCTCACCTGAATCAGACTAGTTTGAAATTTAAGCTCCTAGATGCCGCTTTGCACCTTGTCGAGCACAACCTTGTACTGTGCTTCTAGGTCTATCCACATGTCCTCTGTCTCCGTCGTGATGGTGTTTGCGATCTCGTTGAAGTCTTCGTCCGTAAGTGTCATCTCTTCTTCTCCAATGGATTTGAGCCTTTTCACTTCTTCCTTGGACCTCCCATGGCCTTAGAACCACACTTTGTCCCTTTGGCAGTATGGAATTACACTTGATCCTCAGTCTCCTTAGGCCTGACACCATTCTTCTCAGGTGCATTGTCTATCTCAAGGTCAATTGTCTTGCCGGGTGCAGTCGGCGTGGGATCTTCTCCAGTGCTCTTCTCAGTTGTTTGTGTACCAATAGGGGGCTTGGTGGGAATATTAGGAATAGAAGTGGAGGCACCTCCTGTGGTGCACAACTCCAAAAAAGCTGGTGGCCACTCTGCAGTGATGTGCAACAAATCGTCCTCAGTGACGAGATAAGGTAACTCATACCATATACCTTCAACGACGCCCTTTGCGCGGATGTGAATGTTATGGAACTTTTCTCTAAAATCAGTAATCAAATTGTATTTTTCATAAAAATTTTGAGACAGCCTCAGCTTCAATTGAATTTCTTGAAAAATGGAGGCATTGAACATGACCCAAAATATCCTGTTCTCCATGATGTGCGTGGGGACGAAGGAATTCCACAGTGTGGCGTACCATGTGGCTTCACACATCTGTGGTTCTATGTCAGGAAACTACTCCTCCTCTGAGTTCTTCCACCCGATTAGTGATATCAATAGAAGGAGCCAAGCGTAGTAGAAATTCTTGCCCTCCTCTTGTGCCTTGCACACGTTCTCCAAAAATTATTTACACAAATATTGCGCCCAATTATAAATGACGCTCTTCTCACATTGGCCCGCAAGTGAAATTACTTGTGCAAGGACTTCGTTAGGCCTACATTTCCTCATCTTCTTGAACGCCAAGATGAGCGTCCCAAATTGGACAGCTGGGTCATTAATTTTGTTGTACATATTTACCCTTGCATGTAAATTTTTGGTCTGCCACCTTTTTGATTATCCTTCGGACCTCTGCCATGGCTTAAAATCCTGATGCTCCCCCTTGATTTTACCATCTTCGCCTAAAATGCATTATCCAAAGGTTTAAAACCCGCTTTTAAAATTATATTGAGCCGAAGCCCCAGGGCCTTAGCCCCTTTCCTGTCGTCGTCACATGACCCGAGCCTGAAAACCACAGGCTATAGGGAAAGGAGCGCAATCATAAAGTTTTCGGGGGCGATAGGAGCTGTCCGATCAAATTAAATCAACGGAGCGGCGATCGTCCTATAAGGTGGACCCCCCACGCGTAGAAAACTGGCGGTATAATCCCGCACCGCTTCCACCAAGCCGGTGGTTTTGGACCCAAGGCCAACGATTCCATTTAGAGCATGCCGCATGTCTTTGGTACGGGCCCTAAAACCATTTTCCCCGCGCGTTAAAGATTGAACCAGGGCCGGGTAGCGGAATCCATCCACGCCGTAGGATCTACCGATCTCCATCCGACGGCGGATATGTGCTGGAGCTGCTCGCCCGTTAACATGCACCCGTTATGTTCTACGGCCCACCGTCATGCCGCTCTTGTCGTTTTCCAACCGTTGATCTGTGATTTCCATCCAACGATCCAGACCCCAGTCTTCCCGTCCATTGGCTCTACCGCCACATCGCCCTTCCATCTGTCCCCCGTACGTCCACGTGTCTTATCCCCTGCACGTCCGAAGTAGATTCCTCCGCGCCAATATATATATATATATATATGTGTGTGTGTGTGTGTGTGTGTGTGTGTTTACATGTTTGTTATTCGTATTTGCCGCTATTCTTCCCTCACGTCCAGACTGTGTCACGTAAAACCCTCATTTCGTCCATTCGTGAAAGCCTCCATTGTTTTTCTTCCGCCACCCTGAGTGTTCCCGTCTTCTGTCTGTGTCCACGTCATCATTTTCATCTCCACCTTCACACCCCACACCTCTGAGTCTGTTTTCTCTAATATGTTTATGAGTTTTTCAGGTTTTAAAAGTAATGAAAAGGGCGTTTTAATTCATGGTTTCCATAGCAGAGATTAAGAGCATTTCAAAAGATGATATATTACAGGCAAAGTTTAAAGAGGAAGCCGAGGGTAGGTGCGAGAAAAGATCGCCATTAAAGAAGACAAAGATATGGATTCACCGAACCCTCCAAAGAAATTCGCCCTGCATTAAAGATCCCGGATTCAAATCCAAAGCTGAGGGCCGAGAGTACAGTACAGAATTGCAGACTATCTCAGGGCTCTTACGGCAGCAGATTTTTCCTCAGCAAAAAGCCGAGCATTGTATATATTTTATTATTTGTGTCTTGTATAAAAGGAGATTTTCCTCCCCCAGTATTTATTTCTATAGACAGTTTGTAAAGTACGTTCATTTATAGTTAGTCATTTAGAGATGGGCGCGAATGTTTTCCGCCATCTGATTCAAAATAAGTCATTAAATGTTTTTCATCTACCTCCTCCTCTAGAATTTTCTATCTTCTCTATAAAAGCTCAGAAAGAAGACATGGTAAGGGTTCCAGATTTCTATCAGCAAACTGTGCAGCGAAAAGGCTTTTGGTATACATTTTGTAATATTTCTGTATGAAGGTTCAGAGCCCGTAGGGTCTCAGTGAGGAGGGGTTATAACTATAATGAGGATTCTGGTCTCTGGTATCTTACAGTATGTAATTTCTCTTATGTGTTAATACAATATCTCTTTTCATGCTACTTATCTTCTTGTATCATGTTCTAGAATGCGAGTGGCTCACTAGTTTGCAGTAAGGATTCATCCTTGGTGATGCCATTTCTGGAATTAGTCAAGCGCTTTAAATAGGCCTAGTCATGGTATACTGTTTCATGTTCACTTCATCCATATTTTCTGCTATATTAGTTGCTTGAGGGGGGTGCTTTTAAAACGCCATTGTCGTATAAGGATTCATAAATTGGTATGCCCTTATATGGTTATGTTGTGTATCTGGGTATCAATCTCATGTCAGCTAATATCTTCTTTATGTTTCCTCACTGCACTCACTTCCTGATATTTGATTTCTGTGATATATTATCTGAACTGGCCCTCTTTACAGTAAGCGGTCTCTTAACTGTCTGATGCCTTTGTATGGGAGTTTTACATGATGTCCCTACACTGTTCTTATCTTTGTACCGGCTTCTGAGAGAGATTGGTCCCATTCAAAACTAATTTCCTTGCTCAAACAAGAGATAGTAAGTGAGTTCTTGGACTGACAACCCAAGCTATATAATGAGCTTCTTGCTATAATAAGATGTCCTAGGCACTGGTCTATGGAAACTCTAGGCTGTCTCTAGGAGGGTGACAAAATCATCCAAAACATCTTTCACATACGACAAATTCTCGGTTGTGGCGCGATACCTGGTAGGTAGCCTTTATTTTGTTCACCACCTTCTTCTCCTAGGCTTTATTGCCAAAAGCGTCCATGGGATCCTCACCTTGATCAGGCAGGCAGGTGATCCGATGGATCAATGCGACATCAATAGGTATGCACTCTCCCAGCCACAAAGCTTCATCATTGACTAGTGCAAGCAATTGTCGCACACATATATCATTGATTGGGCTACTCCTGAAATGTGGAACCTGCAATAAATTTAAAATCCCTTCCTTGTGCAGGCCCAACACCCAAAATTTTGGCACCACACACACAATTCCCCCCTCATAAGGTACACAATCTAGATATCGTTCAGGTGCAAGCTCAGGAAATTTATCAACATCAACAAGGTCCCAATCCTCCATATTTAATTATGGTACTTTGGCGAGCATATCTCCTTCGAGCAAGAAATTTTCTGGGATCAAAGGCATATTAATATATGCCTGCACTTTGTCGATATCCTTCACGACCTTTATTGATGCCTTGCGTAGTGCGACATAAGTTAGAAACAACGAGAATGGGGCCACTTTGACCACATCTTCCTCCTCCGTGATTGTCTTAGGTAGCTCAAACGTGGGTTTCTTCTGACACTCAACCATAGTGTAGCACGACTTCGGGGTATTTTCTCTGGGGGATTTGTGGGTCCCTGATATCTGACCCTTCTATGTTTTCGTGGGCGCATGTGTCTCAGCGACTGGTGTAGTGGGATCCTGTTCAAGGTGCGTAGTTTTCATACTAGGAGGGATAACGTAACCTAGACCCCTATGGCCTAGATCCATACCAGACATAGACAATGAGTAAATTGCAGGTATTAGAGAACTCGAGGCAGAAAATTCACATAGAAAGAAAAGGGAACTAATGCGACTCCTTAGGTCATATTTATAGATTTTGTGCCTCTTCAATGGTCCCTATTGCATTAATGTGTCTCCATAAATGACAAAACGGTTCCAAATCTGGTAAAATATCCTCATTAAATGCAACCTAGACTCTCCCTTAAATGGTAATAAAACTGCCTTTTCCAGATTTACTATTCCAACAGCTAGATTTTGGCACTTTTTCGACCCAGTCAACCTCCTTGTGCAGCTACCATGTGCGCGTCGCACCTATCTGCACATCCGCCATCCCATTTGCATAGATATGATACTCCAACCATATAGTCATTTGGTGCGCACAGGGAGAGGGTCATCCCTGTATGGCTTCAATCGGCTTCCATTGACATACCATGGAAGATATTTTCCGCTCAATGTGGCCAAGCACACTGCACCTCCGTCAGTGATCTCCTTAACAATATATGGCCCTAGCCAATTCATCTTGAACTTCCCTGGGTGGCGTGCAAACTTGCTGTCATACAACAAGAACAAATTGTCTTCCTCAAAGACCTTTTGTCTGATGTTCCTATCATTCCATGCCTTTTCATGCGCCTTTTGTACTTGTTGATGGAAATTTGAAATGAAGCGATCTTCTTCAAGCACGACCAACTTCGACAACTATTCCTCCATAATATCTACCTCTGCCATATTTTTGAATGTTGCAATGCACAGATTGGGAAAAATGTACTCCATCGGAAACAAAGCTTCTTGCCCATACACTATCCTAAATGGTGTCCTACCAGTCAAATTTTTCCATGTGGTCCAGTATGCCCAGAGAACTATGGGTACACACTCATCCCAATTGTTCTGGTTAACATTATAAATCTTAGTAAGCGCAATCTCCAATATCTTATTGAAAGATTCCATCGCACCATTTGCTTGTGGGTGATATGGAGTGATCTTCTGATGATGAATCTAAAATTATTCTATCAATGCTTTGATGGTTTCATTCACAAAGTGCGTACCTTGATCACTTATCAGAATCTTAGGGCATCCAAAGTGAGTCAAAATATTCTCGAAAACGAAGTGTGCAACTGTGTCTTCACTACAATCCTTCACTGCCTTAGCTTCAACCCATTTGGTTACATAGTCAGTTGCAATGATTATGTAACACATGCCACTCTTCTTGCCTAGAGGGTTAATAGGTCCAACAAAGTCAACGACCAATTTCTCAAATGCTTGCAGCACCACTTGTGGATGCAGGGGCATCTCATCTCTGCGTGATTGATTTCCGGTCCTCTGGCATACATCGCATGCGCGAAAATGCACATAGGCATCATTGTATAATGTGGGCCACCATAACCTAGCTCGAAAAATATTTTTTGCGGTTTCCTTCCTTGCATAGTGACTGTCGGAAACCCCTCCATGGGCTTCATCTAAGATGTCACACCTTTCAAACTCCAAAACATATCTTCACAGAACTTCATCTGCATCCATATTGTACAAATGGCCAACAATAATTCTAAAGTCCGCTGTGCACACCATGAGATCTTTCTTCTACTGTACTGTAAATTCTTCAGGCGCACATCCCATAGTCAGGAGCTGAATAATATCAGGGAAATGACCGACAACTACTTGGATCACAAATAACTGCGCATCTGGTAATCCATCCTCCAAGCTAGTAGGTTCTTCGCCAGTCTTAATGCGCGACAGATGTTCTGACATAGAATTCAGTCTTCCTAGTTTCAAAATGATCTCAAAGTCATAATCCTAGAATAGTAATAACCATATGCAAATATTCCTCCCAAACACAGGCTTATTGACCAAGTACTTCAAAGCAGAGTGATCAGTAAACATCTTGAAATGTCCTCCTAAAATATAGTGACAAAATTTTTGCAACGCATACACCATCGATAATCCTTCTCTTTTTGTGGTTGAATAATTCTGTTCTACGCTTGAGAGATTTCGACTAGCATATGAAATAGGGTGATCAATCTCTCCAGCTCCTGTCCACGCTAAAATAGCTCTGAACGCGATGCAAGAGACATCAACATGCACATAAAACACATTTTACCAATTTAGAAGTATCAATATGGGCGTCGTGACCATATTCTCCTTCAACAATTCAAAACTCTTCCTCATCCCAATATAATGTCGCATTCTTCTTGAGAAATTTCTCCATGGGCGCAGTTATTAGCGCATAACCTTGAATGAAATTTTGATAATATCCAGTGTTCCCCAGTATTGAGAATAGTTGTTTGAAATTCACAGGTACCTTTAGATTAAAAATTACTGCAATCTTCATGGGATCTACCATCAACCCTTGCTGGCAGACAATGTGACCCAACAATATCCAGAATGATACACAAAATATACACTTCTTCAAGTTGAGTGAGATATGATACTTTCTACAGGTATCCAACATTAAGCGCAGACTTGAGGCATGCTTTTTCAAAAACCCAAAAACAGTCCAATCATCAAAGTATACTTCTAGGAACTTATGGATATACTCCTTCAATGCAGCTACTACCATGTGTGAGAAGATAGCAGGCACATTCTTCAAGCCAAATGACATGACTTTATACTGAAAAGATCCCCTTTCTGTTGCAAAGGTGGTCTTATTGCGATCCTCTGGTGCAATCCTGATCTAATGATACCCTGAGAAACCATCTGTGAATGAATAAGCTTCTTGTCCTTCGACATTGTCCAGGATCTCATCAGAGAATGAAATTTGGAATGGATCATGCACACAGGCATCATTCAATTTGTGTAGGTCCACACAAATCCTTATATCTCCTTTTTTCTTCTTATCTTATTCTACTATAGGACTCACCCAATCAAACTCTTCCACTAGTTATATAATGCCTACAACAACCATTTTATCCAACTCTTCCTTCACCTTCTGCTTATATTTTGGAATAATTCTCTATGGGCACTACTTCACTGGGCGTGCATCAGGTTTCAAAGTGATCTTCATGACTCAAAGCTCCACAATTATGCTTTTCATTTCCAAGAACTTTGTAGGAAATAGGCCCTGATACTTTGTTAGCAACTCAACAACCTTTCCATCTGTGTCATCAAACCAATAATCTCTAATATTCACCAACTTCGGTTTCTCTTCAGATCCAATGTTTACCTGTCAAATCTTTTTAGGTTTGGTGACATCTAGGGAGGTGATTGAAGGCCCAACAATTGCGCGCTATCCTTCAGATTCTTGGATTATAATTTTCCTTGGATCTTCTTCATTTTCTTCAATTGTCATATTTCTGTAGTTAATAATATCCCTCATTTGCACATTCCAGGTTGGTGAAGCACATTCTACCTTTTGCTTTGTTGTGTCAAGGATAACTTCTTGAATATCATGCAATGATTTACCAATATTGACAAACCCACTCTCGAAGCTGAAGGTTAAAATGAAACTCTCCGTCAGAGAGACCATTCACTAGTACCTCGATGCAACTTTGTCTCTGAGTACCAATCAGTAGGAACCTTTACCAACATACGAATGAACATGTCTACCCATTCATATCTTGGTTCTATGCCCCATACCTCGCTCCATTTAGCCAAATGTCTATGTGGATCATGCTTTCCAGAGTATAATTCTTCCATCCTGATAGTTGGAAATTCAAAGCATAATCTCATCATTTGCGTGCATTCAATCCAATTGCCCATGTTTTCTTTATGAGTCTCCCACCATTGTGCTGGAGTAGCACGCATTCCTAGATCCATGGCATTGAATATCTATCCTTCTGGGACAGTTCTTTCAAGTTATCTTAAAAACATATTTACATCAGTTAAACCATCATAATACGGTAATTCATGTACTTGTGATGTTATGCAATGAAGAGATCTGGTCACTCGATTGTAGTGCAGTGCAGATACTTCATCTAACCGTTTCTGCCAGTTCTCTAATTCGTTATCATAATATGAGAAGTAGGAGTTGTCCTTTTTCCAATTAATCATTCCATCAGCCATTGGGTTGATCCAATATTTGTCGCGCACAGTCAACTTATAAATGTGGTCAATATCATCATCAATGCATAGAGGTTCTGTGTATCTTTCACCTTCTGCAGGATTTAGGGGAATTATGACTTTGGTTCCATTGTTTTCAAATTCCATTCTTCTCCTCTTCAGATTTATGATACCATCCATATCAATAGCCCAGTACAATCCCAACATCGCAGGATAAGGATCAGCATCATCCACAATTTTTATAACTTCTAAATATGCAAGTACACTAACGCCTTCAATATTGATTACTACTTGCGACAATCTTCCTAATGGAATGATTTTCTGTTGGTTTTCCATGCACAATTGCATGATAGACCACTCCATCTTAGGCTCTCCCATGCGCTGCCAAGGTTGCTTAGGTAAGACATTTGCATCAGACCTTAGATCTAGAATAGCCTGATCCATATCATAATCACCGATCTGAGCGGTCAGACGCATCTCTCATCCATTTCTCTTCTTATTATTTTTCTTATATATTTTGTTGACAACTTTTTCTTCTATCAGAAGTTGTTCCTTTTCTCCACAATTATCTATCAATGCCTAAAGTTTCTCCATGCATTTTTTTTGTGTAGTAACTTAATGCAAACTTGTAAAAATGGCTTGATTTCATCATCTACTCTAGCCTCCTTCATTGGTCTACTTGATGTAGATGCAATTCCTTCTGCAAACTCCTTTCGCGCCTCAAAAAAAGTTTCTTTTGGGCACTACAAATCAAATCCATCCTTGTTCTTAGGTGCCTTATGAATCCAAAGGTCAAAATCTAGCTTCTCTCCCTTATCCTCACCAGTGGCTGCACCACTCCTAGTGACCACACTCACGCTAGGATCTTCCTCACGTGTTTCCCCCCTGACCATCTTAAGATTTTGCGTCAGAGTCTGCGTCTTTTTCTCCTGCATCTTAGAAATTAAAACAGGACAATCTTCTATTACATGATCAAACTGTCCACAATACCTGCATGATTGTTGTGCCAGATTTGGAAAGTCGTGCACATAGTGAACAACATATCTGCAATTGTAGAAAAAGACCTATCCCCTTCCTCGACCATGATCTTCCTCCTCTTTCTCTTCCTATGTTCTGGAATCGATCACGCCCAGACGAGGATTCTGGTCAGGTAGGTTTGGTCTGCAGTCTATATATTTAAGCTTTATGCATCATTAGGTCAAAACTTCGATAGTGTTGTTCATCATGTCCCAGTGATGAAAAAATATACAAAATAGTTGCTTCAGCTCAGGCGTATATTTTCTGAACCTTGGACAGAAATATGTTGCATTGAGACCCATAACCTGACAGATCTTGCACCATACTAGAGGTGCCCCATTCGACTCTACCACGCTTTTCAGTGGGCTTGGTACTCTAGTGTGCAGATAATCATTTAAGACTAGAAATTGAGCCTGATGATGCCCAACAGCTTTACATCGTATGCACCATACCTCTGTGCATACCTCTTTGCCCTTATATTTACACAGATTCTAATTATTTTAATGCATTGATTCTAAATGACTTTGAATCTGTTGAGTTCCAAGCACAGCAAGGACTGATGCAAATTCTAATTTCATTGCAATTTCCACAGCCTCAACCTGCATGGAAATATTTTGTTGACTCAATGGCTGGCGTAGATGCAGGATCAACATAGTAATAAACCACTCCTTGTGTTGGGTATCATCGATAGTGAATCCACCATCTCTGATAGTGCGCTTCAGTCTCTGATCTGACTCTCTCATAGATTCATTTATCTCCTGGTGAATGTATTTCAATTCTATGAAACACTGTGCATATGACTTAGGATTTTAGAACTGCTCTTTTAGGGCATATTTCAACTCATCCATAGTTGCATTAGGGTTTGCTGATACATATCTGATATACCAGTCCAGCGCACGATCTTGAAAAGTGGTGGCTAACTGCGCTTTCTTAACATCATCGTTATTAACCCGCTGTGCTCTCCATACATCATCAGTGACAAACCAAAATTGCTCAGTATCTTCATTTCCAATACCTCTGAAAGTAGGTAGCTTCATAGACGCAGCCATATCTACGCCTGGGGGAGGTGGACATGGAGGTGGAGTGGATGGCTTTTGAGATGAGTGTGGAAGTGGAGTGGATGGGATATGAACTATGGTCAAGGCTCCCTCATCGTTTTGATCTAGTGAAAATTATTCTTGAGAGACTTCTATTCTTCAGAGCGCGCAAATTCACTAGAGCTACTAGTTTCTGGCTTGTCCTCACTATCATATCCACCCTTGCGAGGACAGTAAATAAACAATTTTTCTAGGTCAACACATTAAGTTCTTCCACTATACATAGTCGGGCCTCTTCAGGACATTCACACAATGTGTTTGCATAGAGAACCATGTTCACACAATAGCATCTTTAGCAGTAACTTCAAAGAGCACATGAACTTACCTCTAGGACCCTTGAAAAATATCCTTTCTGCTTCAGAGTATGACACAAACTGGTCAATGGAAAATTCAGTCACAAATCCTCCCAAGACACAATTGATCCAATGATCTATCACATGTGTAATCATATTGCTTGTATTTTCTAATTGCTGTATTAATTCTGGAGTCCACTGAGTGAATTCGTCGTCCTTCGCGAAGATATTAAATTCAGTGAATCACAACAACCACTCATGCAACTCAGTTGCAAAGGACACAAAGAATATTTCATGAACTTCTATATAGATATACCTTTGAACCCACTTTTCAGTAGATAATTTAGAACTTTGATTATCTTGGATCGCAAATTCACAGATCTTTATATCCAACCAATCTTGCAACTCATTTTGCGTGGGATGCCACAACATGAAATCTCCCTAAAAATTATCTCGATCCCGACAACAGAACCATTTGTTGGCTTGAGGGGTCTTGACCCAAGTTCAGAGTTTATCGTGCAACCAACAAACCCTCCAACTACTGGCCCTTTCGGCAATGACCTACTTGTGCATATCAAAGTCTCACCAGAAGTAGTATGGGGAGGTGATGGAACCATATCTTCACACCCTAAGGAAGAAACTGAAGTGGTGGCCCTAAACAGGTTTATAACAGAACTTATTGTAGATTGTAAGCATATGCACACATATATAGATCAACACTTATCAGATCAACTTTGTCGCAAACACAAATATAACAGATGACGAAATCACAGATCAAATTTGTCATAGATATATATAACGGTATTAGATATTTACAATGCGTAATAAGTTAAGCAGATCTATTCACGTGCTTACTCATCAAAAGATATACATTCATAAAGGATAGATTTACTTGCGTAGATACAATTGATCATAACAGAAGTAAAGCGATCTCAAAGCTATAAATAGTAAACAAATAGCTAAAATATCAAACAAATAACACATTTGGTTCTCCAAAACAGTCCTTGTATTATATCAAACAGTTCAGTACAATCATAATTTCCCTTACAATTACACTTCCACGCACACAACTAGGACTTGGTCTCCGCACACACAGTCAGCAGGAGCCTTTCTACCCAACCCAAACTAAAAAATCTTATAAAATGTATCGCAGAAGCATAAACACTTGCTTAGATCAACATTTCATGACTTCCGACTAGACTCTATCTATATTTATATCCATTCAGCGTGCAGATATTATGGTCTCAAACCATGGTTTGAGGCCCAAAATTTTACTTTAACAACCCAGTTACTTAAAAGAGGGAATTTGACTCGCCCCAAATCCCCTCAGCCTTTCTGCACAACGCGCATAACCAAAAATATATACAAAAAGTTGCTCAAAATTCACCCCAAGGGACCTCGCTCCAAAAATAATGAAATTAACTTGTGATGTTTTCATTATTAGTATTATATTTTACGATCATCAATATTAATGACAAGAAAAAAAAGAAGAGAGCACAAGATATAGGCACACTACTAGGGAAAATCCCCCCTGGAGGGGAAAACATAGTCATAAATTCTTCCTTCAATAAATTAAAAAGATGAGATGAGCATGACCCTTACAATATAGACTTAAGACTATCTCCATCCATTGTCGAATCGAGACACGAACGAACTGTGGAAGCACCACTTTAATCAGGTGAGAGCATACTGAACTGTGGGAGGCCTAACACCGACCTTTGAGAGCATGGAGATTATCTTGAAGCCCTGTATGAACTACCTAAAATAACACCAAAATGTATTCCCTCATTCGAACTTGTATCTCTAAAATGTATGCCCTCGTATGAGTCTATATCACTGAAACATTTGCTCTGAAATTCTTATCCGAATCCTGTGATCACTGAAAAAATGCGAGCTTTGAATTTGTGATACAAAAATATGTGTTGCTAATGCAAGGTCCTCATCCCTATATATGATAGTTGTTTGCCATACAAAAATAGGCCGACATGAGTTGATGAAGAGTTGTGTCACTGTAGTTAGGCCGACATGAGAATAAATGCAGGAGGATGACTTGATGATGGAAACAAGGAGACCTTGATGGATGGAGGAGTCTTTAGAGATTGATTTAGACAATAAAATAAAGCCTACAACGGAGCCTTGACCTATACATTTGAACCAAGCATGAAACCCATGCTTTAACAAGTCAAATAATAAAAATGCTTTTCACTTTGTTTTCACAAATATATTACATTTTGACTTCAAGTACAATAATGAAGACCCAACCTAGTTACATTTTCCAACATATATAAGAGTCTAAGTGGTCACAATATAATCAGATCCTACATAAAAATAATAACGTAAGGGAAAAAAAATAACAATAGTGGGCTTCTATGGGGGACACAATTAACAACATGGGGGATACATGGGAACAACAATAACAATATGGGTCTACACTAAGAATAACAATAAGGGCGATGCACTAGTATTATAGGGACCTAAAACTAAATCAGATGAATAAGAAGTTCAGTTTGTGTGAAAACTAAAAACATGATCTAAAAAATATAAAAGGTAAACTATTATTTAAATTTTTTGAGTGTGGTATATGCTTCTAAATGTTCATATGAAAAATTAAATTATAGTGATGATGAAAGAGAACATATAGATAGAGGAAATTTTCATACAGATAAGAAGGGAATATCTCTCTAGAAGAAAAGTTTCTATTCCAAGGAAGGTGGTAGCTCATCAGAAGATAGTGACAAACATGCATTTGATGATGATAGAGAAGAATTCCTACTCATGGCCTTGGGGAATCAGATATCGGATTCATAAACAAAAGATGTTGATGGGGATGTAGATCTTGAGGGAGAACTTATCAATGCCTTAAAAGAAACAAAAATACTCAGGAGAAAGAAAAAAAAATTGAAGGATATATTACATAAATATGAAAAGAATATCATGATTTTGATGAAGCATAAATCATACTCCTAAAGATAGAATTAGAAGATGCTAAAAAAATAGAGGATACACTAATAATTCAATTGAAAGAAAAATAAAGAAATCGTGAGAAGCTAGAAGCAAAGGTTCTATCCTTAAGAAAGGATCTAGAGAAGGTAAATGCTTAGTTAAATCTGAACTAAATATTTTAAAAAGACTAAATGATTAGATAAAATTTCGATGTCCCAAATATCTCTCTATATTAAAAATGTCTTGGCTATAAATAAGATCATGAGACACTCAGAGGAGAATCAAGCTTAAGGACACTAGAAGAAGAAGAACCTAAAACTTATGCCAATTTGCTAAAAGGATCTAGTAGCAGTGCAAACCAAGTAAAAAAGGATGTGAAGGATCACCAAAGGCATGACCCTATCAAAAATATAAGGAACACAAGAAAGAAAGTAAAGAATCAACAAACATATTAGTTTCCTCACAAAGATAGTCGGAATGGGTTCAGGAGAAAAATTCTCCCAAGAAGGCCCTTCACATCCACGCATCAAAATCTATTTAATGGATATTTATTTTCATGTAATAATTTGGTCATAAGATAATACATTGCAAATCCTATGTGAGAAATTACTATATAAGGAATAGAAATAAGGTATCCTATAATATCTCAAGTAATGGTTGTGTGAGCAATAATTATGAAAGTTTTGATGAGAATGCTAGAAATAATTACAATTCAATTGCCACTTTATTATATCATGTTGAATATTTCAAGTGAAATAATTTTTGGCACAAATCTCATGATTGTAGAAGTAGTAAATTAAGGCTTCCAAATCAATGTAGGGAAGAAGATATTGTCAAAAATAGAAATCAAAGAACAAAGGTATGGAGAAGGAAGCAAGAGAAGCAGGGAGAATATGGTCTAGATCAGTTTGTTTAGAACAAAGAAAGCAAACAATATATAAATAATGGATGTTTGCATCATATGATAAGAGATCTTGAAGTAGATTTCTCTATCTAAAGGAATTCAAAGGTGGCAATGTCAGTCTTGGAGATAATAGAACAACTAGAATAATGGGAAAAGGAATAGTTAGCCTTGACAATGAAAAAGCTAACATTGAAGATGTCCACTTTGTTGAAGGTCTAAGGAAAAATATTCTAAGTGTAATTCAAATTATTTATAAATGATGTGAAGTCACATTTAATTCTAAAGGTTGTAAAATACATAAGGAAGGATCTAGAAGATTAGTGGAAAAAGTAACTAGGACTTCAGACAATGTATATATCCTTAATAAAGGTACATGAGAATATTGTTGTGTGAGAGTGATATTTCTCTCATCTTATCAATAAAAATACAAGCGAGAGAATGAAACACCTCATGCCACATTAAGAAGATGGGGCTTTTAACAATGAGTTGTAGGAAAAGGGTGACTAAATAGAAAGTTTGTAGGATATGAATTAGCAGTTGAAAGTGAAATGAATGGTGAAATTCAATTGGAAAAAAGGAAAATGGGGGAGATTTTAAAATAAGGAGAAGCATCATTTCAAGGTTAGTAGAAATTTGATGTCAAAAGAGCTAAGTTGTAGAAAAAATGAAGAATAAGTCTAGGGGGAACAATCCCAAAAATAAGAAGTAAAAGGAAGTTCAAGCATAGGGGGAGTAGTCTCAAGATAGGAGCTACATTGGAGGAAATGTTACATTGTGAGATACCCTTCCCAAATATCTTGGAAAATTCACGAAATTTCTGAGTTTATAATATTTTAGTTCACTATGGTATTTTTGCAAACAATTTGTATGCGAGTGTTGTAGGTGACCTTTGGAGTTTTATATCCAAATAAACATGTACGATGAATGTAAGTTCCAACGAAAACTTCAAGATAACATTAACAATACTACATTCATATGTAATCAACACTTCTGAACAACAAATACCCTCTTTGAATTAAAATGAAGTTATACATACCACTGTTAGTTTATGATCCAACCAATCAATGAGGGACATTTCGAAAAATAATAGTGAACAATTGAGAGAGATATGACTACATATGGAAGCCACCTTTCAGAACAACGATATCAACAATACATGCAATTTCCACCTATGATAAGGTATATAGAGAACACTATATAAATAGATAAAATAACCATGTTAAAACATCTTCCATCTTAATATCTCCTCCATATATTTTTCTCCATGAAAACAAAATGGTGAAAATTGAGTGATTTCACTCTTGGAACCAACTGGGGTGTCTATTTTCAACGCCAAAGCTAGCTATGGCAGCTAGAGTTCTCGAACCCTGAGATTCTCCCAAAAAATATTCAAGAGCTCCTTTTCTTAAAATGCAAGTGAAAGAATGAGGATAAACTCCTCACTTTTAAAAAATAATAATTGAGTGGCCACTTTCCCTACCATTTTACCATTTTAATATTTTATTAATTCACTTTAGGATAATTTCACTTTATAAATTTAAAGTTACTTTTCATTAGAATAGTATATATCCCCTTTTCACCCCTTAGGAAATTATAAAGTTTCTCTTAGGAAAATCATGTTTCCTTGTTAAAAAGTTTCCCCAACTTAGCCTACGGGAACTTATTAGGCAAGAGGAACCCATCTTATTTCTCTTAATAAGTTGGGGACATTACAATCCTCCCCGTATGAGTGTAATTTCCCTCAAGAAACTTCAAATATAGATGTTTGAGCACTTGTTCACCTTCCCATGTGGTGTCCTCAATGAGTAGGTCCTTCCATTTTACAAGGTACTATCTCATGGTTCTGTTCCTCAACTTCCACTCCCTTGTTTCTAGGATCTCTTATGGAACTAGAATTAACTCTCCTTCCTAGTCCAATAGAGGGAGCTCAGTGGAGGTGACTAACCACTTCCCCAAGTCCTTCTTGAGGCACGATACATGAAATATGTTATGAATTTTACATCCTTTAGGAAGCGCAAATTCATAGGCCACTTCTCCCACTCTCCTCACGACTTTGTATGGCCCATAAAACCCAAGTTTTAGTTTCGTTTTCCCTTTATTTTTGAGCGATGAATATCGATGGGGTTGAAGACGAAGGTTTACCATGTCTCCCACTTCAAAACTATGCTCCACCCTATGCCTGTATGCGTACACCTTTTATTGGTTTTGAGCCATTGGCAAGTTGTCCTTAAGGACTCATAAGATATGTTGGCTCTCTTGAATCCAATATTTAACCAAAGGGGCATGAACATCCCCAAATATTCGGTCAGAAAATGTTGGGGCATCATACCCGTATAGTGCTTTGAAAGGTGCCATACCAATGTACATATGGAAAGTGGTGTTGTAGCATTGTTCTTGAAGAAGAAAACACTTAACCCATGCCTTTGATTGGCCAAATACTTATCAGTGCCTTAAAATACCAATGGTAAATATTCGATTGGGAGTGAGGAACATGGTTCCATACCATTTCACCTCTCCTGATGTGCTCATCACAAGGTTCCTTCCCATATCGTACCTTCCTCCCATACTTTATTGTCCTTAGTATCACCCCACCAAAAGATATGTTCTGTAGTTTGTGCGTAGTCCCGCCCATCTCGACGGATGGGTTAGTGGGAAACAAAAGGAATTAGGAGAAAGATTAAAAGGTTAAATGATCTATTACATAAATATGAAAATAAGATCATGATTTTGATGAAGCATCAATCATCCTCCTAAATATATAATTAGAAGAGGCTAAGAAAATATAGGTACACTAATAAGTCAGCTGAAAGAAAAAGAAAGAAACCGTGAGAAGCTAGAAGCAAAGTTTGTATCCTTAAGAAATGATATAGAGAAAGTAAATGATCAGTTGAATCTGAACTAAAAATTTGAAAAAGGGAATAAATCATTAGATAAAATTTTCATCTACCAAACATATCCGTCTATTAAAAAATGTCTTGGCAATAAATAATATCATGATAAATTCAGAGGAGAGTCAAGCTCAAAGACACTAGAAGAAGAAGAACCTAAAAGTTATGCCAATGTACTAAAAGGATATAGTCGCAATGCAAACAGAGTAAAAAATGAAGCGAAGAATCACAAAAGACATGACCCTATAAACAATATAAGGAACACTAAAAAGAAAGTAAATAATCAACAAACATATTAGTTTCCTCATATAGATAGTCATAATGGGTTCAAGAGAACAATTCCCCCAAAAAGGCCCTTCACATCCACACACCAAAATATATTTAATGGATATTGATTTTCATGTACGAATTTGGTCATAAGAAAGTAGATTTCAAAGCATACTTAAGAAATGAATATATAAGGAATAGAAATAGGGAATCATATAAGATCTCAAGGAATGGTTGTGTGAGAAATAATTCTGAAAGTTTTAATGAGAATGCTGGCAATGATTACAATTTAATTGCCAACTTATTATACCATGTTGAATATTTCAAGTGAAATAATTTTGGGCGTAAAGCTCATGATTGTAAAATTAGTAAATTTAGGCTTGCAAATAAAAGTAGAGAAGAAGATATTGTAAAAATTAGATTTCAAGGAAAAAAGGTATGGAGAACGAAGCAAGAGAAGCAGGAAGAATGTGTTCTAGCTCTATGCGTTTAAAACAAATAAAGCCAATGATATATAAAAAATGGATGTTCACATCATATGGCAAGAGATCAAAGTATATTTATCTCTATATAGGAAGTCAAAGGTGGCAGTGTCACAATTGGAGATAATACATAAACTATAATAATGGGAAAAGGAATAATTAGATTGATAATGAAAATGCTAATGCTAAAGATGTCCTCTTTTTTGAAGGTCTAAGGCACAATATTCCAAGTGTAATTCAAATGATTTATAAATGATCTGAAGTCAAATTTAATTCTAAAGGTTGTAAAATACATAAGGAAGGATCTAGAATATTAGTGGAAAAAGTAACTAGAACTTCAAATAATGTATATGTCCTTGATAAAGGTAAAGGAGAATATTTTTGTGTGAGAGTGTTATTTCTCTCATCTTATCAATAAAAAGACCAGCGAGAGAATGAAACACCTCAGGCCACATTAAGAAGATGTGGGCTTTTAACAATGAGTTGCAGGAAAAGGATGATGAAATGGAAAGTTTGCAGGATATGAATTAGGAGTTGAAATTGAAGTGAATGGTGAAATTCAATTAGAAAAAAATGAAAATAGGGGAGATATGCAAATAAGGAGAAGCATCCGTTAAAAAGTAGTAGAAATTTGATTTCAAAAGAGCTAAATTGTATACAAAAGGAAGAATAAGCCCAGGGGGAGTAGTCCCAAAAAAAAGAAGTAAGAGGAAGTTCAAGCATATGGGGAGTAGTATCAAGAGAAGATCTACATAGGAGGAAATGTTACATTGTGAGATACCCTGCCCAAAATATCTTGGAAAATCCATGAAATTTCTAAGTTCATAGAAAATTATTTCACTTTGGTATTTTTACAAACAATTTCTAAGCAAGTGTTGTACGCGACCTTTGGGGTTTTATCTCCAAATAAAAATTTATAGTGAATATAAAGTCCAACTAAAACTTCAAGATAACATTAAAAATACTACATTCACACGTAATCAACACTTCTTAACAATAAATACCCTCTTTGCATTAAAATGAAGTTATACATAACACTGATAGTTTATGCTCAACCAATAAATGAGGGACATTTTTAGAAATAATAGTGAACAATTGAGAGAGATATGACTAAATATGTAAGCCACCTTTCATAATAACGATTTCAAAAATACAAGAAATTTCCAATAGAGATATAATATTTATTTTCCACCTCCAAATAATTGGGTATAGTTAGAAACTGATGCATAGGTACAATAGTTCATTATCTAATGGAAATCATCCCAAAATGTATGAACAATGGAATGATAACTACACATAGGGGTGAACATATAATCTTTGTGTCCTGAATAAGTCTAGAACAACCCTTCAAACTCGGCCCCATCTAGAGTACATCCAACCAACAAAGTACATGAAGAATATAACCTCTCTATAGTAACAAGATTGACTCCTTTAATGGTTCAGACTCAGTCTAAGAGAAAGAAAGGGTCTTAACCCTCTATGTAGAATGAGAATTGTCCCTTTGTGGATATAATTTAGACCTTAGGTGACCACAAAGTGTATGTTCCTTAAACCCTTGTACTTCAACCCATTGAAGTATGGCAGAGCTTGGTCCTCTTCTTTGGAAATGCCTCACTTTGATTTGACTTTAATCTCCACCTATGATAAGGTATATAGAGAACACTATATAAATAGATAAAACAACCATGTTAAAACATCTTCCAGCTTAATATCTCCTCCAAATATTTTTCTCCATGAAAACAAAATGGTGAAAATTGAGTGATTTCACTCTTGGAACCAACTGGGGTGTCTATTTTCAACGCCGAAGCTAGCTATGGCAGCTAGAGTTCTCGAACCCTGAGATTCTCCCAAAAAATATTCAAGAGCTCCTTTTCTTAAAATTCAAGTGAAAGATTGAGGATAAACTCCTCACTTTTAAAAAATAATAATTGAGTGGCCACTTTCCCTACCATTTTACCATTTTAATATTTTATTAATTCACTTTAGGATAATTTCACTTTATAAATTTAAAGTTACTTTTCATTAGAATAGTATATATCCCCTTTTCACCCCTTAGGAAATTATAAAGTTTCTCTTAGGCAAATCACGTTTCCTTGTTAAAAATTTTCCCCAACTTAGCCCATGGGAACTTATTAGGCGAGAGGAACCCATCTTATTTCTCGTAAGAAGTTGGGGACATTACAATCCTCCCCGTATGAGTGTAATTTCCCTCAAGAAACTTCAAATATAGATGTTTGAGCACTTGTTCACCTTCCCATGTGGTGTCCTCAACGAGTAGGTCCTTCCATTTTACAAGGTACTCTCTCATGGTTCTGTTCCTCAACTTCCACTCCCTTGTTTCTAGGATCTCTTATGGAACTAGAATTAACTCTCCTTCCTAGTCCAATAGAGGGAGCTTATTGGAGGTGACTACCCACTTCCCCAAGTCCTTCTTCAGGCACGATACATGAAATATGTTATGAATTTTACATCCTTTAGGAAGCGCAAGTTCATAGGCCACTTTTCCCACTCTCCTCACGACTTTGTATGGCCCATAAAACCCAAGTTTTAGTTTCGTTTTCCCTTCATTTTTGAGCGATGAATATCGATGGGGTTGAAGACGAAGGTTTACCATGTCTCCCACTTCAAAACTATGCTCCACCCTATGCCTGTCTGCATACACCTTTTATTGGTTTTGAGCCATTGGCAGGTTGTCCTTAAGGAATCATAAGATATGTTGGCTCTCTTGAATCCAATATTTAACCAAAGGGGCATGACCATCCCCAAATATTCGGTCAGAAAATGTTGGGGTATCATACTCGTATAGTGCTTTGAAAGGTGCCATACCAATGGAAATATGGAAAGTGGTGTTATAGCATTGTTCCTGAAGAAGCAAACACTTAACCCATGCCTTTTATTGGTCAAATACTTATCAGTGCCTTAAAATACCAATGGTAAATATTCTATTGGGAGTGAGGAACATGGTTCCATACCATTTCACCTCTCCTGATGTGCTCATCACAAGGTTCCTTCCCATATCGTACCTTCCTACCATACTTTATTGTCCTTAGTATCACCCCACCAAAAGAGATGTTCTGTAGTTTGTGTGTAGTCCTTCCCATCTCGGCGGATGGGTTAGTGGGAAACAAAAGGAATCAGGAGAAAGATTAAAAGGTTAAATGATCTATTACATAAATATGAAAATAAGATCATGATTTTGATGAAGCATCAATCATCCTCCTAAATATATAATTAGAAGAGGCTAAGAAAATATAGGTACACTAATAAGTCAGCTGAAAGAAAAAGAAAGAAACCGTGAGAAGCTAGAAGCAAAGTTTGTATCCTTAAGAAAGGATATAGAGAAGGTAAATGATCAGTTGAATCTGAACTAAAAATTTGAAAAAGGGAATAAATCATTAGATAAAATTTTCATCTACCAAACATATCCCTCTATTAAAAAATGTCTTGGCAATAAATAATATCATGATAAATTCAGAGGAGAGTCAAGCTCAAAGACACTAGAAGAAGAAGAACCTAAAAGTTATGCCAATGTACTAAAAGGATATAGTCGCAATGCAAACAGAGTAAAAAATGAAGCGAAGAATCACAAAAGACATGACCCTATAAACGATATAAGGAACACTAAAAAGAAAGTAAATAATCAACAAACATATTAGTTTCCTCATATAGATAGTCATAATGGGTTCAAGAGAACAATTCCCCCAAGAAGGCCCTTCAGATCCACACACCAAAATATATTTAATGGATATTGATTTTCATGTAAGAATTTGGTCATAAGAAAATAGATTTCAAAGAATACTTAAGAAATGAATATATAAGGAGTAGAAATAGGGAATCATATAAGATCTCAAGGAATGGTTATGTGAGAAATAATTCTGAAAGTTTTAATGAGAATGCTGGCAATGATTACAATTTAATTGCCAACTTATTATACCATGTTGAATATTTCAAGTGCAATAATTTTGGGCGTAAAGCTCATGATTGTAAAATTAGTAAATTTAGGCTTGCAAATAAAAGTAGAGAAGAAGATATTGTAAAAATTAGATTTCAAAGAACAAAGGTATGGAGAACGAAGCAAGAGAAGCAGGAAGAATGTGTTCTAGCTCTATGCATTTAAAACAAATAAAGCCAATGATATATAAAAAATGGATGTTCACATCATATGGCAAGAGATCAAAGTATATTTATCTCTATATAGGAAGTCAAAGGTGGCAATGTCACACTTGGAGATAATACATAAACTAGAATAATGGGAAAAGGAATAATTAGATTGATAATGAAAACGCTAATGCTAAAGATGTCCACTTTTTTGAACGTCTAAGGCACAATATTCCAAGTGTAATTCAAATGATTTCTAAATGATGTGAAGTCAAATTTAATTCTAAAGGTTGTAAAATACAGAAGGAAGGATCTAGAATATTAGTGGAAAAAGTAACTAGAACTTCAAATAATGTATATGTCCTTGATAAAGGTAAAGGAGAATATTTTTGTGTGAGAGTGTTATTTCTCTCATCTTATCAATAAAAAGACCAGCGAGAGAATGAAACAGCTCAGGTCACATTAAGAAGATGGGGGCTTTTAACAATGAGTTGCAGGAAAAGGATGATGAAATGGAAAGTTTGCAGGATATGAATTAGGAGTTGAAATTGAAGTGAATGGTGAAATTCAATTAGAAAAAAATGAAAATTGGGGAGATATGCAAATAAGGAGAAGCATCCATTCAAGGGTAGTAGAAATTTGATTTCAAAAGAGCTAAATTGTATACAAAAGGAAGAATAAGCCCAGGGGGAGTAGTCCCAAAAAAAAGAAGTAAGAGGAAGTTCAAGCATATGGGGAGTAGTATCAAGAGAAGATCTACATAGGAGGAAATGTTACATTGTGAGATACCCTGCCCAAAATATCTTGGAAAATCCATGAAATTTCTAAGTTCATAAAAATTTAGTTCACTTTGGTATTTTTACAAACAATTTGTATGCAAGTGTTGTACGCGACCTTTGGGGTTTTATCTCCAAATAAAAATTTATAGTGAATATAAAGTCCAACTAAAACTTCAAGATAACATTAAAAATACTACATTCACACGTAATCAACACTTCTTAACAATAAATACCCTCTTTGCATTAAAATGAAGTTATACATAACACTGATAGTTTATGCTCAACCAATAAATGAGGGACATTTTTAGAAATAATAGTGAACAATTGAGAGAGATATGACTAAATATGTAAGCCACCTTTCATAATAACGATTTCAAAAATACAATAAATTTCCAATAGAGATATAATATTTATTTTCCACCTCCAAATAATTGGGTATAGTTAGAAACTGATGCATAGGTACAATAGTTCATTATCTAATGGAAATCATCCCAAAATGTATGAATAATGGAATGATAAATACACATAGGGGTGAAGATATAATCTTTGTCTCCTGAATAAGTCTAGAAAAACCCTTCAAACTCGGCCCCATCTAGAGTACATCCAACCAACAAAGTACATGAAGAATATATCCTCTCTATAGTAACAAAATTGACTCCTTTACTAGTTTGGACTTGGAATAAGAGAAAGAAAGAGTCTTATCCCTCTATATAGAATAGGAATCATCCCTTTGTGGATATAATTTCGACCGTAGGTGACTATAGAGTGTACAGTCCTTTTGGTTGTAGGAAATTGCCTTTAAACCCTTGCACTTCAACCCATTGAAGTATGGAAGAGCTTGGTTCTCTTCTTTGGCAATGCCTCCCTTTGATTTGACTTGAATCTCCACCCGTGAGAAGGTATATAGAAATTAAAATATCAATAGATAAAATCAACTGTTAAAACCTCTTCCAACTTAATATCTCCTACAAATATCTTTCTCCATGAAAACGAAATGGTGAAATATGAGTGATTTCACTCTTGGAACCAACTAGGGTGTGTAGTTTCAACATCGAAGCTAGCTATGTCGACTAGAGTTATCAAACCCTAAGATTCTCCCAAAAACTATGCAAGAACTCCTTTTCTCAAAATGCAAGTGAAAGAATGAGGAGAAACACCTCAAATTTATTTATTTATTTATTTATTTTATTTTATAATTGAGTGGCCACTTTTGCTGCCATTTTACCATTTTAATATTTTATTAAGTCACTTTAGGAGAATTTCACTTTATAAAAATAAAATTACTTTTCTTTAGAATAATATATGTCCCCTTTTAATCTCTTAGGCAATTATGAAGTTCCTCCTAGGAAAATCATGTTCCCTTGTTAAAATATTTTCCCGCCTTAACCTACGGGAACTTATTAGGCTAGGAGAACCCATCTTATTTCTCTTAAGCAATTGGGGACATTAAAATCCTTTTCGCATGAGTTTAATTTCCATCAATAACCTTTAACTATATATGTTTGAGAACTTTTTCACCTTCCCATGTGGCGTCCTCAACCAGTAGGTCCTTCCATTTTAACAAGTGCTCTCTCACATTTATGTTCCTCAACTTCTAGTCCCTTGTTTCTAGGATCTCTTATGGAGCTAGGATTAACTCTCTTTCCTCATCTAATGGAGGGATCTTAGTGGAGGTGAGTGCCCACTTCCCCAAGGCCTTCTTGAGGTATGATACATGAAATAATTTATGAATTTTACATCCTTTAAGAGGCGTAACTTCATAGGCCACTTCTCCCACTCGCCTCATGAATTTGTATGGCTCATAAAACTTGGGTTTCAGTTTCACTACCCCTTTATTTTTGAGCGATGACTGTCGATGGGGTTGAAGACAAAGGTATACCATGTCCTCTCTTCAAAAATGTGCTCCACCATATTCCTGTTTGCGTACACCTTTTATTGGTTCTGAGCCATTTGCAGGTTGTCCTTAAGGAATCGTAAGATATCTTGGCTCTCTTGAATCCAGTCTTTAGCTAAAGGGGCATGAATATCCTTGAATATTCGGTCTAAAAATGTTGGGGCATCATACCCATATAGTGATTTGAAAGGTGTCATACCAATGGAAATATGGAAAGTGGTGTTATAGCAGTGTTACCCAAGATGCAGCCACTTAAACCATGACTTTTATTGGCCAAATACATAATTTTGGAGATAGCCCTTCAACCAATCATTGAATATCTCGGCTTGACCATCAGTCTGTGGGTGATAAATGGTGCTCGGTGTCAACTTAGTACTCACTAGTCTGAATAACTCTTGCCAGAAGCCGCCCATAAATCAATTATATTTGTCGCTTACTAAGTGTTAGAAAATCATAAAGGCATAAAGATTTTCTTATCTTGATAGTTACTTGTGATATTCATTTATCTTCTTTTAGCTATTCTTTGATTTATTTATGTCTTCTTTTATATTCTTATCATCAAGCACTTACCAAAAAATAAACATGAAGATGAAGGACACAGGATGTGGGCTCTTAGCTAGGGAAAAAGCCCTCTTCGAGGGGAAAACCTAAAAATATATTCTCTTCTTCGAAAACCAAATAAAATGAGACAACCAAGACTGTTATACCAAGACAAAGAATTTCCTCCATACACCAAGTCAACATCTCATGAAGGCAAGTAAAACTTCCAAAATCAAGTCAAGAATAACATCTCAAATCAAGTCATCTATTGTCTCGACCCTTTCTCCCACCTCTGCAATTTTGGTCTATTCACTCCTACATCTTCAACTCTGGAATACATTAGGTTACTCACATGTGTGGCAGAAAGATAGATATTTTGGATTCCTTTGATTAGACAAGTATTTCCTCTCTTTCGCTATAGTTTTCCTTCTCTTTTTAGGATCTTCACGTTCAATTTTTCACTAAGAAGCAGCAGATCAAATTCCACTTGAATTCCACCCAAACTAGGTTGAGTTGATTTCTATATATAATTGTTTGAAGCTCCTCTATTAGGCCGAAATGAAGGTTGAGCAGGCTAACTTGGTGGAGGAGGGACTAGACATAATTTTGACACAAAAATAGTTTTTCTTCTTTGATGCAATGAGCCCAAGAAGGGTCTAGATCATAATGATAAGGACTATGAATCATGAAATACACCCTATAAGCACTCAATGGGTGCTTTTACCTAAAACAAAAGAAACGAAGCATGAAACATGTGCTTATAGAATATTTTTTCTCTTATAATAATTTTTCTTTTCTTGATTTTGACAAATATATTTCTCAAATAGAATTATGGAAAATGAAAAGTGTCGATGATGAGGAATATGCCAAGGGCTCATGAAAAGGATAAGTATTAGAGCTCACAATACCTACAAATATGCACTATGGAGATAGAAGGGGTAGCATTGTACAATAATGGAAAACAAAAACAATGAAGGTTAGCGAAGCAACAACAGTTGCAAAGGAAAAATCATACATTCGACATTCCCAAATGAATTAATGCCTATGAATTCCAATCCAATTTTTGTGCAATGAATACCCCATCTGAACCAATTTCTCATATTATGACATAGGGACAAAATCCATCACTTACAAGATTACCTTGATGCGAGCTACATTATGTGTTTACCGCTTGAGCTCATGGCTTGTACTATCGCGAAGAGTTGATAAAACCTCGACTGCTTCCACATCTTGCTCCCACATCTTGCATTGATAACAGAGAAAAAAACATGTCATCCTCACTTATTCCATGGCTTGACATCTTCCTTAATGCCTGCCACCTCACTCAATCTAAAATTTTTCTTTGATGATTTTAATAATGATTAAATATATATATTAAGATTTTAGTAAATACTAGTGATAATTTAAAATATTTTTTAATCTTAAAATATAATCATATTTGGTCAATTACTAAATATAAAATATAAAAAAATGTATTAATAATCGAAAATCTATAAATATTTGATATCACCAATAAATATTCTAACATATTAAAATTTTTAAAGTTATATAAATAAAAACGAAATAAATTATTTTTCATCTATTATTTTTTCTTTACCATAAAAATTATCTTTTAAAATATAAAAAAATAATATCAATAATTAATGATATAATCACAATATAAATATTTATAATAAATTAAATACAAAATTTATTAAAATAATTAATTAATAAAATGTTTTGTATTACTTTAAAAACTAATATATATTTTTAAATAAATTCTTCAAGATAAACCATATTAGATGCTTCAAAACCTCGATCAATTCAAAATAATATGATTAATCTGAAATAAATTTATTTAAATTATAAATCACAAAAATCTTAAATCTAACATAATTTTTTGAATAAATTTATTTATTTTTAAATATTTAATAATTTAAAATTTATATTGAAAAAACCATTCAATTAATAATTAAAATAAAATAAGATTCCATATTTAAAAAAAAAAAAAAAAATCAAATTTTCAGAAAGAACAATAAACCATAACCCTTAGAAATTTATTGGCACCCCTATTACCTAAATTGCCAAAATCATCTGCCAAGATCCATTAGTAATAATAATAATACAAAATGTTTATCAAACCAATTAACCTCACTACTAAATTATAATTTTTTATTTTATAAACAATAATCTTACATGAAATTTTTCATAAATCTATAAAAAAATAATCCTATATAATTGATTGTTCTACCAAATAGTTAAAATAATTGAACTTATTCCATGCCACCTAAATATGGTTGGTGACAACAACTTCAAGCTCTTATTCAAGGGATTATTTAAGTAATTAATAAAGCGCTTTCGTTTCAACCCTTGGACATTGTGTGATCATGTTGAGTTGATAAGTGTGCCAACGTGATGGCCATAATAGTCATGAGGTTCCCACTGTCCACAGCTTTGTCTCAAGCAGATTCGTGTTTCAACTTTTTGATATTCGTGTTTCCATAGGTTACCTAGTTGATAAGTTGATTTACCAATGTGATTTGCCATGATAGTCAAGAGGTGTCATGTTTGTGTTGTCAAAATAATTGGTTTGGTTCCATGGAAGATTGGTTGGATTTAGAATAAGTTTAAGAAAGGCCGTGGAAATGTGTACTGAGAATAACTTAAAAATCAATTTATTTAAATGTTAAAAATTATGTTTTGTTTAATTGATAATTTTTTTATAATAGTTTGTATTGTTTTGAAAAAAGTTAGTGTATGGATTTTTTTTAATATTATATATATATATATATATATATATATATATATATATAATTTAGAAGTAATGTTTATAATAGTATATTGGTAGTTTGAGTTGGTTGGTTGAATTTGGTTGTTGAGATATTTGTTAGTAATAATTTTTTAGTTTGGAATTTATTGGATCTCATAAGTACTATATATGTGGGATGTATTTTGGTTTTGAAATGTAATATACAAATATTATTGGGTGTGTAATATTTATATTATGCATGCTTCTCAAATTTCTAATTTAGTATTGGCAGGAGAGGCCACTGTGTGAGGATCAAGTGTGGAACCTGCTTAGCCTCCATTGTAGTTTCAAGTCTCATGTGCTTGGTTGGATCCAGAAGCTTGCTATTGACTCTCTCACAGAGATGCCAAGGCTTCCATATTGATGCTCGAAAAATGAGTGATTGCGCCCGAGATTAGCCAGTGGCCCATATGTTTACAAAAGCACAAAAATTGGACTATTTTTGCGTAGGCTCGACACCCAATGTTGTAATAGCACACTCCCCGTTGAATGCAGTGTTGGTCCCTGGTAGCTACAGAGCTGCTCGCATGAATCAAGTGCTTGTTTATAGTTAAATTCTTATCTAAAATTTTATCGAATTGTTTGTGCTCTGTGTGCCCAAATCCATCATCCACAATATGTGAATGGCATTGGAAGGAGAGAATAGAGAATGAGATCTATTTCGATCCCACGAAGGAATTTCATATACTCTTTTCTTTGGAATGACCATCAGCTTATATTTTTTTGTGGATTTGGTTCCTTTGAGAATGTACAATCACACCAATGTGATGGACAATGTGTATCCCAAGAACCGACCAATGTATGCATTTTCCAGTATTTGGAATGTAGAAACTTGAGCGATAAGGCGGGGGGGGTGGATAAGACTGACTGGTCCAATGCACCCTTCATTTCATCTTACAAGAAGTTTAACACAAATGTGTGCATGTGGGAGGATCCATTTTCACCCCACATGTCCACAATAGGTGAAAACTAGTGGAAAGTCCTCACAATAGAATTGATTTCTTAAGCCTATCATCGAAAAGAATGTAAGAAAATGGAAACAAATGGGATAATTTTTTTTGGTGGAATCACAAAGTTTTCACAAGCTGAGGAATTGACTTAGGGGGAGAACTTGAGTTCTATTGGTATTTTTTGAGGTATGCTTTTGATTTTGAGAATTATTTGGAGTTCGTGTTTTAGACATATTGAGTATAGTCAACTCAATATGTGAGTACAAGCTTGTTAGAATTGACCACTTTAATAACTGCTTTCT
The DNA here is from genome assembly GCA_034641835.2 of Pinus albicaulis. Lineage (NCBI taxonomy): Eukaryota > Viridiplantae > Streptophyta > Pinopsida > Pinales > Pinaceae > Pinus > Pinus albicaulis. The sequence continues at coordinate 1,735,270,267 of CM076578.1, read as the reverse complement.
GAAGAGGAGAAACTCCAATATAAATATTGAACTAGGATGAAACATTGAGACACTTGTATATGGACAACCATTCACTCATGCAATGGAGGGGAAAGGAGACTTGTTTAAGCTTGGATGCCAACAGATAATTTCATGATTATTGGTTTTAATGTTGTGATATTTATCCGTTTCTTTGTAGATATCAATTTTATTTTAATTTTGTTTGTAAAAAGCGCAGAACCAATTATTGAAAAACGTGTGTTGGAACGGGGTCCCTAGTGGTACATTTTTGGATATATTTTTTGTATATATTTTTGCATATGCACGCTGCGCGGAAAGGTCAAGGGGCTTTGGGGTGGGTCAAAGTCCCCCTTTTATGTAATTGGGTTATAAGGGTAAACTGTGGGCCTCAAACCATGGTTTGAGACCATAATATGTGTGTGCTAATATGGATATAAATAGATAGATCAAGTCTAAGGAAGTAGTCATTCATGTTTTGATCCAAGTACGTTTATGCATCTGTCATACATATTGTAAGTCTGGGTTTGGGTAGAAAGACTCCTGTTGGCTGTGTGTGTGGAGACCTATTCTTGGTTGTGTGCGGACTCCGTTGGTTGAGTGCGGACTCCGTTGACTGTGTTTGCGGAAGGGTAATTGTAAGGGAAAAGTCTATCGTACTAAACTGTTGGAATCTAATAAAGACTGGGTTTTGGCGAAGCACAATGTTATCTGAGTTATCTTTTGTTATTGCATCGAGATCGATTTAATTCTGTTATGCTTGATTATATATGTGTGAGTAGATCTATTATTTATGCATGAATATATGTTGATGGTTGAATACATGGATAAATTTGCTTAAGTTATTGCACATTACATAGATTTGGTTTTGTTCTTATATATATGTGACGAAGGGTTCTGCAATCTGTCTGTTAATTGCATCATCTATATTGATCTGACAAGTATTTGCACACATCTGTTTCTGATATGTATAAGTTTTGAAATCAAACTATTTAGGGCCACCACATTATTTTCTTCCTTAGGGTGCGGAAACCTAGTTCCAACACCTCCCATATTGGTTTGGGTGAGACTTTGATATGCGCAAGAAGTTCATTGCCGAAAGGGCCAGTAGTTGGAGTGTTTGTTGGTTGCGCGATACAATATGAACCTGGGAAAGGATCCCTCATGCTAACAAATGGTTTTGTTGTCAGGACCTGGATCATTTTGAGGGGGATTTGATGTTGTGGCACCCTTCGTAGAACGAATTGCAAGATTGGATGGATAGGAAGATCTTTGAATTTGCGATCCAAGAGAATTGAAGTTCTAATATATCTGCTGAAAAGTACATATATACAGAAGTTCATGAGATATTCTTTTTTCTCCTTTGCAATTGAGCTGTAGGAGTGGTTGTCATGATTGACTAAATTCAATACCTGTGCGAAGGACGATGCAGTCACTGAGTGGACTCCTAAATTGATTCAGCAATTAGAAAATCTAGACAATAAGATCACCCGCACAATAGATCATTGGATCAATCATCTCTTGGGAGGATTTGTGACTGAATTTGCTATTGATTAGTTTGTATCATACTCTGAAGTAGAAATAAGATTTTTCAAGGGTCCTGAGGTAGGTTCCTGTGTGCTTTGAAGTTATTTCTGAAGATGATATTATGTGAACAAGGCTCTTTGTGTCGACATAATGCTTCAATATCCCAAAGAGGTCCGACTACACGCAATGGAAGACTTTACCACAAAGACCCGGAGAAAGGATTTATTTATAGTCCTCTAAAGCATAGATTTGATAGTGACGGTGAACCATAAACTAGTAGCTCTAGTGAATCTGCGCACTATGAAGAAGAAGAAGTATCCCGAGAAGAAGTTTCATCAAATAAGGAAAGAGCCTTGACTATCTTTCAGATCCCATCCACTCCACTTCCAAACTCATCTCACAAAGTGCCCACTCCACCGCGCAGTCCTTCTCCACCCCCACCTCCACCTCCCCTAGGCGTAGATATGGCCGCATCAATGAAGCTACCTACTTTCAAAGGTATTGGAAATGAAGATACTGAGCACTTTTGGTTTGTGGTTGATGTTGTATGGAGAGCTCAATAGGTTAATAAAGACGATATTAAGAAAGAGCAGTTAGCCACTTCTTTCCAAGATCATGCATTGGATTGGTATATCAGATATGTCCAAGAAAAACCAAATGCCACTCTGGATGAAGTAAAATATGCCCTCAAAGAGAAATTCAAGAAGCCTAAGTCATATGCACAGTTGGTTACAGAAATGAAAGAGATTCACCAGAAGGTAAATGAATTTGTGTGGCAGGAAAATCAGAGGCTAAAGCGTACTATCAGAGATGGTGGATTTACCATTGATGATACCCAACACAAGGAATGGTTTATTGTTATGTTTCTCCCACATCTGCGTCGACCCTTGGGTTAACAGGATATTGCCACACAGGCTGAGGCTATGGAGATTGCAATGAAATTAGAAGCTACCTCAACACCTCTTGTGCTTGGAACTCAACAGATTCATAATCAGTTAGAAGCAATGCATTTGGAGATTCATAATTTGCACAAAGATAAGTGTAAGGAAGTGTGCGCAAAGGTTTGGTGCATAAAATGTAAAGTTGTTGGGAACCATAAGGATCAATGTCATGTCTTCAATAATTATATAAATGTTGGAGGACCTATTGCGCTAAAGAGCATAGTATGGTGCACAATCTGTCAAGTTGCGGGATTGAATGAAATAGATTTTTGTCCAGGGGTCGGACTATGTAATAGAAGATTGCCCTGTTTTGATTGCTAAGATGCATGAGAAAAAGACGCAGACTCCAACGCAGAATCTTCAGATGGTCTAAGAAAAAACCCGTGACAAAGATCCTAGCATGAAAGTGGTCACTAGGAGCGGTGCAACCACTAATGAAGATAAGGGAAAGTAGTCGAAAACTGACCTTTGTATTCGTAAGGCACCTGAAAATAAAGATGGATTTTATTTGTAGAGCGCCAAGGAAACTTTTTTTGAAGCACGAAAAGTGTTTGCAGAAGGAAGTGCATCAACATCAGGTAGACCCATGAAGGAGGTAGGGGTATATGAAGAAATAAAACCATTTTTACAAGCTTGCATTAAGTTACAACACAACAAAAGGGCAGTAGAAAACCTTCAGGCTCTAATAGATAACTGTGCAGAAAAGGAACAATTGCTGGTAGAGCATAAAGTTGTCAACAAAATCTATAAGAACAAGTAGAGGATGGGTTGAGAGATGCCTATGACTGCACATATCAGTGCTTATGAGATGGATCAGGTTATTTTAGATTTGGGGTTCGATGCAAATGTCTTACCTAATAAAACCTAGCAGCATATGGGAGAACCCAAGCTGGAATGGTATACCATTCAACTGCACATGGAAAATAAATAGAAAATAATTCCATTAGGAAGGTTGTCGCAGGTTGTAGTTAGTATTGAAGGTGTTAAGGTGCTTGCAGACTTCAAAGTTATACAAATTGTGGATGATACTGATCCTTGTCGTGCGTTGTTTGGATTGGACTGGGCTATTGATATGGATGGTATCATAAACCTCAAGAAGCGAAGAATGGAGTTTTAAAGAAATGGAACCGGAGTCCTAATTCCCCTAGACCCTGCAGAAGGACAAAGATACACAGAGCATGTTTGTGATGATGATGATATTGATTAGATCTATAAGTTGACTTTGTGCGAGGAAGATTGGCTAAACCCAACGGTGGATGGAAATCTTAATTTGGAAAAGGACAACTCTTGTTTCTCAGATTCTGATGAAGAATTAGAAAACTGGCAGAACTAGTTGCATGAAGTATCTGCGCTGCTCTGTAATCGAGTGACCATATCTCTTCGATGCTTAACATCTGAGGTACGCGAATTACTGCATTATGATGGTTTAACGGATGTAAACATGTTTTTAGGAGAGCTTGAAAGAACTGTCCCAAAAGGACAAGGATTCCATGCCTAGGATTTCACACTATGCGCTACTCCAGCAAGATGGTGGGAGACTCATAAGGAAAATATGTTCAATTAGGATGAATGCACGCACATGATGAGGTTACGCTTTGAATGCTCAACTATTAGAATGGAAGAAGTCTACTCTGGAAAGGATGATCTGCGCAGACATTTGGCTCAATGGAATGAGGTATGGGGTGTATAATAGAGACCTGAATGGGTCCACATGTTCATTCATACATTGGGGAAGGTACCTACTGATTGGTATATGGAGACAGAGGTGCACCGAGGTACTAGTGAATGGTCTACGCTAACAGAGAGTTTCATTCTAACATTCAAATTTGAAAGTGGATTTGATAAGATTGGTAAAGATCTGCATAAAATCCAAGAAGTTCTCTTTGATAAAACAAAGCCATCAATCGAGTGTTCTCCACCAGAATGGGATGCGCAGATGAAGGATATTGTGAATTGGAGAAATCTGATGGTTGAAGAGAGTGATGAAGATCCAAGGAATATTACCATTCTAGAATATGAGGGACAACGCGCAGTTGCTAGACCCTCGATCACTTCACTGGATGTCACAAAACATCTAAATATCCAACAGGTGAATATTGGATCTGAAGAGAAACCAAAGTTGGAAAATATTGGAGAGTATTGGGATGATGACATAGTAGGAAAGGTTGTTGAACTGCTGACAGAGTATCAAGACTTTTTCCATACAAAGTTCTCAGATTTGAAAGGAATAATTGGAGAACTTGGAGTTATGAAGATCACTTTGAAACCTAATGCATGCCCGGTGAAGCAGCACCCATACAGATTGAACCCAAGATATAAGAAAAAGGTAAAGGAATAGTTGGATAAGATGGTTGTTGCATGCATCATAGAGCCAGAAGAAGAGTCTGATTGGGAAAGCCCCATGGTAGTAAAAGACAAGAAGACAAAAGGAGAAATCAGTATTTGTGTAGATCTGTGCAAGTTGAATGATGCCTATGTACATGATCCATTCCGAACTCCATTCTCTGATGAGATCCTGGAAAATTTTGGAGGACAAGAAGCTTACTCATTCAGAGATGGTTTTTCAGGGTATGCTCAGATCATAATTGCGCCAGAAGATCGCAGTAAGACTACCTTTGCAACTAAATGGGGATCTTTTCAATATACAATCATTCCCTTTAGCTTGAAGAATGTTCCTGCCATCTAATCACGTGTAGTAGCAGCTGGCTTCAAAGAGTTTATCCATAAGTTCCTCGAAGTGTAATTTGATGATTGGACTATTTTTCGGGTTGTTGAAAAAGCATGTTTTAAATCTACGCTTAATGATGGATACCTGTAGAAAGTACCAGATCTCATTGAACTTGAATAAATGTATATTTTGTGTGCCATTTGGGATACTGCTGGGACACATTGTCTACCAGCAATGGTTGATGGTATATCCCATGAAGACTACATTAATAGTTAATCTAGAGATACTTGAGAATGTCAAACAATTGCGCTCAATATTGGGGCACACTGGGTATTATCGAAAATTCATTCAGGGTTATGCGGTGATAACTGTGCCCATGGAGAAGATGCTCAAGAAGGATGTGACATTCTGCTAGGATGGGGAATGTTAGAAGAGTTTTGAATTGTTGAAGGAAAATACGGTCAGTGTGCCCATACTAGTCTTTCCAAATTGGTCTAAGGTGTTTCATGTGCATGTTGATGCCTCTTGTATCATGCTCAGAGCTATTTTAGCGCAACCAGGAGCTGAGATATTGATCACCCTATTGCCTATGCCAGTCGAAAACTCTAAAGAAAAGAACAAAATTATTCAACCACCGAAAGAGAGGGATTAGCGATGGTATATGCTCTGTAGAAATTCCACCACTACCTATTAGGAGGCCATTTCAAGATGTTTACTGATCATTTTTCTTTAATGTACCTTGTTAATAAGCTTGTGTTGGGGGGGGGGGGGGATATTTGCAGGTGGTTGTTACTATTCCAAGAATATGACTTTGAGATCATAGTGAAACTAGGATGGATGAATGCTGGGCCAGACCATCTATCGCACATTGAGACTGGTGAAGAACCTATGAACTTGGAGGATGGATTACCAGATGTGCAATTGTTTGCGATCAAGCTATTTGATGAGAATTTCCCTGATATTATTCAGTTCTTGACTACTGGACGTGCACTTGAATAATATATAGTACGTCAGAAGAAATAGCTCGTGGCGCACGCAGAAGACTTCATTATTATTTCTGGATAGTTATACATGATGGGTGCAGATGAAGTTCTGCGAAGATATGTTTTGGAGTATGAAAGACATGCAATCCTAGATGAAGATCATGTAGGGGTTTCCGGTGGTCACTATGCAGGTAAGGCAACCGCACAGAAGATTTTGCGAGCTGGGATATGGTGGCCCACATTGCACAATGATGGTTTTATGCATTGTCATGCATGCGATGTATGCTAGAGGACCAGAAAGTCATCGCGCAGAGACAAGATGCCCTTGCATCCACAGATGGCACTGCAAGCAATTGAGAAATGGGCTATAAACTTTGTCGCACCTATTAACCATCTAGATAAGAAGAGTGGTGCACGTTACATAACCATTGCGATTGATTATGTAACCAGATGGTCTGAACCTAAGCCTGTAAGGGATTGTACTGCAGATACAATAGTGTAGTTCACCTTCAAGAGTATTGCGACTCACTTTGGATGTCCTAAGATTCTAATAAGTGATAAGGGTATGCACTTTGTGAATGAAACCATTGAAGCTTTTACAGATGAATTCTGGATACATCATCAGAAGAGAACTCCCTATCACCCACAGGCGAATGGTGTGATGGAATATTTCAATAAGATATTGGAGACTGTGCTTACCGAGTTTTGCAATGCTAACCAGAATGATTGGGATGAGTGCATATCTGCAGTTCTTTGGGCATATTAGGCCACATGTAAAAATTTGACTAGTAAGACAACGTTCAGGGTGGTATATGGGCAAGAAGCTATGTTACCAATGGAATACATTGTTCCCAGTCTGCACATTGAAACATTCACAAATATGGCAGAAGCAGATGCTATGGAGGAATGTTTTTCGCAATTGGTCGCACTCAAAGAAGACCTATTTATTCCCAATTATCACCAACAAGTTCAGAAGGCACATGAAAAGGCATGGCATGATAAGCATATCAGGCATAAGGTGTTTAAGGAAGATGATTTGGTCATGTTGTATGACAACAAGTTTGCATGCCACCTAGGGAAGTTGAAGATTCATTGGCTAGGGCCATATATTGTTAAGGAGATCACTGATGGAAGTGCAGTGCGTCTGACCACATTGAGCAGAGAATATCTTCTTGGGTATGTCAATGGAAGTTGATTGAATCCGTACAAGGATGACCTTGTGCGCACCAAATGACTATATGGCCAGAGTACTAGATTTGCGCAGCTGGGATGGCGGATGCTTAAAAAGGTGCAATGCGAGTGCGGTAGCTGCGCGAGGATGTTGATTGGGTCGTAGAGGTGAAAAAATCTAGCTGTTGGAAAAGTAAATCTGGAAAAGACAACTTTATTACTTTTTATGTGAGTGTCAAGGATGCATTTAATGAGGGTATTTTTCCAAATTTGGGACCATTTTGTCATTTATAGAGACACATTAATGCATAAGGGACCATTGAAGACATGCCAAAACTATCAATATGACCTATGGGATTGCAATAGTTCCCTTTTATTTCTATGTGAATTGTCTGCCCTGAGCTCTTTGATTTTTGCAAATTATTTAGTGTCTATGTCTGGTTTGGATCCGAGATTTGAGGAGGAGTTGCACCGTAGGGGTTTGGGTTACGTAATTCTTCCCAGCATGAAAGATACGTGCCCCAGAGACGATCCTGCTGCGCCGGAGGTTCCTTTTGCGCCGGTTGCTAAAACACTTGGACCCACAACGTTTAAAAAGGGTCAAATTTCGGGGACCCGTAAATCCCTTAGGGAGAAGACTCCAAAGCTGCGCTCCAATGCAGACGAGTGCTAGAAGAGACCCATGGCGGAGCTTCCTGAAAATATTATGGAGGAGGAAGAGGATGTGGTAGAAGTGGCCCCATTCTCATAGTTGTCGACTTATGTTGCACCACACAAGTCATCTGTCAAGATTCTAAAGGATTTGGACAAAGTGCGGTCAAGCATCAATATGCCATTGATTCCTGAAAAAGTCCCAGTTGAAGGCGATATGTTCACCAAAGTGTTGTATTTGAAAATGGAATATCGGGACATTACAGATGTGGAGAAGTTTCTAGAGCTTGCACTGAAGCACTATTTAGATCAGATGCCATATGAGGGGGGCCTTATATTCCTTGAGTTGTAATAATGGGTGTTGGCCTGCACAAGGCAGGGCTTCTGAATTTGTTACAAGTCCTACATTTCAGACGCAACTCGATAAATGAAATTTGTGTGCATAAATTTCTTGTTCTCGTGCATGATGAAGCACTTTGGCTGGGAGAGTGAATCCCTATAGATGTCGCACTGATCCATCGGATCACTGACCTAACTAATCAAGGCAAAAATCACATGGCAGATTTTGGAGGAAAGGCGCAAGAAAAACAGGTGGCCGACAATATTAAGAAGAAGTACCAAGTGTCACGCCATAGTAGAGGTTTTGTAGTAAGTGAGATTAATGACCCAGATGTGTAGTTTGGGATGCTCATCTTGGCTTCCAAGGTGATGCACAAATGTAGACCTATGAAGGTTCTTGTGCAAGTAATTGCTCTTGCAGGGCAGTGTAAAAAAGGCGTAATTTACAATTGGTCCCAATATTTATGAAAGGAGTTTTTGGAGAATGTGTGCAAAGCATAAGAGGAGGGAAATCATTTCTATTATGCTTGGCTCTTGCTGCTGATAATCCTTATTGGTTGGAAGAACCTAGAGGAAACATAGTTTTTTGATATTGAGCCGCATATATGAAAAGGCGTGGTACGCTACATTATGGAACTCTTCCATCCCCGCATGCATTATGGCGAACAAAATCTTCTGGGTTCTGTTCGATGCCTTGCTATTTTAAGCTATCCAATAAGAACCATGACTGTCTTCGATGATGTATGACCAATATAACATGATTTTTGATTTAAGGTGACCTTCGACAACATGCACATCTACGCGAAGGGCACAGTCGAAGGGGTGTGGTATGAATTTCCATATCTAGTCATTGAGGAAAATTTGCTTCACATCACTGTAGAGTGGCTGCCAGCGTGGTTGGAGCCTGGTGCATCAACATCCATTTGAAGACACTTACCAAACCGCGCATTGGTACACAACCCACTGAGAAGAAAACTGAAAAAGAATCCAAGCTGACTACCACTGGTGAAAAAATTGATTTAATAGAAACTACACCTGGGAAGCACGGTACTACGCCGAAATAAACAGAAGAGCAGGTGGAAGCACAAACTTTAAAAATCATGAAGCGTGGTTCTCAAGCCACAGGAGGACTGAGGAAAAATAAAAAGTGCTCTAAGGCCATCGGAAAAGAGGAGCTAAGATTGATCGAGGATGACCTCAATGAAATAGCAAACACAGTCAGAAAAGCCATAGAGGACAAATGGACATACATGGAAGCGCAGTACAGGATGGCTCTCGAAGGGGTGCAAGTTGGATTTTAGAAAGTAAAAGTTCAAGCGAGCCTGATTTAGGCGAGCGTTGCACAAGCGATCCAGATACAAGCGAGCATGCTTGCAACTAGCGTGCAGCTGCTCAATATAGTTCTACCTGCGACTGGAAATAATCGTTTGATTCAAATTCCTGAGTCCGCCATCCATGTCGAATCAGCCAGCCGGTGTTCACAACTAAGGGTTGCGGAGATATAAACATTAAGTTATCTGTTTTTCCTGTAGGTAGATTACATTTTCTACACAGTATGATTGCGGATGAGCTCTAGTTTTGTGAAGTCCATGCCCAAACCAATGCAGTCAAATTGCAGCAGCAGGATTCTGAAGCATATCAGAAACAAAAGACTACAAAGGAAGCATGTCGCGTAGCCAAGGCTCAACGCGTTGCGCTCGAAGAGATAATCAACCAAGTCTACAACGAAGTACCAACAGTCCTTGCCACAACTATCCCAGAAGAGAAATTAGAAGGACTGGATGCTACATTGAAGGCTTCGTGTGCAGAATTAAAAATGGTCCAAGCTGAATTCGAGCATCATATTGTTGGCTTGCAGATGAAATTGTAGCCAGAAACCCCGGCAGAAGTCAAATAAAAGAGGGCTACCGAAGTAAAGCAGGCCATGGATAGTATCGCCGTCGCAGTCACACAGTGCGATTAGATTTTGGATGAGGCCATGGGTGTCTGGAATTCAGTTCATAATGACCCTGTGGTACAGCAGCTGCGTAATGAGATGTGCATCAAGGAGTAACAATTCACTGATATTAGGATGGCAACGACTACTCTCATTCTTACACATTGCTTTGCCCGCCTACAGTAGGGCTGGGTAATCCAAAACGAAATCAAGGACTCATGCCAGAAAGAATAGTTACTTGAAGCCAGAATGCAGTAGTGGGCCGAAGAGGCTCTATAGCTGTCGAAGACATTAGATAGAACATTAAAGGCCATTAAGAAAACACAAATAAGCATTGAATTGGCCACTCAAGGGAAAATCCATAACACCATAATTCAGTTAAAAAACTTAGTTTTATTATAATATAATTGGATTTACATGCTGAAATGAGAAATAGCTGACATAACTGAAATAGAATTGGCCTCACAAATTTGCTACAATACTGCGTTGGCCTCCAAAAACTGAACTGTTGCACTCTCCCTCCGGTAACAGCTGCCACTGAATCAACTGGATAAGCTGCCCCACCAACTGTGCCTCTAACTAAATAAGCTACCAGTGATGTACCTCTAACTGTGAATCAAATTTGCCAATGATGTACCTCTAACTGTATAAGATGCCCCACCAACTGTGTACCAACTCATCACCTCTCTCCAGTCCAAATCCTGGTCTAGGCTAAGGTCAATCCTGATCTGTGGATGCCAAGCGAGTGATACTCAAATACTGATGGACTCTTGGTCCACAATCCGTGGCCCAATGGAACATGTAACATCTCTCTCGTCCAAGTGCTCTTGCTGAAATGTACTTGGGACGAAGAATGATACTCTATCAATAGAATACCAACTCATCACCTCTCTCCAATCTAACTCCAGACATGATTTGATGCTAACAGTGCTCTCTTGAAGTGAGGATGGAATGATGAAGAACTGTCGGCCTCTGCCCACTGCCAACAAGAATCTGTCGCATCTATCATGTCTAAGGGCTCCTACTCTGTTATGCTCCCTCCATTAGGGGAATTTTGAGGTCTAAAATGAGACTCCTAAGGAAATTGTAAAATAATAGTGGAAATAATAAAATAAGATTTGATTACATCATCAAATTTTAGAGGGAAAAAAAGAAAAAACTACTTTTTCAACTCGTATTTTCAACTTATCTCCCAAATTTTTTACTCAAATTTCGAGCAGGAGTACTCATTGGATGCAAAATTTAATTCCTCATCCAAGGAGTACCCATGTTGAATACTTTTGATGGATATTTCTACACAAAAATTGAGAAATACATGAAAAACATGATTGTAATCACGTTTTTTCATGTATTTCCCATTTTTCATTTAGCAACATCCATCAAAAGTATGAAACATGGGTACTCCTTGGATGAGGAATTAATTTTTGCATCCAATGAGTACTCTTACTCAAAATTTGAGTAAAAAATTTGGGAGATAAGTTTAAAATAGGATTTGAAAAGGTAGTTTTATTATTTTATTATTTTTTAATCTTTTTACCCTTTTACTTAAAAAATGGTTAATCATCCCCCATGGTTGACATCATAATATTGAATCCTATTGGTTCTTATAAAGTTTATTTTGGTTGTTTCTTAGGAGGCCCATTTTAGACCTCAAAATTCCCCTAATACGAAGAAGATCGTACCATCAAGAGGGTACCAACTCATGATCTCCCGCCAATCTAACCTGGAAGAAGGATCCAATGTAATGACATCTGCATACGGAACACATCTAGAGTGCTCTAACTAGCCCATACTCAAGTCACGCTGCTCTGTCCCGTTTGCCGACGAGATTCGCCTGTAGAGGAAGGCCCCTCTCTCAACAAAAGGCAAAAGTGGGTGAGATATGCTGCAAGCCCCATCGATGTACTCCTGGAGAGTGCTACTCCCTTAAAGCAATATTGATCTACTGACTGCACGTGCATATATCTGCACCTCATCTGTGTATCGGCCCCACGATGGATGCTCCACCATCTCCAACATCTCATCCCTCTCCTGATCAGGAATTTCATGCTCCTACTATATACTAGCCTCCCGCAGAACTATCCCATCAACCTCCAAAATCTCATGAGGATAAGTATCTGCAACTACTTCCTACTTGCTAGATGCCCGTACGTTCATCTACTCCTCACCCATGGCTGACCCTAAGGGTAGCCGTACATCCATCACAGACTCAATGTGAGCCTCCATCCGACTCTCCCCCAAAGGACTAACATGCATGATGTGCATAACCTCCTCCTCTACTGACTCATGCTCCATGATATGCTGCTCTGGATGAATCGTCACAAGTGACTCAAGTGACTCATCACCTAGAGTATCTCCCATAGAGTCCCCTGAATACTCACCCTGCATACTGGAACACAACTTCGGCCTACTGTCATCAACTCTGCATGACTGCTCTGGGTCCCCAGAAGCATCCTCATATGATCCCATGGACTCATCTGATGAAGAATCCTCATCTTGGCATACAGAAGGAATTTCCTTCTATTCTGCCTCTGCCACATCATATGCATCACTCAAGCATGAGTGATCAGGCCCCCAAGGTTCTTTGTAGATGAAGCAAAGTCCCTTCCTCCTTAGCTCATTTCTGCTGCCTGATCCACCAAACTGGTGTAGCTCCTCCCTGGTCAATTGTCTCTTGAATAGCCCAATATTCTGCTCAACCAACCCTTGGGCTAGCTCATAAGTAGTAGGTGAGACCAACTGCTCTCTCCTCGAAATGCTCAACACCCTAGTCTGCAACTCACGACAAATGACCTCATAGTCTCTCATACATGACGACAGGATGGATTGCATATGTTCTATGACTGTGTCAGCATGATGTCTCCTAATGCTGAAGAAGCATTGGAACATCTGCAGAATCAAGCCATCACATTCAAGATAAAACATGATGCAATATATTCTGAATGTGCCCATACCTCCTAAAACCTCAAGCTTCTTCCCAAAGGTGGTGCCTGCACTGTTGTCCAAATCCTAAAAGGTCCCTACCATGAGTCTGAAAACTCTCCTCATAATGTCATCATTGTAAGGGATTGTAGGGTCAGTTAGTCTCATGATGTTTCTTAGACAAGCTGCAACTGGAAGTGTGACCCCTCCACAAGTTTCCTTCAAGAAATTGGGTTGTATGAGAGCAAGCATACATGGTTTTAAGGCCCAAATTAGTTTTCTCCCATCTGTCTGTTTTACTTTGGAAAGGAGTTCATTAAGCTCCTCAGGTTTGGAAAGAACACTCCATGTGATCTTCATGTGTTTCAAATCTGTCCCAAGTGCAAGGATTTTGTGCCCTATCTTTGATTCTTTTTGTAGGTCCCTAGATTGCCCATTTTGAATAATGGAATAGACCCCTTTTGAGAAAGGTCTATTGTTCTGCTTGGGTTCTTGGTCCGTAGAAACATTGTGGTTCAAAGCTTCAACAGTTGTGTTTCCATGTGGGTTTAGGAGGTATTTTAAGAACCCCATGTTTATGGCAACAATACAAAGTTATGATAACAATGAAAGGTACCAAAAAAACACCCTACATACATTAATACATTGCTCATTACAATACCTTGCCCCAACAGATAAATCTAGCTCTAAAAAATAATTTAGGCTCTAGAAAATAAATTGGGCTCTGGAAAAATCATTTTTTCACAACAAGATGAATTCATCCTAACAAAGAAATATAAGAAATGTTACCCCAGATGCAAGGAAATGATCTCTCCTAAGCTCTGCGCTGACTCTGGAAATTCTGGAACTGTTGGAAATGTTTTTGCTGGCTAACGTCAGAATGCCGGTTGAACTGCTTCTATTACTCAAAAAATTCTAGGAATTTGGGAAGGTGATCCCTACCCAAAACCTAGAAAAACGAAGAAATGGTTTCCTTGAATTCCAACCTTCAAATTATGACCCTTTTTCTCCTAGCTCCTATAGCTGCTAACTGAGTAGGGACTGCATAAATGAGCCGATCTGCTGCTCAGAAAATTGTGGGCTTTTAACCATGAACTCTACTCACAAAAACCAGAAAAACCCATAAATCGTTTTCTCTAATTCCAACTTTCAAAATTTTCCCTTTTTGCTTAGCACCTATAACTGCTAGCTGAGTAGGGATTGCGTAAATGGGTTGATCAACTGCTCAGAAAATGCTAAGATTTAAACCACAAAATCTACTCAAAAAACCCTTAAAACCCAGAAAAATATTGGGCAAATTATAGCTGAATAATTTTGGCCCTCCAATATAAATTTGGCCCAGCAAAATGTTCTCTGGCAGCAATTCTGCACTAGCTGCTGCAATGGATTGGCCAAAAAAACCTACATCAGGTGCTCATAAAATTCTCAAAAATTACTCTCGGACTCCTCAAGCCAATCCGACCAAAACCCAAAAAAGGTTTGGCCAAGTCACGATCCTCCAAAATTGACCCTAATAAGCTCTACGCTCTCCCAGTAGCTGTTGAATACGTTTTCTACATAATGATAAAAAATTATTCAAAAACCCTCCAAATGTGCAGCAATTAATCCCTCCTATACTTCCTCAACAAAAAAATCTCAAATGGTTGAGACCTTCCTCCACAACTAGGCTCAACTCTCCTCCTCTGCGCTGGCCTATAGAATGCCCCGTTGCACTAGAAATAGAATATCAATCCCATCCCTAGAGGTTCACATATATATGAAAAGCTAATGAACCTAGGTTCTCCTATATCTCTCGTAAGCTAATGAACCTTGAAACCAAAAACAAACACAAGAAATCAACTGTGTCCTCCAATAATGTCTCAAAATAATAAACCATCGATCTTCCTCTAAAATTGAGCTGCAGTAAAACCCTTGAATTTGGATTTTCCAGTAATTTGGAAAGTAAACCCTCAGGCTGGAAAGATCACCAGCTCTGATACCACTGTGATATTCCAAATGGGATATTTTATAAATTTTGTTGGAAATTAACTCAACCAAAATTTCTCCATTAAATTATCATGCATTTAACAGAAGATTGCCATATAAAATAAAACATACAAGTACATGCAAATCCATAACACCATAATGCAGGAAAAAAACTCAGCTTTATTATAATATAACTGGGTTTACATGCTGAAATGAGAAATAGCTGACATAACTGAAATATAATTGGCCTCACAGATCTGATACAATACTCGCTGGCCTCCCATAACTGAATTGCTGCACTCTCCCTCCTTCAACAGCTGCACTGAATCAACTGGAAATCAATGAAGCACCAATTGAGTTTTTGAATGATCCCGACTCCAATATCCCTAAAGCTATGTGAAACTTTTGAATGAAGTCTCCTCAAAGAGAGTTTGGTTTTCGTCCAACACTCACAAATCACCTGAGGTTTTTTCTCTTGGGGCAATCAATAGAGTAGAGAACCAAGTTCTCAAACCTCTCATACAAGAAAATGATCTAAACCAAGATATCTCAAAATGACCTTCGCTTCTCCTTTTATAGATCTGATGGATAGATCTCCAATCCTCTAGAAGCATCTTATTTTATTATTTTATTATTATTCTAGAAGATCCTCCATTGACTCTATCAAAGTTACTTTAATTTAATTATATTTCACTTAAGTCACTTTTGGCCCCTTTTCCTCTAAATATTATTCTTCCATTAATTAAATTACTAATTAAATTCATTTTTAATTAAGGAAAATAGTATATCTCCTATGGTACTATCTTTGGCCACTATAAGTTACTTCTCAGCACCCCATCCTAAAGATCTCCTCATTCCGGTTCCAACGAGATATTGCACTAAGGTGTTCTATCATTTATTCCTCTTGGAATGCCACCTTGAGTGTAATTAAGTGAGTTAGGCCCAAAATAACTCAGTTTTCTGAAAGTTGTCGGAATGCGCCAAAACAAAAGGAAAATTGTGCGGATGATGGAATATATCAAGCGAATGCCATCGATCCTCATACAAACTCCTCAAAACTCATCTAAAAATCCCCTGGGCCCACAGATGACACCAACCTTTATCTGTGACTTGTCTGCTCCCAACTCTGGAAGTCCATCCCCTATCATAGGTGATACCAAAAAAAGGAATATTACACTTTTTCATTATGTGTCCAAGGACATATAGTGGTTAGCGTCAGTCAATTTGTTAAGAAGTAATTAGTGTGTATCATTTCCCTCAAGTAATGATAATATAGTTTTCCTATGATTCAATACATGATTAATCTCTATTAGGTTTATTATCTAACAAATTCCCTTTAGATAAATTTCCACTAGTGTGTGTAGAAATTATATTATTTAATACATAATCCATCTTTGTAATTTCTATTAATGAGAGATATTTAGCACCCCTCAACACTCTTGGCACATTTTAACATGCTTTGGCACACACTAACATTCCTTGGCACCTCACATATCTTAGAACATATTTGTACCTAGAAAATATTGCCATGACTAGGACACCCAAGAACATGTTGGTAGGCCTTAGCATAGCATAACACTCTCCTAGCATGTGTTGGCATGCCTTATAGTCCCTAGCATTCCCTGGAACACTTTGGCATGCATTAACATACATGAGAACTTGGCACACATTGGAACTTGGCATGTATTGGAACCTATTATTAGCGTGCCTAGCATGCCTCTTTTGAAAAAGATAAAGTATTGAATAATTAACCCTCTTATTTGTTCATTTCCTTGCATTTTATCTCGGTTCTTCTTGTTGATTCTTAATTAAACTAAGAGGGGGGGGTGAATCAGTTTAATACATACATAAGCCTTTTCTTAATTTCACCAAAATTATTTACAATTTAATATGTGAACAGTCTTATTTGCAGCCAATATTAATTTATTGTGACACCATACTTATGTTGAAAGCAACAAGCAATTAAGCAGATTGAAATAATCACATCAACACATAAGAATCACACATAGAGACAACAGATGTAAGTGGAAACCCATAAAGGGAGAAAACCACATCTTATTAATGTTGTGATGCAAAGGCAAGCTCCAACTCCCTCTCACCCCTGTTTTTTTGCAGGCACCAACCTACTCCAACCTTAATTCTGCAAGCTGCAACTTGCAAGGAAGCACCAAATCCCTTCAATTTTCTGCAGGCATCAACCTACAGGAGGCTTCAACCTCAGTCAACTACAACTGATAGCTATCAAGCTACAACTCGATAGGGAAGCTTCAACTTCCTCAATTTATCAAACTAAATGTTTGCTGATTTACTCCAGATATCAGCTCTGTTCTATATCTGCTCTTCTTCTCTTAATCTTCTCTGCTTTATTCTTCTATATTCTGCATTCTCTATATTTTCTCTCTCTCTCACTCTCTCACTTTTTGCATATCAAGATGATATTATTTATAGATTTCCTCACATGACTGTTTGTATTCTACTTGGAATTCGAAATGGACAGTCATGTCTCTTTGCCTTCTTCCTTCTCACTCCTTTTATCTGCTTATTCAGAAAATATAACTGTAGGTATCAATTTAACATTACAGTGGGAATTTGTTCTCTCTCGGAGACTTGCCAATGCATCACAAACAATAAAAACAATTAAAACATTTACATTCGAATTACAATGTGAACTCCAGCTCAACTCATTTAGTCTTTTGAATCGCTACGCATTTGTCTTTTCTTTGGTTGTCTTTGTCTTTTCTGTGACTGTGTTTTATCTCCTTTCGGCTTTGTTTGCTTTTCCGTCCTCTGTGGGGGTGTAACTACTGCATACGTGTAACTGTGCCTTTTGAATAAATAAAATGCAATTGCTGATTTTTAAATCAGGGCAATTCCAACCCTTTTCATGCCACGAGTGTGTTTTTGATGTGGCGAGTTCCGCAAGCGGAACATACATACACCACAACAATCGTTGTATGTTAACAATCGCCCTCCACTTTAAGCTGAGGCTCGTGGGTCCACAGACCACGCGGCATATTTCAATATAATTTCAACCGTTACATAAAACAACTCTTGGTGTTTATAACACCTTTTTAATAGCACAGTATTCACAATCCTTATCATGAACTATCAACAATAAAACCCTTTCTTATGTAACTTTTGGTGATTTAATAATAGACCCATTTAACATAAGAAACAACCTTTCGGGCCCACTTGCCGATCTTTGTCTATCCGCCGATGCGATGAGCTACATCCGATGCGATGTATCACTCTTGATTACTTCCGATTGTGATTAGTCGCAATCGCGAATCACATTTTCGAGCTCCGCTGCCACACTTTCACTCCGATGCGATTGACCAGTGCCGATGTGATTAGACCGTAACTTAAACATATAAAGTCATAACTTATAGACCCATCCGGTCCGAACTTCAATCACAATTGCAACATGTATTTTCCTGTTCCGATGCTCGCTTTAACTCCGATTGCGATTAGATTGTTCCGATGCGATCAGAACACGGATGTGATTTTCACCTATTAACTCCTGCATATAATAGGGTTGGGTCCGCCACTTCAATCGCAGCATATTACAAAAGACGTGCGATCAATCGGAAAATTCCAATTGCGATTAAGCTCCCAGACGTGATTGAACCTATTAACTCCATCGTATAACGCCATCGGGTCCGCCAATTTCAAGATGCAATCGGGCCCAACACTTAAGATTTACCGATTGCGATTGGGAACTCGGATGCGATTAGAAATAAACTGTGGCATATAACTCGATCGGGTCTGGCCTCACATCGCAATCGCAACTTTCTATTGGTTACATGTTCCGCTGCCCTTGCGATCTCCGATTGCAATTGGGGAGGGGTCCCACCTTATAAACCTTTGTTTTATGCACTCCGCTTATATAACATAATATATATGCCTTGGACCTCTGGTTCTTTTGTTTTCGGGATTAATAATATGAAAATTATAATAAAGCGCTCTGTATAGATTAATGTACATGCTTTGGACCTTTGCAACATACGTAATGCGCGGCATTTATATGTATCCTCCATCGGGGTAGGCAATTCCCGGAATTTATGTGCCTTGCCGCTTGGGGTTAAGCGATTCCCGGAATAAGGATTATGTATTATATGTATAATGCCAGTTGGAGTGTGCGATTCCTGGAATTTTATAACGGCTCTCTGCCTTTGTCACTTAGCCTCTGCCTCTGCCTCTGTCTCTACCTTCCGATAACGGTTCTTCACTGTGATTCTATGACTGTTACATTTTGACTTTCTTCTTGCTGCCTCTATTGCTTTCCTCTGCTTCAGCGCTGCCTTTTTTTCCTGTTTCTGCTTCAGCGCTGCCTTCATTTCCATCAATGACAATATTTCCAACACTTCTTTTTGTTGCCTTGATACTCCTTGGCACATGTTGACATACCCTAGCATCCTTCACATCCTAGCATGCCTTAGCATCTTGCATGTCTTGGCAATATTTGGCACATGTTAACACACACTAGAACTCCCAAGCACACTTTGGCACTTCTTGACATGCCTTGATATTCCCTAGCATGCCTTAATAGTGCTTAACGTACCTTGTCACTCCCTCCTTGGCATGCTAGCTAGCACTCATTGACACTCCTTGGCATAACCTCATATTCATTCACTTCCATGCATTTTGACCTAGTGCTCCCTTGTGTTTTCCTAGTACTCCCTAACACTCCTCAACATGCATTATCACACTCTGTCACACCTTAGCACTCTTCGACATGCCCTTCCATAACATGTGTATCACTCCCTAACATACATTGGCCCTTGGCACGTTTTGGCGCTTGGAAAGTATTAGCATGTCTATAATTCATTAAGATGCCTCAGTATGATTTGGCATGGTTTAATATTAAATTTATTTGAGATCAATTATTGGAAAGAAGATGAGAAGTAACGTAGGATGATTTGGCACTTATAATGCACTAACACTTAGCACTTGGCACTTATTTCCACCTAGTGTTGGTGTGCATAGCATGCCCCTCTTGGGAAATTTAAATTGATGACTTATTAACCATATGATGTGTTCATTTCCTTGTAGTTTAACATGATTCTCCTTTTTTTTGCCTTGATATCCCCTGGCACGTATTGTCACACCCTTGCACATATTGGCATGCCTTAACACTTGACACATATTAGCATATTTGACATGCCTTTGAACTATCTGGAACATGTTAACATTCCCTAGCATGCCTTGGCACTCATGCCCTCACAACTAGCCTTACATTTTTTCATGACTTGGGAACTCAATCAAGTCCTTAGCTACTATAGTTCATGTGACATTGGCCTGCTTCAACCGTAACAACTTGACCAATTGCACCTACTACAAGTAGATTGTGCCTTGTTCACCTAAGAACTGCCTATACCTCATCTTAGGTTACTCATGTCCAAGATGAACTTGTCCCACTTAAGAACTTACCAAGACAAGGATTACATCTAGCCATGCCCATAAAAAAACTAAGCAACATAACTTACATAGCTAATATTTCACATGTATGTCTAGTTCATATAAACCGTAGAGAATTAACTGAGAGTTTGCAAGAACCATAAGATACACAAGACATACAAGATATAAGTCAGCACAAGCCGAATGCCCCAAAACTTATACACAAAAATGTACAATATGCAATTATCTAAAATAG
The DNA here is from genome assembly GCA_034641835.2 of Pinus albicaulis. Taxonomy (NCBI): domain Eukaryota; kingdom Viridiplantae; phylum Streptophyta; class Pinopsida; order Pinales; family Pinaceae; genus Pinus; species Pinus albicaulis. The sequence continues at coordinate 1,735,249,515 of CM076578.1, read as the reverse complement.
TTTAAAACATGATCATTCAACCAAAGTGTGCCACATTTCATATAAAAATATTAGATAAAAGAAAAATAGTGTTGTGCCCAACATAAAGTCTCCCTTTGTATAAAACTGTTTTGTTGAGCCCCTTATCACAATCGTAGGCTTGCCTCTTTCAAATCCTATTATGAACTTCTTCTAACACACTTCATCCTTGGCACACTTTAATTCATTGACAATCCCTAGCACACACTCCTCTTTGTTCATTTCCATGCATTTTGACCTAGTTCTCCCTTGTCATGCCTCAACACTCCTTAACACTCCTCAGCATGCATTGAAATTTTCCAACATGTGTTAGCACACATTTTCATTCCTTGGCATTCCATAACCCTCCCTAGCTATCATGCCCTCAAAACTAACCTTAATTTTCAACTTGGGAACCCAACCAAGTCATCGCTTGATTACAAGAGCTTGACCAAGTTACGATTGCTACAACTATACTATGTTGTTGAATTTTGTTCCTTGGGAGGTACTCCACAAGCCTAGTGAGATGGGTTTGTGTGAGTTTGGTCAAAAAATTATTTGTGGGAAAATAACCCAAGCGATGGGGATTTGGACCCAAGATGGGGTTTACAATCTAAAATAAAATTAAAATGAAAAAATAATATTTCTTAAGGTCTAAGTGGATAAATATCATAAGTTCTAGAGCGTTCTTAAGAGGCCTAGCTAGGAAAATTTATTTAAGGAAGCCTTGGTATGAAGGCAAGAACATCAAGTGAGAAGGAGCTCATTTGATCAAGGATGCTAGGAGAGACGTAGTCCTAAAGTAGGTCAAGGTAGAGGGTTGAGTAAGGGTTTCTAAAGGGAGGCCGTGATCATCCACCAAGAGTAAGATCATCATGTGAGGGTGTAGAAATTTGAATAATAGCTGAATTATTCACCAAGATTATCCTGATTACACACTATTTAAGCTTCATGCATAATACATAATCTCTTCTACAATTGATCATCAATATGCGGAAATAGAAAGCAGTCGCATGTGCTCATTAAAACATAATCAAGCACACATATCAACACAGGATGTAATGGGGAAAGCAATAGCTAAAAACCCCCAACTATCTGTATATTATAATGATAGAGAACATGTAACAATACATAGCACAAGGCTCTCACAGCTCTCAGCACTATCTCAATGCTACACACAAAACTAGTTATGAAGATGAACAAGTCACAGGTTCAAATCTCCTCCACAAGTCTGCCTGCCTCTACTGCGCAATCCAAGTTGATTAATGATGAGATCCAAGTTTGAATCCCACTAGCTCCAACTGCGCAATCCTCATTGGCAATCTCCATCAATGTGTGTGCAAATCTCATGCACAGCCAATAGTCACAACCGATAGTAGACTCACCCTTTCACCCACCTCTAACACTGGTCTCCACTGAACTGTCCATGCATTGCAGTTAACCGATGTGTTCTTTAGTTGATTTATGAGTTAATAATTAGTGAATTAATTAATAATTAATTCACACCACTCATCACTAGTGTATTTTTCAGTTAGACTAAATACAGCTAGTTCAACTAAGTTAAACCGAACACAACTCCACCAACTGTCTCATCAACTCCACCAAACTCTGCCACATGAGTTCTAACTGAATTCAACCATGCAATAGCTCAAATAACCCCTAGGAAAAGTGTATTTCCTTCTGTCAGCTGCATGTGCCACATCCAAGCATCAAACTGAAGTGCTCCAAGAGGAAAAGATAATGTTTATAGTCTAAATATTATTAAGGGTTAATAATATTTGATTGTTCTATTTTTAGCCCGGTAGTCTAAAAATAGAAACCGCCCAATGTCTAAAAATAGAAGTCCATCTATTTTTACCAACTCGACCAATCATCCATAAATAGCATCCTGCAACTCATAGACCATGATCCATATGTCTAAAAATAGACATAGTCTAAAAATAGACTTTGCGCCAAAAATAGCCTGCGGCCCACTTAGTGAAGGCGACTTCATTTCACTAAGCTCCATCATCTTGTTGCATTTTCAACACTCCCTCTCAACAAGATATGGATTATCTGCAACCCCTATCCTGCCTTTGTGGTATTCGAATTTGCTCCTGGTGAGCGCCTTCGTCAAGATATCAGCATCCTGATCCTCCGTGGGAATATATGAAAGTAACATGATTCTCCGCTGCACACAATCTCTGATATGATGGTACCTGATGTCGATGTGTTTGGATCTATCATGAAATATTGGATTAGCCGAGAGTTTAATGCAACTATGGTTATCACAATAAATCACAGTAGGCTCCAAATGTGACCCGAACAACCCAACCAGGATCTTCCTCATCCATATGGCCTCGCATGTAGCCAAGCTTGCTCCCATATACTCAGCCTCTGCTGAACTGAGTGCCATGGATCTCTACTTCCTGCTGTACCAAGAAATTGCTGTCGACCCGATACTGAAGATCCCTCCAGATGTGCTCTTTTTGTCCGTTGGGCTCCCTGCCCAATCTACATTTGTGAAGCCACATAGCTTCACCTCATCCTCCTGTCTGTACCACAAGCCATATCCCGATATGCCTCTAAGATAACGCAATACATGATTGCCTTCCTTCCAGTAGAGCTTGGTAGGCTTAACCATAGCTTGCGAAAGATGGTTAACAACATAGCATATATCGGGTCGTGTATTGACCAGATACATAAGCGACCCCACCAACTGTCGATAAACAATGGCATCCACTACCTCCGCCGAAGTAGCATCCTCCTTCCTCCAACCTCTAGGAAGAGGAGTATCAACAGGCTTGCAGCCATGCATGTTGAACTTCCGCAGCTCCCGGCATACTTACCGAGAAACAAATCACTCCATCATCGCGCTTCCGTACTTCAACTCAGAAATACACGAAGGAGGCCCAAGTCCTTCATTCAAACTCTAGCAAGACTCAAACTCTAGCAAGATCCTCCTTGCATGAGAGTATCAACAGTTCATCACCTGTCAAAATCAAATCATCTACATAAAGTACAATGATCAGCAACTTACCCTCCACCACAATCTGGTATAGGTTCAGATCCACCTCACTCTTGGAGAATCCAAGTTCGGTGAAATAACTATCTATCCATGTGTACCAAGCACAAGGTGCTTGTTTCAGCCCATACAACGCTCTTTTGATCCTGCACACATGCGACTCGCTGTTGAAGATCTCGAAACCTTCGGGCTGCTTTATGTACACCTCCTCCTCAATGAATCCGTTGAGGAACGCAGTCTTCACATCCATCTGATGAATGTGCCACCCCATCTGCGCTGAGAGAGCAAGGATAGTCCATATGGAAGAATACCTTGCGACAAGTGCAAAGGTTTCTTCATAGTCAATCCCCTCAATCTATGAGAAGCCCCGGGCAACAAATATTGCCTTGTACTTCTCCACACTCTCGTCAGCTGCCTGCTTCACTTTGTAGATCCATCTCGAACCCACCACTGATTTCCCTTCCGTCCTTGGGACAATCTCCCATGCACTGTTTCTGACAATCGAATCATACTCTTCCACCATGGCATCTACCCATGCGGGATCCTCCACAGCTTCCTCAAAAGAGGATGGCCTGGCCATGACACACTACTGCTACAAAGAGCCATGTATCCAAAGGTAATGTCCGGTGACCTGCCTCTGTCTGCGCCGTGCCGTAGGTGGTCCTACAACCTTCTCTCGCATCTTGAGCGGGGCCGGCTTCGACCATGTAGTGCGCTTGCGCCTCCGATGGTTGGCACCGCATGAGTGGCTTCTTCATGAACTTCCTCTGTGGTCGATCCACATTCGGAAGCTCATCCTTAGGAACTAATAGCTCCTCATCTGCATGCAAGTGTGGCTCCTTCTCAAGCGAACACTTCATGGCTTTCTCCTCCTGAAATTTGATATCCCGTCGCACAACAGTCTTGCGACTATCTGGAAAATACACATGATAGTTGTGGGGTGTATCAATGTACCCCACAAATATCCCAACCTCTGCGGTCGGATCCAGCTTCTTCCTGGCATCCTTCGTCACATGCAAGTAGACATGTGAACCAAAAATCCTCAAATGGGAAATATCGGGCCTCTTAACAGAAAATGCCTCCTCCGGTGTACTCATGCCAAGTATCTTGTGAGGACAACGGTTCTGCACATATACTGCAGTATTGCATGCCTCCGCCCACAAGTGAAGGGGTAGGCCCTGATCATGCAACATCGCCCGTGCAGCACCCACGATCGTTCTATTCTTCCGCTCAGCAACCCTGTTCTGCTGTGGGTTATGAGGTGCTATGAGCTCTCTCCGAATTCCTTCTGCGCTGCAAAAGTCCTTGAATTCAACAGAGATGAATTCACCACCATTGATGCTCCTAAGAGCCTTCACATGCTTCCCCGATTCCTTCTCAACTAGTGCCTTGAACTCACAGAACTTTGAGTATGTCTCGCTCTTCTTCCGCATGAAGAAGATCCAGCACTTCTGAGAAAAATCATCAACAAAGATCACATAGTACTTGTGCTTTGCTATTGAAGCTACTGAGAAAGGTCCACACACGTCTATGTGAATTCTCTCAAGGATCGTTGTGGCGCGACTATCCTTCTCGTGAAAGGTGGCTTTCACAAATTTTCCCAAGGTACACCCCTTGCACTGATCTGACTGCGCAAGAGTGCCCTTAGGAAGCCCAGTAGAAATCTGTTGCAGTATCTTCAAAGCGCCATGGTGAAGGTGGCCCAATCTCCGGTGCCACAGCTCGCCATCATCCCGGCTCACCACTGCTTCCGCCTTGCATGCCATTGCTGCGCAGCCATCCACTTGCAACTGATAAAGGTTCTTGACTCGAACCCCTATCTTCCGGGTCTCTCCAGTTGTCTTACTGCGCAGGAAAGCCTTTCCCTCGCTGAAGACAACATCATACCCCTTGTCTTCTAACATCGCCACAGAGATCAGATTCTTCTTCAATCCTGGAACATGCATCAATTCCTTCAATACGAAGGGTTTACCAGACTCCCTCTCAAAGGAAATGGTACTGATACCGGTCGCACTGTATCTACCATCATCGCCCATCTCGATGTGCACTCCATGATCTTTCTCATCCAGATCAGAAAACAAATCTCGATCTCCTGTCATGTGAAAAGACGCATCTAACGTTCAAGAACCATACTGATCCCATCACACTTGAGACCAAGCATGCGATCAGCGAAAATTCCAGCTTCAGTTGCAGGGGTTAAGGCCTCCCATTGTTGCATCCATACAGCCTTGCTTATTTTTCTTCTTCTTCATGACACTATAAGTATACGTCCGTGTTGGTGACAGTTGAAAACATCACCTCGGGGATTACTAAACTCGCTTTCTGCCTTTCATGACTTAACGAGAAGCTTTCTTGCTCTTCCTTCTTTGCTTCGGGCATCCAAAGTGCACTTCTCTCATCGCATGCCTTTAATGAAGATCCGTCTCTGGTACTTCGCCTTATCTCCTCTTGCACAAGATCCGACCAAAGTCGCTCCCATCCTGGCAATTTCTCCCGACCATTGACAGAATCTTGATAGGCATGCCAACTCTTCGGAAGACCAAGGAGAGCCAAGCTCACCAATGCCTCATCATCAACAATCACCCCCACACTTCCCAGCTCATCCCTACATTGGATGAACTTCGTGAGGTACTTGGGCATACTGTCGCCTTTCTCCATCTTTATGTGTCTGAGTTTATCCTTGAGCGCCAACTTCCTCTGGTCGCTCTTGATTTGGAATAAATCTGTCAACGCTTTCCACATCAAGTATGGAGAATATTTTCCATGCATGCTGGATACAATGTGATCCTTCACGCCCTCCAACAGAATCCTTCGACATTTCGCCATCTTCTTTTGCGAAGCCTCAACTTGAGCAGCATCAATAGGATTTGGGATCTCAGCATCTATGAACTCCTTCAGCCCGTTATCATCTAATACCACCTCCATTCGGTCCTTCCATGCAACATAATTCGAACTGCCCTCAAGGGCATCTTCCAGTCGCAATCCGTTGAAAGACATTTCAACTCTGGCACCAAGAAAACTGCTGCAAATTCGAAGTCCAAATTCTGCTGCAAATTCGAATACCACTAGCTCAAAACTCAACAGCTTCCGATCTGTGAGAAAAAATTATTTCTAGCACAAAGATCGACTGTAGGGGCATTTACTGGATATATCACCTTTCAAAGAAAGGATGGATCCAGAGGCTACCTGGCCCGTTACAGACTCTGTCTACCGAAATAATTGTAATCACTGTAATAGATCTGATGATCAATTCTGCTCTGATACCATGTAGAAATTTGAATAATAGCTGAATTCTTCACCGAGATTATCCTGATTACACACTATTTAAGCTTCATGCATAATACATAACCTCTTCTACAATTGATCATCAATATGCGGAAATAGAAAGCAGTCGCATGTGCTCATTAAAACATAATCAAGCACACATATCAACATAGGATGTAATGGGGAAAGAAATAGCTGAAAACCCCCAACTATCTGTATATTATAATGATAGAGAACATGTAACAATACATAGCACAAATCTCTCACAACTCTCAGCACTATCTCACATGCTACACACAAACTAGTATGAAAAGTGAACAAGTCACAAGTTCAAATCTCCTCCACAAGTCTGCTTGCCTCTATTGCGCAATCCAAGTTGATTAATGATGAGATCCAAGTTCGAATCCCACTAGCTCCAACTGCGCAATCCTCATTGGCAATCTCCATCTATGTGTGTGCAAATCTCATGCATAGCCAATAGTCACAACTGATAGTAACATCACCCTTTCACCCACCTCTAACACTGGTCTCCACTGAACTGTCCATGCATTGCAGTTAACTGATGTGTTCTTTAGTTTATTTATGAGTTAATAATTAGTGAATTAATTAATAATTAATTCACACCACTCATCACTAGTGTATTTGTCAGTTAGACTAAATACAACTAGTTCAACTAAGTTAAACAAAACACAACTCCACCAACTGTCTCATCAACTCCACCAAACTCTGCCACATGAGTTCTAACTGAAGTCAACCATGCAATAGCTCAACTAACCCCGAGGAAAAGTGTATTTCCTTCTGTCAGCTGCATTAGCCACATCCAAGCATCAAACTGAAGTGCTCCAAGAGGATAAGATAATGTTTATAGTCTAAATATTATTAAGGGTTAATAATATTTGAATGTTCTATTTTTAGCTCGACAGTATAAAAATAGAAACCGCCCAATGTCTAAAAATAGAGGTCCATCTATTTTTACCAACTCGACCAATCATCCATAAATAGCATCCTGAAACTCATAGACCATGATCCACATGTCTAAAAATAGAATTTGCGCCAAAAATAGCCTGCGGGCCCACTTAGTGAAGGCGACTTCATTTCACTAAGCTCCATCATCTTGTTGCATTTTCAACAGAGGGTTCACAAGAATGTCAAATACCTTGATGGGTTTGAGATAGGAAGTAGGATGGAATATTGTTGGTTCTCTTATGGTAGATCAAGATGAAGAGATGCGGCTCATGAGAATTTGGGCATGTGATTTCAGTGGTGTTTCTGTGTGAAGGCCACATCAAATTTTGAGATGGTAGAGAGGGTTGAAACCCTACCTTGTGGTGGTTAGTAGGTTGCAAGGTTTGTTATAAAGACCAAAAAAAATGGAGGAGGGCCCGCAATAGAATTTTGGGCCAGAACATAAGTAGCCCCCGGTGTAATGTTGACTTAGGTAATCATAGTTTGAGGGTCATAGAGATCTAAAGTTCAGGTCAAGATTCAGTCAAATAAATTCCCAGAATCTATGGATCCATATGAGCTAGGCCGAGTCTCTTATGGAGGAAAGAGTTGTCATTTTTTCTATGGGTGGATAGGGTTTGTTCTAAAACAATTAGAATAGAAGTATAATTCCCTATTTAGGGAGGTTTCCTAGCATGTTCAATCCATAACGTATGCCCTTAAGACTGTGACAAATCTACATAGAAGAAGAGGGGTCGTGACCCTTAGAGAGAGGTTTATCTCTATAATATATACCATAAATTTGGAAGATGATTTGTAGAACTATGTGAGGAGATATAAAATCCAAAGGAAGGTGGAACCTGAGTAGAAGATGGAGTAGAAGAAATGTGCCATATGAGGAATGGATTGACAGGAAGAGGAGATGATTTTGGTGGACTGTCCATAGAGTTTTGGACATATATATGAAGTAGCCTATAAACAGTTAGTCAATGGACTGTTGGTGAATGATTTGTGACCCTAGTTCAGTCATCTACAAATTGTTAGAAGAATGATAAGAGGATTAGTTCAGATTTATTCATAGATTGGACAAAAAATAAGTTGGTACACAAGAATAGTGATTTTGAGAGAACTCAAATCACTATTAGGTGGTAGATTTGAATATCCCTATATGAGGGCAGTGTTGTGGCCAGTAGATCAGTAAAATAATTTACCATGGTTGGGAAAATTGATGGAAGTCCAAGTACAATTGGAGGGTTGTTAGGTGACTGTCAAAGAATATCTCTAGATTGGTAGAAGGGTAGATGTATTGGGCCTAAGGATGTGCAGACTCTGAAGGACTAAAGTAGCAGTCAAGTGGGCTAGCCAGCTAGCCCTAGTTCATTTTATTGTAGAGGATTGATCCATTGAGAAGAAGGGAAACCTCCATAGCCCTAGACTTGTCATCTTGGAGTAGAAATATGGAAAAAGTGGGCACACCAAAAGAGTTGTTCACAATGGACTTGTGAACAACTGATCGAAAACCCTAAGTGTTGTAGACCTTAAAGGAAAAAAGAGGTATATATAGAGCAAATATTTTTGAGACGTGTTCAGTAACCTAAATGAGTTGAGTTCATTGATAGAGGCATATTGAGGAGTTGCATAATTGTAGGCAAGAGGACCTGCCTGATGTGTTCAAGACCTGTCGATTGAAAGGGCTATGTGCGGCCACCATAAAAAAGTGGGTCAGTTGTTGTCTTGTTCAAGGTAGATTTGTTGTCAAAGGACTAAAACCAAGCCCTAGTTTTATTCCTTATATCATTGTGATTGTAAAGGGTCATGATCCCTGGTACGAGAGCTCTATCCTATTCTATTATAGTTTTTAATTTAATGAAGAACAGTTTGAAAAAGTTAAATATTGTCATGTGCACTAGTTGATTCCCTTATGTGTGTAGATTTCATTTTGAAAAGTAGATGTGTTGTGGCACTTGAGTGTGTTTGCATCAAATATTCTAAGACAAAACCCATATTCTCATGTGTCGTGGAAATTCAACATATGCCTTGTTCACCTAAGAACTACATGTAACTCATTTTAGACTACTCATGTCCAAAAACAACTCATCCCACTTAACAAGTTATCAAGACAAGGCTTGTCACATCCAATTGTGGTCGTAAAACAACTAAGAAACATAATTTACATCTTGACATGCCATAACACCTGGCATGTATTAAATGCCTTGGCACTATGTGGCATGTGTTAGCATCCCCTACATTCCTTGACATGATTTTACACTGCCTAACACACCCTAGCACTTCCTAACATGCCTTGGTAGTTTAACATACCTTGGCATTGCCTAGCATATAACCTTGTCACTCCCTCCTTAACACACCTAGAACTCATTGACACCCCCTATCACACACTCTTATTCTTTCATTTCCATGCATTTTTATCTAGTGCTTCCTTGTGTTTACCTAACACTCCCTAGCATGCATTGGCACACTGTAACACCTAGCACATCTTGGCATGCCGCCATAGCACTCTAGCATTCCTTGGAAATACCTAGCATATACCTTGTCACTCTCTCCTTACAACACCTAGAGCTCATTGAAACTCCCAGTCACAAACTCTTACTAATTCATTCATTTCCATGCATTTTTACCTAGTGCTCCCTTGTGTTTTGATAGCATTACTTAACACTCCTTGTCACGTGTTGGTACTCCCTAGTACCTAGGACATATTGTCATGTCGCGTTGGCCTCTAGCATGCCTTAAAATTTCCTAGCATACCTTGTCATTCCCTCCTTAACAAACCTGGAACTCACTGACACTTTCAATCACAAACTCTTATTTTTTCATTTACATGCATTTTGACGTAGTGCTCCCTTGTGTTTCCCTGGCACTCCTAGTTAACACTTCCTTGCACGCGTTGTCACATCTTGGCCGCATGCTGCCCTAGCACTCTAGAATTCCTTAGCATTGCCAAGCATGCCTTGTCACTCCTCCTTAGCACACTTGGAACTCGTTGTCACTCCTTGTCACACACTCTTATTCATTCATTTCCACGCATTATGACATAGTGCTCCCTTGCGTTTCTCTAGCACTCCCTAACACTCCTTGGCACACATTGGAACATCTTGGAATGATTTCCTAGCACTCTATCATGCCTAGCATACCTTTTCACTCGATCATTAGCACACCTAGAACTTGCTAACACTCTATATTACACACTCTTATTCATTCATTTCCATGCAATTGAAACTAGTCCTCCCTTCTTTTTCCCTAGCACTCCCTATCATGCGTTGGCGCTAGACCCTAGGACCTAGAATATATTGGAATGCCTAACATGCCTTGGAAATTTATATCATGTGTTAGAACTTCATGGGATTCCCTTCACACCTTGGCACTCCCTAGTTGTCACACCATCATAAATAACCTTACTTTTTTTGCAACTTGGGAAACCAACCAAGTCATTGAAAAAATAGTGTTGTGTCTAGCCCAAAGTCTCCCTTTGTCTGAAATTGCTTAGTCCATCCATTATCGCTATCGTAGGCTTGCCTCCTACAAGTCATATTATTAAATTCTCCTAACACACTTCGTCCATGGGACACCTGGAATTCACTCACACTCCCTAGTAGACACTCTTATTCATTTGTTTACATGCACTTTGAACTAGTTCTCCCTTGTGATGCCCTGACACTCCCCAAAAATCCTCTTCATGCATTAACACTAACTGGCATGTGTTAGCACACAATTTAATTAATTGGGACACCCAGAAACTGCTTAACTGTCATGTCCTCATAACTGCCCTTATTTTTTTAGACTTGGGAACCCAACCAAGTCCTGCCTCGACTACAAAAACTTCACCAAGTTTCATTTACTACAACTAGACTATCCGTTGTTCACCTAAGAATGGATTATAACTTATCTTAGTCTACTCATGGCCAATACTAACTCATCCCACTTAACAAGTTACCAAGTCAATTCTCACGTCCAATCGTGGCCATAAAACAACTAAGCAACATAGTTTACATCTTGACATGCCATAACATCTGGAACATCTAATAATCCCTTGGCACTGTGTGGCATGGGTTAGCATCCCCTACATTCCTTGATATGCTTTGGAAATCCCTAACACACCCTACCATTCCTTGACATTCCCTGGCAGTCTAGCATGCTTTAGAATTACCTAGCATATAACCTTGTCATTCCCTCCTTAGCACGGTTGGAACTCGTTGACACTCCCTATCACACACTCTATATCCATTCATTTCCATGAATTTTTAAATAGTTCTCCCTTATGTTTCTGTGGCACTCCCTAACACTCCCTGACACACATTGGCACACCCTAGCACTTGGAACATCTTGGAATGTCACCCTGACACTCTAGCATTCCTTGGCACTACTTAACATACATTGTTTCTCCCACCTTAGCACACCTAGAATTCGCTAACAATCCCTATCACACAATCTTATTCATTCATTTCCATGCATTTGAAACTATTGCTCCCTTATTTTTCCGTAGAACTTCATAACACTCCTTGACATGCATTGGAACACCCTAGAACCTAGCACATCTTGGCATGTTTCCATAACCTCTAACATACATTGTCACTCCTTCCTTAGCACACTTGGAACTCACAGACACTTCATGCCACAATCTCTTAATCGTTCATTTGCATGCATTATTTCCACCTAGTTCTCCCTTGTGTGTCTCCAGGACTCCCTAAAACTTCCTAGAATATGTTGGAACACCTTGGCACCTGGCACATCTTAGCCACATGCGAATCTGGCACACTAGAATGACTTAGCAATTCCTAACATACCATGTCACCACCTCCTTAGCACACATGGAACTCGCTGACACTCCCTGTCACACACTCTTATTCATTCATTTCCATGCATTTTTACATAATGATCCCTTGTATTTCACTGGCACTCGCTAACACTAAACACACATTAGCACTTGGCACATCTTGGTATGCTTCCCTAGAACTCTAGCATGCCTTGGAACTATCTAGCATATATTGTAACTCCCTCCTTAGAAAACCTGGAACTCCATAACATGCCCTTTAACTCCCTAGCACATATTGGCTCTTAGTACTTTGTGCCACTTGAAAATTATTGGCATGTGTTTGGATGCCCTAGAATTCCTTAGCATGGTTTAAGATAAAGTTGATTTGAGATCAATTATTCACAATTAAGATAAAAGTAATAGAGGATGATTTGGCACTCATGACAAGCTAAAACATTTCCCTTGGCATGTATTGAAACTAATGTTGGTATGCCTAGCATGCCCCTCTTGAAAAGGTAAGGTCTTGAATTATTTACCCTCATATGTGTTCATTTTAAATTGGTGTTCCATTTTTTCGTTTGACACTCCTTGAGATGCGTTCACATACCCTAACACCTGGCACATCTCGTCATGCCTTAACACATGGCATGTCTTGGCATGCCTTGGCACTATCTAGGACATGTTAGCACACCTTGACACTTCTTGACCTATCATAACATTTCCTAGCATGCCTTGTAACTCCCCCCTTTGCACACCTGACACTCGCTAACACTCCCCAACAAACCCTCTTATTCATTCATTTCCATTCATTTTCACTCGATGATTTATGTTTTATGGGGTGCATTTCTAGAAAAATTTCCTTTAAGAGAATAAAAAAATGATTGCACCATTACTAACATAATTAATTTTGAGATTCTACTTGAATGATATTAGGAAACTACACAAGAGATTTTAAGAATGACATTTTTAGGGTTTTTTTAATGGTGTGGGAATGCTAAGATGTGAGTGGTAAATATGGTGTGTGAATTCTTATAATACCTTCTCACTCCCTCCTTGGCATGACAACTAGGTGCACTCATTTCCACTCCCTGACACACCCTCATTTTCATTCACTTATGTGCATTTTTACCTAGTGCTCCCTTGTGTTGTCCTAATACTCCCTAACACTCCTCAGCGTGCATTGGCACTCCCTACTTAGTACTTTTTGACATGCCCTGCCACTTCATAGAATGCATAACACTCCTTGACACACATTGGAACTTGGCACGTGTTAGCACTTGTCATTGAGATGAATTGGTATGCTTTGGCATGGTTTAATATTAAATTTATTTGAGATCATTATTGGAAAGTAGATGAGAAGCAATAGAGGAAGATTTGGCACTTAGAATTCACTAGCACTTGGTACTTGGCACATATTCGCACCTAGTGTTGGTGTGCCTAGCATGCTTCTCATGCAAAAGGTAAATTGATGACTTATTATCCCTCTTATGTGTACATATCCTTGTAATATAACTTGTTTCTCCCTTTTGTTTCCTTGATTGTCCCTAACACACATTGTCACACCCTTTCACATCTTGGCATGCCTTAGCACTTGGAACATATTAGCATGTTTGACATGCCTTCACACTATCTAGCACATGTTATCATTCCCAAGCACGCCTTGGCACTCATGCCCTCACAATTAGCCTTACTTGGGAACGTTACATTCAGTGGAACACCTTGGCACTCCCTAGTTGTCATACCCTCATAGATAGCCTTACTTTTTTTGCAACTTTGGAACCCAACCAAGTCATTATAAAAACAATGTTGTGCCCAACCCAAAGTTTCCCTTTATCTGAAATTACTTTGTCCACGCCTTATCATAACAATAGGCTTCCCTCCTGCAAATTATATTATGAACTTATCCTAAAACACTTCATCCTTGGGACACCTGGAATTCACTGACACTCCTTGGCACCCACTCTTATTTGTTCATTTCCAAGAATTTTGACCTAATTCTCCCTTGTGTTCCCTTGGAACTCCCTAGCACTCCTCAGCATGCATTTACATTGTCTGCAATTTGTTAGCACACCTTTTCATTCCTTGGCATGCCTTGGCACTCCTTAGCTCTCATGCCCTCACAACTACCCTTACCTTTTTTTAGACTTGGGAACCCAACCAAGTCCTTCCTTGACTATAATATCTTGACCAAGTTACAGTTACTACAACTAGAGTATTCCTTGTTCACCTAAGAACTTCCTATAACTCATCTTAAGATACTCATTTCCAATCTCAACTCATCCCACTTAACACGTTACCAAGTCAAGGCTCACATCCAACCGTGGCCATAAAACAACTAAGAAACATAGTTTACATCTTGAAATTTCATAAAACCTACAACTTTTAACACTCCCTTAGCACTATGTGGCATGTGTTAGCATCCCCCACATTTATTGGCATGTTTTTCATGCCCTAGCACACCCTAGTAGTTCCTGACATGCCCTAACACTATAGCATGCCTTGGAACTACCTAACATATAACCTTGTCACTCCCTCCTTAGAAGACTTGGAACTCGCTAACACTCCCTATCACACACTCTTATCCATTCATTTCCATGAATTTTGAACTAGTTCTCCCTTGTGTTTATGTGGAGCCCCCTAACACTCCCCGATACACATTGGCACACCTTGACACCTGAAATATCTTGGCATGTTTCCTTGACACTCTAGCATTCCTTGGAACTACCTATCATACCTTGCCACTCCCTCCTTAGCACACCTAGAACTCATTGACACTCCCTGTCACACACTCATATTCATTTAAATGCATTTGAAACTAGTGCTCCCTTGACATTCCTTAGCACTCCATAACACTCCCTAACATGCATTGGCACACCTTAGAACTGGACACAACTTGGCATCTTTCCCTAACCTCTATCATACCTTGTCACTACCTCCTTAACACACCTAGAACTCACTGACACTTCATGTCACAAAATATTATTTGTTCATTTCCATGCGTTAACTATACCTAGTGCTCCCTTGTGTTTCCCTAGCACTCCCTAACGCTTCCTATCACATGTTGGCACATCTTGGCACCTAACACATCTCATTAGGGGAATTTTGATGTCTAAAATGGGCCTCCTAAGTTAATTATGCTGATAGGCATTTTATTAGGAAGTTATACTTTGTGACACTATTAAGATTCGTCATCTGCGAATCTCAATAGTGTTAGTTGACGTAATAGAGGTGTATGAAAAACCTGACACCGTTGTGTCCATTTCTGTGGCCTCGTTCTGCTTAAGTACGTCCTCACCTTTCGCTTTCAGAAGTGGCCTTGATTTTGCAACATTTCGTTCTCGACTAGGACCACAGTTATTCTCTGCATTCGATCTCCGACTGAGTGCGTTGATCACCACTGAATGAAGGATGCACCATCACTACCCCTCTAATTTTCAGAGGATTCCAGTCGCTGCCCTTCACAATCACATGATGCTTTATGTTTCTGTGGAGCTATTTCCCACAAGATACACTCTGAACAATTTTTCATGGAATTGAAGGCACAAATCCCCATCTTTTCAATTGTTGTTGTTTCTCTTTGTAGCTTTAGAGTGGACCCATGAGAGGGTAGTGAGATATCGTCGTAGGAAACAGTGAGGCCTCAAATGATGATTGTATATTTTATGATTTTTCTGTGGACCAATCGTACATGTTTCCAATAGTAAACGTTGGACACAAATGCAAGAAAATCTGCATCACCTATATGATTCACCTACAACATTGAACCGCTTGACTAAAGCAAATCAACAAAGGAAGGAAAAGAAATGAATTATAGTGAAATGACCTCACAAGTTTGAGCATGATGCTGAGTCATATGAAGATGATGAAGTGCATGGAATCCTTGGAAAGCTAATTGCAATTCTGTTTTTGATGTGGGTTCCAAGAGTTATCATACCTCTTCAACTATTGCAGAGGATGTTCAAGAGACTAGAAATTTCAACACAGACAAAACTCCTTATTGTTTGATTGGGAGAATGAGGGGCCATATGAGGAGGTTGTAGAAAGTCTTATAGTGGAAGGAAAATTACTTTATGCCTTGGCACTTTCAGATCTCTGTTTACATGATGGAGCTTCAGATCGTTTTTTACAATTGTTAATTGAGGGAGGAGAGGAGGGCCATTTAAATTCTGGTCAACTCCATAGTTATGGAGCACATCGCAACCTTTGGAGTGATAGCTGGAAATATTGTATTCTTCTTAGAGACAAAAGGCTTGCTACCACCCTAGCTATAAATTATTTGCACTATTGGGAATTAGATGCAGCTATGGACATTCTCACAATGTGCAGTTGTCAATTAGTTCAAGGTGATCCGCTCAGGTATGTGGTATTGCGAATAAAGCAAGCATTGCAAAAATATAATCATATTCTATGTGCATATGGCCAATTTGGCAACTGACAAGAGGTTGAAGCCGATTGAAAGCAGGTACAAAAGGTTTGGCACTTTGGTTGGCAGTGAAGGGTGCAGTTTCAACAACATTAGAAGTAGCTAAAAGTGTTGGTTTATCAATATAACTACGACGAGAATTACAGGGACGTCAGCTTGTGAAGCCTTTGATGACAGATTTGATCAATGGTGGAGGTCCAGTAGAAGCTTATAGATTTCTTTCTTCATTGCATTAACCAGAGGATGTTCTACCAGTTGCTATGGGTTCTACACAACAGTTACCAAATATTCAATCAGAATAATTGTTGGCAAGTGGGAACATTATCAGAAGCAGACATTTCCTTATTAAACAAGTTGGCCTTGGGTCTTCATGCCTTTTCCATGGCAACAATGTTCTGCTTTTCATGAATACAACTTGAGTGGGCCCAATGGTTAAAAGCATGTGTTTCCTCTTAATAGGTCACATGTTCAAAACTAGAGGGGGTAGAGTATGTATTCCTTCATATACTTACCAGTCAAATCGTTGCCTAGAGGTGGGTCCCTTGTCCCACAAACAAAGGGGTCTCATACACCAATTTGGTGTCTGGCTTGGTCGTGACCTTAAAATTGGATAATAATAATAATAATAATTTTGGAAACTCTACTAATGTGGAGACAACTTCAGTCTGCCCAACAACTCTTGAATGAGTTTCCTTCTTGAGGGATAATCATTTGATTCTTACATAAGTTGCTAAAGCAATTATTGTCAGTGCTTATCTGCACATTGAACGAGTCCCTTGTTCCACAAACAAGGGGGTCTCATACACCAATTTGGTACCTTAAACTTGGATAATAATAATAATAATTTTGGAAACTCTACTAATGTGGAAACAAATTTAGTCTGCCCAACAACTGTTGAATGATTTTCCTTCTTAAGCGATAATCATTTGATTCTTACATACGTTGCTAAAGAAATTATTGTTAGTGCTTATCCTTACATTGAACGACGCTCATTGATGGCCCCGATAACAAGCATCACCATGCCAGAATGTTGTGAGGTAGTTGTTGACTCAACGTAGAGATCTGGTCTATGGTTGCGTTAGTCACATCTTCTCCTTGAAACAATTTATAACATGATTAAATAAGACATATTACAAACATTTTAGGAAAAAAATAAACTTATAAACATAATTATTTTATAATATTTTTCATATGATTTCATAATGCCATATCATAGAGCATATATCTTCTTAGTTATTTCCTATGCATAAATAAAATGTATATTATCTTTGACTTCAAGCTTTTGTGATTCATTATGTTTTTTAAATATTTTTTTGGGATTAATCACAATGATGTGGTCCATTATGAGGATGAAAATGTGGTTTATCATTAGAATCAATTTAAAAATGTATATTTTAAATTGAGAAAAAATCAAAATTAAATATTAACTTGGTTCAATAATTTACTATGGTAACTCTATTTTATATTAAGAGAAACAATGAAAAACATTTAATGTGTTGAAATAAGAAGACATTTTAAGACATTCTTAAAATGTGTATTTATTTTAAAATAGTCTCTAAGCCTGTTTAATTGCCACATAAACTTACAAAATAGTTTCATGGGTTGGGTTTTGAAGGAATGCATCCATCTTTTGTGGAGACACATTCATTAGTAATGCGTATATTTCTAAGATTACAAGTTTCTCCATCTATGAATAAAAAAAGAAGCTTTGTGGCTTTTTTAGTGTTTCAAAATTTAGAAGTGTATTTTTTTTTTAAAAGAAGAATAAGGTGCATTTTACCAAGTGAAGTTGTGCATTTGAGGAGGAAAGTTGCTACTCATGCCATTACTTATTTTCAAAAATGGTATAAATATTTTATTTTTATATTCCTTTGAATTAGATATAAGTTCATCTATCCCTATGCTATGTTAATATTTCTTAAATTATTTAAAAAATGAGAAAGATATTAATATGTTTTATTTTTATTTAATTTCAACTCACAATCTATATTTTCATGGAGCCAATCCATGAACAAAACACAAAAAATTACAATTATTAGTTTAAAAATACCCAACCTTAACCATTAACCATTAATTGGAGATGTAAAGATCAAGATAGACTTTGGGATTGAAACATAAAGAAACTTAAATGGATTTCTTAGAAGCAATACTAAGTATTACAACTTTTCTTTAGCACTATATTATTTGAGACCATTTTATAAGTGAGCTTCTTGTATCATTCAACTTCCTGTGTTAATGTAGTATCAAGTACATAAAACTGAATGATGCCATATGTTAAAAGTATCATTCACCTTACTTTATACTAAAAATATTTCAATTAAGTATCTTGCATCAATTAAGTACTTACTGCCCATCCAAAATCATAGCATGATAAAAATACTCAGGGATTCCTTAAATTTCATAAGAGGATGAATTACCATTTCAATTTGTTAAGGATTTTGAGCACCCTATGAAATGCATGTTTCTCAATTTCTTTTTTTCTCCCGCATCCAAACAACTTCTCATTGTAATCTCCACGATGTTGTTAAGAGAATATGGTAGGATATCACAATGGTGTATTCTCAAAGATTGTTTTAGTTTAGTTATGATTTTGGTGATAGAAATCGAATATATTGCAGATTCTATAATGCAGTTTTACCCACTTCGAAAACTTTACTTTACCAATAATTTAGCCTCCATTTCCTCATGTCTTCCATTTCCACATCCTTGTTTCCTACAATGCTACCTCCATGTCACCTTACATTCATCTATACTTCTATCAGCATATCTTTGTACCATTTCGGTGCAAATGCTAGTAATAAAATAATAGCTAAACCAATAAAATAATATTTATGAATTTTCAATTCACTTTTTGCACCACAATCCAAGTAACTATAGTTAAATTCAATTCAAAAGTTGTAGCAAAATAAAATTAATAAAAAAATTGTATTGATGTGAGTATAAATAAGAATGAGTTTTTCAAGAAAAAACCATTATCATTAAACAACTAATACATTTGTCCTTTGTACTTATATAACTTAAATTAAAATATAAATATAACTTCATAAATTCTTAATGATATAATATGCTATTAATTAAAATTTATATGATTTAAATTGTATAATAACATGCAATTAATATATTATATAAATATAATATAATAAATGTAATATATTATTTTATGTATGAATTTTATATTACATATTAAATTGATTTGATTTAGAACATAAGAAGAAATAATATATAATATAAAAATGATTATAATATATATTTTATAACATTTAGATTATTTTTCATAATTTTATATATAATATTAATATAATCATAATGAAATGAATTGGGTTTTATTGAAAATTAAAGAAAAAAAGTATGGAAATAGATTTAATTTATATTTATAAGTATAATATAAGATTTATATATATTGAAATTTAATTTTTTTTGCCCCAAACTATGTTAACCTAATATAACTTTTTTCAACATACAAAACTAATATAACTTTTTTCATCATATGAAAACTAAAATGCTTTTTTTCCTTAATTTTAATATTTTGTATTGTTATTAATATAACTTTTTTCATCATCTGAAAACTAAAATGTTTTTTTTCCTTAATTTTAATATTTTGTGTTGTTATTAATATTATAGTAATATTATTTATAGATTTGATTTATCCTAAAATTACAAAGTGACATTTTTATTTATTTTTATTTCATATGTATAGTATATATGTATAGATATTAATTTATAATTAAATTGAAATTGTAATATTAAGTAAAATGAGATGAATATATAATTTAAAAATAAATATATGAAAATATACAAATATAATATTTATTGAAAAGTTTGTAAATACATGAAGATTGTGTATGGATATGCATTGTTTCTTTCAAAAAATATGAAATGACAATAATAATATTTTATTCAAAAAGTGTAAAATGACATTTACTGTGAGTTCTTTACTTTATGGCTTTAAAAGTAATTAGAGCACTACCATGGTTAACCATGAATTTTCATCCACCATTGAGAATATGACAAGTAAGTACCTTTAAATCATGCAATGCCACCTCAACCATTAGGGATGATGTCATCCCCTAAAATGTGTTTGGTTCTCATAAAGTGAATTTTGATTGTACATTTTCCCTAGGAGGCCCATTTTAGACCTCAAAATTCCCCTAATGTGGTTGCATGCTACCTTGGCACTCTATAATGACTTAGCGCTGCCTAACACACCTTTTCACTCTCTCCTTAACACAATTGGAATTAGTTGACACTCCCTGTCACACACTCTTATTCATTCATTTCCATGCATTTTGACCTAGTGCTCCCTTGTTTTTACCTAACATTCTCTAACACTCCTTAGCATGAATTGGCACATTTTGGCGCTTGACACATCTTGGTATGCTTCCCTAAGACTCTAGCATGCCTTAGAATTGAATAAAATACCATTTCACTCCCTCCTTAACACACATGTAACTCGTTGACACTTCATTTCCATGCATTTGAAACTAGTGCTCCCTTGTGTTTCCCTAACACTTGGACCTAACACTCCCTAACATGAGTTCACACCACACCTTAGCACGTAGCACATCTTGGCATGCCTTCACAATTGGCTTGTATTGGCATGGCTAACATGCCTCATAATTGTCTAACATGTATTAGTACTTCCTAACATTCTCTGGCAGACCTTAGCACTCCCTAGTTGTCATGTCCTCATAGATAGCCTTACTTTTTTTGCAAATTGGGAACCCAACCAAGTCATTGGAAAAATAATGTTGTGCCCAACCCAAAGTATTTTGTTATCTGAAACTGCTTTGACCAACCCCTTATTGTAACCACAGTCTTCCCTCTTATAAGTCCTATTATGACCTTCTCCTAACACACTTTGTCCTTGAGACACCTGGAATCCGTTGATACTCCTTGGAACACACTCTTATTTGTTCATTTCCAAGCATTTTGACCTACTTCTCCCTTGTGATGCCCTGGAACTCTCTAACACTCTTCAACATGCATTGAAAATTTCTAACATGTGTTAGCATGCCTTTTCATTCCTTGGCACGCCCTGGAACTCCTTAGCTATCATGCCCTCCCAACTACCCTTAATTTTTTTGGGACTTGGGAACCCAACCAAGTCTTGTCTTGTCTACAACAACTTGATCAAGGTACAGTTACTACAACTAGACTATGCCTTTTTCACCTAAGAATTGACTATAACTCATCTTAGGCTACTCATGTAAAATTTCAACTTAACCCACTTAACAAGTTACAAGTTACCAAGTCAAGTCTCATGTCCAACCATGGCCATAAAACAATTGAGCAACATAGTTTACATCCTGACATGCCATAGAAATTGGCACGTCTAATCCCTTGGAACTATGTGGCGTGTGTTAGCACCCCCTGCATTCCTTGGCATGCTTTGGTACTCCCTAGCACACCCTACCACTCCCTGACATGCCATGGCACTCTAGCATGCCTTAACACTACCTAGCATATAACCTTGCCACTCCCTCCTTAAAACACCTCAAATTTAATGACACTCCATATCACTCAATCGTATTCGACCTTCATTTCCATGCATTTTGAGCTGGTTCCCCCTTGTGTTTCCATGGCACTCCCTAACACTCCTTGGCACACATTGACACACCCTGACACCTGACACATCTTGGCATGTCACCCTGGCAGTCTAGCATTCCTTGGCACTACCTAGCATACCTTGTCAATCCCTCCTTAACACAACTAGAACTCACTGACACTCCCTGTCACACACTCTTATTGATTCCTTTCCAGTCATTTGAAACTAGTGCTCCCTTGTGTTCCCGTGGCACTCCCTAATAATCCCTAGCATGCATTGACACACCCTAGCACCTAGCACATCTTGGCATATTCCCATGACATCTAGCATGTCAGAACACTGCCTAGAATATCTTGTCACTCCCTCCTTAGCACACATGGAACTCACTGACACTTCGTGTCACAAAATATTATTCAGTAATTTCCTTGCATTATTTTGACTTAGTGCTCCATTGTATTTCCCTGGCATTCTGTAACATTTCCTAACACGTGTTGGCACACCCTCACACTTGGCACATCTTGGCTGCATGCTTCCTTGACACTCTAGCATGCCTTAGCACTACCTAAGATACCATGTCACTCCCTCCTTAACACATCTAAAACTTGTGAAACTCCCTGTCACACACTCTTATTGATTCATTTCCATGAATTTTGACCTATTTCTCGCTTGTGTTTCCCTAGAACTCATTAACACTCCTTAACATGCATTGACACACCTTGTCACTTGGTACATCTTGGAATGCTTCCTTAGCACTCTAGCATGTCTTGACACTACCTATCATTCCTTATCAATCCCTCCTTTGCACACTTGGAACTCGCTAACGCTACTTATCACACACTCTTATTCATCATTTCCATGAAATTGAAACCAATGCTCCCTTGTGTTTCTTGGCACTCCCTAACACTCCCTATAATGCATTGGTGCCACACCCTAGCACCAGAACATCTTGTCATGCCTTAGCACTTGGAATGTATTGGCATGCCAAACATGCCTCAAAACTGTATAGCATGTGTTAGCACTTATTGGCATTCCCCTGGCACACGTTGGCACTCCCTACTTGTTATGCCCTTATAGATAGCCTTACTTTTTTTGCGACTTGGGAAATCAAGTCATTGAAAAAATAATGTTGTGCCTAACCAAAAGTCTCGCTTTATCTGAAATTGGTTTGTCCAAACCCTTATCACAATCGTAGGCTTGCCTCTTACAAGTCCTATTATAAAATTCTCCTAACACACTTCATCCTTGGGACACTTGGAATTCACATACACTCCTTGGTACACACTCTTATTCGTTCATTTCCATGAATTTTGACCCAATTCTCCCTTGTAATGCCCATACAATCCCCAACACTCCTCAACATGCATTCACACTATCTGGCATGTGTTAGCACACCTTTTCATTCCTTATCACACCTTGGAACTTATTAGCTATCATGCCCTCACAACTGCCCTTGCTTTTTTTCCAACATGGGAACCGAATCAAATATTGCCTCAACTACAACTTGACCAAGCTACAATTACTACAACTAAAATATGCCTTGTTCACCTAAGAGCTTCCTATAACCCATCTTAGGCTACTCATGTTGAATTTCAACTCATACAACTTAACAAGTTAGGAAGACTTTTCTTAGGCCCCAAATGATCGTTGAAGAATCTTCCCCAACCCTAGTGAGTTAGAAATTTATTATTATGTTTTTATTTAACCCGCTAAATTTTTCTATGTATTTCTATACAAGTTGTTTGAAATATGATGTAAATGTGCCCTTTCATTTTTATGGACTTTGTAAAATAATTAGGTAAATATTGAGATTAGTGAATTTTATTGCAAGATGTAGCCATGAAGGCATTCACATCCAAGGTGTGGTTTTTAAAGAATTTTTGTCCTTCAACAAGTTGCCCTCAATTATTAGGTAAATATTGACCTTGGAAAATTTTAGTGCAGGGCATAGTTTTGAAAGAATTCATGTCCTTTAAAAAGATATCCTATATTATAATTTAATTTTTATTTATCATATTGTGTCTGATAATTTTTTTGGATAGATATGTTCCACTCTTTGATATTTTCTTATTAATGAAGAAATTTTCAATTTATCAGGTCATTTGACAAAGTATTGCCTATGATCCAAAATTAGTGTTCCAGGATGTGTGTCAAATACAAATAAACTATTAAAAACTGTGCTCTTCTCTAGAGATTTACCTGTCTTCTCAGCACATCCCAGGTTTGAAATTATCTGGTCACTCAAATATATGATCATTTTGTTCCTTCCAACTGCAACTTCTAGAGTGAATCTGGGCCACCTATCCTATTTCAAATTTGTGATCATGTTATCGGTTTGGCATTGATACATAAGGTGAAATTTGACATGGTCCTAGCTCAAACATTTCTTCAAACAATTGGTTGGTATCTATATCTCCTAGGAAGATACACAATATGTAGATCCATAATTGTATTCAAGTTGCAAGGAAATATTGTAAATGGATTTAGATATTCTAGACTTGGATCTACTAGGACTCATGTTTGTAACATAAGTTGAAGAACTGGGTTCCCAAAAGATCATGGAACTTTGTCAAGGAGGTAGGGACTTGATTGTAAATACTAAATAGTATGAATTGAAATTGATATGTTAAAATGTTGATTTAATGTCATTTTGTGACCCCAGTTGTAGAGTAAGTTAAATGCTTTGCCTAGGGGTTTTCTTAACTTGGTTGGGAATTTAACACTAAAATTTATTCTAGATTTATAACTTGAATATTTGGATCTAATGTTGCATGGGAAGGGTAATTATTTATGTGTACATGATTGGAAAGACCATATGGAGTATCATGAATACATTGAAGTTGATGATCAAATTATCACTTTTGTTTTTTTTTTTGCATTTGTAATGTAAGTTAAAATTCATGGATGTCCTATGTATCTATAAGGGGAACTTCATTTTACTTTATGGAAATATTGGGATTCCAATCTTCCATTTTGATTAGATTGTTGTAATTAATATCTTGTAATAAATTTTGATTCTTTAATTTCTGTATGCCATAAGTTCATTGTATGTTGTAATCTTTTATGAAATATATCATTAATTTGACTTGGAGCTAGTGGCACCTATAAAATTCTGCTAATTAGGTGCCCACAATCTCGCTACTCTCTTGGTTGCAATTTTACTTCTATTTGGACATGGTTGTTTGTGTTCCTCCATTGTTGTCTCATTATTTTCTTAATGCTAGGTTTTTCCTCCTTGGGATAAACTTCATTTACGCCTAGGTTTTGATATATTGTTGTTTCATTTATGGTAATTAGCTTACTAGTTTTCTAGTTCACTTCAATGGTTATTTATTTCTCATATACATGGAGCCTCTTTCCCACACAACCCACCTTTTTATATGGGCTTCTCATGATGGGTATAATCTGTAGTCTTCTTGAACTATTTTGTCTTTAGGGGATATCGATATAAATTTCAATTTCAATTTTTCCATGGTTTGGTAGCTCACATTGGCCATATGTGTAATAGGGAACAATCTTGGTGATTTGGGCATGGTCCAAATTGCCATCTCTCTCAAGATCACAAATTTTAGAAGTCAACAAGATTTATTTGTCTTAATTATTAGGAAAAAAACTTATTGTGTTTAATTTTTAATTTTTACATATTTGCCATAAATTATCACTAATTATTTAAAATAATTTATTTTTATTTACATAATTTTAAATTTTTAATTAAAAGTAATTAGTTCAATACCATAATGTTCCGTCCCCACTTTAATCCATTGTATATGAAGAACCTTAATTTAAATTGAAAGCAATGATTTTAAAGTTCCACTTTTACCCATTTTATGGGGAGAAAAAATAAAACCAAACAACTTTTACAGCTTACACTATGAAAAAAAAAAAAACCATACCCAACCCAAAACAAAGAAAAAGAAACTCGAGTGGTTGGGATAAAAAGTTAATGAGTAAACCATACCCAATCCAAAACAAATAAAAATAAAATTGAGGGGTTGGGATAAAAAGTTAACGAGTAAAACATACCCAACCCAAAACAAAGAAAAAGAAACTCGAGTGGTTGGGATAAAAAGTTTACGAGTTTTAGGCAGGAACATAACAAAGATTTAAGTCTTCCAGAGGGGTTTATAAAAACTCACTTTTGTGATTTTTTATCCCTAACAATGCATGACAATGAGCAAAAAGGTCAGGAAGAGGTGTTGTTAAATATATGCAAGGAGAAGCCCTTGGATGCTTTGGCCCTAAGGCTCATTCATGTCCAATGGTCACGTGTTCAGTGGAAAAGCCGACAATGGTTGTGATTCTCAGGAAGCAGATCGCGCGGATTGGTACTACCCACAAAAACCACCATCAAGGTCCACCTGCTAGTTTGAGTTCAATTCCATCAACAAGGTAGTATTCCCATTTATTTATCTACTGGTGTACATTTTGGTTAGAATATTGTTTGAAGAAATAGAATAGAAACTGAGATTAATATTCACATAAAGCTCATAAAATCACCTTTGGAAATATCACAATATTACTTTATGGTACATCATTGAGGGTATATGCCAACCCATCCACTTGTACAAAGCCTCTATCTCCACCCGATCGAGATTCCATTGTAGCCATGAAAATCATGAAGAAGCCAAAGATGGCCCTCTTCCATGATGGAGGCTCGACAACAGTGTCTTTGGACCAACGCTCGAGTTGTTTCCTATGTATTTGGATGCAATCGATTTCACAGTTGATTCAGTCAGTCCAGTACAAGCAACCCCACTAGTAGCACCCCACTCCAGAACTTAACTTTGATGAATGAAGGGGGAGTAGGAGGTCGTAGCAGGAGAGAGGAGATCCACAACCATGGTTTTCGTGAAAGCTCAGAAAACTAGGGCCTACTTCAAAAGGTTTCAAGTCAAATTCAAGTGCAGGAGAGAGGGGAAAACCAATTACAGGGTAAGGATTTTCCTGAATTCCTTCATTTTATTGATTATAAGGTCATGATCACATCCCTGTAACTGTGAAAAAAAGTATTAATGAACATGGTTGCAGGGACGTTCACAACCATTTTAGCATGCTTCCTCAGTTCTTGAGATTTCCTTTGCATGGTTTTTCCTTCTTCCTCTACCAAAATCACGGTAACTTCCCTTTTCACTTTCTTCATTTGGCACATTGTTCATTCCCTCACATATTCGTATGGCCACCCCCTTGTGTTCTTCTAGAAGCTTTGAGTTATATGGATGATTTTCAAACATGGGCCAGGTGATCACGGGGATTCCCATGCTCAAGATCTCTAGAGTAGAGTTCCATCAGTGATTGAGGAATGCACCGATGTAAGGGTGAGAGAGAATAAGGAGTTGAGGTGCCCACCCCTATATGATTATCCCTCTATCTCGGGTTCTCTCTTGAAATCCTTCCGGAAAACCCACTTCATTCACTTTGATTTCGGGCTCAGTCTGCGGGATTTTGATCACACGGATGAAAGCGATCCTGATCGCCTCTAAGCCCATAGAAAATGAACATATTTTCTTGTTTTTAGAATAAATTGGCTCCCCAAACACACAAACACGATGGATTGCGGAGGCCGATAAACTAGGCACTGCAAGAATTCCTCCTCATCTATGTCCACCTCCTTTCCTCATTTGTTAATAATTCTTTGATCGATCACCGTATCATCGAAAAAAATGGGAGAGAGTATCAGACCTACGCTCCACACCGGTTTTCCGGTCTGGTTACTGAGGTGATTGATTCCCAAGGAATCAAGCTTGTAAAACATAATAAATACGATGCCCATGGTCTTAGGGATGTGATGCATATGTTCTATTGAATACAACAAACATAGATGAACCTATTGAGAAAGATGATATCCCAAATTGGACTTTGAGGGGCTATCAAGTTATTAATGCTGCAAAGGTAGAGCTTGAAAATTAATGTCCCGGCGTGGTGTCTTGTTACCAGAGATTAAATTCACATGGTAATTCATTCACTACAATACTACTATAAATATTAATGTACTGATGATGATGGTGGTTAAATGAAAAATAACAGCTGGAAAGGACGCGGTGGAGAGTTCCCACGGGACGGAGGGATGGTGTTGTATTGATCATGAAGGAATCACTGACAAACCTTCCTCCGCCTTTTGTAAACTTGGAGTGGCTGAAGTACTCTTTTGCGAGCAAAGGTTTAAATTTGAAATATCTGGTTGCACTCTCTGGTGCACACACTATCGACACTACCCATTGCGCAGTTTTCAGTAAAAGAAACCAATAAAAACATGTAGAACACACCCAAATACTGATTGGTTGTTAGATTTAGCAACAAGGATGTGCTGGAATAGATTATATATACAACTCTTGTGGGAGATGTCATTATGTCGACTGGTTATTCTCTAGAGCTTCCTCATTATGTACTCGAAGTAGGGCTTAAAAACTATGTTGCAACATACTGCACTGGTCTCCTGCTTGCATGTCGTGTTTTGAAAGAATTGGAGATGGATGAGGAATATGTTGGGAATTAGGAGGCCATTAGAGAGGACTGTAGTGTTGAGCCAAATGATTCCAGGATGCCATTTAGAGCTTTATTGGATGTAGGTCTTGTGAGGACCACCACTGGTAACAGAGTCTTCGAAGCCCTGAAGGGTGCTTTGGATGGAAGATTAGATATTCCTCACAATGACAAGAATTTTTCTAGTTATAACAAGGAAATCAAGAGCTTGGATGTTGAGGTCCATCGAAAATATATATTTGGGGGTCACGTACCTTCATACATGAATAAATTGAGAGAATATGAACTAGATAAATAAAAAAAAAGTCTCTCGGAGGAATGGCGTAGCATGGCATGGAGATGGATGGAATGACACATAATTTTCTGTTTTACTCACCTACATGTGCCCCACCTAGAGAATACCCCCTATAATTTGCTTGATGAATGAATCTGGTGAAAACGTCATGGTGCTCTCATTACTCTCACCCAGATCAAAAAAGTATGTGCCAAGGTATGCTCACACTGAATCTTTGTTTTTCATATTTTCTTATGTAGAAAGTTGACTCTAGAAACATGAAAGACAATGAGCATGGAGATGGTTAAGCCATAGGCATAAGACCTATTTCCTTTGTAGAAATATGATTCTACCACATTTATTTGAGATCCGCTCAAACCATATTGATTTTTAAATGTACTAATTTCATAATTGTAGATTGTAGTTGTTGGAATTATTTACTATTGCATTGAAAATAACAGTATTTTCAACAATGTAGACTCATTCACTAGAAGATAAGGCTGCCAAAACTTGGCTTGCAGTCCTTAGTTTTCCTCCTCAGCTTGTTTCTGTACCCATCATCTACTTTCCCCAATTCTTCATTCCATGGAGATGCCACAATGCTTATTTCATTGAAAGCAACAATAATTGATCCTCTTCATCTATTAGATAGCTCAGAAAACAAATGTACGACTATCACCATGTCACCAAGTAAATCCAAGGTGGGATCCTCCCTCTCGAGTAACTGATAATAAGACGGCTTGGTAATTTTACATTTCCATCTTATAGTTATCTTGAAGTTAAAATAAGTACACTTGCAAACCTCCTGAAAAATCTTGCAATGCAATAATATTACCAAATTTTCATGTGCCCAAGAAAAGTTAAAAAATCTGAATAATTTAGAAGAGATAGTAATAGTTTTGGAATTATTTTTCTTCCAAATTAGATCCAGCTAGATCTATCACTTTTCTCATTGTACGCAAGTGTTAACGAATTTTTTCATCTTTTATAGCATATATATAAGAGAAATCAGAAATATGACTAGAAAAAATGGAACTGGAACTGATAGTTCTATGGCTAGATATACTGCATCTCGATCACCAAGTCATACTCTTTTTATCAATCAAGAAAGCTAGAGACCCATATCCTCATGTTGGTATATAACTAGTTCTTAGCTTTCATGAGAAAACTGTTTAGGTTTTATAAAAGGGAAAATTAAGGTAATTTTGTGTGATAACATGGTTTCTAATAATCTTCATAAAATGATTGAAAAATCTCTTCCCATTTTGTGTCTTGGGTTAAATTTTATGATACAGATAGGCACAAAACATATCATGTGCCTTGCGTATTGGTGGTGATAAAAGGTGTATGTGGTAAATAAGGGTACGATCAAGTTGTCTTGTGAGTATTGGGTAACTATATATATGTAGATATTTACCAAATCAAAGTACTAATGGAATTATTGTTTATCTCCTACTCTCTAGACTTTTCACGACCTCTGTAGACGTGTATTACATCATTGTTTCCATCAGAATATTCTTCCACATATGCACTATTTCTTTCTTTCACATTGTAACCTAATGGGTCTTTTTAGTTCACTTCTAATAGGCATCAGAGTGAGGAATTGGATTTCACTTCTAATAGGAATTAGAGTGAGGACTTGGATTTTTTTAAAAACTCTATCTTTCCTTGACTGGGTACTCTACACAATCCTTAAGTTGTTGGATTCCGCCTTCTTCCCTCACAATCCTTTGTTTCCTTCACAAACTTTATCTCTTTCACTTACAACTACTTTGAATTGAAGCTTTCTACACACTTTTAACCTTCTCAAGGTGTCTACCTTTTTTTCATCTCAACTCTCTACCTAAATTTTTTTTTGACCACAAAAAATAAAAGAAACCACTTCTCATAAAATATTGTCTTATGATATTGGATTTTATTTTCATATTGTTTTGATTTTATTCTACATTTTTGGGGGTTTTAGCGCTTTCCTTTGATTAGAAAAACAATGGACTCTTGATATATGCTTCACTTGGATAAACATCTTCAACGCTTGGTGATTCTTCTGGAAAGTCACTCTTTTGTTCAAAACTGAAAAAGGCTTGACCAATTTACCTTCAGAAAATAAGAGTCTTTAGTTTGTTGAGATATGGTAGCTCAGGAGGTCTTCTTCACAATATTGTTTCCTTAGCTTGTGAATAATATTAATAAGCCTTGTAAATGCTTACTTAATTGGAGTAAGTAATTAATAAGCTCCTTCCTAAGTTTTAACTTAGGAAAAGTACATTTGATGTGTTGTATTCTTTTGTTGACTTAATGAATCACAGTCTAAAGTTATGAAGACAAATAATTTTACTGGCCAAGATATGATCCATTGATCTCAAGAGATGAGATGAGGGTTTGATTAGGAGGCTCGAGGGAATGTTGCCTTAACTGAACATGATTTTCTTCCTTCAAAGACTCTGTCTCCTTTTCCTACAACTACTTTCAAGTGAAGCTTTACACACATAGGACTCCACCTTCTTAAGGTGTCCAAATTTTTTCTAGCCCATAACTCCATTACATCTTCATTCTAATCAGAGAAAAATAAGAATCCCCTTTGTACAAGAGATTTTATTTTTGCATTATTTTATTTTTTCTTATTTCTATGTGATTTTTTGGTGGTGGGGTGGGGGTCGGAGGGGGTTGCTCAAAACTCTGCTTTGATTTGAAAAACATTGGAATCTGATCTATGCTTCACTTGGATAAACAACTTCTACACTTGGTGGTTTTTCTAGAAAGTCACTATATTGTTAGACACTGAAAAATACTTGACCACTATACCTTCACAAATTAAGATTGAGTCTTTACATAGAAATTTTCTTTTCACCATTGAGCCTAAGTGATTTGGCTCCTTTAATCTTTCTTTGAAGACTATATCATTGGGATTTTTTTCTCTTACATCTTTTATAAGATCATTTCTATGATTTTGAGAAGGTTGAATTAGAAGGTTTTCTAGATCCTCTAGATATTCCTTTGGAATATTTACTTCCATACCATTCATTTTTCCACTTCAATGAAATTTTCATCTCTGCTAGCTGACTCTACAACAGTTATTTGTTTTTGGTGAGCCTCATGAAATATGATTGGATGGACCCTCCCTTGTCCATCTTGATGTTCTTCAACTTGTTCTTCAAAAAGAGAATTTGATTAGCATTACTATCCTTGAACATGCCCAACCAACTTATCATACATCTCCTTAGATGTGCCCATCTCGGAGATATAAGCAACCAAGTTCTTATGCATAGAATCCCTAATTAGTGCACATGTTTTCAAATAGAAATCACAAAGACTTCCATCGAGCCCATGAATATCTCTCCAAAACCGAAATTCTTCCCTTGCAACTATTTGGGAGCATACAATACTGGTTCTATTGCCTCAAATTTAATTCAAGTGTTGTAGGATAAGGTCAAGCCTTTGTCATAGGAAGAAAATCATCCTTAGAACCTTTGTCTCTGCATGAAAACATAGTTTTGGAATCCTCAATTCAAGGACATCCTCAATTACCCGTGCACAAACAGGGTCCAAAGATCTTTATCACACCCCAAATTGATGGGTGTGCAACCCAGCACAAATTCCATCATACTTCAAAATTGAGATAACTTATGAGTGCACATTTTTGCAATTTTCCATCATAAAGCCTTCCATCCCATGAACATCTCTCCAAAATGGAAATTCTTCCCTTGCATATATCTGGGAGCATACAACCCTGGTTCTACTGCCTCAAATTTAATTCAAGTGTTGTAGGATAAGGTCAAGTCCTTTTCATAGGAAGAAAATAATCCTCATAACTTTTGTCTATGTGTGAAAACATGGTGTGGAATCCTCAATTCAAGGACATACTCAATTCCATATGCACGAACAGGGTCTAGAGATATTTTTCACATGCCACATTGATGGGTGTGCAACCCAACATAACTTCCATCATACTTCAAAATTGAGATAAATTCTGAGTGCACATATTTGCTGGAATCCTCAATTTAAGGACATTCTAAATTCCTTGTGCATGAACAGGGTACATAAATATTTTTCACACCCCACATTGATGGGTGTACAACCCAACACAAATTCCATCATACTTCAAAACTGAGATAACATCTGAGTGCACATAGTGCTGAAATCCTCAATTCAAGGACATTCTCACTTCCTTGTGCACGAACAGGGTCCAAAGATCTTTGTCACACCCCACATTGATGTGTTTGAAATCCAACAAAAATTCCATCATACTTCAAAACTGAGATAAGTTATGAGTGCACATTTTTTCAAATGGCCATCATAAAGACTTCCAACCCATGAATATCTCTCCAAAACTGAAATGATTCCCTTGCAACTATCTAGGAGCATACATTACTGGTTCTGCTGCCTCAAATTTAATTCAAGTGTTGTAGGATAAGGTCGAGCCTTTGTCATAGGAAGAAACTCATCCTCATAATGCTTGTCTCTGCATGAAAACATAGTGCTGGAATCCTCAATTCCCTGTGCACAAACAGGGTCCAGAGATATTTTTCACACCCCACATTGATGGGTGTGAAACCCAACACAAATTCCATCATACTTCAAAACCGAGATAACTTCTGAGTGCACATTTTTTCAAATGTCCATTGTAAATACTTTCAGCCCATGAATATCTCTCCAAAACTGAAATGCTTCCCTTGCAACTATCTGGGAGCATACAGTACTGGTTCTGATTCCTAAAATTTAATTCAAGTGTTGTAGGATAAGGTCGAGCCTTTGACATAGGAAGAAACTCATCCTCATAACTTAGTGAAAACATAGTGTTGGAATGAATATAACTAGCCTCACCATTGTTTCTACGTGAAAACATAGTGTTGGAATGAATATCACCAGCCTCACCATCATCTGCCATTCCATCACTAATGATGTCATTGTTTAGCTTCCCACTCATATAGAAATTCAAAATGGATTTCTTGTCTACTACTCCCTCCGAGATGTTGAGAAGATTTAACCATAAGAGTTTGCTTCAGTCCTGCCAGAAAATTCAACTATATTGTTTCTATCTGACCATTCTCCCTTTTTTCTAACATTTACTTGTTCACTGTTGAGTTCACTATTTTAATTTAAAATAGTAACCTCAACCTGGAGTGGTGTTTGAATGTGGACCTGGACATAAGGCAGTGACTCATTTTTCAATGATCAAACTAAATTTCTACCAAAATATGTCCAGGACAGGGCCATTCACCATAATTCTCGACCCTAATTTTTAACTTGCCTTATTTTTCCATGAACTTCTTTATCATATTAGTTGTAGGTGTTATAAATGGGATAATCACTGAAACACACCACGTACGATTTGAGACTGTTTTTCTTGAGAAAATCTTCTAGATCTCATTCTACATCAGGGCCGCCGTGGTATCTTCCCTCTGGATCTGCAGTAACCTCTCCAAATGTACCAGCAGTGTTGTCTCTTTCCAATTATATGTTTCCTTATCCATCGAATATAGTAGCAACTTCTTCAAATTATGGCCTCAAATCTTCCTTTGTGAGCTTGTAAAAAAAATTGATTTTTTTTCTTCATCAAATGTACCATTCAATGTTGAATCCTCTCTCCACTTACCCTTTTCCAGCCCTTTTATCACCATGATTTAAGAAATATGCTAAACCATGAAGTAAAATTTAAAGCTACACCTAAAGCATTGCCATAATGTTCTCTCTTCTTATGCCACTGAATTCAGAAGCTTTATATTTTGGAAGCAGTTTTCATATTACTTTTTTATTTTGGCCTTGTGACATCTTACATAATTTATGTAACTCATGATTTTTCTGGAGTACCCATAATTGTGTATGAAAACTAATTATGGGTACTCATGAGAAATCATGAGTTACATAAATTATTGAAATTATTGAGTGCAAATTTTATCTCCCCACTCTCATTGAAATTCAAAATGGATTTCCTGTTTACTACTCCCTCAGAGATGCTGAGATGATTTAACGATAAGTGTTTTCTTTAGTCCTTCCAGAAAATTCAATTGTATTGTTTCTATCTCACCATTATCCCTTTTTTCTAACATTCACTTGTTCACCATTGAGTTCACTATTTAACTTTAGAAGTGTAACCTCAAGCTAGAGTGGTGTCTGAATGTGGAACTGGACATGGTAGCGACTCATGTTTCAACGATCAAACTGAATTTCTACCAAAATATGTCCAGGATAGGGCCATTCAACATAATTATCGACCCTCATTTTTTGCCTACTTTATTTTTCCACGAAATTATTTATCATAATAGTTGTAGGTGTTATAAATGGGATAGCCACTGAAACACATCACATTTGATTTGAGATTGTTTTGCTTGAGAAAAGCGTCTAGATCTCATTCTACATCAGGTCTGTCATGGTATCTTCCCTCTGGATCTACAGTACCCTCTCCAAATGTACCAATAGTGTTGTCTCTTTCCAATTATATATTGCCTTCTCCATCTAAGATAGCAACAACTTCTTCAAATTATGGCCTCAAAACTTCCTTTGGGAGCTTGTAAAAAAATTGTTTTTTTTTCTTTCATCAAATGTACCATGCAGTGTTGACTCCTCTCTCGACTTACCCTTTGCCATCCCTTTTAAGCACCATGATTTAAGAAATATGCTAAAACATGAATTAAACTTTAAAGCTACACCTAAAGCATTGCCGCAATGTTCTCTCTTCTTATTCCACTGAATTCAGATGCTTTATGTTTTGGAAGAAGTTTTGATATTATTTTTTTATTTTGACCTTGTGACATCTTACATAATTTATGTAACTCATGATTTTTATGGAGTAACCATAATTAGTTTATGGAAACTAATTATGGGTACTCCATAAAAATCATGAGTTACATAAATTATAGAAATTATTGAGTGTCATTTTTAGCTCCCCACTCTTATTGAAATTCAAAATGGATTTCTTGTATACTACTCCCTCATAGATGCTGAGATGATTTAACCACAAGAGTTTGCTTCAGTTCTGCTAGAAAATTAAACTATATGTTTCTATCTCACCATTCTCCCTATTTTATAACATTCACTTGTTCACTGTTGATTTCACTATTTAACTTTACAAGAATAACCTCAAGCTGGAGTGATTTCTGAATGTGGACCTAGAAACAAGGCAGTGACTCATTTTTCCAATGATCAAACTAAATTTCTACCAAAAGATGTCCAGGACAAGGCCATTCACCATAATTATCGACCCTCATTTTTAGCTTGCTTTATTTTTCCATGAACTTCTTTATCATAATAGTTGTAGGTGTTATAAATGGGAGAACCACTGATACACACCACATATGATTTGAGACTATTTTTCTTGAGAAAAGCGTGTATATCTCATTCCACATCAGGGATGTCGTGGTATCTTCCCTATGGATCTATAATACCCTCTCCAAATGCACTAGAAGTGCTGTCGCTTTCCAATTATATGCTACCTTCTCCATCTAATATAGCAACAACTTCTTAAAATTATGGCCTCAAAGCTTCCTCTATGAGCTTGTAAAAAAAATTGTTTTTTTTTTTTCATCAAATGTACCATGTAGTGTTGACTCCTCTCTCCACTTACCCTTTTCCAGCCCTTTCAACCACCATGATTTAAGAAATATGCTAAACCATGAAGTAAAATTTAAAGCGACACCTAAATCATTGCCACAATGTTCTCTCTTCTTATGCCACCGAATTTGGCTGCTTTATATTGTGGAAGCTGTTTTCATATTATTCTTTTATTTTGACCATGTGATATCTTAATTTATGTAACTCATGATTTTTCTGGAGTACCAATAATTGTGTATGATAGCTAATGGATATTATATACTAATATATTGGACCTATGTTCTTCCCAAATTCAATGTGAGAGGTTTGGAAGTATGATTGCATGCTTTTGATATTCCTCCATAAATGTTTTGTCTCTGCATTTTCCACCTTCAAAATTAGAGTTCATGATCCACATCAACAAGATTGGTTCATAAAGGAAGTTGCAGAGGTACTTTATGATATAGATTATACATATGGGTAGATGTTTGCTAATTAATTTTTATGCCTATCATACCTATGGCATAGGACCCCCCAGGTCCAAAATAATGTGCATTTTGATGCAAATGTATAGGTTGCAGATAAATTTTTCAAATGTTGTTTTGAGAGGTTTTTAATTTGCTTTGTTAGATAGGAAATAAAGTTGCCACATTTGGATCATTTTATTCTGGTATTAAGGTTACTGAATCAAGGAGAAAAATTGCAGAGCTTGAAGGAATGTTGCATAAAGAGATAATTGAATTTGAGGTGATATTATAGATGTATATAAAAGATGTTTAGTATACTTTAGGTTGCCTAGTATGATATTATTCTAGAATAATATTTATGCTTAATGAATATTTTCATATTTGTTTATAGAAATTGCCTAGTTGGAAATAATTTCTTCATACAGTAATTCATTCTTTTAATGCAATCTATCAAATTCAAACATGGATTTTTGCAAGAGGCCATCATTAGTGACGGGAAAGTTGGAAGACTTGTTGTTGATATTTCAAAGCTAAATATGAGACATCTTATTATTTATGAACC
The DNA here is from genome assembly GCA_034641835.2 of Pinus albicaulis. Lineage (NCBI taxonomy): Eukaryota > Viridiplantae > Streptophyta > Pinopsida > Pinales > Pinaceae > Pinus > Pinus albicaulis. Next base: position 1,735,212,262 of record CM076578.1, on the reverse strand, counting down.
CTATGAATGGAATCGTCATCTCTGTCCTTATTCATAATTGCGTCATATATACTCATTGTTTTTTACTTTTCTGCATGCAAATCATCCTTTTAAAGGTAGATTTTTATGTTGTCACAACAGAATTACATGATTCACAAGGTGAGAAATCAATATTTAGTGTAATTGAATATTTTAGGTTTTATAATTATAGGTTGTAACTGTCTTCAAAGTTTCACTTTTAATTAAGTATTCAACCGAACATATTGAGTATCTTATACATAACTATTTGTGATTTAGTATAAACTCTTTTGCATCATTAGAATTAAGTCCATTTTGTACTGGAAGATAATTGAACACATTGTTTTTTTTCCAATGTTTTGCAGTCTTAAAGTGAACTAATTACTATGTTATTGTTTGGTGTCCACTGCTGAAAAGAGATACTCTTACTGTAATAAGTTTCAATTTTTTTTTAATTTTTTGGTTGTTGTCATGTCTTGAGTGCGGACTTGTGAAATTCCATATCGAATGTCGCTTTATGTGAAGGGGACACACACACACACACACACACACACACACACACATTATTTTTTTAATTTTTCCCTATGGTTCCTTGGAGATCCGTGTTACATTTGCACAAAAATTTAGATATCATTCAGAAATCTAAAATTTCTAATTTAATTTGAATATTTACGTGATAAAGGAAAGACAAATGTCCCAATTATAAAAAGTCACCCAACAACAACAACATTGATATTTTTCTTTCATTCAACCTGTAACATATAGCATCTTTTTTCATGAATGCTCTTCTTCCATATGCTATCCACTTATGAAATTTCCTTTGCAATATTTTGCGCATTTGCGAGTTATAGGTCATTTGTAGGGTATTAAAGTCTTCAGAGTTTCAATTCTAATTGAGTGTTCAACTCAACATATTGAGTCTCTTATACATAACTATTTTCCCCTCCACCCACTTTTCATAACTTCCATAACAATTAGGTAGGGACCTACATCTTTAATGATGTTTTGCTTGTTTTGTAAAAGATTGTCAAGAATTTAATTTATTGAAAGTTGTAGAATTTACAATCTATAAGGTTTCAAGATATAATTTTTAAAAGTCTAATTCTTTAAAGGGTGCTAGCTCAATGGAAGAGCACCTGCTTTACAAGCAGGAGGTTGGTGGTTCGATTTCATCGTGCCCTAATATTCATATGGAATGGAGGCGATTAGTTTTTGGTGACGAAGGTTCTTTTGACCATCACCAATGAGCTTATGGTGACATTTTTATTCACCTAAATATGAAATGGTGACGGTCAACGAATGCCACCATATATACACATCAATAGTGACGACCATGAAAGGTTTGTCACCATAAATTGTTGTTGTTGACATGAAATGGTGAGGGTCATTGTTTTTCATTATAGTCATTATTCGTGACAGACCTTGAAGTCACCAATGAGCTTATCATGACATTTTTTGACCCTCACCAAATATGAAATGGTGACGATCAATGAATATCACCATATATATGCACCAATAGTGACGGCCATGAAAGGTCTATCACAATAAATGATTGTTGTTTGTATGAAATGGTGACGATCACTATCCATCATTATAATAAATATTCATGATGGAACTTGAATGTCACCACAACACATAATTTCGGTGATGCCATATTTGGTGACGTTCAATTTTTTTGTGACCGAGGCTATTGTCCGTCACCATTGCTCATATGAAATGGTGACGGTCACTATCTGTCATTTTAAATAATTATTGGTGACGAACCTTGAATGTCACCACAATACTTATACTTTCAACAATTCCACCTTTGGTGAGGTTCATTTTTTGGTGATGAAGGCTCTTTTGACCGTCACCAATGAGCTTATGGTGACATTTTTCACCCCTCACCAATGTCATTTTTTCTTGTAGTGAAAATCCAAGTTCGTATGAGCAACTTATTGTCGTCAAAAGTTTGCAAGTTACAGAGGAAAATGGGACCCACTATGCTTATGTGGTGACTGATTGACCAATAAGCCACTGACACATGACATTCCATCAATGGCCTCCTAGCCCTTCAAAAAAGAAAAAAAAATATTATTAAAAAAATTGTATAATAACCAAAATATCAAAATTTTTAATGGTTATTATAATATAATAAACTAATGGTTATAACCATATTACTAATGTCATGAAAAAACCAACGAAAAATCTATTATAAGGCTATGTGAAAATAACGTGGAGCGGAAAATATGGGAAAGTTGATAAGCCATATTAAATGGCACATGGGTCAATATTATAACAATGATATTTATAAAAGTAACCACATACCATTTAACGGAACGGTTACTGACCATACATGGTAACTATGTATACAATTTGTAACAATACGCCAAAACAGGGAGGCCCACGGGCTTGACCCTGGGACCTCCCCTAAAAAATTCACTATTTTAATATTCGCTAATATCTGTGACCAACAAGGGCTTTTGAAAATTACACCATCAACATATTATTTAAATATTTACCTTGTTAAATGTGGGGGGTGTTGGGGGGGGGGCAAAGTTGTGAGGAACCAAGAGTCGAACTCGATGCTAAGTGGCTGCATGGAACCATGATGTTGGTACATAGATTGAGGGAAGAACCTTGACCAGTAATAGAACTTGGAGTGGTGAAACTATGGTTTGGAATCTTGTGAGGAATATTTTAAATTCCTTGGGGGGTAAATTTTAACAGTGTTAGAATTATGTCGAGTTTATACTTATTTTTCTCAGTTTTTTACAAGGAGTCTGATGGTGTAATCAATTTCCTCATTTGAGTAGCATAATTTTAGTTAACCTGAAGTAAGGAATATTTATGGAATCTTGAGGAATCTTTGAGATTCCCCTGAGGCCCAAAAATGTTAGTTTTAGAACCATACCAGCTTTATGTTCATTTTTCCCAGCTTTTCACAAGGAACATGATGGTGTGATCATATTTTTCATCTAGGAAACTGAATTCTAGTCAACCAATAGGAAGGAATATTTGGGGGAATCTTTGAGATTCTTGAGGGTCCAGATTTGACTAAGCCAGAAGGGGGTCGAGTTTATACTCATTTGAACCGGTTTTTGACCAGGAATTCAGTCGTGCATTCCATTTCTCCAGTAGAGGTGTGCATTTTCAGGCCATCCCTAGAAGTGTGGGTATAAGATGCATTGTTGCCATGTTTTCTTTTTATTTTTCTTGAGATGATGCTTTGATGTTGAGATTCTTATTTTTTACTATGTTGAAGGATCCTTGTATGCCACTTCATGTGAGAGTTTTATATTTTGTCATGGTGACTGAGAGCTTTTATGAGTGAGAGTTATTATAGAAGAGCATCTCATAGAGTTACATGCCATTATAGTTAAGGAAGTTTTTCCTTATATTGAAAAAGAATAAATCATGTAATCATCATCATATTGCAACATTTAATGAAGCACCCTCCCCACTCTTGACACTGGGCCCTGAGACATAACCCACACTGGGTGAACTCCATTATCAACTTGTGTGTGTTCTTTGATTTGATGGTTGCCTTTATGTTTCTGTTAGGATATACCGACACATAGGAAATAGTTAAGAATAACTTAGTCTAGTGTAGAGTTAGGTAAAGTGTGTTTCTTTACCATGTACATTTGTAACTTATAATCCGATGGTCACGATTTGTAGTGATTCGATGGTTATCTCTCACCTCGGTATTAACGACACTTGATTCGTGGCTTAACACCCGATTGGTCCATGATCTCTATTTAAAGATCAAGGAGGGTCATTTTTTCGGTAACCATTTATGAGAGAAACATATGTAACTTTTCTTTTTATGTTAATAAATTTCCTGAAGTGGTCGTGTTGGCTTAGGTCCTGGACTATTTCCCTCTTTGAGGGTTTTAACCATGTGATTATATTGGTGTACTGATCTGTGATCTATTTGTAAGTGGTGACCTTTGGTTCTTGATCTAAGGAACTTACCTTGTAAATTCCTACATGGTATTAGAGCTATTTTGAGGGCCGCGTCCGTTGTTGATCAAAATCTGAAGCCGGTTTGACTGCATGCGAATTCCATTTTTTAGATCTACTATTTCTAAACATTTTTGGGCTTGGAGAACTATTCTATTGTGTCCGGAGCATCTGTTACAGTGAGGAATGCATTTCATCTCATGCGAAAAAGTTTTATGCTGCCCAAGTTATGACAGTTTAGATCTGGAGGTATAGAGCTTCTGTTTTGCAGTTATATTTGTTAATAGTTCTGCTTATTTCAGTTCCCCCTTTTTATTTTCGGTTTTTAGGTTTTATTTATTTACTGGATCTATACCCTCTTCTCTGTGTATGCTCTTTGCTGTGCGCTACGTGTGATCTCGGCAAATCAGAAATAGGAAAAAGGGATTTTTTTTGCTACGTATGCTCTTTCCCCGCGTCTTTGTGTGATCTCAGGAGATCAGAAATAGTGAAAAAAGTGATAGTTGTCAGTAAGGCTAACCGAGAATCTAACATTCTGCCGTAAGGGTCTGCATTTCATTTTCTTTTTTTTTTTGCTCGATTTTTTGTGTTTTTTCTGTGTAGGAAAAGGCATGCACGCCGAAGAGTAACCAAAAAAAAAAAACCCTTCCTCCTTTCATACAATAACGTGATCCTTTTACTATCTCACTTGGTGAGGGGTTAGTTTATGAGAATAGAGGTCTTGGGTTCAAGTCTCCTTCTCAAGCTTCTTTTGTAAAAAGTTTTTTTTCAAAGGGACGATTTTTTTTTTAAAAAGCCGCACTTCATCTCGTTCCCGTAACTATTCGGCATCTACAACTCAAATTTTTCAAAAGGCATAACTTCTTCATCCGGAAGCCGTTTCTCGAGCCGTTTATTTTTGAAACGGCCTAATTTTTCGAGATCTTTCAATTGGAGGTGTTAGTTTCAACTTTTCTCAGCTTCAGGTTTAAAAAAAAATGGAAAGTGCATGCCCAGTTATTCTTAACATCACCAATTATTTCCAATGGCTACCTCACATGGTAGATATGCTTAGAAGTAAAAGGCTTTATAGAATAGCCACAGGAAAAGAAAATAAACCTTCTGATGATGATAAAGATGCTAAATGGGAAAATAAACAAGATCAAGCACGAGGGTTGATAGGAATGTCCATTGCTCAAGATCTTCGTTTTCATATCCTTGACATTGATACCCCTGATGAAGCCCTAGAAAAGCTAAAAACTATTTTTGGCATTCAAAATCAAATCAGGGCCCACCAGCTTGAAAATGAGTTTCTTACTTTGGACCCCAATAATTTCTCCTCCATTGAAGATTTTTTGTCCAAATTTAAGACCCTTAGAATTCTTTTAGAAGGTTGTAAGATCAAAAAGGACAATGGTAGCCTCATATATTGCATTCTTGCTAAGCTTGGCCTTGCATACTCTGTTTTTGTTTCTACCTTCAATTCCACTAGAGAAGCTATCATTTCTTTAGGAACCACCTACAAGAATCCCTCTTTTGATGCCTTTTGTGATTCTTTGATAAGAGAACAAGAAAAATTTTTACACCTTGGTCTTATCACTGTTGGAAACGCTTTTAAGAAAGCCTTAGCAGCCCAACAAAAACCATATCAAAAGAATCCCAGGAAGCAGTATCCTAAAACATATGGTCCTAAACCAAACAAGGGACCTAAGCAATTTCAGTTGTAAACTGAAAAATCAAATCACCAAAATAATAAGGCAAATCAAAACAAAGGGAAGAAGACAGATAGACATTGCAACTTTTGCAATCGGGATGGCCATATAGAGTCCAAATGTTTTAAGAAGATGGAAGCCTTAGAAGCTGCAATGAAGAAGCAAAACATCAATTTGGAGCACTCTTCACCTTCATCTTCAGGCATGGCACTTTCTGCTTGTGGTTGTCAAGCATCAAGATCTAGTTATGCATTAAATGTATCTTCTTCTTCTCCTTCTCATGAGTGGCTCATTGATTCTAGAGCTTCTTACCACATGGCTAAAAATAAATCCATGTTTTCTTATTTAAATGATTGTAACACCAAACATATTTATGTTGGTGATGATAGATCTCTTAGTGTTGTAGGATCTGGAACCATTCATCTAGATAATGGTCAGTTTAATGATGTACTATGTGTTCCTACCTTGTCATGCAACCTTCTATCTGCTTATCAGATAACTCATTCAGGTGAAGGGAAAATAGTAGAATTCTCACCTCATGATGTTGTAATCAAGGACCTCAAAGATCCTAAACATATTTTAGCTACTGGCATTGCTGATGATTCCACAAGGTTGTATAAGTTTGAAAACTTTGGGTCATCATCTCTTCCCTCCGTTTTTGTTGCTCATAATGATGATGTGAGCAAACTTTGGCATGAGCGATTTGGTCACTTAAACTATTTCTCTCTTCAAACTCTATGTAAGGAAAATATGCTAACGGGTCTTCCTATGGTATCTTGCCGAGATGGTGTTTGCTTCGGATGTGTACTTGGAAAACATCATCAGGATAGTTTTGACAAACGTGCTTCTTGGCACGCTTCAGCCCCTTTGCAGCTTGTGCACAGTGATTTATGTGGTCCACTTCCTGTTGTTTCTTTCTCTGGTTGCAAGTACTTCTTAACTTTCATTGATCATTTTTCCAGACGCACTTGGGTATATTTCTTAAAACTCAAGAGTGAAGTTTTTAACATGTTCTTGGCCTTTAAGGCCTTTGTTGAGAAACAATTTGGACATCAAATTCTTAAGTTAAGATCATAAATGGTGGAGAATATGTTAACAACAAATTTATCAACTTCTTCACTAAGCATGGCATTCAATTGCAACATACTATTCCATATACTCCACAAAAAAATGGTGTAGTTGAAAGGAAGAATCACACCTTAAAAGAAATGGCTAATTGTATGCTTCAATCTAAAGGGCTTGGTCTCAATTTTTGGGCAGAAGCCATTAACTATGCAAATTACATAGTAAATCTCACTCCTACTAAGGTTTTAAAGAATATAACACCAGAAGAAGCTTGGAGCTCAATCAAACCAGATGTAAGTCACTTTCATGTTTTTGGAAGTGATGCTTGGGCCTATATTCCAGATGCGAAACATAAAGCCTTAGAACCTAAGAGTGAAAAATGTATTTTTGTTGGATATTCTGAAGATGTCAAAGGATATAGACTTCTTCAACCAAAATCCAAAAATATAATCATTATAAGAGATGTAAAGTTTGATGAAAATATATGGGCCTGCGAGCCTAGTTCGGCAGGTGTGCCACCTTTGGCCTGTGAGCCTGATTTGGCATATGTGCCACCTCTCTCTCTCTCTCTTCTATTTTTAATAGCATTCCTTCTAGTTTAGATGATGACAGCGAGGATGAAAATCCTCCTCCACCTCTTTAAATTGTTCCTTATACTCCACCGCTTCCAAGATGAGTCCACTCTACTCAGGATGTAGCAGGTTCTCTTGCAGGTGACCCTGCCGATTGACGACGTACACGTTCTCATTTCGAAAGAGCCTCTTCCTTATTGGCTCAGGTTCCAGAAAAAATTGGTCCAAAAACCTTTGAATAAGCCTCCAGTCATCTAGATTTGGATGAAGCTATGAATGAAGAGTATCGTTCCTTATTGGCAAATGATACTTGGGATCTTGTTCCTCTTCCAAAAGGAAGAAAACTTGCCAGATGCATATGGGTTTACAAAACCAAGTTTGGACCAGATGGAAAAGTGGATAGACATAAATCTCATCTTGTTTCTAAAGGGTTTTCACAAGTTTAAGGCATTGACTATACTGAAACCTTCTCCCCTGTTGCCAAAATGAATTCTATCCACCTTGTTCTTTCCCTTGCTGCCTCCTTTAAATGGAAAGTCCATCATATGGATGTTAAATCCACCTTCTTACATGGATATTTGCATGAAGAAATCTACATGGAACAACCCCTTGGATTTATCCAAAAAGACTCCAGCCTTGTTTGTCGCCTTAGAAAGTCTCTCTATGGTCTCAAACAAGCTCCTTAGGCTTGGTATGCCAAAATGGATAGATTTCTCTTAGATAATGGCTTTTCTAGGTGTCATTCTAACAACACTGTCTACACCAAGAAAGTGGGTAATTCCTTCACCATCCTTGTTATTTATGTTGATGATCTTATCCTTACTGGTAGTGATCCAAACCATATAAACCATGTGAAGTCTAGCCTCAAAAAGAAGTTTGGAATGACAGACTTAGGACACTTGCATCATTTCCTTGGTCTTCAAGTCTTGTAATCCAAGGAAGGCATTACCCTCTCTCAGTCCAAGTATGCCTATGATCTTCTACACCACATTCACATGGAAGACTGTAAGGCTGCCCCTTCTCCCTTTCAATTTGGAGTCAAGCTTTCAGTCAACTGTCCTACCCCTGAATTTGATGCTACCTTATATCGTCAACTTGTTGGTAGAATTCTGTATCTAACCCATACCTGTCCTGACCTTTCCTTTGCCGTTGGTCTTGTCGCTCGGTTTATGAACCAACCTCATGAAAGTCACTCGAAAGCAGCTAAAATAATACTTCAATATATTTGAGGTACAGTTCAGTTCGGGATTCATTACAGTGTAGGAGCATCTCCATTGTTGATTGGTTTCATTGATTCTGATTGGGTTGGTGACCCTGATGATCGAAAGTCTACTGCAGGATATGTATTCACTCTTGGTTCAGGATCTATTAATTGGTCTTGTAAGAAACAAAGTGCCATCTCTCTTTCTTCAGCAGAAGTAGAGTATCGTGGTGGAGTTGAAGCCAACAAGGAAACCATGTGGCTTCGTCAGATTCTGTCTGAATTTGGTCTTCATTAGCAGCATCCAACTACACTTTGGTGTGATAATCAGAGTACCATTCAGCTATGTAAAGATCCAGTTTAGCATCAACGTATGAAACACATTGAAATCCACATACACTTCATCAGAAATCTCATTTATGATCGTGTTCTTGAAGTGCAGTACTGTCCAACCAATGATCAATTAGTCGATATCTTTACAAAGGCTCTCACAGAAGCGAAGTTTACCAAACTTCGATCCATGGTTGGAGTTCAGGAAAGTTTTCATTAAGGGGGATAGGCTCTAATGCCTCCTTCCTTCTCCTATTGTGTCACTTTTGTAAATCCTTCAATCCTATCCCAATTTGTTCTTAAGGGGGGATGTTAGGATATTTCGACACATAGGAAATAGGCTCCTTTTGTGTCACCTTTGTAAATCCTTTAATCCTATCCCAAGTTGTTCTTAAGGGGGGATGTTAGGATATTCTGACCCATAGGAAATAGTTAAGAATAACTTAGTCTAGTGTAGAGTTAGGTAAAGTGTGTTTCTTTACCATGTACATTTGTAACTTATAATCCGACGGTCACGATTTGTAGTGATTCGATGGTTATCTCTCACCTCGATATTAACGATACTTGATCCGTGGCTTAAAACCCGATTGGTCCATGATCTCTATTTAAAGAGCATGGAGGGTCATTTGTTCGGTAACCGTTTATGAGAGAAACATATGTAACTTTTCTTTTTATATTAATAAATTGCCTGAAGTGGATGTGTTGGCTCAGGCCGTGGAATGTTTCTCTCTTTGAGGGTTTTAACCACGTGATTATACTGGTGTACTGATTTGTGATCTATTTGTGAGCGGTGACCTTTGGTTCTTGATATGAGGAACTTACCCTGTAAATTCCTACAGTTTCCTCTTCTTAAAGTATGCATATGTGGTTTTTCATACTATTTTACATGAAATTCTGATAATATCACATAAGTAAAAGATCTTGGTTAATTTTGATAGCTAAGAGAATCCATATCAAGTTTAGTATCAGAGCGGTCTTCTTATTGATGTGAATTGTGAGTGTGAATGATAACCAGAGATTGAACATGAAACAAGAAGGAAAATGGAGGATCATAAATATATCTATGAGGTCCTACTTAGGATGGCATGCATGGTAGATATAATGTATGCATATTATGAGGAAAAAATGGAAAAGAGGAATAGGAGAAAGAGAGAGTAGAGGATGATGCTCCATCTCCATCTTCAAGTGAATATACTTCTTCTTCGCCTTATTCTTATCATTCAAATGAAGATATCAACGAAATCCTTCAAGTGGAGAATGATGAATTGAGGAGACTTCTACAAGAAGCAGATGAGGAGAAGCACAGATTGCAGCTTCAATTACGAGCCACGGAAGAGGTATTGGAAAATTTGAAGCACAACGAAGGCTTAATGAATCCATCATCACCTGCTTCATAATTGACAGCTCAGGTAAATAGTGTTGGTAGTTCTTCAATTTCATTTTCACATGATGATGATGATTTGGGTGCTTTTGAAAATAACACTGTAGAAATTGGTTCAAGATTATTGAAAAATATGGGATATGAAGGCAATGAAGGCATAGGAGCTAATGGGAAAGGAATCATGAATCCCATCCAAGTGATGGAATTACCATGACATGCAGAATTGGGATATGTTAGAAAGGAAGAGACATGTGAATCTTCATGTGCCAAGTATGAGACAATGAAGGATGTTGAGAGTACCCCACAAGCCTCCAATGATCCTGATTGCAGGTCGTTTCCAAATGGGACTGAGAATTCCAAAGAGAGAGGCAAAGAAAGGTATAAAAATTCTCCGTTTTCTAAAGTTTATTTTGATTACAAGCATATTGTTAATGATGAGAAAAAATTATGGCATATAAAACCATGTATTTTTTGTGGCTTGTATAACCATGTGGTTATCGAGTGTTGGAAGAGAATGGGAGCAAGGAAAAAGACAAGACATGTAGGGAATTCTCCACATCATGGGAGGAAGAGTTTAAGAAGGTATACAGGAAGAAGAATTTTTGTAGCCATTGTAACAAGCATGGGAATCAGGGAGCCACATGTTGGGATCCAGAGCAACCACTCAAGAGGGACAAAGTGCCTATGCAGGAACTATTTGGTAAAGTTGTTTAAGAAGCGAAGAAACTCCAAATTTATAGCCCATTCACTTTGATGAGTGAGAGGTGGTTTTATTAGAGATAGTAGATTGTCATGGCCACATTTTTAAAATTACATGTTTCAAAATGATTGTGAAAGTGATTATGTGTTTTCCATCACTTATGAATGCAACATAGTGATCCTTTTGGCCTTTTGTTGATATCTGGGGTATTAGAAGCTGTTATGATTTTGATGTAAACTTGACCAAAGAGTGTGCTATAAACTCTTGGAAAGTATGGGGATGCTTGGGTCATGATAGGTCATGTAATTGAACATGTATTTTCAAATATGTACTACGGGTATGTAGCTAGTATAGGTGTTGGTTCATCACTTATGGATTTGAAGAACAAAGGTGAAGAAGAAGGAAGTGTGGCCTTTTGGGGCACGTGTTATGCAGATAAAGCATTACGACAAATTGCAGAGTGTGTTCATGATTTTGGAGGAACAAAAGCTTCTAAGTGGGGAGGAATGATCCAGATGGCTCTAAAAAGGCCCAGAAATAAGAAGTATCTCTAGAGAGGCTTACAAATTTAAGTCTTCAACTCTCAGTGAAACCAAGTCCAAGTAGTATATCTCATCATTCTGAATCTAGTGGCGCATATGAAACTAAAATCCAAGTTCGTATGAGAAACTTATAATCGTCATAAGTTTTCAAGTTAAATAGGAAAATAGGACCCACTATGCTTATGTGGTGACTGATTGAGCAATAAGCCACTACCATGTGGCACTCCAACAATGGCCTCCTAGCCCTGCATAAAAAACAAAAAAAAAGTTTTGTTTTGTTATAATAACCAAAGTATCCAAATTATTAATGGTTATTATAATATAATAAACTAATGACTATAACCATATTAACAATGTCATCAAAATATTATTTAAACCTTTACTTTGTTAAGTGTCGGGTGGGGACAAATCCATGAGGAACCAAGATCAGAAATGAAATTTAAGGGGGTGCACGAAACTATTAGAAAATTATATATTACAGAGAAATGAAACACATAAAAATATGCAGAAATACAAACATAGAAAACATATAAAACAAGAGAGACACAGATGTATGTGGTTCACCTAACTTGAGCTACGTCCACGGAGAAACAACCAATCCTTCCTTTATATTATCCATCAAAATGAGGAGACACAACCTACAACAGATCCATTGTAATATCCTCTACTCTCTCACAAAGTCCCTCTTTCTCTTTCTCGCTTAGAATACACACCCCACACACAACCGTAATACAATTCCCTCACATGAATCGAGGGGTTTCCTTCTAGGGAAATAAACCCTAAAATAAACATAACTTATACCGTAAGATCATCTGCCTAATGAACGACTCAGATTGACGACGAAATTATAATATTTTACAAGGAAATTTTACATTTGTTTTTAGCTTCGGGGGCGTTACCTCCAAACCCCCGCCCAGGGATCGCTGGCCCCTGCATCCCCCTTGCGTGGAGGGGTGTACAAACTTCTTGGGGTATACATCCAGCTAAAACAAAGACCTCTGAATTAGGATGATAATCAGGCTCCACACACAACAATATCCCACTTGGAGAATGATTGTAGCAACTCCACCGCTACCTCATCTGTTGGACAATGAATCCACTGTGGACTTGATTATTTATCATCTTCATCATCATACTTGAAGACCAATTGAAATTGAGAAAAATCTCAGTTTCTCACTAGTTACAAATTTTGTTAACATATCTGCAAGATTCTGGCTAGTGTGTATCTTTTCCTGCTTCAACTGTCCATATTCCAAAACTAACCGTATGAAATGGTACTTGAGTTGTATATGTTTAGTCTTCACTAGTACAAAATGGCTAATTAGTTTTTAAAAAAATGACTAAAATTTGCATATAAACGACTATTTTTCGGTCGGTGACGAATAGTAGCTAATTTGCAGTATCTTATAACGCAACCAACTTCTAATCGTTTTGAGCTTAGTCATTAATTAGTTGTCTCAACTTTATGTCTAGTAGTATATTTAGTCATAAATTTGGTCATTAATTTATTCATTGATTTAGTCATTAATTGTCACAATTAATGACCAAATATACAACAAAATATTACTAAATGTTCACCCTAGAAAACTAATTAATGACGAAAGAAATATGATCAAAATGTTGGTTGTGTTATAATATACTATAAATTGTATACTAATAATCATATATATGCAAATTTTAGTCATCGTTTGAAACAAATTAATGACCAAAGAAATATAACTAAATTTTGGTCATGTTATAAGATACTGTAAATTAGCTACTAATAGTCATATATATGCAAATTTTAGTCATCGTTTGAAACCAATTAATGACCAAAGAAATATGAATTATTTTGGTCGTGTTGTAATATATTGTATAATAGCTACTAATAGTCATATATATGAAAAATTTAGACATCAGTTGTAATAAAAAAATTATCGTTTGTAGTATTCATTCATATTTTTTTGGTAGTTTCATATTCATTATATTAATGACTATTTTAGTAGTTTATATTCAAATAATTTACTTTCATTAACAATTATTATAAGCAACTAATTTAGCCATATATTAATTTTATTTGTGTTCATTAATAAACAAAAAATACTAATTTAGTAGTTTTAGATTGATTTTATTTTTTCATTATAAATCAACATAAATTAATTAGTATGTACATGTTCATCTAATATGAAAATGAAAAGTTACATATGTTAATTAAAATACTAAATAATATCAAGTGAAACTATAAATAATTTCAACTACATAAATTATATTATATAAAATATCAAGTATTAAAATATGAGTTTCCAACTTAATATTGGTTGGAGTCCAATTTGCAAATGAAATATTGTTTCATCACTTCAAAACATTATCATTGTGTTTCCAAGGCATTGCAAGTGAATTCACCAACTCTGAAGACTTGACCATCAATCTCTATGTGTGTCTCTTATGCGGGATATTGAATCTACAGGTACCAATAGACAAATTATCTTATCTTTCTATTTAATTTTCATTTTTTCACTTCAGTATTATTGTTCTCTTCTTTCTTCAATTCCTACTTCTTACCATCAATACTGAGTTCCTTTTATGAAAAGAAAGAAGATACAATGCAGAGTATAAGATATGAAATATGATGAACACTAGAATATAAAATAAAGTAGACTATGAAGGATTTATACGATATATACCTCAACATCAACAATATTTTCAATGTCATTTTCCCCCATAAAAGCAAGAAAATCGAACTATTTTTCTTCAGTTGGGAAATATTTGCTTCTATGTGGCCAAATGACCTGTATAAAAAAGGCAATAAAACATCACCATAGAAAATAACACCTTAGTAAAATTATTATTCAACATTCAAGGAAAGATTAGGCACAATCATGCCAACTAAGTTACATGCTAAAAATATCAAGTTGTAGATCACTTATACAATGTGGGAGTGAAAACAAAAATCCTAGAAAATTCCAAAGATAAGTCTAGAATAAAATGAAATGAAGTAAAAAGTATACAATAATAGGATAGCCTCATATACATGTTTATAAACAGATAATTTAGAGCGTTAAGTGAATAAGTCCAGGGCTAGAGGTCGATGATGTTAAGAATTCCCAAGTAGATGAGCATTTCTTCAGATAAGAAATACTCTTTGGGTCCATTATCACATATGAATACGCCAACTAGTCTATATCAGATTATTAATGCTTTTCTTATATTTATGGGTCGCTACAATATAATTGGATAAATTGCAAAGACAATTACCTTCCCATTGTGTTCCTCACTTATGATACAATATATTAGCTATGATTTGGAGAAAATTTACGACATCGAAATATGTAGCAGTCACCACTAGTAATCCCCCAAAAAGGTTTATTTTGGAATTTAACTTTTAGATTCCAATTGCTATATGATTCTTGAATGGAAAATCCACATAGAATTCCAACACCAAACTTCCAATTTGAGGGAACACCTGTGGCTATCCTCAATCACTCAAACTAAAAAAATTAGTGATCATTATAATGAAAATATAAAATAAGAGTAGTTTTGATATTTTTTGTATATTTACATCAAAAGCACCAATAGTTTTCCCATATTTACCATACTTGTAATTTCCAATATATAACTCATTGATTGATATTTTACAACAAATACTTGATTCAATGCAAACAAGAATTTAACATATTAGAACAATACCACCAATGTTTGATCCTTAATTACACTACAAGAAAAAAAGAGATTGGCGAGAGTTGAAAAATGTCACCATAAGCTCATCGATTATGGTCAAAAGAGCCTCTGTCACCAAAATTTGAACGTAACAAAAGGTGGCATCACTAAAATTATAGGTGTTGTGGTGAAATTCAAGGTCCGTCACCAATAGTGGTTTATAATGATGGATAATGACCATCACCATTTCATATGAGAAATGGTGATGGAAGGTAACCTCCGTCGCCAAAAAAATGAACGTCACCAAATGTGGCATCACCAAAAGTATAAGTGTTGTGGTGACATTCAAGGTCCATCATGAATAATGATTATAATGACAGATAGTGACTGTCACCATTTAATATTAACAACATCGATTGATAGTGATGGACCTTTCATGGTCATCACTATTTATGCATATGTATGGTGGCATTCATTTACCATCACCATTTCATATTTTGGTGAGGGTCGAAAAATGTCACCATCAACTCATTGGGGATGGTCAAAAGAGTCTCTATCACTAAATACTGATTGTCTCCATTCCATATAAATATCAGGGAACGAAGGAATCAAACCGCCAACCTTATGCTTGTAAAGAAGGTGTTGTTCCATCATAACTACACCATTTAAAGATTTATACTTTAAAAAAATAGATCTTGAAACATTATAAATTGTAAATTTTACAATTTTCAATAAATTATAAAACTTTGTAAAGTATTGGAAAATATTTTACTAAACAAGCAAAATAGGATCGGAGTTTGTACCTAATGGTTATGGAAGTTATGAAAAGTGGGTGGAGGGAAAAATATTCATGGATAAGATACTCAAAATTTTTTCAGTTAAATACTCAATTAGAAGTGAAACTGTAAAGAAATTGATAGCCTATAAATGACCTACAATTATCAAATATGAAATATGCAATTACACCAAAGATTGATTTCTCACCTTGTGAATCATGTAAATATGTTGTGACGACATAAAATTTTGACTCTAAAATAATGATTTCAATGCCAAAAAGCCAAAAACAATGAGTATATATGATGAAATTATAAATAATGACGTATATGCTTGAATCATACTGGATATGGGATCTATAAAAATAATTGCGAGTGGTTCTCATTATTAATTAATTAAATATGTAAAAATACAACAATCAATAACAATGATCCTGAAATGTAACCACTAAACATATGTTAAAAATTGTAAGTACAAAGTTTGGCTAATATATGTTACACTAAAAAAATATCAAAGGGGCATTTAGACACTTCCAAATCCAAACCAAGCATGAGTATCCAAATATGTAATTGTATGGATACAAGGAAAGCACTCTCTACCTCCCAATGATAACTATGTCCTCCCACAAGTACTTCAACTAGAAAAGGGATGTGAAGACAAGCACCTCAAAGAAAAAAAACTACACATTACAAAAACAAACTTCATCCCCTCTCTACCTTTATACAATATATCTAGGGGAATAAAAAAATATCCATAGAGAATCGGATTAGAGTGGGAAAAATACAGATGATAAGAAAAAAAACCAACAACGAAAATCTCCTAATTTGAACACGTTTAAAGTACATTAAACAAAGATGGAAACCATAGTACATTAAAGTGACATTGGTCAAATTTTGGAATGGTCAATTTTCAACTATCCATAGTGCCACCAATCTAATGAAATATGATAGGATATTTTCCCATTAATGGAGTAGCATGTTTAAATCTCACACTATTTATTGATAACCATTGTTTTTCACTGACAACCATGCATATTTATAGCGCATAACTGCAAAACATGGACATGAAAGTGAGCATAAAGTCTATAAGCCCAATCTACCTTGATGGAGAAAAACAAGAAATCAAAACTTACGTACAACGTACCAACCATTGAAATGATAGAAACATGAAAGAAAATGTCATGATACTTCTCATCAAGGACAAACAAAATCATATCACCTACAACGATGAATTTATAAATATTTTTCAGAAAATGGTCTTAATACACTAACTATAGTTGGTTGGAAAAAATAAGTCAAGGATATATGTAGTTGGTTGGAAAAATTTCATCCTTGAGGAAACCAAGCCTATACTCAAAAAATTAACCATTAGAGAGTACCATTTAGATATGGGTTTTGTCATGTGGTGGGTCACTTTCACTCAGCCCAATATTTGAGGAAATAACTGTAATGTTCCAATTTTTTGCAAATAAATTGGAACATTAAATTTTGCTCATATTATCTAGGAGATAAATAAAATGGGTGAGGAGACCCATTTTCATAAATAAAATTCCACATGAAGTGAGAAGGGATCCATAGAGTAGCCATTTTTTCACCTCCTAGTGTAAAAAGGGGGCAAACACATGAGGATGAGGCCATGTTGACCAAATCAACAACGCAACACAAGAGGGTGTAGCTTGCTTGGGAAGACAACACAGTTAGAGAGGGAGGAAGATTCCTTGTGAGAGAAACCCTAATTGGGTGGGGTCCATGGCATGGAGACATCACTTTGCATATAAGGAGGATGAGGCAGCCATAGAGAGCATTATTGAAGATTTGGACTTAGAGTCTATTTGCAATCTCCAGGTGTTCAGTTGAATTGTAGTGCCTTTGGCACGAGGGATTCCTGTTCAGGAGTTCCTCTCCTCCCTTGAGTAGCTCAAGGAGGATTGCTCTTCATTTCTCCATATTCAGGAATTTGGCCATAGCCACTACTTCATCTACAACGTAGTCACTGGGTTGTGTTGCAGGTGTTGCTATGGAGGAGATTCCACAACACCATTTCTTGCATCATTTCTCATAGGAGGGAGTTCCTATTCTTTGGGAGGATCAGCAAGGAGGGTTTCTAGAGCTTATTTGCATATTTTGGTAGAAGGCAAAGCTTCTCCCACCTTCATCAGCGCAGTCCCTTCCATAGACTATGTTATCTCAGAGTTTTTCTGCAGTGGGGGTTTGCTCCGCCATTTTGGAGGAAGAGATTTCTTGTGTCGGGATCAACCTTGCACTTAAGGAATCCATTGGAGGAGGTTGTTTTAGTTTGCAGGCCATATTCATTCTCCTTCTTCTATTGTATATTTTGAGTTGCTGCTGCTACCCAGCAACTCCGGCATTATTGTATTTTCATATTTTGTACATGTATTGCAGCGAATCCTTCTAAAGATTGTGTATCAATGTTATAGTGGCGTTTTCAGGGGTTGAGAGCATTCTCCCCCTCATTTCTGGAGCTATTATTGTAATATCATTTTATTGCCATTTTACATGTTGCAGTGTCTCCATTTGACTACGTATTCATAGCTAGGGTTCACTAGTGTAGCTGTGTTTATCTCATGATTATTGTATTTCTGCCTTGAGGATTGACATTGTTCATCTTGAGCATCATTTCCCTCAAGATTGTGTATAAATTTGCAGCTGCTATTATTATAATAAGATGGCTATGAGTTCTCCAGCATTTTCTGAAGTTTGAGCAAGTTACTCTTCATGCTTATGTTTTGCATATTGCTGTAGCTCATTCCCTTGAGTAAGATCTTCCTAAGGAAGAAATATTTGCATAGCTATAGGTAGAGTCTGAGGAAGGGCCAAATAGCCTCTGGTTCTCATCCTCTCTTTAGAGGTGAAATAATTGGTAAAATCCCTCTAAGTCCATCTCTGACATAGCCTTGTTCATATTTCCGACAAAGGAACATTTCAGCGGTGAAAAAGTTGTTGACCAAGTCAACAATGCAGCACAAGAGGGTGTAGCTTGCTTGGGAAGACAGCACAGTTAGAGAGGGAGGAAGATTCCTTGTGAGAGAAACCCTAATTGGGTGGGGTCCATGGCATGGAGACATCACTTTGCATATAAGGAGGATGAGGCAGCCATAGAGAGCATTATTGAAGATTTGGACTTAGAGTCTATTTGCAATCTCCAGGTGTTCAGTTGAATTGTAGAGCCTTTGGCACAAGGGATTCCTGTTCAGGAGTTCCTCTCCTCCCTTGAGTAGCTCAAGGAGGATTGATCTTCATTTCTCCATATCCAGGCATTTTTCCATAGCCACTACTTCATCTACAACGCAGTCACTGGGTTGTGTTGCAGGTGTTGCTGTGGAGGAGATTCCACAACACCATTTCTTGCATCATTTCTCATAGGAGGGAGTTCCTATTATTTGGGAGGATCAACAAGGAGGGTTTCTAGAGCTGATTTGAATATTTTGGCAGAAGGCCAAGCTTCTCCCACCTTCATCAGCGCAGTCCCTTCCATAGACTGCGTTATCTCAGAGTTTTTCTGCAGTGGGGGTTTTCTCCACCATTTTGGAGGATGTAATGTTCCGAAATTTTTCGACAATAATTTGGAACATTAATTTTTTAAAGAAGGAGAATAAATGGGAAAGGAAACCCATTGCATAATAAAAAGTTCAATAAAATCCCTCTAAGTATGAAAGGGGATCAAATTTGGAGCTGGTTTGCACCCCCTCATGTGTGAACAAGGATATTTGCAAGGAGGCTTGGTTAAGTTGACCAAGTCAACAACGTTTTCATAGGAGGAGTGGCTTACTTAGGAAGCTAGCGCAGTGTGAATGAGGAAAGGGAAATTTGGTGGAGGAAACCCTAATGGAGCTTTTATTTGTTTAAAAGGAGGACAAGGAAACCATTGTTTCTCATGCTTGTATTATTCATTTCATTGTCTATTGAGACAATTGAGCATTCTTTACTGTTTAGAAAGAATTGCCGGAGGAATTCCTGTTTAGGATTCCTTCTCCTTCTTGAGAGGTCTCTTGAGGGATTGTTCTTCATTTTCCTCACATCCAGGTTTGAGGCCAAGCATCCTCCATCAAGACAACATTATTTCTACAGCAGATTAACACTGTGTTGTTGGGTGTTCCAGTGAGGGTTCACTACACCATCTCCTTCAGCTATCTTTCAGAGTAGGAGTCTCTCTTATGTTTGGGAGATCATTTTGGAGGCATCTCAGAGCTTATTGCATACTTTGGCATCAAGGCCAACTCATTCCATATCCCTACAACGCAGTTCCATCTAGTGACTGCATTATTTTAAGAGGAGCATTTGTAGTGGGGCTCTTGCAGAGTATTGGAGGGAAGATATTTGGTGAAGGGATCAACCTTTCACTTGAAAAATCCATTGGAGGAGGCACATTCATTTTGAGCATTAGATTTAGCCATCTCCATCCAGTTCTATTTTTGAGTTGCTGCAGCAACCCAACAACTCCGACATTTATGAGGAATTGCCATTTTGTATGTTTTGCAGCCAATCCTTTTAGGGATTGTGCATTATTGTTTCTAGGGGTTGAGATCTTGCTCCCCCTATTGTATTTGAGCCAAATATTGATATATTTTTGTATTGACACTTTTTTATGAAATAATTTCCCTTCATAGACTGCGCAGTCATAGCTTGATGATACATATGTAGCAGTGGTTTTATCATGTATTTGGTACTTGTTTCTTGAGGCTGAGTATTGCCTATCTTGAGTGCCCTTTTTCCTCAAGATCTTGTATTCATTTTTGCTGCTATTATTTAATGAGAAGGCTATGGATTTCTCTCATGTTTATATGATTTGAATGTTGTTGCTACACCATTATTGTGCTTGCTTATTACTGGAGCTCCAACTTCAGAATATCTAGAGATATTCTCATTATTGTAGCAATTTCCTGAAAAAGGAATATTACAGTGGTATCAGAGCATGATCTTTGGCTCAGCCTGTGGCTTCAAGAAAAAGTACTGAATCCATGAAGGGGGAATATTTTGAACTCTATAGACAGAGTCTGCAGATGGCTAGGTAGCCTTTGGATCTCATTCTTTTCTCAAAGGTGACATATCTAGTAAATTCCCCTACAGTCAATCTCTGGAATAGAATTTAGATATTCCTGAGACAGAAAATTTCCAGTGCTATCAAAGAGAGAGAAAATGAAGGCTCCATCATATGGATAAAATATGGAAGGAAAGCTTACAAAGCTACTTCCAAGATCCTTACTGAGCATTCATGAAGAATTCGAGAAGATAAGGAGGGAGATTTGTACAGGATCTCCAAAAGGGTTTGAAATTGAGTCAAACTCTAGATTTTCTTGTAGGGGATGTGAGCATGTAGCTACACCCTATAATACAAAGCATAGTCACATGGCCAAATTTGCCATGAGAAGAGAAGAAGAAGAAGAAATGTCGAAGAAAGGAACTCTTAGAGGTTTCTTGTATGAGTATGAATCTCAAACCCAGAGGTTTAGAGATAATATTACTTTTCTGGAGTTTTGCAAGATCATGGTGAGGAGGAGTAAGAAAAATGATGAGGATAGATTTATTCTATCTATCTTTGATGGTTCCCCTACTTGTTCAACCAAGGCTTGGATTGAAGAGCTAGACACCTTTTTGCAGCAGCATTGGATTCCTGAAGATGAAGCCATCAGAGTAGCAGCGCTTCACTTGGGAGGTAAAGTTTATGCATGGTGGTTATTTGAGTCTTTTACTTTGAAAAATGAAAATACCTCTTCATATGAAATTTTCATTAGAACTTTGATGAGGAGATTTGATGGAAGAAATTCTGAAACACATGTGGGGGAAGCAAACACATTCAAACAAAAAAAACCCTTGCATGTATTGAAGAAAACCGTAGACTCAGAATCACTGCATAAAGATATGAAGGAGGCTGATATCTTGCATGATGCTTTAGTAGAGGCAAGATATTCATTCTTGGCACAAAGAGGCAAGGAGATCCCTTTTCCAAAAGAGGATCCAACCAGTGGAGGGTTTCCCACTCATGTTGAGGAAGCTGAGGGCAATAGCACTGTCATTTCTAGAGTTGATCTAGTACCTCATGCAGAGGAAGGAGGAGCTCTTGCTCCAAATAGAGGGATTCTTGCAGAATTGCAAGGGAGTCCCCAGGATCTCATACATAGAGGTCCAAGCACAATCAATGAGCATCATGATTGTGCAGCACTACAACTGGGAGAAGGAGGAAGGGAGCAAGAGCAGCATCAGGTGATGAGAGGCACACACCCTTCTCTATTTCAGAGAGCTAGTGAAAATAGGAGGAAGACTGTATTGCGCTGTGAGAGCAGGGGCAAGATTGCCCAACCATATGTGCAGTCCACTCTTGACATAGATGTCTCACTGCATAGAGGCATTCCACCAGGGAGGCCACCTGATCTATTATTGATGAGAGACATTTTGTCTTTGGATTCACCACTCTTGTATTTTGGAGAGCTGAAGAGTTTGGAGGAGAACTTTGGCATGAGGGATGTCAAAGTAGCAGACAACAGTTTGAGGAGAGCTACACATGCCAGATCACCAACGATGTCCATAAGGAGGATTGATCCTTACTGGAGATCTCAGCTCTTAGTTGAGTACTCTAAGGATCTTGATGCATGCATGATTCTAGATGACCCAGATAGAGATGATGAGTATATGATGGATGATATGGTCATCTATTCCCATGACAGAGTATTCTTGACTAGAGATTCTAGTCTTAAGGAGAAGCTATTGCATGCAACACAAGAGGACTTCTTTCCCATGCATTTTGATGCATATATTGCCTTGGCAAAGGAGTTCATTTGGGAGGGCATCCAACAAGACATACACCAGCATATGGAGAGATGCAGAGCCCGGATGATGATGGAAAGGATGTCACAGCCACCTTCCTACTCATTGAGAGTAAGGGAGAATTTTCAGTTGAGCCATTTCAGCTCAAGTCTTCTAGTGCGTGATGGAGAATGTACAATTCCACCTTATGTCTTGTACTTCTTGTCCTTTTATGAGTAGCATATTGTACCAAGGAGGATTATTCATTCTTGCATATTGTATCATGATGTACTTGGAGCCATTTGTAGCATTGAGATTGGCTATCTCATTGGTGGTTTGTGGGGAAAGCCACATGGTTTTTGGTGTGCACCATTGACACCTTTTTGTACTTCCATGTTTATACCTTGTAACATGATTGTGGCAACAAACAAGTGGCTGGGAGAGCACTTGTTTTTGTTTGATTTGATGCAGGCAGGGCATGCACTATGCAGGTTCCTTGTGTGGGACCTTGATCCACTTTCCGGTTGTCATGTGACAACTTGTTTCTATTGGTTTTTGCTTCCATGTATTGCTGATATGTATATGTTCATGGGAGGCTTTTATTGGAGAGTGGGCTTGAGATTAAGGATGCCCATTTGGAGTATGATTCTCATTACTATACATGTTGTACATTTTAGGAGAAACCATGGGCCAACCATGAGGGCCACATTACATTTCTTTTATTCTTGTGGGAAAAACCACTTGAAGAGCTTGAGGAGGCACTCCATGGGACATGAGGAGTTGGAGGAGTTTGCACAGTCAACTCTTTTTCCTTTGAGGATGAGGGGAGACTCATCTATGAGCCACTCCATTTATATGAGAAAAACATATGGTGAGAGTATTGTTTATTTTCATGATGAATTTTCTATATATATGCATCTCTTAACCATGTATGTGCAGGGATTTTCTCAAAGGGAGGATATTCTTCCTTCTAGATTTGATGGTCTACATGAGACCATTATGGATGTTCACTCTCTAAGAGGAGATGGGAAGGAAATTTCTCATGGAGAACATACATACATTGCATAGTACATCATTCACTTTCTCTTGGAGAATGGGGCAGCAAGAAAATGGTGGGGAGGCCACCCATCATTTTATTTTCTATGGCAGTGGAGAGTCAAACTGCATTGGATAAATTTTAGGGACCATCGTCCTTCTCCTTTACTGCACATGGAATCCAACATGATTCTCCTTATGGTTCCCTTGATTTATATTGCTGAAACTTTTTCTGGGAGCATGATTGGAGGAGAGACACATTGGGTGGATGTGTTCTTGGAGGGAGAAAACTCCCACATAGTTTGCACTACATGTTCTAAAGGGAACATGGGAGATGGTATGGCCACTACAGCAGCTCATTTGTTTCATTATGAGGTGATCCATATGAGGAATGAGATACCATTTGATGATGACTTCCAACTCATCATATATGGAGAGACTTGGGCCAACACGATTTGCAGCGTTGGAGGAGAGGTCCTTGGGGATCTAGTCTTCATCTTGCTACTTGAGGGAAAGTATTTTTTAGCCCAGGATCAGCATTTTATCTACACTTATCATGAGTGGAGAGAAGGAAAACGTGGGGTAGGCTAAATTTTCTACCATGAGCATATTTTCATCCCACCTACTTTGCCAGAGCCAAAGGTGGAGGACAGTTTCCAAGAGTTGCCTAGTTGGGAGGTAGCTCATTTTGTATGGATGATTGCTTGGGGATGGAGGACCCACATGAGGAAGATGTTACTCAACAATACATAGAATCCATGCCTCGAAAGAAGGCTATCTAGTTCTATCCTTGCAGTTTCTTGGGGAAAAGCAACATTTGGGAGGGGAGGACTGTAGTGTTCCAAAATTTTCCGACAATAATTTGGAACATTAATTTTTCTAAGGAGAATAAATGGGTAAGGAAACTGATTGCATAATAAAATATTCAATAAAATCCCTCGAAGTATGAAACGGGATCAAATTTGGAGCTGGTTTTCACCCACTCATGTGTGAACAAGGATATTTGCAAGGAGGCTTGGTTAAGTTGACAAAGTCATCAATGCTGCCATAGGAGGAGTGGCTTACTTAGGAGGCAAGCGTAGTGTGAATGAGGAAAGGGAAATTTGGTGGAGAAAACCATACTGGATATCTCATTTGTTTAAAATGAGGACAAGGCAACCATTGTTTCTCATGCTTGTATTATTCATTTCATTATCTATTGAGACAATTGAGCATTCTTTGCTGTTTAGCAAGAATTGCCGGAGGAATTCCTGTTTAGGATTCCTTCTCCTTCTTGAGAGGTCTCTTGAGGGATTTTTATTCATTTTCCTCACATCCAGGGGTGAGGTCAAGCATCCTCCATCAAGATAGCGTTATTTCTGCAGCAGATTAACATTGTGTTGCTAGGTGTTGTAGTGAGGGTTCACTACACCATCTCCTTCAGCTATTTTTCAGAGGAGGAGTATCTCTTCTCTTTGGGAGATTATTTTGGAGGCATCCCAGAGCTTATTTCATATTTTGGCATCAAGGACAACTCATTCCATAGCCCTACAATGCAGTTCCATCCAGTGACTGCGTTATTTTGAGAGGAGCATTTGCAGTGGGGCTCTTGCAGAGTATTGGAGGGAAGATATTTGGTGAAGGGATCAGCCTTTCACTTGAAAGATCCATTGGAGGAGGCACATTCAGTTTGAGCATCAGATTCAGCCATCTCCATCCAGTTCTATTTCTGAGTTGCTACAACAATCCAACAATTCCAACATTTCTGAGGAATTTCCATTTTGTATGTTTTGCAACCAATCCTTTTAGGGATTGTGCATTATTGTTTCCAGGGGTTGAGATCTTGCTCCCCTTATTCTATTTGAGCCACATATTGATATATTTGTGTATTAACACTTTTTATGCAGTAGTTTCCCCTCATAGACTGCGCAGTCATAGCTTGATGATACATATGTAGCAGTGGTTTTATCATGTATTTGGAACTTGTTTCTTGAGGCTGAGTATTGCCTATCTTGAGTGCCCTTTTTCCTCAAGATATTGTATTCATTGTTGCTGCTATTATTTAATGATAAGGCTATGGATTTCTCTCATGTTTATATGATTTGAATGTTGCTGCTGCACCATTATTGTGCTTGCTTATTACTGGAGCTCCAACTTTAGAATATCTGGAGATATTCTCATTGTTGTAGAAATTTCCTGAAAAAGGAATATTACAGTGGTATCAGAGCATGATCTTTTTCTCAGCCTGTGACTTCAAGCCAAAGTACTGAATCCCTAAAGGAGGAATATTTCAAACTATATAGGCAGATTCTGCAGATGGCCAGGTAGCCTCTGGATCTCATCCTTTTCTCAAAGGTGACATATCCAGTAAATGCCCCTGCAGTCAATCTCTGGAATAGAATTTCGATATTCCTGAGACGGGAACTTTCCAGTGCTATCAAAGAGAGAGAAAATGAAGGCTCCATCATATGGATAAAATATGGAAGGAAAGCTTAAAAATCTACTTCCAATATCCTTACTGAGCATTCATGAAGAATTCGAGAAGATAATGAGGGAGATTTGTACAAGATCTCCAAAAGGGTTTGAAATTGAGTCATACTCTAGATTTTCTTGTAGGGGATGTGAGCATGCAGCTACACCCTATAATACACAGCACAGTCACATGGCCAACTCTGCCATGAGAAGAGAAGAAGAAGAATAAATGCTGAAGAAAGGAACTCTTAGAGGTTTCTTGTATGAGTATGAATCTCAAACCCAGAGGTTTAGAGATCATATTACTTTTCCAGAGTTTTTCAAGATCACGGTGAGGAGGAGTAAGCAGCATGACGAGGATATATTTCTTCTATCTATCTTTGATGGTTCCCATAATTGTTCAACCAAGGCTTGGAATGAAGAGCTAGACACCTTTTTGCAGCAGCATCAGATTCCTGAAGATGAAGCCATCAGAGTAGCAGCGCTGCACTTGGGAGGTAAAGTCTATCCATGGTGGTTATTTGAGTCTTTTACTTTAAAAAATGAAAATACCTCTTCATATGTGATGTTCATTAGAACTTTTATGAGGAGATTTGATGGAAGAAATTCTGAAACACATGTGGAGGAAGAAAACACATTCAAACAAACAAAACCCTTGCATGTATTGAAGAAAACCATAGATTCAGAATCACTGCATAAAGCTATGAAGGAGGCTGATATCTTGCATGATGCTTTAGTAGAGGCAAGATCTTCATTCTTGGCACAAAGAGGCAAGGAGTTCCCTTTTCTAAAAGAGGATCCAACCAGTGGAGGGTTGCCCACTCATGTTGAGGAAGCTGAGGGCAACAACACTGTCATTTCTAGAGTTGATCTAGTACCTCATGCAGAGGAAGGAGGAGCTCTTGCTCCAACTAGAGGGATTCTTGCAGCATTGCAAGGGAGTCCCGAGGATCTTATAAATGGAGGTCCAAGCACAATCAATGAGCAGCATGATTGTGCAGCACTACAGTTGGGAGAAGGAGGAAGGGAGGAAGAACAACATCAGGTGATGAGAGGCACACACCCTTCTCTATTTCAGAGAGCTAGTGCAAAGATGAGGAAGACTGTATTGCACTATGAGTGCAGGGGCAAGATTTCCCAATCATATGTGTAGTCCACTATTGACATAGATGTCTCACTGCATAGAGGCATTCCACCAGGGAGGCTACCCGATCTATCATTGATGAGAGAAATTTTGTCTTTGGATTCACCTCTCTTGTATTTTGGAGAGCTGAAGAGTTTGGAGGATAAATTTGGCATGAGGGATGTAAAAGTAGCAGACAGTAGCTTGAGGAGAGCTACACATGCCAAATCACCAGCGTTGTCCCTGAGGAGGATTGATCCTTACTGGAGATCTCAACTCTTAGTTGATTACTTTAAGGATCTTGATGCATGCATGATTCTAGATGACCCGGATAGATATGATGAGTATATGATGGATGATATGGTCATCTATTCCCATGATAGAGTATTCTTGACTAGAGATTATAGTCTCAAGGAGAAGTTATTGCGTGCAGCATAGGAGGAATTCTTTCCCATGCATTTTGATGCATATATTTCCTTGGCAAAGGAGTTCATTTGGGAGGGCATCCAGTAGGACATACACCAGCATATGGAGAGATTCAGAGCCCGGATGATGATGGAAATGATGTCATAGCCACCTTCCTACTCATTGAGAGTAAGGGAGCATTTTCAGTTGAGCCATTTCAGCTCAAGTCTTCTAGTGCATGATGGAGAATGTACAATTCCACCTTATGTCTTGTACTTCTTGTCCTTTTATGAGCAACATATTGTACCAAGGAGGATTATTCCTTCTTGCATATTGTATCATGATGTACTTGGAGCCATTTGTAGCATTGAGATTGGCTATCTCATTGGTGGTTTGTGGGGAAAGCCACATGGTTTTTGTTGTGCACCATTGACACCTTTTTGTACTTCCATGTTTATACCTTGTAACATGATTGTGGCAGAAAACAAGTGGATGGGAGAGCACTTGTTTTTTCTTGATTTGATGCAGGCAGGGCATGCACTTCGCGGGTTCCTTGTGTGGGACCTTGATCAACTTTTTGGTTGTCACGTGAAAAATTGTTTCTATTGGTTTTTGCTTCCATGTATTGCTGATATGTATATGTTCATGGGAGGCTTTTATTGGAGAGTGGGCTTGAGATTGAGGATGCCCATTGGGAGCATGATTCTCCTTACTATACATGTTGTACATTTTAGTATAAACCATGGGCCAACCATGAGGGCCACATTACATTTATTTTCTTCTTGTGGGAAAAACCACTTGAAGAGCTTGAGGAGGCACTCCATGGGACATGAGGAGTTGGAGGAGTTTGCACAATCAACTCTTTTTCCTTTGAGGATGAGGGGAGACTCAACTATGAGCCACTCCATTTATATGAGAAAAACATATGGTGAGAGTATTTTTGATTTGCATGATGAATTTTCTATATATATGCATCTCTTAACCATGTATGTGCAGGGATTTGCTCAAAGGGAGGATATTCTTCCTTCTAGATTTGATGGTCTACATGAGGCCATTATGGATGTTCACTCCCTAAGAGGAGATGGGGAGGAAATTTTTCATGGATAACATACATGCATTGAATAGTACATCATTCAATTTCTCCTCGAGAATGGGGCAGCAAGAAAATGTTGGGGAGGCCACCCATCATTTTATTTTCTATGGTAGTGGAGAGTCAAATTGCGTTAGCTACATTTGAGGGACCATTGTCCTTATCCTTTACTACACATGGTAGCCATCATGATTCTCCTTATGGTTCCCTTTATTGATATTTCTAGAAATTTTCTTGGGAGCATGATTGGAGGAGAGACACATTGGGTGGATGTGTCCTTGGAGGGAGAAAACTCCCACATAGTTTGCACTACATGTTCTAAAGGGAAAATGGGAGATGGTATGGCCACTACAGTAGCTCATTTGTTTCATTATGAGGTGAGCCATATGAGGAATGAGATTCCATATGATGATGACTTCTAACTCATCATATATGGAGAGACTTGGGCCAGCATGATTTGCATCGTTGGAGGAGAGGTCCTTGGGGATCTAGTATTCATCTTGCAACTTGAGGGAAAGTATTTTGCAGCCCAGGATCAACATTTTCTCTACACTTATCATGAGTGGAGAGAAGGACAGAGTGGAGTAGGCTACATTTTCTACCATGAACATATTTTCATCCCACCTACTTTGTCGGAGCTAAAGGTGGAGGACAGTTTACAGGAATTGCCTAGTTGGGAGGTAGCTCATTTTGTATGGATGATTGCTTGGGGATGGAGGACCCACATGAGGAAGATTTTCCTCAACACTACATAGACTCCATGCCTTGAGAGAAGGCTATCCAGTTCTGTCCTTGTAGTTGCTTGGGGACAAGCAACATTTTGGAGGGGAGGACTGTAATGTTCCGAAATTTTATGACAATAATTTGGAACATTAATTTTTCTAAGAAGGAGAATAAATGGGTAAGGAAACCCATTGCATTATAAAAAATTCAATAAAATCCCTCTAATTATGAAAGGGGATCAACTTTGGAACTGGTTTTCACCCCCTCATGTGTGAATAAGGATATTTGCAAGGAGGCTTGGTTAAGTTGACCAAGTCAACAACACTGCCATAGGAGGAGTGGCTTACTTAGGAAGCCAGCGCAGTGTGAATGAGGAAAGGGACATTTGGTGGAGGAAACCCTATGGAGCTTTCATTTGTTTAAAAGGAGGACAAGGCAACCATTGTTTCTCATGATTGTATTATTCATTTCATTGTCTATTGAGACAATTGAGCATTCTTTGCTGTTTAGCAAGAATTGCCGGAGGAATTCCTGTTTAGGATTCCTTCTCCTTCTTGAGAGGTCTCTCTAGGGATTGTTCTTCATTTTCCTCATATCCAGGCTTGAGGCCAAGAATCCTCCATCAAGACAGCGTTAATTCTGCAGCAGATTAACACTGTGTTGCTGGGTGTTGCAATGAGGGTTCACTACACCATCTCCTTCAGCTATTTTTCAGAGGAGGAGTCTCTCTTCTCTTTGGGAGATCAGTTTGGAGGCATCCCAGAGCTTATTTCATACTTTAGCATCAAGGCCAACTCATTCCATAGCCCTATAGCGCAGTTCCATCCAGTGACTGCGTTATTTTGAGAGGAGCATTTGCAGTGGGGCTCTTGTAGAGTATTGGAGGGAAGATCTTTGGTGAAGGGATCATCCTTTCACTTGAAAGATCCATTGGAGGAGGCACATTCAGTTTGAGCATCAGATTCAGCCATCTCTATCCAGTTCTATTTTTGAGTTGCTGCAGCAACCCAACAACTCCGACATTTCTGAGGAATTGCCATTTTTTATGTTTTGCAGCCAATCCTTTTAGGGATTGTGCATTATTGTTTCCAGGGGTTGAGATATTGCTCCCCCTATTGTATTTGAGCCACATATTGATATATTTGCGTATTGACACTTTTTATGCAGCAGTTTCCCTTCATAGACTGCACAATCATAGCTTGATGATACATATGTAGCAGTGGTTTTATCATGTATTTGGTACTTGTTTCTTGAGGTTGAGTATTGCCTATCTTGAGTGCCCTTTTTCCTCAAGAACTTGTATTCATTGTTGCTGCTATTATTTAATGAGAAGGCTATGGATTTCTCTCATGTTTATATGATTTGAATGTTGCTACTGTACCATTATTGTGCTTGCTTATTACTGGAGCTCCAACTTTAGAATATCTGGAGATATTGTTATTGTTGTAAAAATTTCCAGAAAAAGGGAATATTACAGAGGAAGAGATTTCTTGTGCCGGGATCAGCCTTGCACTTATGGAATCCATTGGAGGAGGTTGTTTCAGTTTGCAGGCCATATTATTTCTCCTTCTTCTATTGTATATTTCGAGTTGCTGATGCTACCCAGCAACTCCGGCATTATTTTATTTTCATATTTTGTACATGTATTGTAGCCAATCCTTCTAAGGATTGTGTATCAGTGTTATAGTGGTGTTTTCAGGGGTTGAGAGCATGCTCCCCCTCATTTCTGGAGCTATTATTCTAATTCATTTTATTACCATTTTATTGATGATACCACTAGTGGGACCGTAATGGACACTACCCCAATTGTGCCCTTGATCCCCTTCATGGTAGGCCTCAGCCTCCCCGATTTTTACCAGTTGATAAACCACCCTATACACCATGACGCTAGTTGTCCTGCTATGCCGACGAAGCTCCCTTCCGACATCCCAAATTTTGAAGGCATTGCTAGAGAAGATCCTTCAAATCATGTTCAATCTTTCCACATGTGGTGTTCGTCTAACTCCATTACCGATGACTCTATCCATCTTCAGTTGTTCCAATGAATGCTTACAGGTGAAGCTTGTAAGTGGTACGTTGATCAGTCCCCTTCCTCTCTTACCACCTTTGGGACTCTTTCTCGGGCTTTTTTGTCTTACTTCCAGCTTCCACTTCGTTACGACACTGGTACCGAATTCTCGAATTCTTTCCATCAATTGTCTACGAACCGCCTTTCCGATCATGTCCAGGAATGTCAGAGAAGAAAGAGCCTATGTCGAGCTCCTACCTTCGAAGACCATGTCTACATGGATTGGTTCCTTAGATCTCTCTTGCCACCTATCGGGAAATATTTCGCATCGCACTTTCCTCAAACTAAAGAAGCCACTCTCCAAACTGCGTTAAAATATGACCTGATCTACACTCAATTTGGTTATGTTTATACCGTTCTACCTGATCTTCCCAGGCCCGGTGCTGCCAATGCACTGGAGGCATATCATGCCGCTGACTGTATCGTTGGAGCTCTCTCTAATCCATATTCTCATCCTCTCATGGGCTATGGATTTCCTCAGGGTGGGGCCAGCACCTCCTACACTTTTACCCGTCTTGGTAGCACGTATCTAGAATATGGCATGCCTTCTCTTTTTGCCCAAATTCATATTTACCACACTATTACCCAACCTCCTTATTATTCGTATCCACAGCCTGGTGCTCTAGCGCCTCCAGCATTAGCACCTCCTCCTCCCTTGCCTTCTCAACCCCCGTAACAATAACCACTGCCCCCTCAGGGGCAGGTGTATGCACAGCAGGGCACGACTAATCCTCCTCCCTCAAAAAAGAAGAGGAAAGGCACTCAAAATCAGTCTTCTCCTGGTAATCCTGGACCTAATCCTCCTCCAAACAGTACTAACCAGCAACAGGGCACCCAACCCAAGTAGGACAGGCCTGTTCATATGAACAAGCCTTGTTCTTGTTGTGGTGTTTACGGTCATTACACACATGATTGTCCTCATTTACCACAGATTCGGCAACTGTGGGAGTCTCAAGCAACATTGCGAGGACAACAAGCCACCCCTTTTGTCCCTCCCAGTCCTACACCTAGTCAACCAGTTGTGCTTACCGATCCTTTCCCTTAGGAAGGATACCACCTGAAGGTCAGATGGCCACTCAACCTCTTCCATCTGGTAACTCCGATTACCAGATTCTCATGATGAAATTTGTTCCTAGCTCATCGAATGTTTGCATGGTGCAATCGTCTCGGGTTGCTCTTAAGCGGCCCGCTTCGGCTAGTCAATAGCCTCCTCACCCTCCGCAACCTTCTCCTAGCCCTTCGATTCAGCCTTCTGGACCTCCTCCTCTTGGCCCTTTAGCTGGTACTCATGAGCCTCCTTACCGTCCTGGAACGGTTCCTCTAGGCCTTAACCATTTAAGATTCGTCCCGCCTGGCCATTACCCCTCTGGTCAGATACCGTTCCTAGCTCCCCCACCAGGAGTCTACACGGTACCTGTCATGGCCACCCTCTCTCTTCCTAAACTGACCCTTGGGATTCCTGTCTGGTACCTTGATCCTCCAGCCGCTACCCTGCCTGGTCAACCCAAACCTTATCTTGCTTTGACCTTGGTTCAACCGGTCCCCATGACTTCTCCCACTGCAACAGTGCCTCAGTCACCTCAACAAGAGCCACCTCTTGTTGCGACTACTTCAGGTAAGAAGGGCAAAGCTCGCAAGGGGCCATCAAAGGAAAAGGATGCCCTGAAAAACCCTGCCCCTCCTCGGCCTCCAAAGCATACCATTCAGTGTGCTTTGTGTGATGTTGTCGGTCACGCCACCCATACTTGTCCGGAGTTGCCTCACCTTAAGTCCATGGTCAATGAGACATTTCCGGAGGTTGATATCCCAGAGGTATATGTTACTATACCCGATTCAGTCCCGAAACTCAAGTCTTTGCGCACAAATCACCCTGGTGCTTTTTGTGATTTCCATGGCCACTATACTCACCTCCGTCCCCGCCTTCAAGAGTACCGCTTCTCTTTGGAAGCAGTTCACCAATTCGAGGCCAAGCGAAATGAGTCCATCGCTCCCTTATTTGCGCATTTTTCTTCGGCAAAACCAGAGGACACAAATGCTCCCATTGACATTCCCCCTCCTGATGTCGAGATGATGGAGCCTTCATCCACCATTTTCTACATATCATCATCCATGAGACCCTCGGTGGAAGTCCTCTTGGAGACTTCCTCAGATGTTTTGCTTGACCTCCCTTCAGTGATCACCTTGGGCTCAACATCGGTAGATCCTTTATCTACTTAATATTCTGTCACCACTTGTGACGATGCGCATGTGAACCTCTCTTCTCATGATGATGAGTCAGGTAGCTTTGCTGTGTCAGGTGGTCTCTTCCACCAGTCACCCCATCTTCTTTTACGATGACGAAATTATGGAAGTAGTCACCACCCCTGACTTTATATATTCCCCCTTACATCGAACCCATGCATTCGAACCACATAAAACTTCTGGCCATTACATTGACACCCAATGTTTGGGTAAGGGGGCACCCATATTTGAGAGACCTAGAGAAGAAATTCTCCACAACTCTCCTAATGTATCTGGTCGTGTCGACTCTAGTACCATTATTCTTCCACATTTAGAAGAACCTCTAGAGTACCATATCACTTCAGATCACTCTCGGGATGATACCCCTCATCATTCCTTCATCTTACATAAACAACCCAGTCCCTTCGACATTGTTGTTGACCAACCTATGTTTTTTCTAGGAGAACACCAGTTCATTATCTCCAAATCCTTTCTTTGGGATAGTGACACCATGTGCCAATCTGGAAACTTAAAGTCCATTTGATTCATATATGCAGTACCAAAAGAGATTGGTAATCCTCCATTCCCTTTCTCAAACTGCATAACCATAATGAAAATAAATGGTGCACCACATCATTAAAATGTTTTTAGCTTCCCCTTTTTTCTAAATACATTTTGGCATGACCACAACATGCTTGGGGGCACCTATGCCCCTCAATCATAAAAATCCTAAATCTCAGCCAAAAACAACACTGAAACCCCCTTTCTCTGACAAGTCACACTTTTCAGGTCATTTCCTGGGACAGGTCATAGTTTTCTGCCCAGTACCTGTTACCTAGGTCGCATAACAGACCCCAAAAAAGTGCGACCTGGCCTATTCATGAGCTCTGGGTACCTAACCTAAACTTTCAATCCACTGAAATGAAAGAGTAGGGTTAGGCCTCTTACCTGCAACTGACGGATCTCGATTCCAATGGTCGGTTTGTCTGCTACGATCGCCACAAGATTTAGGGCCTTCTCTCCTCTCTACATTCACCACAACTCCACATGAAAATGAATGAATTTGGAGGGAAAATGCCTTATTAAAAGAGAAACCCCCGTTTTTTCTTTCGCCAAATGCGACCCAACCGTAGCTCCGTTTACCAAATCGTCTGTACCGTTGGAAAGCTCTCACTGAGCCCTCAAATGGGTATCTGTTAGTTTTTAGTGATTTGATACTTCACCAGGACACATTTTTTCCAAGAAGCGTCACTTCACCCCTCCTCAAAATCAAATTTCTTCACTTGCAACACTCGTACTGGGGGCACCACTTTTCCTCCATACTTGTCCACGCTCGTGTCGACTTTCGTCGTGAGTTACCATCTTGTAATCATGTTTTTATGGTCCCCATTGGACCTTTTCTGTGTGGCAGCACCATCGAGTCACCCTTGTTTAGAGCATCCAAGTTGTGTCATAATTACATTCATGGAGTCTATCCTGAGTCCCTTTGCATCCTGCTATAGTCCTCCATCCTTCATTTCTTGGTCCCTCTCTCATGTTGCACATTATGGCCTTCAGTCCCACTGTCCCCTATCCCTCATGATGTTGTGTCAGTCACTGCCAGGTCATCCATGCCCTTTATGCTCTAACAAGGGAAGTCGTCTGTTCGCTACTCAGTACCCCCCATTTCATCATCATCATTGGTGTCAGTCTGTTAGTCTCTCTACCATTTTCTCTCGTGCTTTAGTTGAGGATCCCTTATTGCCTCACCTAAGTCAGACCTCCTTCTGTCGACATCAACTCATTCATTCCAAAAGACAGGTCTAGAAGGCGTTGTACCTTGGTTCCATCTTCCACTCATGTTCAGTGCCCCAGATCAAGCAAAGGGACTCCTTATTTCCCTTTGACTTGATTGTTTCTCAGCTCTAGCGCCTTTCAGCATGATTGAGATTCGTATACTTGATGGTTCGGTGATGCAGTAGCTGACATCGGTGATTCCCGGGTGTGTGTGAGATGTCCCAGCCCTCATGAGGGGGTGGCCCTACAGGTAGCCCCCCCCATACCCAGATGACTTCTTCACTTCAGACTTTGATGCAGCTCCATATATTTGATGATGTCGGCCTAAGGCACCTGCAGTGCCTTCTTGATTGCATATATCAGTCAGATTTTCAGAGCCCTTTCCTGTTTACAGGGCATCTGGGTTGTATTTGTACCTCATATACTCAGATATTATTGTACAAGTCTTGGCTGTTATCCCAGGCACAATATGTATGCGGGATTCATTATCATGTTATTTATCTGGCTCATGTTTATGCCAGCATATACTATATTGTTCAGTCCCATGGTTTACCAGATGCCTCATTTTTTGTACTTTGCCTCGGCGGGCATAGGTATACCTCCCCTGCCGCATATAGCAAAGGTACTCACTCATCAAAGAGACTTGTCGCACCTGCAAGTCTCGCCTCCTCAGGGTCTAGTTCTTTCAGCACTTTGGTCTACCTTATACTTCTCTCTCTTTGACTTCCCCTTCAACGTCTAGTGATTGAGTTCTTACAACGTACTTCGGTCATACGATTAGCTCCTAACACTCGCACGCTGGGGGAAATCTGTTACACCATTTTTTTGTTATCTAACCCATTGTTATTAGATGGACCCAAGTACACCATGTAAGACCAATTTTACCCTAAGTAAAATTGCATTCACTATGAAAAATAACTTATTAAACCACCTTTATTAGGTTGTTTATGGTCTAAACAGGAAACCCCATGAGGAAATATTAAATAAATCTACATTTGTTTGATTTTCCTCAAGGAATAATTAATTAAATAGCAGTTTGATTCATATTCCTGGTTATATTTAACCCAAAACAAGGAAATTAATTAGATAAATAATTAATTATCTTATTATTTCCTAAAGAATAGTTATTTAAACCTTATTTAAATAATATTCTTTGTTAAATGTGACTAAATCACCCATAAATAATTAAATAAATCATGATTTATTTGATTATTACTCAACCACATCCTTAAAATGATAAATATTTCATTTATTTATTTATTATTTACAAATAAAGGGATTTAACCCAAGTCAAATTCCTTTTCCCCCCAACAAATATAATAAAATATTCCATAAAAGTTGGATCTTGATTTGGTTAATAATATTTTAATTATGCACCAATATCTAGACTAACTCAATATTTTGTTATAAATAGAAGGGTTTTCCCATTCATTTACCATCTTTTGTTGCCTAAAGATCACTCTGGATCTATACTTTTGGTCTAACTATTGATCCACCATCATAGTCATATTTTGCTACCATTTTTGTCTGGGTTTTCTACACCATCAAGAGAGAGAAGTTTTAGATCTGAAGTGCTGAGGACTTACAAGAACCCATCCCATTGAGGAGAACTGGTAACACCCTTCTGTGTTTTCCTCCCAGGTGCCCATAATACAAAGTTAATTCAACATATTATTGTCTTGTTTATGGGATGCATGGAGTAAATCTTGTTTTTTTCTACTGTTTAATGTCTTCTAATGCATAGATCTAGATTTTTGCAGCATTTATCTTGATCACCTAACTGCAGATCTGAAGATATTGGCAGTCATCTTTGCTATTAGGGTTGTTTATTATGCACAACTAAAGTGGTATTTTTTCGTACACTTGAAATTAAGATTCATACTAACAACATGATTGACAATGGAGGCCAATTATGGGAGCCTTCAAACAGTATGGCAAGGAGCGATCGTAGGTGGGTAGGTTGGCTGTCATCATATGATTCCATCTGTTGCATGAACATCTTATGATTTCCACTTAATCCGTTGTGAAGTGGCCAATCGTACTGCGTGCGCATGGCTCTTTAGCGGAGATTTCCTCAACAAGATGAATAATCGTAACTACGTGCTCCATCCAAAGACCCATGCTGTGTTTGAATTGCAAACCGAAAACCGGATTTTGGAAGGGGGCATGGACGATTTGTGGTATTGGATGGGGGTGCTTAGCGGTGATGATATGTGTGAAAAACGGATGGAAATGACAGAATTAATTGTGGGGCCAATAGTATTAACACATGGCGAAAATGATTTAAACTGAAAAGAGTGGGTCAGAGGCCGGGGGATGGCTTTAGATGATGCCGCAGGGATGGGTCCCACAACTATCGAAAATCACACATCGGTAAATTTAGTTTATGAGTAGTGGAGGTAAACATTAAAACTTGCAATGTGCAAAGTGCGGGGAGAGGGAGGTGACGTGGCAATGAAGTGAGGGCTACCCGCAACATCGCAGCATGTAGTTTTTACGAAAAGGGGAGCATAAGGTAAGAGTTAAGCCTCACGAAGTGCGACATGCGATGGGGGGAAAAGGGTGACGTGGCGGTGAAAGTGGGACCACCCACACATCGCAAATCGCAAGATTTATATGGGAGCAGGCGAAGGTTAAATGTTATTTTTTACGAAGTGTGAAGTGTGGGGAGGAGTGACGTGGCAGGCCGGATATGGGACCACCCACACATCGCAAATCACAAGATTTATGTGTTAGCGACGGAGGGTAAACGGTAATTTTTTGCAAAGTGCGAGGTGCGGTGGCCGGACAGAAGTGGGATTGCCCGCATATCGCAAATCACAAGATTTATGTATTAGCATCGAAGTTTGAATATTAAAATCTGCGAAGTGCGAAGGGGGGGGTGGGGTAAATGTTAAAATTTGTGGGGAGATAAGTGCAATGAACGGGGAATGAAGGATGACGTGGGATGATGGAGGTGGGGTGCCGCTCGTAGATCACATATCACAATATTTATGGGTGCTCGATGGAAGGTAATAGTTAAAACTTGCAGGGAGCAATGTGCGATGAGCGGGGGGATGAGTGATGTGGTCGATGGGTGGTAGGCTACTTACGTCACTGTGGGGGTGCTCTAGGGTACGACACACCCATTAGGGGTCTGTACCCATAGTTATCCGTAGATCTGTGGTCAGCGGACTTCTAGCAGAGTTAAATACGAAGGCACCAATGTTGATAACCTGTGGGCTAGTTGTGCCCACGGGTTTCCGCTGATCTAAGAGTATTGTTGATTTCTTTAAATCTCGCTCGATTATTAGCACGGGATTTAATCCACGATGGGCGATGAATGATGTGGCATGGCGGAAGTGGGTGCCGCCCGTCTTGCGCTTGAAGCGTTGGGCCTTCATCTTTCCCACTCCAAATATTCATTTGCTTGACTTTAATGTTTCCTTATCCCTCCAAAATAATCAAAAGCCAATAGAAATCATAGAGAGAATTATGTATATTGTTTATGTGTTTTCTTTTATGAATTTCTGCACGCTTAAGCTATTTAGCAGAGTTTGCTGTGCTGTTTGGCACAAGGGTGTTTCCGAGTGGAAATTCCACCCTAATCCTTGGGGGACTTTGAGTGCCCACTCAGGAGAGGTTCTTTGAGCTAAATCCCATCATCTGGCATCAGGCCAATCTTTAGCCACCTTCAGAAGTGCAATCTCCTTCAGGAATTGCACAATCCAAGAGGGAAGATTCAGTGGAGGTTTAATAACACAAGTTTTTGTGCTTATCATCCAGTGAGGAGAGAAAACCTTCATCCGGAAAGTCATTGGGGGAGAAGCAACAATTATTTTCTCATAAAATCAGCCACCTCCCAACATTTACCCAGCTGTAGAGTGTAATTCAGCCCTAGGGCTGCATTTTTCATCATTTTCATTTCTGGAAACCATTTCTGGGTTATCTTGGAATTGTGCTAGAAATCCCAAATCTCTAATCCCGACATTTTATGAGCACCCAATTAGTAGATCTATGCATTCCTAGTTTCCAACAAAATTTATTTCCAGTAGGATTACACATTCCTAGTCTCCTAGCAGTTTATGCAACAACAATGTTTCATGTCTTGATATTTAGGGTCATTTCGGGCTTGTTTTGCCTAGGCTGAGTGTCTCTTCCTCAAGTTATTTCACTTCATTTCTGCTATTACATATAATAAAATGGCTCAGTGATCTGCTCATGTATTTGATGTGTTGATATTTATTGCATTTTCCAGTTTTATGTTCAATATTCCTGTTTTCCTATTTTGGAATATTGCACAGTCATGAAATGAAGGTTTATGATTATTGCAAAGTATGAGGAATTACTGAGTTACTTCTCTTGAACATATCAACGACACTGAATGAGTTGGAAGCATTGCCCCAAAACCAAAGTGATGGATGGTGTGATAGACCATAGGTATGATAGACCATCAAGCAGATAAAACAACCCAAAATTCATAGAGATGAAGTGAATGAGTGTCATGTTCAAGATCGACTTGCTACCATAAAGTGATTTATCCCTTTCCCAGTTTCGCTAGTAATTGCTGACCAGTACCTCTTTATTTTTTAACAATCTTGAGGAGGATAACATATGCTTTATGTATAATTCTACCCTTCGGGTGAATCCATCACTATGTGATGTTTTAACGAGTCTAGCGAAGGTGAAACTTGATCTTGTCATGATGGAAAAGTCCGTCGCTATTTGATGTTTTAAAGAGTCTAACGACAGTGAAAACTCATACTTTTTTCATGTTTAGAGAGTTTGAAAAAGGGAGGAAAAGAAAACTCCATGAGTTAATTTTCGTAAATTTGTCCCTCAGATCCGAAAAATCGTAAAATAATACCTAAGAGAACCTCCTAGCCATGTTCGACTAGGGTGCTTCTTTTTCGTAAATAATCTATCCCAGTTTGGAAAAGGGTTAAACTTATACTGAGTAGATGTCACTTCAATTCCCTTTACGAGCTCGAAAGGACAAGTGATCGACAATCTTTTCATGATTTGGGAGTCTGAAAATAGATGAAAGAGAACTCCAGGGGGGTTCCTTTTTCGACGTTTAACAGATCTCGAAAAAGAGATAAAAGTGTGTTGTGGTCAAAATTCATTTTAAGATCATGCACATCAAAATTCACTGTATCAGCTGTAAACCTGCTGAAAGAACCACTAAACAGATTAAAAATACTCATTTAAATAGTAAAAATCTGTAAAAGCTATATAAAATTCATTAAATATGCATAAAATAATAAAAAATACTATTTAAATAACAATTTACCATGTTCTTTTACCATTTCACATTTTCCATTCAGATTTTTAGTGTTCTGAGCTAGTTTTTCCCTCGAACTTTAGCAGTTGATTGTGACAGTTTCTATGGACCATTTCTCATGTTGTCTGGACTAGGTAGGAGATCTGACCTTTCTCCTTCTATTGGTTGCATTCTTTTTAAGTTTCATGCAATTTTTTTAGGGTTTTGGGGTTCCTAGGGTAGATATATAATGCCCTAGGACCAACACACCCTTGGATGTCAAAAAGTGCGTTTCAAATGTTGGCTCCCTGTAATTTGCAAGATTGGAAAGAAAAAGTAGCAGGGAAACACATCAAACCACTTTGGAGTCCAGGACCTAGCCTTCCTGGGCTCAGAGAGGGCTCTCTCTATGTTTATGCTTAAATTATTTAGCTTTATGATTATATCCTTCTAGTTTTAGGCTAGTTATGAAGTGTGGGGTTGGTTGTTCGTTTAGATATTTGGTTGATTGTTTTAGTTGGATAGATATAATATGGGAGGCTCAATCCATTTTGAAATAGAGTCATAAAAGGCTTAAATTGTACATCAATTCTTCAAGGGTTTTCATAGGGCAAGCTAACTATATCAAATGGATCTTCTTAGGTAGGATGAATATCATATGACAACAAGTTGTGAATTCAGTAAAACTAAAGGGAAATTAAGAATCCTTTAACTATACTTCAACAAGAAGAGCCTTTAAGATAACAGTTTCAAGAGAAACTAAAGAGCAGAACTCCTGTAAATTCTTTAGTTAAACTTTACTAAGAGAGCCTTAAGAAAACAATCCAGTAATACTAAAGAGCAGTTAAGAATTCTTTAATAATACTTTCAGTTGGAGAAAACATTCAAGATAATAGTTCAGTGAAATTAAAGAGTAGGACACCCCTGAATTCTTTAACTAAACTTCAAAATAAGGCCTTTAAGATAACATTTTTAAGAGAAGCTAAAGAGCAGGATACCCCTGAATTATTTAGCTAAAATTTACTAAGAAAACATCAAGGCAACAAGTTAGGTGGAACTAAAGAGCAGGACACCCCTGAATTCTTTAATTAAACTTTGCAGAGGAAAACATAAAGATAATAGTGACAGATAGAGTTAAGGTGCCAAAACAACATACCTCAATCTAAAATTTCTATTCTATTATCAAAGAAATTGATGTACAATATGGAAATCAAAGGAGAAACATTTAACAAAGAGAGATAACATCACCATTAACATAGCTCAAGAATCTTGTGAACGTGCTTGTATTAATGAGGTCCAGCTCAAAAACAGTTACAATGTTCCAGTGCAATAATCTTTACAACTCAGAGTCTGATCAAAATCCAGCCTAGCAACCAACCAACCAACCAACTAATAATGATAATGAACAATACATGCAGTATTTAACTGCAATTGAGGAGGTTATCCTAATCTAGGGTTACAGACTACACTTATGATAGAGTAAATGTAATTTTGACATTTGAGACCATGCAAGGCCCAAGCCAAAAATATCACTGACAAGATTGTTGTAATAATAACTTTCTAATTAACTGCTGAGCTAACTTTGACTATTTTTCCTTTAACATTAACTTTTACAATAACTTCTAAGATGTTGCTAAAATATCTCTGACTATGATATTAACTATAGGTAGCATATATTAAATCAAAATCTGGCTATAGGTGGCCAATGTGATCGGGAAGAAGTGAATGTTATTTGGCCTTGTCATCTGGCTATGTCTTCTTCATTGATTTATCCTTTGATTTGTCTTTAAACCTTCAAACTATTATTATCTGTATCTTTTATCTTTTTTACTGTCACTGTCACTTCTTTCTTTACTTCTGTCTTTTCATATTCGAACTTTGATTGATCTTTTATTTCTCTTACCTTTCACTATTCTGTAACTTTGTTTTTTCATTTGTCTTTATCTCTATCATCTTCTTAACTTTATCCTTTAATTTGAACCTAACCATTCTGTTTAACTCTTTTTCTTTATCCTTTAATTTAAACCTTGATGCTACCAAGATGAATGTAAGAACACTGAAAACCCTTAATGTCTCCCTTTCTGTCCCGTTACTACTTCTGATCATTCTTGCATTCCTAGTCCTTTGATGAATAAGGTATTCTGGATCGTCACCCAGAGAACCCTGATTTAACAGTTCTTGGAATTACAAATGAAAATTTATCGCATTTTTCGATATGTATGGCACCTGCAAAACTAAAAAAAAATTATTAGTAAAAACGTGAGCTTCGCAGGGAGGAAATATGGCTTTGAGGATCTCGGGGAGTCTGTGGACAGAGTCCAGAAAAATGGAGGTTTTTGGCTTTCTGCATTTGGCTGAGGCTGTCTGGGTCTTTGGGGATGTTGTAGGGGTTACATGGTGGCTCGCGGCTTATCGCAGTGACACAGGGCTTCAATCATGTTTGAACGGGGTCGGTGGTTTCGTTGTAGGCGGGAAAGTGGTTTTTGATTTTATCGCATGGTCAAAAGCGGTGTGGTGGTAATTTTTGCGGGGATGTGATAGAACATCGGGGCAATGCGTGGCGAAAGGGAGGGGTGCGAAAACCACTTATTTCACAAGCCCTCTAAAGTGCTAACCATCGTGCATTTGGATTTGCGATAAGGCGTGATGACCGTCGGATCTAGTGGCAAAGATCGAACAGTGGTTGGGTTTACATGAATTCGGCGGGCTTAAATAAGATGTGGGGCCCGAGATGAAAATTTGTTTCAAAACAATGTAAAAATGGGGTTTTACATTGTTTTGAATGAACGAAGGGGAATGAGTGAAGGGGAAAGGTTTTTATCATAGAGAAGGAGATTTTAAGAAGGGGAAGAGGAGAGGAATTAGGGGATTAGGGGTAGAAAATGGATTTCAGAGCATGAGAGTAATCTGAATAGGTAAAGTGAGAGATAATGGATAGGTAAAATGAA
Source organism: Pinus albicaulis (assembly GCA_034641835.2). NCBI lineage: Eukaryota > Viridiplantae > Streptophyta > Pinopsida > Pinales > Pinaceae > Pinus > Pinus albicaulis. The sequence continues at coordinate 1,735,168,586 of CM076578.1, read as the reverse complement.
AATAATGAAGGCAGTGAGATTTCTAAAAATAAATGATAGTCAGGGAATGTTATTTTCAGCAGACTATAAAAATACAGAGTCACTTAGGGATACTGTAGAATATAGGAGACTAACATCAGCTCTAGCTAGGAAGGGCAACTCCTTTAGGAGGTGTCAAGAACCTCAGATCTCTGTATTTTGTAAATGAGTGCCTTGTCCATTGTCATCCCGATCTGTTGCAATTTTTTATGATAATGACCTTTTAAGACTGAAATTCATGTTTGCAGCAAACCAAGGTCTGAAACATACTTGTTCTTGAGCTTGAATGATCAACTTGAATTTGAAAACTTTGAATATTCTCAAGTGCTAGGAATTCTTCTGCATACCTACCTACCCAATCTATGATTCCGATTATTTTTCTTCCTTTTGAGGTGCATTTAGACTTGCAACCCTTGACATCATTTTTCTTTTGAAATAAAAATATCTATTTCTAACCTTATAACTTCCAAGGGCTTAGATTAAACTGATGAGCTCTTTTATTCTCTACCTAACTACTATTCTACCAAGATTAAACAGTTTGGACAGATTTTTGTTCACTAACTTTCAACATGAAATTTAAAACATGAATGAATCAAGATTAAGCAGTTTGATTGTCATGAATTGTGGCATTGTTTGAACAAGATGCACACAATATTATTTGAAAAAGTAAACTAAACTGAGGGCTCTGGTTTTGAATCTGTCATTTATCATCTATCCCTCACTTTTGGTTCAGATTTAGGCTCTGGAATCAATATTATTTCCTATCTTTCTACTGATAAGCCAAGTTTAAACAGTTTAGAAGATCCTCATTTTATAACTTATCAGCAAAAATTCAAAATTCGTACAATCATGTTTAGATAGTATGATTGAACAAGGCCTTCTTATAAGTAGTGGCATTTTGACTTGCACACTTTTAGAACATTCATTTTTTGGTATGAGGCTTACCTTTTTCTTTTTATCCTGCCCTCTTTCCTTCTTTTTCTTCCTCTCCTTTTTGTCTTTTTTAGATCAATTTCCTTTTCATACATACCAACCCTAATCTAACTTGGAGACATATATTCACTAGGTGAACTCCATTCTCCAATGCATCCAATCAAGTAAGTGACTACATGATTAATTTTTATTCAGTCTTTTAGGAATGTTGAAACAAAAAAAAGGCCACTCCCATTTTGCCTGTTTCTGAACAATAGTGCTCAAAATTTTCTGTAAACTGTGCAACAAACTGTTCTTGACATAGTTTACTCCTTCTTTAGATGTATCTAATAAAACAATAAAAGGATATTTGAATAATATCTGGCCCTGAGGGTTTAAACAATAAGTTCCATTTAGGGCTATTCCTTGCTCCACTTTGGTGTGCTCAGGATTATTTTGAGAAAGAAACTCTACCTCTTCTTCATGATCATCTGACTTGGTAGCCTCATAATGTACTACTATGTTGTCTTTAAGAAAACTTGATATGCCTTGATTGAGTGGGCTAGATTCTACCTGCAAGCCATTATTAGGAGAATTTTCTAGCAATAGGTCTTCTTGAGAAGGTAGTACAACATCAACATCGATATGTTCTATAGTTTCTGCATGAGAAAATGCTTCAGTAGATAAGTCAGCAGTGGAATAGATCGAAATAATTTCTTTACATAAAAATTTGGAGGCTGGCTGTAAGTTCAGAATCTGATTGATTTCTTCTTCAGTTAAAGGAGGAGGAATTTTTTGCTTTCTTTGGACAGAACCCCAGTTGTTCTCTTTCTCTTGTGAAAATTGATCATAAGGCTGAATGCCTTTTTGGGTCTCACACAAAAGAGCAGATGAATCATCACTTGTCCCTTCATAGAGATCTTGTGGATCTTATTCCATTCCTTGATTGATTTCATCCTCAACCAACTTCTCCTGGTTGTCATGACAGTTATCTTAAGTATGAAATTCATGATTTGCCTCTAATAAATCCTCAGGATAATAATTTCCCAAATCTTAATTAATATTTACAAGGTCTTTTATGAGATATTCAGATTGGTCACAACAATTTTTAGCTAATGATAAAGATGGAGAATTTTCTTTATAATGCTCATAAAATGCCTTGTGGAAATCCTTCAAAGAAAACAAACTACTAGGGTTCAGACCCTCATATCATTTCCTTTCTTCCCCTTCTAATGTTTTCATGAACATATTCATGAGGCAATCCTCATGCCATTCAATATTCAACCTCCATGAGTGTATATGAAATTTAATGAGATGTAACAAGGGGTCATCAAACTTTTCATTTTGAAACACAGGCAAATTTGTGTCTCAATTCACCTGAGGCATTTTGTGTGGGAATCCAGGAATGTGATCTCTGTTCATTGGAGCATACCTACGCTGTATACTTGAATCCATATTTTTCAATCTGTCAAAGAAAATGGTCACTGCATCTTCGCCACCAGTCTGGATTCTTCTACCAGTGGAGTCTTTCAGCCTACTGAGAGCTGTGGATTCTCCAGGTGGATGATTTCAACTTTCTTGAGGCTGGTTGTTGTCCACCATTAGCAACCAGATACCAGTCTTGGCTAATACTTGAATCATCTAAATTTGAGTGGGGTTTCTGAGTTCTGAGGAGCTATTAAGCCTTTTAATAACTCAGTTCCCCAGTATGGTTGCCATTATTTTGGCTCCCTGTAATTTGCAATATTGGCAAGAAAAAGTAGTAGTGAACCACATCAAACCACTTTGGAGTCTAGGACCTAGCCTTCCTGGGCTCAAAGAGGGCTCTCTCTATGTTTATGATTAAATTATTTAGCTTTATGAATATATCCTTCTACTTTTAGGCTAGTTATGAAGTGTGGAGTTGTTTGTTTGTTTGGCTGCTTGGTTGATTGTTTTAGTTGGATAGATAGAATATGGGAGGCTCAATCCATTGGGCAATGGAGTCATAAAAGGCTTAAATTGTACATCAATTCTTCAAGGGTTTTCATAGGGCAAGCTAACTATATCAAATGGATCTTCTTAGGTCAGATGAATATGAGATGATAGAAAGTTGTGAATTCAGTAAAACTAAAGGGCGATTAAGAATCCTTTAACTATACTTCAACAAGAAGAGCCTTTAAGATAACAGTTTCAAGAGAAACTAAAGAGCAGAACATCTCTGAATTATTTATTTAAACTTTACTAAGAGAGCCTTAGGAAAACAATCCAGTAATACTAAAGAGTAGTTAAGAATTCTTTAATAATACTTTAGATAGAGAAAACATTCAAGATAATAGTTCAGTGAAATTAAAGAGAAGGACACCCCTGAATTCTTTAGCTAAACTTCAAAAGAAGGCCTTTAAGATAAAAATTTTAAGAGAAGCTAAAGAGCAGGACACCCCTGAATTATTTAGCCAAACTTTACTAAGGAAACCTCAAGGCAACAAGCTAGGTGGAACTAAAGAGCAGGACACCCCTGAATTCTTTAATTAAACTTTACAAAGGAAAACATAAAGATAATCGTGAAAGACAGAGTTAAGGTGCCAAAACAACATATCTCAATCTAAAATTTTTGTTCTATTGTCAGAGAAATTGATGTACAATATGGAAATCAAAGGAGAAACATTTAACAAAGAGGGATAACATCACCATTAACATAGCTCAAGAATCCTGTGAACGTGCTTGTATTACTGAGGTCCAGCTCAAAAACAGTTACAATGTTCTAGTGCAATAATATTTGCAACTCAGAGTCTGATCAAAATCTAGCCTAGCAACCAACCAACCAACCAACCAACAATGATAATGAACAATACAAGCAGTATTTAACTGCAAGTGAGGAGGTGATCCTAATCTATGGTTACAGACTGCACCTATTACAAAGTAAATGTAATTTTTACATTTGAGACCATGCAAGGCCCAAGAAAAAAATATCACTGACAGACTTGCTGTAATAGTAAATTTCTAATTAGCTGCTGAGATAACTTTGACTATTTTTCCTTTAACATTAAATTTTACAATAACTTCTAAGTTGCCGCTAAAATATCTCTGACTATGATATTAAATGTAGGTAGCATATATTAAATCAAAATCTGGCTATAGGTGTCCAATGTGATCGGGAAGAAGTGAATGCTGATTGGCCTTGTTATCTAGCTGTGTCTTCTTCGTTGATTTATCCTCTGATTTGTCTTTAAACCTTCAAACTATTATTATCTATATCTTTTATCTATTTTTACTGTCACTGCATTTCTTTCTTTACTTTTTTCTTTTCATCGTCGACCTTTGATTGATATTTTATTTCTCTTACCTTTCATTGTTCTATAACTGTGTTTTTTAATTTGTCTTTATCTCTGTCATCTTCTTAACTTTATCCTTTACTTTGAACCTGACCATTCTATTCGATTTTTTTGCTTTTACTATCTTTCAAATTAAATAAACCTTGATGTTGCCGGGATGAATGTAAAAACACTGACAACCCTTAATGTATCCCTTTTTGTCCCATTTCTGCTTCTGATCATTCTTGCATTCCTAATCCTTTGATGAATAAGACATTCTAGATCGTCACCCAGAGAACCCTAATTTAACAGTTCTTGGAATTAAAAATGCAAATTTATCGCATTTTTCGATATGTATGGCACCTGCAAAACTAAAAAAAATTATTAATAAAAATGTGAGCTCCACAGGGAGGAATTATGGCTTTGAGGATCTCGGGGAGTCTGTGGATAGAGTCCGGACAAATGGAGGTTTTCAACTTTCTGCATTTTTCTATGGCTGTCTAGGCCTTTGGAGACATTGTATGGGTTACATGGTGTCTCGGGGCTTATCGCAGTGACACAGGGCTTCAATCATGTTTGAACGAGGTTGGTGGTTTCGTTGTAGGCGGGAAAACGGTTTCTTTTTTTATCCCATGGTCAAAAGCGGTAAGGTGGTAATTTCGAGGGGATGCGATAGAACATTGGGGCAATGCATGGTAGAATGGAGGGGTGCAAAAACTGCTTATTTCGCAAGCCCTCAAAATTTTTAACCATCGTGCATTTGGATTTGCGATAAGGCATGATGACCATTGTATTTGGTGGTAGATATCGAACGGTGGTTGAGTTTAAATGAATTCGGTGGGATTAAATAAGATGTGGGGCTTGGGATGAAGATTTATTTCAAAACAATGTAAAAATGGGTTTTTACATTGTTTTGAATGAACGGAGGGGAATGAGTGAAGGGTAAAGGTTTTTATCATAGGGAAGGAGATCTTAAGAAGGGGAAGAGGCGAGGAATGATGGGATTAGGGGTAGAAAAGGGATTTCAGAGCATGAGAGTAATCTGAATAGGTAAAGTGAGAGATAATGGATAGGTAAAATGAAAATAATGAAGGCAGTGAGATTTCTGAAAATAAATGATAGTCAAAGAATGTTATTTTCAGCAGACTGTAAAAAATACACAGTCACCTAGGGATACTATAGAATATAGAATATTAACAACATAGAAGCTGGAATGAAGCTTAGGTGCTTTGAAACACTCTGTCTAAGGAACAAGGGTGCGTTGGGCGCAATTCAGAAATTTTTGTTTTGTTTTGTGCCCAAAATTTCTCCAATTTTTTGCATGGAATGGATCCTAAATAAGATTATGGTTTTATTTCAAGCTTTGATCAGATCATAATGTCAATTACATGGTGAGAAAGAGAACATGAGGAACAAGATACAGTTTCCATAAATGATCTTGGCACTATGAGAGCCCTCAGAGACTGTGGGCTGCTTAATTACTTTATATTGTCAGGGATGAGGAAACATATGGAACTATTGCAGTTCTTGATCCGCTCATGGGATTAGACACAAGAGGCATTTGACATTGGAGATAAAGTGCTCCTAATATTGGTTGATTACATTTACTTTTTGACAGGTTTTTTGAGATGTGGTGCCCCCATTTCCCTTGTGGGTTCTATCCGTAGAGGTGAGATAGTGAAGGAATACATTCGACATTTTTGTTGGTCAGGTAAAAATCCTAGAAAATATGGAAAGGTAAACATCAGATATGTATGTGATATTCCTTTGAGAACACTCATATTCACTATCATAAATTTAGCTGTCAGCGTGACACTTCATTTCGGGAACAGATCATACATGCAATATACGCTTAAGTGTCTCGAGCCAACCATGTTCAACTGGGCTGAAGCAGTACCCCTTCAGATGAAAGAACAACTGACCAAAGTGAAAAGTGGAAAGACGAATAATTTCAGCTATGGATTGATCTTGATCACTTTCATTTTGGAGTGTGTTCCATTGATGCAGATGTTGGAAATATGATTCTTATGATTGCATATGTTTTCCTTGATGGAAACTCTCTTGCAAATAATGAAGTATATGAATTTTTGAGAAGCACAATGGTTTAGCAGAAGAAAGGTATAGGTCCAACAGAAGATGGTTAATATTCATAATTGAATTTTCTTAACATGAGTTCGTGCAAGCCAAGTCACGTATACACATGTAAAAGAATCATCCAAGTCGCGTACGCATTTTGTGCTCTAAAATTATGATACTAGGTGGCATTACCATGGTTTTATCCCACAATATTGAGCGTGGTGTGGTTTGTTTGATTCCGTCCAAGAATACCATCGACACTTGTGTGGTTTTGGCTCATGGTATTGGTAAATGATAAACCTATATATAAGGAGAATAATACCATAGTGAAAGGGGTGTGAACATGTAAGGTTTTTAATTGAATACTTCTCTCTGAAGTATATTTTCATGAAATAGGTTTTGTTTATTGGTAGATATGAAATTTTGATGCACCCATGGATACAATGATGGATCAAGATCTCTAGACCTGAAATGAATATGTATTTGTTTGATCTATTGGTGATATGTTTAGATCTATGACCTGGTGCATGATTGCTGAAGTGAAGGGTAAAATCTGGGTAAAACTATAGATCTGAAACTTTCTATAGTCTTGAATATTTACAGATCTATACGATGGCTCATCATGGTTAATGTGCGTATACATGCGGGTTTTTTTCAGCAAAAGCACATATGGAAGTCAAGGTTTTCTGAAGCTTGATGGAGAGGTTACCTGTTTGTAACTGTTATATTTCTTTTGTTTGTCAATGACGTCTTCATGTAGATCTGGGTTGTTTGAATATTGTATATGCTGCTAGTTGAATATGTACAAATCTGATCAATGAATGATTAAATATGATTAATGATGCTAACTGAATAAGGGTTCTGCAAATATTAAAAGATAATGATTGGGAGCTCATATATTTTTCGGAGTCTGATCAAATTATGGAAATTAAGTATTCACAGATCTATACATAGGTTGGTGTGCAGAAAAGCGCGTATACACGCAGGTTATAGTAAAGTGAAGTAGCGTATGATTTTAATGAGATATATGATCAAGGTTGAATTTGGTTCTGCATGTTGATTCAAAAGTCTGGGTTTACTACTATGTTCTGGTTATAGTGATCTTACTGTTCTATTTAAAGTTTGGATTATGGTTGTAAGTGTTGATCTATATATTGAGTTGTATTGAATCTTGTTGGATCTAGTGTGAAAATTTATGAAACGTGGCCTGCAGTGGGTCTGAGGGTTGAAGCCTTCAGTGTGGAAGTAGAAGCTTCCTACCAGTAGAATCTGGTGTTTTGATCAATTGGTTGTAGCTCCCTTCCAGTAGTGGCTAGTAAACGAGAGTAGGGGGTTGGAGCTCCCATTTAGTAGAAGCTGGAGGATGAGAGAAGGTTGCAGCCTTCTGCAGGTAGATGTCTGCATACTGATATGAGCTTGCATCAGTACAACATTGTAAGAATTTTTTTAAATAATAATTAATATTGAAGATAGAGACAACAACAGTGGTGGTTTTCTCCCGACTTGGGTTTCCACCTTAAATATTGGTGTCCATGTGTGATGCTCTTGTGTGATGATTTACTCTGTTATTACTGCACATGTTTACTGCTCAACTGTTTGATGCATAACTGATGATTTGGGCTAAATAATGTTCTGAATGTTTATCTAAACAATAAATCTATTTGGGTATACACAAGTTTTTGTTAGTATAACTGTGTACATACACTAGTTGGGCTGATCAAAGTCGCATATAGAAATCAGTAAAAGAAAAGGTAAAATATTGTGATTCTTGTAAATACTAATTCACCCCCCCCACCCTCTCAATATTTTTCCCAACAATTGGTATCAGAGCCAGTCCTTCTGTAGAAGCCTAATCGCTAGAAGGAAGATCGTCTAAGATGAGAAATCGAGATGGGACTGCAACTATCATACCTCCACTCTTCAATGGAAAAAATTTAATATTTGGAAGAAAAGGACAAGATCCTATCTTCAGTCTCTTGGAGCAGATGTATGTGCTATAGTTGAAGGCGGGTATCAATATCCAGCCTCAGTTTTAGTAGATCCAACAACAAAGAAAAATTATGATACCAATGCAAAGGTTGTCAATGCATTATTTGGGAGTCTGACTAAATCATAATTTGTCAAAGTTATTAAGTTAAATACAACGAAGGAGATATGGGACAAAATCATTCTGAGCTATGAAGGTGATGCCAAGGTAAAAAGTGCTAAACTCCAAATCTTAGAATTCAATATGAAAAACTCATAATGCATAATGATGAAAGCACTGCTAGTTTCTTTTTTTGTTTAGATGAGATCATAAATCATATGAGAAATATGGGAGAAGTTATAAGTGACACCACTCTAGTAGAAAAAGTCTTAAGATCTCTAACTCCTAAATTCGATTCAAAAGTGTCTGCTATTGAAGAGAAACATGATCTACAAACTCTGACTATTGTTCAACTTCATGGGACTCTAACTGCGTGTGAAATGAGAAAAGTAGGTCCATCTAAAGTCAAATAAGTTTCTTTTAGAGATACTGCAAAAGGAAAGGAAATGGAAGAACAAGAAGGATTAGGGGATGTATTAAAAGAAGATGAGATAAATTTTGTGAAGAAACTTCAACTTGGCGCTAGAAGATTCAACGGTCTTGGATATATTGGAGAATCTTCTTAGTATTCAGCAACAAGATATCTAAATGAAGCTAAAGCCAGTTAGAAACACTTCGTCACTCAGCAAAAGAACAAAGATAATGCCTAGGAGAAAACTTCAGCGAAAAGAATATATACCCAAAAACTCCAAGGTATGGAGAAAGGACTTACAGTTTGAAATTTGTGGCATAGCCTTATTTGCAGAATGAGAATAAAATCAATGGTACATTGATAATGGATGCTCAAAACACATGACAGGCGATGAAAATAAACTTCTTTCATACAATGCATTAGAGAAGGAAAATAATGTTACCTTTGGAAATGACTCTCCTGCTATCATTAAGGGTAAAGGTTCCATTTTTCTAAAATAAAAGGTTAAAGCTAACAATGTTATGTATGTGGATGGATTAAATCATAAATTTTTGAGCGTTATTCAAATGTGTGATCAAGGAAATGAAGTTGTTTTTAGTTCAAAAGAATGTGTATTTCATGAACTTGACATAAGAAAAAATGTGATAAAAGGAACTAGAACACCAATAAATATGTATATATTGAAAGGTGGCCAAGAGAAATGATATTTATGTAAATATACAGAAAATTGGTTATGGCACATAAGATTGGGAAATTTGAGCTTCTCTAAAATAAGAAAATATAGTAGACTCAAAGATGTTTGTGATCCACCCAACATCACTCCACCTGAAAGTACCATACGCAAATCATGCAATTTCGGTAAGAAAACCAGGGTGCAATTTAATGCCAAAGAAGGATCAATAAGTAAGCCTCTTGCACTTATACATACTGATCTATGTGGTCCTGTAAAGAAAAATTCATGTCGTGGAGAACAATACTATATTGTATTTATTGAAGAATTTTCTAGAATGTGTTGGATCGGTTTCTTGAAACATAAAGATGAAGCATTTGAAAAGTTTAAGATCTTCAAACCTTTGGTTGAAAATGAATTATATCTAAAAATAAAATGTCTTAGATCTGAACAAGGAGGAGAATACATATAAGATGAGTTCTTTGATTTATGTTAACAATATGGCAGAAAAAGACAATTTTTTGTAGCTAGAACTCCACAAAAAAATGGCGTGGCAGAAAGAATGAATAGAACAGTTCAGCAGATGGCTCATGCTATGCTGGATGAATCTGGAACTCTCGATACATTTTGGGGAGAAGCAGCACATACTACAATGAATATTCTCAACAAGGCTCATGTTCATGTGAATAGTGATAGTGACTCCTTATGAGATCTGGTATGGTAATCTTCCCACTGTGAAGCATTTTAGAGTTTTTGGAAGCAAACGTTTTATCAAGAACAATGATGAAAAACTTGGTAAGTTTGAGCCTAGAGCAGATGAGGGAATATTTCTTGGTTACTCTTCTAGAAGTAAAGCATATAAATGTTACAATAAAAGTATTCGGAAGATTGTTGAAAGTATTGATATTGTAATTGATGAGTCTCTCACAACTCCCAAAAGGGAAATAATAACAACAAATGAAGATGATGATGATGTATATTTTCCCTCATCAAATAAAAAAAATATTGAAGGAGAACCCAATGAAGCACCATAAGAAGATATATCAAAAAAGGCTCCATCCAGGTATGTTCAAAAGAATCATACAAAATCTCAAATATTGGGAGAAAAGGGATCAGGTGTCCAAACAAGAATAACTCTTGTAAGATCCCCTAGATATCTAGCATTCTTATCCACTATTGTACCACAGAATGTAAATCAAGCTAGTAAGGATGAATGTTGGATTCAGGCCATGAATGAAGAACTTGATAAAATTGAAAAGAATCATACTTGGGAATTGGTTCCAAGACCTCATGATAAAAATGTTATTGGAACAAAATGGATACTAAAAACAAGTTAAATGAAAATGGAGATGTTATTAGAAACAAAGCTAGAATTTTTTGTAAAGGGTATGCTCAACAAGAAGGTATATACTTTGAAGAAACATTTGCACCTATAGCTAGACTTGAAGCCATAAGATTTTCTTTTTCTTTTTCAAGTTTTCAATAGTTCAAAGTTTATCAAATGGATGTAAAATATTCTTTCCTCAATGGTGATCTAGAAGAAGTTTATATAGAACAACCAGAAGGATTCATTCTGGGAAATGATGAAAAAATTGTTTGCAAACTCAAAAAGGATCTATATGGTATCAAACAGGATCGTCGGGCATGGTATTATTGTCTTGAAAAATATCTTCAACAACAAGGTTTCAAAAAAAGATCTGCTGACAGTAACTTATACACAAAAATTGAGAATGATAAACTGTTAATTATTATTTTATATGTTGATGACATCATTTTTGGGAGTAATGAAGAGTCCATGAGTCATAAATTTGCTTCTGTTATGCAGCAAGAATATGAAATGTCATTACTTGGGGAACAAACATATTTTCTTGGCTTACAAGCACAACAAGAAACAAATGGCATATTTCTATCAAAAGAAAAATATCTCAAGCAAATCCTGAAGAAGTATGGGATGGAAGACTGCAAACCTGTGAGAACTCCAATGGTAACTGGATGTAACCTCAGTTCTCATGATTATTTTCCCATGGTAAACCAACCAGAGTATAGATCTATGATTGTAAGTCTTCTTTATCTAACTGGGACTAGACCAAAAATTATGCATGTACTTGGGATTGTTGGACGATTCCAAGCTAATCCAAATGAGTTACAGCTTCAGGTTGTAAAAAGAATATTCAAATATCTACAAGGGACTTTGGTCTATGGTATCAAAAGAATGTTGATCTTACTCTTCATGCTTACACAGATCTAGATTGGGCTGGAAATGTTGATGATCGAAAAAGCACTAGTGGTGGTGCATTCTATATGGGTCCCCAATTAGTATCTTGGTTCAACAAGAAATAGAGTTCCATTGCCTTATCTACAGCAAAAGAAAAATATGTGGCTACCACATCATGTTGCACATAACTTATTTGGATGATTCATACATTAAAAGATATTCAAATTAAATTTTCTCCTCCAATATCCATCTTGTGTGATAATACAAGTGCCATCAGTATCTCAAAATTCCCTGTTATGCATTCCAAGACCAAACACATTCCTATCAAGTATCACTTCTTACGAGAACAAGTGCTTGAGAAAAAGGTCAAATTGGAGGATGTTCTTTCCAAAGAACAAGTTTCTAATATATTTACTAAACCTATTCCCAGGGAAGCATTTGAATATCTCAGACATAATCTGGGAGTTTTCTCTACCTCACTTATCAAATCTTCTTAATTTTTGAAGATTAAAATTCGGTACGCATGTTTCATGAAGGCGAGTCACGTGTATATGCAAGTTTCTCTGTATAAAGCCACGTATGGTTTTTGCTGACATTAAATATATGGGTCAGCTTTCAGAACAGTCTGTGGTGTTCATGGGTAAACTCTACTGTTTTGGTATTCATCTTACAGTTCCTTTCTTTGATATTTATCTCCTTGATGAAGATGCTTTAATGAATTGGTTGTTGAAGGTGTTCAGGATGCACAGGTTTATGGGGAAGAATTTGCCTTGCTGAAAATATTGCATTGTTGGCACTATGTTGGTTGCTATGTTATGATATCCTGTTGGAGATTATTTGGTCTTGGTTATAAAATTCATATCTGTAATTCGATATAAGGGTCATGTTGAGACATCTGATGTAAAGGTTAAAGTTTTTCATTTTGAGTCATGTATGGATCTGTTAAATATGAAAAACCACTTCATTGGGAAGTTGAGTCAATATGTAATTCAACTAGGTTGGATCCTTGATGTAATTTTGTGTCCTCGGTGATCGGAAAGGTCATACTCTATTGAGTTAAAGAGACATCTATTTTATTGAAAATCTGAAGCCCCAACATGTGCTTAGGGGGAGAATTTGTCCGCCCTTTTCTCTTGATGTCAAAGGGGGAGAGTATTTGGTGTTTGAATAATGTTTATGTATTTCCAGGTTGTTGGTGATCAAACTCCAACATGGTTTCCATCAAATCTAAAGGGGGAGATTGTTGGAAATCTGATTCTTATGATTGCATATGTTGTCCTTGATGGAAACTCTCTTGCGAATGATGAAGTATATGACTTCTGGAGAAGCACAATGGTTTAACAGAAGGTCTAGCAGAAGAAAGGTATAATTTCAACAAAAGATGGTTAATATTCATAATTGAAGTTGCTATACGTGAGTTCGCGCAGGCCAAGTCACGTATACATGCGGAAAAGAAAGATCCAAGTGGCATATGCCTTTTATGCTCTAAAATTATGATACCAGGGGGCATTACCATGGTTTTAGCCCACAATATTGAGTGCGATATCATCTATTTGATTCCATCCAAGAATATCATCAGCACTTGTGTGGTTTTGTCTCATGGTATTGGTAAAGGCTAAACCTATATAAGAATAAGAAGACCATAGTGCAAAGGGTGTGCACATGTAAATTTTTTAACTGAATACTTCTCTCTGAAGTATATTTGCATGAAATGGGTTCTATTTATTGGTAGATCTGAAATTATGATGCACCCATGGATACAATGATGGATCAAGGTCTCTAGACCTAAAATGACTATGTATTTGTTTGCTCTATTGGTGAGATTTTTAGATTTGTGACCTGGTGCATGATTGTTGAAGTGAAGGGTAAAATCTGGGTAAATCTATAGATCTGAAACTTTTTGTAGTCTTGAATATTTACAGATCTCTACACTGGTTCTTCAAATTTAAAGCACGTATACGCACGTGTTTGTTTCAGTAAAAGCGTGTATGGAAGTCAGGGTTTTCTAAAGCTCGATCGAGAGGTTATCTATTTATAATTGTTATATTTCTGCTATCTGTCAATGAAGTCTTCATGTAGATCTGGGTTTTTTGAATACTGTATATGCTGCTAGTTGAATATGTACAAATCTGATCAATGAGTGATTAAATATGATTAATGATGCTCAATGAATAAGGGTTCTACAAATTTGAAAAGAAACATGACTAAAAGCCTCAGATCTGTTGCTGAGTTTGATCAAATTTTGGAAATTTAGTATTCACAAATCTATATGCAGGTTGGTGTGCAGAAAAGCACATATACACGCAGGTTAGGGTAAAGTGAAGTAGCGTATGCTTTTAATGAGATATATGATCAAGGTTGAATTTGGTTATGCATTTTGATTTAGATGTCTCGGTTTTCTACTGTGTTCTAGTTATAGTGATCTTACTGTTATGTTCAAAGTTTAGATTATGGTTGTAAGTGTTGATCTATATATTGAGTTGTGTTGAAGCTGTTGGATCCAGTGTGAAAATTTATGAAACGTGGTCTGCAGTGGGTCTGAGGGTTGAATCCTTGAGTGTGGAAGTAGAAGCTTCCTGCCAGTAGAAGCTGGTGTTATGATCAGGGGGTTGTAGCTCCCTTCTTGTAGTGGCTAGTAAACGAGATCAGGGGGTTGGAGCTCCCATTCAGTAGCAGTTGGAGGATGAGAGAAGGTTGCAACATTCTGCAGGTAGATGCCTGTGTACTTATATGAGCCTACATCAGTACAACATTGTAAGCAGTTTTCTAAATAATAAATATTGAAGACAAAGAAGACAACAACAATGGTTTTCTCCCAACTTGGGTTTCCACCTTAAATCTTGGTGTCCATGTGTGATGATCTTATGTGATGATTTACTCTGTTATTATTGCACATGTTTACTGATTAACTGTCTTATGCATAACTGATGATCTTGGCTAAAGAATGTTCTGAATATTTATCTGAACAGTAAAGTTATTTGGGTATATGCAAGTTTCTGTTAGTATAACTGCGTAACTACGCTATTTGGGCTGATCAAAGTCGTGTATAGAAATCAATAAAAGAAAAGGTAAAAGATTGTGATTCTTGTAAATACTAATTCACCCCTCCCCCCCCCCTCAGTATTTTTCCCAAGAGTAGCCACAACATGTGACATTGGGTTTAGCTAGTCCTAGGGATCCACGGATATAGCGGTGGGTAGAGATGATGGCTAGACATACTTGTTAGTCATTGATCTCATTCTCCAATGCATTCTTTACTTGGCTCCAATGACAACATATCGTCATATAGGAGCATCCATATGCAGGGATGAATTTACGTGGAGACCCATATTTGATTTTACTAGCGTGCGCTCAATGGGGTGCTATAGGTAAAATGTTTTGACCATATTTTTTGATTTTTTGGGATTTTACATATTTTTTGTTTTCGATGTTTCTAAGAATAAACTAAATATGTTTTATGTATGCATATGTGGGTATTGTTTGACCAATGGGTCGTGCACAACAGGAGAGTGAACCAGCAGAGAGGATTATCAGGAGAGCAGTCCTTCGGGATTTGGATTTGGCTGAGACTCTAGCTGAGTTACAGCAGCATGTAGAGGGGCTGACTCTCGAGATACCAGATGTCTAGATCGAGGAGTTATCGATGAGGCTGAAACACCATACTATTGGTGTGCCTAGTTGATGGATGAGGCTATTGCGCATGATATCCCAAGCAGAGACCTGCTATCATGAGAACAGCACCACTATATCTACTTAGGATATGCTATGTTTGTATACCTTTTGATGTCATATGAACAACGTGTCTTGGACACAATTTTTTGTAAAAAACTTGATTATATATCTATTTTACTTTCAGAGTTTTCCTATGGTTATATGCAATCCTATTGAATTGTGTGATGTGAATTGTAGAATCTATTTTTACATATGTTGCAAATGTATATTTAACACGTAATTCGCTAAATAATCAGTTGAAGTGTTAAATTTTCTGGAAATGTGTTGATATTGGATGTAATCAAAATGTACTTCCAAAAGACAAACTCTAAGGAACATGTGATGAATAGCTGGATTTTAGACAGTATAAACACTAGTAAGATATAGTACGACAATTTGTGAGTCCATATTGATGATGATGCGGCGAATGCCAAGTGAAATGGCATCAGAGAGTAGTTTGATCAATGCGATATACTCAACAATATTTTTGGTGGATTGACCGATACAAATCCCTTGGTAACTCACTAACTCACCACTTGGAGCGAATATGGCCCATGCTACAGATGATAGATTTTGTGTACTACGACTAGCACCATTGACATAACCAACAAATGGTTTCAAAGATCATGTAATATCCCAAAATGGGGATGCAACAATACATGAACACAAACTAGAATAGTAGTAAGAAATTAAATCATAAAATGTGTTGAAAACATATAGCCATCAATTAGCGTTACAAAAACAACTTATTATGCCTTTTATGATCCCAAACGTTGGGGAAATGCAACAATATGGACCATAAAAACGTTATCTTCAGGAAATTATGCTATAAATATAAGAAATGGGACTTGGATCCCTTATTTCACACATTATACATCTCACATACAGAATGGGAGCAAAAAAAAATCACTCTAGCCAAGTTAAATAGATCTCCCCAACCCAATATGGCCTAAAAATGACCAAGCCCCATGACTTATGCCATGCAGAATTCTTGTAGCATGTGACAACGCTATTCCTTGAGGGTTTCTGCAAAAAAATATGCATAATAATATATCTGAAGTTTATATTGTCCAAGAGCTAAGAAAAATGGAGATCTAACCCCTTTTATACAATATGGAAATAACCCAGCAAGGGTTTCATGAAAGTACAAGTATAAAATGCTAGTTCTGCAGATCTAGATCTGAAACAATGTAGTTATACTGCAAATTTATATATATATAGCTGAATAGTATAAGGAGTAGAAGAAAATGCTTTATACAAGCCTTCTGGGAGAAGGGTTGGCCCTTTTCCAAAGGAACTAGCTCAAGATCAAAGGTCTTGACCCTGCTACTGCAATACTAAGAGAAATGACGCAGTTCCTGTAAGGGAATGCACTGTAGAAGATGGAAAATGATCTGGCCAAGTGCAAAGATGTAAAATATGCTCAAAGGTCTCCCTCACTAATATCCCAAAGAGAGGAATGCTTCCTCCTCTGAAAAACAAGATCCAGAGGTGGTGTTGTGACCCTTCCACTGCAACACCTCGCAACACAACGTTACACTCTCCAGAAATAACACCGTGGCTGAAGGAGGATGCTTGGCCTTAAGCTTGAGTGTGGAAAACTAAAGTACAATTCTCCTCCAAGAGGCCTCTCAAGGAAGGAGAAGGAATCCCTAAGAAGGAATGCCTTGTGCTAAACAACACTGCAATCTCAACTAAACAGTTGGAGAAGGCACAATACTCATGCAGACCATAAAATTAATAATCATCAAGCTAACCTCAAATGGCTTCCATCTTCTTCCTTATAAACTATGTGAGCCCCCTCACCTTGGGTCCCACCCATTAGGGTTTCCAACATCACATAATCAATCTCCCTCCAAATTGCATTGTATCTCCATCAAGGCCACTCCTCCATAACATCGCTGTTTGATTTGGTCAAAGTTGACCTCTTTAACATGCTTCACCCCTTTTCACACCTAATGGTCTTCAATCCAGCTCTCATATGTTTGTCTAAAATTATCCTTTTTCATATTGAGCTATTTGCATTGATGATCCACTCCTCATCATGAATGTTGTTGACTTGGTCAAACTTGACTTTGTCCACATCCATTTGTTCTTGTTCACACATGAAAGTGTAAAATCCAGCTAATAGAATGATCCCTTTACATACCAAGAGGGTTTTTATGCTAATTCAAGATAATTATGGGTCTCTTCCCCCATTTATTCATCTACTACGGAAAAAAAAATCAAAAATCAATATTCCTATTAGATGCATGCTAATTTTGGAATATTACAGATCATGACATATGCAACAAAATGCAAAGCAGATTACTAACCACATGAAAAAATCTTGAAAGAAACACTATGACACGCACACAATCAAAGCATATATGCAATATCTACAGTATTTACTACGCAGAATCAAGCATAGTAACATTTAAGATACAACCCATTCTGAGGCTGTGACAATGGAATCCCATCATAATCTATCAACTCATAGGCGCCCTTTGCCAAAATACGCTTGAAAATATAGGGGCCATGCCATAATGGTTCAAATTTTCCTGTTCCTATCTTATCAGATTCCTGATCATAAAGCAAGACCAGGTCTCCTTCCGACAAGATGCTAGGCTTGACATTGTTGTCATATTGCACCTTGATTCATATCTTATGTGCTTGGTTGTGCTAATGCGGCTTCAAGACATGTTTCATCTAGATGGATGAGATCTAAAAGACGCGCCTCTTCATCAGAAGTGTTTGGTAGTAGTTCAATCACAAGTTTCAACTATGGAATTTCATATTGAGTTGGTAAGATAACTTCTAGACTGTAAACCAGCTAAAAGGGAGTAAATCCGATTCCATTTATCATCGAGGTTAAGTAAGCTCTCAAAGTCAAGTACAATATTAAATGCCAGTTTTGTTTATGAACCCCAATCATTTGTTGAAGAATACACTTAAGAATTTTGCTGATGGATTCAAATTTTCCATTAGCTTGTGGATAATGAGGGGTAGAAATATCATGCGACAGTCCTTATAACTTGGCAGTCAACTCAGTCATCATGAAATTACGAAAATGTTTTCCATGATCTGTGACTATGGCTTGCGGTACACCAAACCATGTAACAACATGGTTGAAGAAAAATAATGCAGTTATCTTGCCTGTGTTGTCAAATGTAGGCATCGCCTCAACCCACTTGGTAAAATAGTCGACGACGAAAATAATATACCCATTCCCCCCGACTGAGAAAGGGTTACATGTCATGAAGTCAATGCCCCAGTTGGAAAATGGTCCCACAACGATGACAGGATGCATTGGTGCTAGTAGTACATGGGTTTTACAATCAAATATATGGCGAGCATGACAACTTCTGACCGTGAGAATGCAGTCGCAAAATATGGTAGTGTTGACGGGAAAATTTGTCCGGCCAACAGTAGGGGATCTCCCCGGTAGAAAGTCCCAATTAGACCTTGAACCGTTTGGAGTAGGGATCCCGTCCGGGGTGTGGGTCCGGCTACCGCTTAAGATGCCTTCCCTTCTGTCTCAAAAGAACCTGATTGAATCTGCGGACACACACTCATTCACATGATACAGAATACATGACTGACACATTAAACACGAATAAAACACTAGTGTAGCTAGGCGATAAATAAAGCATGTACGCCTAAGGAGATGTTGTTAGCAACACGTCTTTGGGGTACTGCTTGTAAGGTAGTCTGACCACAACAGAAATAGTTCTTTATGGTGAGATGTCCCTTTACTTTCTGAAAGATAAAATGAAATGCTAACAAAATAGTTCATTAACATTCATTAATAGAGCGAATGGTAAACTGAACATCATCAATACAAACACAGATAGCTATGATGCATAAACAATGTTATAAAAAGGGCAGCTTCATTAATCAAAAGATGTTCTGAAACTGTATGAAGAAATACACTTAGTGTTCACGTAGTAAAACACATCATCCAAACAAAGGGGTTGTAACAAGTATCTGTATTCACATGTAGGAGAGTATAATCTTTTAATACAATGCAATGTAGCTCCTGAGTCTCCAAAAGAAAAAGCCATTTACAAGTTTCGGAAGGAAGTATTTATAATGCAGAAACTGCCCTTCGGGCTTCCTTGATCTTTCATCTTCCCGACCGTTGGGCTGCCTTGCGACCTAGTCCTTTTTGCGACCTGCGACCTGAGCCGCTGTTGTGACCTGCGATCTGAGCTGTCGTTGCGACCTGCGATTTGAGCTGTCGTTGCGAGGTCGCAAGTTGTAAGAGAATGGCCAAGGTGCGACCTTGTGACCTTGCAACTAGGTCGCTGGGTCGCGGGGTCGCGGATCGTGTAAACAGCACACATGCGACCTTGCGACCTTGCGACTAGGTCGATGGGTCGCAGAGGTCGCA
Source organism: Pinus albicaulis (assembly GCA_034641835.2). Classification (NCBI taxonomy): domain Eukaryota; kingdom Viridiplantae; phylum Streptophyta; class Pinopsida; order Pinales; family Pinaceae; genus Pinus; species Pinus albicaulis. The sequence continues at coordinate 1,735,148,821 of CM076578.1, read as the reverse complement.
AAATGTGTAAAAACAAAGATATGCGACCTTGCGACCTTGCGACTAGGTCGCTGGGTCGCGGGGTCGCACAAGGCAGCAAAACCAGAGAGATGCGACCTTGCGACCTTGCGACTAGGTCGCTGGGTCGCAGGGTCGTAAAAGGCAGCAAAAATAGAGAGATGCGACCTTGCGACCTTGCGACTAAGTCGCTGAGTCGTGAGGTTGCAAAAGGGAGGACAACCAAAGAAATGCGACCTTGCGACCTTGCGACTAGGTCACTGGGTCGCAGGGTCGCAATGGCGAAGAAAAAAAAAATCGAAGATGTATGACCTGCGACCTTGGGCAGATCAGCGAGTTCCTTTTGTCTTTTCTTTCCGAGATCTCATGACCTTGTTCTCTTGGGGCTAGCCTTGGCCTTCGTTATGAAACGACAGCTGCTATTTGCTGGTGGTGTCATCTCTGCGCTAAGGGACTTTGCATGTGATGATAAGTGGGTAGAATGGTTTTTGTTTCGAGCAAGATACTAAGTATTCGCATAGCACGAGGTTTTGAGTTTGATCTGAAACCCAGACCTGCATCCTTCGGAGAGAGCTAGCAGTTTTTTTTTCAATTTGGGTTGACATAGCTGCTCTAGCATCTTCTCATATAACCTACAAATAAGCAGATTTAAATCAGCCATATGTATATATATATATATACACATGTTAAGGAATGAAAAACACGATAACTTTATCATAGAAAAATTAATTGGACCCCTGTATGGTCAGGCACTGTGTCACTATGTCATCGGAGTGAATGGAGCAGGCTCTTCCTGCGCCTCTTCGACTACTACAAATGCAACTTAGTATGGTTGTAGACCGAGCTTGAAATGCAGACTCAATTGATGGGCAGTGTCGGCTTGGGCAACATGCTCTGTATGCCTGCCGGGACGTGCATTATGATATGCACTAACAATACTTTTTCCAATCCTTGAGGCGCGCTCACGATACTCTTGGGATGAGGCTGTGGAAAACCCAAACGTAGCCATGAATTTGGAATAGTTGCAAAGATTAGCCACGCACAGAAACTCGCTATAAGGCAACACCTTCACTAGAAATAATTCCTTGGGCTGCTGGTAAGGCCTGCAAATTACGTGTAACTGTAACCCAGCTCTGACCTTCAGCATAAATGGGCTGTATTCGTAACCTCGTGGGCACCTTGGAGACACAGCTGAAGGCATTTCGGACTCACAGGTTATGGAGGTTTTGCTGGACGCAGCGCACTGTAGAGGGCGCATATTTTCTCAGAAGTTTTGTTTGCCATGCTAACGCAACCAGAAGCGAAGGGATTCAACCCTTTTCTTGCACTGAATGTCAGCCAGGGCGAGCGTTATCACTAGATGCCAGACTTTCAGCTCCTGTCGTGGAAATCAACTGCATGTCTAAGTGCTCCATATTCGTTTCTCTATTCAGCGATGCGTTACAGTCGCAACACCACCTCTATGCAGACATACGCGTCGACCCATCTCTTTTACTGTGGCTCTTGCTAGTGCAACGCTGGATTATAGACAATCTGCTCTTGTGGCAAGCAGCTCATTCCTTCGTGAGCTTGCAATAGAAAACGTACTGAATGAATCTGCGTGTGGTGTGATGATCCAGTTTTTTCCAGCGCTTTTTGGACAGAGTGGAGACAGCTCGATGTGGTCAGTAACGGTCATATTGATAGCATCTTTCTAAATGGGGCTAGCGCAGGTCATTTGCAGAAAGATTCTCTTCCAGAAAACCGCCGTCAGGGCTGCAAAAATCAGATTTTATCCATTCTTCTGAAAGTAGCGCAGCATGCCTTTTGTGGCGCTGGCTTTTCGGTCCGTGCCTTTGGTTGCAGTGCATGAATTATACAACGGTTGCCATGCAGACTTGGGATAGACACCTGAAAGATTTCATCCATGCAGTTTGATTATCAACGCGCCATGGTTAATATCTTGCTCCCTGTTCAAACCAGCCTTTGACTACTACGTATACACCTTGCTCGGACGTTTCATTCTGGTTGAAACATCTGCCAACAAATGTTGGGTTCTATGCCACGTGGCCACGCCTTTGGACTATCGAACGTATGTATATCGGCTCTAAACTTTTAAAACAGGGTGAAAATCGTGCTGATGTTTCCATATAATCCTGCAATTCTTCTGGCCAGACTATTTGATAGTCGTTACGATGCTGGCCACTATAGGTTTGTTTAAAACGTTTTGCTTTGACTGTCGTATAATATACCTGCTCAAATGTTCTATCATAAGTTGAAACGTGCCATCAATCGTGCCATCGAACATTTAAATTTGTGCAACGTGTCCATGGATGTTTGGTGTTGGGCTTCAAACGTAGGGTTGACCGCTCCATTTAACGTGAATATCGAACGTTGGATCATCAAACATATATCTGCCACGCACTTACCTGCCAACGATGTTGGACTCCACGCATAGTAATTTCACCACCATCATATCTTGTAGTTTCAGCATAATGGTCATCAACACTTATAACAAATAACTCCACTATCAAATCTTCGTGCCCGCTCCATGTTTTAAGAAATAAACCTTCGACCATTATATATGCTCAATACATTTGCTGAATTGGAAAACTTGCCACCGAATGCCACGTGTTGCACCATCTCTCATGGTTTGAAACGTATGGCTTCACTCCCTTCGCACCTTAGTTGCATGCACTATAGTTATGATGACTGTTATATATGTATATTCTCCAAACGTTTATCTGCGTATAGTTCGGCATTCCTCTTGATTAAACCTGCCAATAATTGTTACGATATTTTCATCGTAAATCCATTATAAAACGCAGGCTTGACCACTTATTGTATATCTTGCTCCAAGCTAACGAACGTCGGGCTCGGGCTCCATGCAACGTGTCCATGCACGTTGGCGCCATGCAACGTTGGACTACATATAGTTGTGATCTGCCATTTCAAACGTAACTTTGACCACCCCATGTACATGCCATCGAATGTTTGACATTTTATATGACTTGGAAATGACATGGGTTTGCACTTTGATTTTATTACATAACAACATCACCCTTTCCAATTGAATGTGCGCCCTTCATAATTTTTATGGTTTTCGAAACCATATGCTTACGAGCTTTGTTTTAGTTTGAATATTTTCTTTACCTCATAATACGAAGGATGTTTGTTTTGAAAGGTGTTTCTCAAGCCACATTGATGGCTCTTTTAACATTTACCCTTCCTATTTCGTGGTTCCAAAGACTTTATTTTCATATGCACCAACGTGCCTAGCTATTAAAATGTGTATGCATTTAAACATAACCTTTTAGTTTCAATTTGAGGTTCCCCATCTCTTGTGATCCCGCATAGACAAACTTTATGGATCTGAAAGAACAACGAGACTAGGGTTTTAATGTCATTTCCTTGCTCCACATTGTACTCCTTGCAGCGTAAATAATTTCACACCATGTAGCTTAGGATTCATACATGTTTCTTTTGAAAGGAGCATTCTCATATTTGAAACTTTGTCGTTGGCTTGCCACACCACCCTGTATGTTTTCGCACTACTGCCCGGCGCGAGAATGCCTCGAATGAGATTGTCATTGTCTAGAGAAATATTCTGAGTTCGCTTTGTTCCCCGAGCTAAACTTTAGGCTAGATTCATCGAAGTGGAGAAATATGTTCCTTTGCGTGCACCCCTCGACATTCAGATGATATGGTGTAGGATCTAAACATTTCCAAACGGAACGCTTTAAGCATCTGGTGCGCACTAGTGAAGGAGGCCTTTGCATCAGTGTCGTAAAAGGTTCTTTTCTGATCGATGTGCATCACACCATCCTCCTTCTAATAGTACTGATCACTTGCTCCTGATCCTCCCTTGTTCCGCCACTTTGGCCTTGTCGTTGAGCCCAATTTTATTACCCTTGATGTCCTGACACGACTGAGGAGTTTGTCACCTGTGGGGTCGATAGTGGGAAGGCTTTTATTCATCAACACACAAAAGGTTTCCATTCAAACTTATGCATGGCAATCTCATTACACATGGCACGACTGCGACAAGAGTGTTCGGGCGTACGATGGATGATCCTTCCCACATATGGCGTGATTGCCCCAACGACATTTGATTATGATGGCGAGACAACTCATGAGGGGTTGGGGATAGGTCGCTAGGATGAAGTTGATTTGTGGGGTCGGTGAAAGACCTTGACAACTAAGCGAGCATAGGGGGACCCGTAATTTTAAATGTACCCAAAATTTTGGGCGGTGTTGTAGCGGCTACAACAAATGGCGAACCACTGGTAGAAACCAGCGTCTCTGTCAATATCACCACAATAGTCTGAGTCTGGATAATGATGCAAGGGAATATTGAACAAGTTCTGTGGGTACCCTTTGTATTACTTTGGCCCTTTATAGGTATGCCCAATCCTTGTGCCTCAACTAAGTCCCGCTATTCAGAAACACATCAAAGAGATGGCTCACAGATGCCAGTAGCTTGTTGATGATGTGAAGAGAAAGGCATTGGGTTTATTATTCTCAGGATTTTTAAAGTAAGCTTCTGGTTTTGCTCCACTGCCAGTAGGCCTGGACAGTACCTCGGCGGAGTCACTTCAAGAAATCACAGACGTTGCTCCGCTGCCAGCGAGCCTGGTCAGTACCCCGGCGGAGTCGTTGCATTACCTCTCTGCACAGGAAGCCTTTCTCGATCCTTTACCCTTATTTGTTTCATGTGCTTGCAGCACTTATTTTCATGTGCTCGTGGCACTTATTTTCCATGGGCGGATGAGGGATCCCAACTTATTTTACGAGCAAGAGAGGTTGTTTCTTGTTTTACAGAAACTGAAAGATATCCTGATTTGGGTTTACCCTTGTGCCAAACCTTCACATCCCATTTACCACAATAGGCGAAGTGCGCAAAACAGATCATTAAAACGTCCAAGACTATGCTGGGTCCAAGGCTTAGGCTTACGGGTATGGGCCATTTCAAACTCATAAGGTCTCCTACAAGCAACTGGCTCGTATCTCCCTGGCTAAATGAGTTTAGACTCACAGGCATCTTGTTGAGAATGCGACTTTGATGGCTGGTCCTAAGAGAAAGCTACCTCTTGAGGTAGCCACCACAACCTCACGCAAAAACAATGGGGTTACTGCTTCAACAATCAGGGCAAAACAAGACTGCAAGGTGATAGGGTTGCAATGAGGGCTTATGCAGCAGTAGGCGACATGACAGAAATGATGTGAGGAAGAAAGAGTACGACGCAATGAAATAGGCGAGGCTTAAGATGCAATGCAACGCCATGTGTGAGAACGATCAACCAGTTGTAGGTGGCAAAGAGGCGTAATATAAGCAATGATTATTTATGCAGCAACAAGAAACTAAAAAGGAAATGAAAGAAAATACTTGTAACATGATGTTTCCTAAGATATTAATCGTAAACAAAAACAACAAAACAAACTTTTAACCTATGAAGTAAAAATTTGGCAAGTAAACCTAATTAACTTTGAACTAAAAATTTTATTGCAGGTCCTAGCTAGCCTACACCTAAACCCTAGTTTAACCAATGATGTGGTCGGGTTATGTAAAATCATCTTTCCAGTGCAGCCACTGCATTAGTCCCTGACCTGCAAGAACAACAATGATCAGGACCAGAGCTAATATCCAAAAAAGTGTAACAGCAGTGAAACTTACCCGAGGAGCAGGTGCAACGAAAAAATGATCATAGATACCTATGAAAGAACATGCCAGAACAGATTGCGCAAGCTGAATCCCATTCTCATCTTGATAACCAGTAATATGTTCTTGAAACTCAACATTATTGATAAATGACACAAAATCATTCGTGCACGATCCTGGATCTGAGGGGTGATGGGAAAGCCAGTTGCTATTGGCAAGCACATTCACCGGATGGGGTTGGTCGAATGAACCAACATGCTCATTAATGTAGTGAGGATCATCAATTTTATGGAATGGAAACAATAAGCAAGTGCCAGGCGAATTATAGATGCATGCGCATCCAAGCGTAGAAACCCTAGTTTGGAAAACCCTAGCTTGAGGTTGCTCTTGGGTTTGGTCAAGGGTATGAGGATTCGAATCCACTTTCAAAGTAGGCTGCAATTCCTCATTGCCTTGAACAAACTCCGGACTTTCGAGCGGAGGGCTTCCCAACTTTGATGGTTGGGAAAGATCAACAAGCGACTGGATGTGACCATGGATGGTGGTGAGTTGCAAAATGCCAGTGGGCTTTGTATCAATTTGGTCGAATGTTTGCGCACTGACAGATTGATAATCCAAAATGTCGGATTCCCCAGATTTTCCAGGATGGGGTGAATTCGACGCGTTTATGCAGGAAGGAGAATGGTACTAGGGAATTGTCATTTCAGAAACGTTCGGCGGAAGTTGACGCGTTTCGATTTTCTGGTGGGTACTTGAATCTTCCCAAAGCGGATCATCGAATTCAGGTGTCTTCTTATGGTCGGCAAAGAAATTTGAGTGACGGTCGTCAGTGGTATGATTGAATATGTTTTCAGATAAGGAGTGATCGCCACAACCATCGGTTTGGTCAAGTTCGGTACCTGGAAAGTTAGGCTCCCTGGGGTTTACCAACTGGGATGGATCGATAACGGGGACATCTTGAAGTTGCCCAGATAGGAAATCACTCCCATGGTTGTCTAAAGATTCCGAGTGAGACAGATCAGATTTAAAAGATTGATCGATTTTAGACTGTGATTGTGAAACACCACCTGCGTGTTTATGATTGTCGCCAATACCAGTATAAGGCAATTTTGAATGTCTCGAAGAAATTACTGGTGTGGCGGGATCGAGAAACAAACTAGGAAATAATGAACGAAAAGATTGAATCGCAGGGGAGTTAACCATACGAGGCTTTTCAACACGCACATCCGTGTCGTTCAGAGGACACAATGATTTGGCAGGCCTTGCAAGGGAATCAACTTTATGTGGGGTAGGAGTCGATTCATAATCTATATGTGAACCAGATTCATAATCCGAATGTGAACCAGATTCATAATCCAAATATGAACCAGATTCATCATCCGAATCTGAACCAGATTCATAATCCAAATATGAACCAGATCCATAATCCGAATGTGAACCAGATTCATCATCCGAATGTGAACCAGACTCATAATCCGAATGTGAACCAGATTTAGGACTAAGTCTAGGGAGAAATCGAGTGGGCTCAGGGTAGGTTTCATGAGTCAAAAGAGATAATGAGCCACTGGGGTGTTCAGATTCGACATGGTACGTGAAAGACTCAAAGTCAGAACAACCGTTGACTTGCGGGTAGTCATAGGGAACACTAGGCTCAGGTCGGGTTGCTAACTGAAATGGTTGAAGGGAAACGAGAATTGCATACGCGAACTGTTCTCTTAACAACCTCCAATCGACATCCTTATCAGGGAACTCAAAACAATAATGAACGAATCTGATAGAGAACTCATCTAAAGATTCCTGAGGTTCCATTCTGATGTCATTTATCTTTAGTAAAACGTTATGAAAATCATACCTGTGAAAAGCTTGTTGTAATTCACTGGCGAGTTGTTCAAATGAATGGATGGAAGATTCCAGCAAAGTGCAGCACCATTGCTTAGCGCGACCTTCTAGGGTGAGGAAGAAAAGCAAACAAAACAAACCCTCATCGTCAATTTCATAGCACTCACCAAAGTCACAAAAATCTGAACAGTGTTGGGTTATGGACACCCCATTTTCACCATCAAATTTTAACTGGAACAAGTGATACATAAGTTCATCGGAGATGTAGTATCCAAGCTCATAAAACTCCGACAAACATCTCGAAAGAATGATTTGGGGACGAGCCATTACAAATATGAGATTAACTGCAGGCTCTAAGGGCTCAGCTTGTCATCTGCCCCCCCCCCTTTTCGTTAAACATCTGGTCGGAGGTTCAAGCCCTCCTTCTAGCGCCAAATCTGTTGACGGGAAAATTTGTCCGACCAACAGTAGGGGATCTCCCCGGTAGAAAGTCCCAATTAGACCTTGAACCGTTTGGAGTAGGGATCCCGTCCGGGGTGTGGGTTCGGCTACCGCTTAAGACGCCTTCCCTTCTGTCTCAAAATAACCTGATTGAATCTGCGGACACACACTCATTCACATGATACAGAATACATTACTGACGCAATAAACACGAATAAAACACTAGTGTAGCTAGGCGATAAATAAAGCATGTACGCCTAAGGAGATGTTGTTAGCAACATGTCTTTGGGGTACTGCTTGTAAGGTAGTCTGACCACAACAGAAATAGTTCTTTATGGCGAGATGTCCCTTTACTTTCTGAAAGATAAAATGAAATGCTAACAAAATAGTTCATTAACATTCATTAATAGAGCGAATGGTAAACTGAACATCATCAATACAAACATAGATAGCTATGATGCATAAACGATGTTATAAAAAGGGCAGCTTCATTAATCAAAAGATGTTCTGAAACTGTATGAAGAAATACACTTAGTGTTCACGCAGTAAAACACATCATCCAAACAAAGGGGTTGTAACAAGTATTTGTATTCACATGTAGGAGAGTATAATCTTTTAATACAATGCAATGTAGCTCCTGAGTCTCCAAAAGAAAAGGTCATTCACAAGTTCCGGAAGGAAGTATTTATAATGTAGAAATTGCCCTTCGGGCTTCCTTGATCTTTCATCTTCCTGACCGTTGGGCTGCCTTGCGACCTAGTCCTTTTTGCGACCTGCGACCTGAGCCACTGTTGCAACCTGCGACCTGAGCTGTTGTTGCGACCTGCGATCTGAGCTGTCATTGCGAGGTCGCAAGTTGTAAGAGAATGGCCAAGGTGCGACCTTGCGACCTTGCGACTAGGTCGCTGGGTCGCGGGGTCGCGGATCGTGTAAACAGAGCACATGCGACCTTGTGACCTTGTGACTAGGTCGCTGGGTTGCGGAGGTCGCAAAATGTGTAAAAACAAAGATATGCTACCTTGCGACCTTGCGACTAGGTCGCTGGGTCGCGGGGTCGCACAAGGCGGCAAAACCAGAGAGATGCGACCTTGCGACCTTGCGACTAGGTCGCTGGGTCGCAGGGTCGCAAAAGGCAGCAATAACAGAGAGATGCGACCTTGCAACCTTGTGACTAAGTCGCTGAGTCGCGGGGTCGCAAAAGGGAGGACAACCAAAGAAATGTGACCTTGCGACCTTGTGACTAGGTCGCTGGGTCACAGGGTCGCAATGGCGAAGAAAAAAAAAAAATCAAAGATGTATGACCTGTGACCTTGGGCAGATTAGCGAGTTCCTTTTGTCTTTTCTTTCCGAGATCTCAAGACCTTGTTCTCTTGGGGCTAGCCTTGGCCTTCGTTATGAAACGACAGCTGCTATTTGCTGGTGGTGTCATATCCGCGCTAAGGGACTTTGCATGTGATGATAAGTGGGTAGAATGGTTCTTGTTTCGAGCAAGATACTGAATATTCGCATAGCACGAGGTTTTGAGTTTGATCTGAAACCCAGACCTGCATCCTTCGGAGAGAGCTAGCAATTTTTTTTTCAATTTGGGTTGACATAGCTGCTCTAGCATCTTCTCATATAACCTGCAAATAAGCGGATTTAAATCAGCCATATGTATATATATCTACACATGTGAAGGAATGAAAAACACGATAACTTTATCATAGAAAAATTAATTGGACCCCTGTATGGTCAGGCACTGTGTCACTATGTCATCGGAGTGAATGGAGCAGGCTCTTCCTGCGCCTCTTCGACTACTACAAATGCAACTGAGTATAGTTGTAGACTGTTTGGTCAATTTAGTGTGTCCTAAATTGCTAACATAAATTATCAACCAGGGATTCGTAAGCTGACGAAGTGTGGCGCACTATATGTGCAAGATAACCTATCTGTTACTTTTTTTGTCGTTTTTGGATTTTTATGAAATTCTAAAAGACAAGTATGGTTATGGATATTCAAGGCAATGATGTCATTTATAATGATTTACCAACTTGAAACTGAAAAAGGAATTTGAAACATACAATGACAAAACTTGAAAGGAAATAAAAATGTGCTACTGAAATGAAAAACGTGCTGCTAATCTAATAAATCAAAACAGTGAACTAGTGAGCATGAAACCAAACTATTCTTGCTGCTGTCTAAACACAAAAGAAACTATGCTAAAAGAAATCCAAAAGTTGCAATAAAGTAAATCTAAATCAAATTACATCAACTTGTCTTTTGATCCCTCATCATTAGTCCAGCTATGATTTTCGGAAGTAACCATAAACAACTTGAGTAACTGATATCCAACTTGCAGAAAGTAAACTAATATCAAACCACACATTCATAATTCAATCCCTCACCATCAGTCCAGCTATGGCTTTCAGAGGTAACTGAAGATGTCATGCACAATTTAATATTTCTAACTTGCAGAAAGGAAACTAATATCAAACTACACATTTCATAATACAATCCCTCACCATCAGTCCAGCTGTGGCTTTCGGAGGCAATTGAAGATGTTATGAGCAGTTTAATATATCTAAATTTGCAGAAAGGAAACTAATATCAAACTACACATTTCATAATACAATCCCTCACCATCAGTCCAGCTGTGGCTTTCGGAGGTAACTGAAAATGACATGGGCAATTTAATATATCTAAATATAACTACTGAAGCAAATGTGCAAGACTGAAATAAACAAAGCAATACCGGAATTAAACAAAAACTAAGAAAAAATAAATTAACAACAGAACAATATTGATTCCATGTCATTAGTCAAAAGATATGCAAATGCCCGGGCTGCCATGAAAAATTATGCTAAAAGCTATGATTTCAAAAAGAAATCTAAGTAAGGAAATATGACAAAACAGAATTGAAAGCAACTTATCTAGAAAACATGTAAAAGCCTCCTTGGATAGCAGGGGCCCTCTGCTACCAATTTGGTGAAGTCCTTCAGCTCCTTAAAGTTGTAATCAAAACAGCATCAAAGAATTGAATTTCTCTATTAAAAAGAACTCACAAATCTACATCCCATTCCATCTTGAACTTAGTTACAAATCTACTTCCTCATTACTTTCTCATTACCTATGATAGGAGAAAGCTTCTCCTATTTATACAAAATATGAGGAGACATCTCATTAATGGGAGTCCATGAATCTCTCCCTCCATCTCTAGAGTTACAATCAAAATAGGAAATGATAAGACACATGTCTTTCTAGAGTTTTAACACAACTCGAGGAATGAGACACATATCCTCTTAGAGTTTCAATACAACAAGGAAGTGAGACACATATCCTCTTGATCCCATAATCTTCTCCAACCAAATTCGAATTTGGCTTTAGAGTGCCACATAAGGGTCTTCTAGAAGTCTCCTTTTGACCTACACATGTCACAAAACTCATAACACATATATAGATATACGAAACTATGTTAATTTTCTAGTTTCTAATCACAAATTCACTTAAAATACATAAAATAAATAACTTTGGAAAACAAGGATCCTAACCCATATATTTATGTAAATGGTTATTTGATGTAGGGTTTTAGGTCAAATGGCTATGAAATAAGAGCTAAATGGTTATGACATAATGGAAATATGTATGAATATGGAGAACATTTTTGAGACTCAACATAGACCGAGCTTGAAATGCAGACTCAATTGATGGGCAGTGTCGGCTTGGGCAACATGCTCCGTATGCCTGCCGGGACGTGCATTATGATATGCACTAACAATACTTTTTCCAATCCTTGAGGCGCGCTCACGATACTCTTGGGATGAGGCTGCGGAAAACCCAAACGTAGCCATGAATTTGGAATAGTTGCAAAGATTAGCCACGCACAGAAACTCGCTATAAGGCAACGCCTTCACTAGAAATAATTCCTTGGGCTGCTGGTAAGGCCTGCAAATTACGTGTAACTGTAACCCAGCTCTGACCTTCAGCATAAATGGGCTGTATTCGTAACCTCGTGGGCGCCTTGGAGACACAGCTGAAGGCATTTCGGACTCACAGGTTATGGAGGTTTTGCTGGATGCAGCGCACTGTAGAGGGCACATATTTTCTCAGAAGTTTTGTTTGCCATGCTAATGCAACCAGAAGCGAAGGGATTCGACCCTTTTCTTGCACTGAATGTCAGCCAGGGCGAGCGTTATCACTGCATGCCAGACTTTCAGCTCTTGTCGTGGAAATCAGCTGCATGACTAAGTGCTCCATCTTCGTTTCTCTATTCAGCGATGCGTTATAGTCGCAACACCACCTCTATGTAGACATACGCGTCGACCCATCTCTTTTACTGTGGCTCTTGCTAGTGCAACGCTGGATTATAGACAATCTTCTCTCGTGGCAAGCAGCTCATTCCTTCGTGAGCCTGCAACAAAAAACGTACTGAATGAATCTGCGTGTGGTGTGATGATCCAATTTTTTCCAGCGCTTTTTGGACAGAGTGGAGACAGCTCGATTTGGTCAGTAACAGCCATATTGATAGCATCTTTCTAAATGGGGCTAGCGCAGGTCATTTGCAGAAAGATTCTCTCCTAGAAAACCGCCGTAAGGGCTGCAAAAATCAGATTTTATCCATTCTTCTGAAAGTAGCGCAGCATGCCTTTTGTGGCGCTGGCTTTTCGGTCCGTGCCTTTGGTTGCAGTGCATGAATTATACAACGGTTGCCATGCAGACTTGGGACAGACACGTGAAATATTTCATCCATGCAGTTTGATTATCAACGCGCCATGGTTAATATCTTTCTCCCTGTTCAAACCAGCCTTTGACTACTACGTATACACCTTGCTCGGACGTTTCATTCTGGTTGAAACATCTGCCAACAAACGTTGGGTTCTATGCCACGTGGCCACGCCTTTGGACTATCGAACGTATGTATATCGGCTCTAAACTTTTAAAACAGGGTGAAAATCGCGCTGATGTTTCCATATAATCCTGCAATTCTTCTGGCCAGACTGTTTGATAGTCGTTACGATGCTGGCCACTATAGGTTTGTTTAAAACATTTTGCTTTGACTGTCGTATAATATACCTGCTCAAATTTTCTATCATAATTTGAAACGTGCCATCAATCGTGCCATCAAACATTTAAATTTGTGCAACGTGTCCATGGATGTTTGGTGTTGGGCTTCAAACGTAGGGTTGACCGCTCCATGCAATGTGAATATCGAATGTTGGATCATCAAACATATATCTGCTCCACGCACTTACCTGCCAACGATGTTGGACTCCATGCATAGTAATTTCACCACCATCATATCTTGTAGTTTCAGCATAATGGTCATCAACACTTACAACAAATAACTCCACTATCGAATCTTCGTGCCCGCTCCATGTTTTAAGAAATAAACCTTCGACCATTATATATGCTCAATACATTTGCTGAATTGGAAAACTTGCCACCGAATGCCACGTGTTGCACCATCTCACATGGTTTGAAACGTATGGCTTCACTCCCTTCGCGCCTTAGTTTCATGCACTATAGTTATGATGACTGTTATATATGTATATTCTCCAAACATTTATCTGCGTATAGTTCGGCATTCCTCTTGATTAAACCCGCCAATAGTTGTTACGATATTTTCATCGTAAATCCGTTATAAAACGCAGGCTTGACCACTTATTGTATATCTTGCTCCAAGCTAACGAACGTCGGGCTCGGGCTCCATGCAACGTGTCCATGCACGTTGGCGCCATGCAACGTTGGACTACATATAGTTGTGATCCGCCATTTCAAACGTAACTTTGACCACCCCATGTACATGCCATCGAATGTTTGACATTTTATATGACTTGGAAATGACATGGGTTTGCACTTTGATTTTATTACATAACAACATCACCCTTTCCAATTGAATGTGCGCCCTTCATAATTTTATGGTTTTCGAAACCATATGCTTACCAGCTTTGTTTTAGTTTGAATAATTGCTTTACCTCATAATACGAAGGATGTTTGTTTTGAAAGGTGTTTCTCAAACCACATTGATGGCTCTTTTAACATTTACCCTTCCTATTTCGTGGTTCCAAAGACTTTATTTGCATATGCACCAACGTGCCTAGCTATTAAAATGTGTATGCATTTAAACATAACCTTTTAGTTTCAATTTGAGGTTCCCCATCTCTTGTGATCCCGCATAGACAAACTTTATGGATATGAAAGAACAAGGAGACTAGGGTTTTAATGTCATTTCCTTGCTCCACATTGTACTCCTTGCAGCGTAAATAATTTCACACCATGTAGCTTAGGATTCATACATGTTGCTTTTGAAAGGAGCGTTCTCATATTTGAAACTCTGTCGTTGGCTTGCCACACCACCCTGTATGTTTTCGCACTGCTGCCCAGCGCGAGAATGCCTCGAATGAGATTGTCATTGTCTAGAGAAATATTCTGAGTTCGCTTTGTTCCCCGAGCTAAACTTCAGGCTAGATTCATCGAAGTGGAGAAATATGTTCCTTTGCGTGCACCCCTCGACATTCAGATGATATGGTGTAGGATCTAGACATTTCCAAATGGAACGCTTTAAGCATCTGGTGTGCACTAGTGAAGGAGGCCTTTGCATCAGTGTCGTAAAAGGTTCTTTTCTGATCGATGTGCATCACACCATCCTCCTTCTAACAGTACTGATCACTTGCTCCTGATCCTCCCCTATTCCGCCACTTTGGCCTCGTCGTTGAGCCCAATTTTATTACCCTTGATGTCCTGACACGACTGAGGAGTTTGTCACCTGTGGGGTCGACAGTGGGAAGGCTTTTATTCATCAACACACAAAATGTTTCCATTCAAACTTATGCATGGAAATCTCATTACACATGGCGCGACTGCGACAAGAGTGTTCGGGCGTACGATGGATGATCCTTCCCACATATGGCGTGATTGCCCCAGCGACATTTGATCATGATGGCGAGACAACTCATGAGGGGTTGGGGATAGGTCGCTAGGATGAAGTTGATTTGTGGGGTCGGTGAAAGACCTTGACAACTAAGTGAGCATAGGGGGACCCAAAATTTTAAATATACCCAAAATTTTGGGTGGTGTTGTAGCGGCTACAACAGGTAGGCCAGAATTAACCAGCATAGAGAATCTTCTACGTAGTAGAAAAACCAAAAAAATGTCCAACACAGGCACCAACATGGAAATCATTTAAAACTTTCTTAGCCTCCTCATGAGTGAGAAACCTACCTAAAATCATATCGATATCACAATGTTAATGTGTATTGCTAACGATTAGATAATATTTGGCTTGGTATCGAATATGTCATTGTTGCAAGCGAGAGGTATTGGGTCAAAAATTTTGGGTCTGGAGATAGATGAGGAAATCTCCATACCACGGGCCAGATGACACGATCAGAAACAAAGACTCATCCGGAATGGATGGTTCCATTGTAGACTTAGTGCTACTTAAGGGAAGGTCGCAGATAAGCTTAGTGAATACCAAAGACTTATATGACTTTTATTTGGTGAATTCCAAATCAAATTCCTGGAAAATGAATATCTATTTTGAGTATCCCCCCCCCCCCCTAGCAATTGACGTGATAGAATGTATGTCATAGGGTTGCAATCCGAAATGAAAATGGTCTTCTAGAGCAGGATATAGTGGCGAAATATTTGTATAGCTTGAATGAATGCTAAAGCGAGCTTCTAACCATAAGTGTACTTAGCTTCCGTACAATTGACATTGTGATTGAAATAATAAATCATATGTTCAATCCCATATTCATCCTGGACTAAAACCATAATGGTGGTTGTATCTGCAGCGACGAGATACAGGAAATAATCACTCTGATAATTTGGTGGGTACATTAATGATGCTCGGATTAGGGTATCTTTAATAACACCAAAGGAAGCTTGCGTAACCTCATCCCAATGGAAGGGAGTTTCATTTTTCAAGGGTTGAGTAAATCCTTTAGCCATTTCAACATATTTGGG
This sequence comes from Pinus albicaulis, assembly GCA_034641835.2. Taxonomy (NCBI): domain Eukaryota; kingdom Viridiplantae; phylum Streptophyta; class Pinopsida; order Pinales; family Pinaceae; genus Pinus; species Pinus albicaulis. The sequence goes on along the minus strand of CM076578.1, from coordinate 1,735,132,962 downwards.
AATGAATCTCCTTAGAAAGTTAGCCTTCCCTTGGAGTCTCTATAACTGAAGTAGATTGGAAGGCGCAAGAAAATCTAGAATGGCTTGGACCTTCAAAGGATCAAGTCAAATTTCGTCTTTCAACACGATGAAATGAAGAAAACAACCAGAACTGACACAAAACACATGTGTGGATTGAGGCATATTTGGTAGTGATGATATCATAAAGAGATCGCTCTCAAATGTAGCGGGTGGTCAACTCGTTTCCGTGAATGTGTAGGTAAGTCATCCATATAAGGTTGAACAATGTTATTGATTTCATGGAAAGCATAATTCATTGCCCTTTGTAATTTTTCTTCAATGTTATTTAAACCAAAATGGAGTTTTTGATAAGTGGATGTTCCCTAGGGACAGATAAAAGATGTTTTATATCGGTCCTCGGGGCGAATATTTATATGATTGTAACTGGAAAATCCACCCATGAAGGAAAATATTTCACATCATGCACCTTCACCAATGATTTGGTCGATAAAGGGAGTGGGATAGTTGTCTTTTGGACAAGCATGATTAACATCTCGATAATCGACGCACACTCTAATTGTCCCTTGTTTCTTCATGACAGGAACAATGCTATAAATCCAATTGGTAAGCAGATTAGGGTAAATGAAACCAACACGCAAATTTTTTTAACCTCTTCTTTAATAGAAACAACTTTCTTAGTGTGAATAGGACAGAGGTGATGTCGTATCGGTTTGACATCAGGGTACATTTTAATCTCGTGCTCAACAATGTTGGAATCAATGCATGGAATTTCCTCATATGATCAAGCGAATACATCTTGGAATTCATAGAAAATAGAGCGATAAGTGTCAAGTTCAGATGCAGAACAAGACGTGTTGACATGAGTGTTTTATAAAACTCTAGGTATGGTTGAAATATCGATAGAAATTGTTTCTTTGATATTTGATGGTTTTCACTTAGAATCAACGACATGGATAATCCCTGGAATTTGTCAATAAATCAACAACTGTAGGGTGATATAGTTCAGCTGGACTATCTTCATTGCAATATGGAAGATGGGATCAATGATGAGAATATACCCATGGTTCTTCTTCCAACATCATGGATTCCATAATGCTCTCATTAGTTGAGAATACACGTGAAAAAGGATCAAAAGAAGTACCATAATCCAAAGACCGATTGACCCAAACAGTTGACGACAAAGGATCAAGATTGGACGCATAAGAAATTTTTTATTATTATTATGCGAGCTCGATTTCACTCAGCGGCATGGTTTCACCTAGCTTATCTATTTCAGAATCATTGGGAATCTTCCTTAAGTCAGATGAAGTGAAAGATATCATATTGTAGGTTTCTATTTTTGCAATTTCTGCTGATGTTGCAGGCCATGGTAACAAAAAGGTGCCCATTAGGGAAGAATCCTTAAAGAGTCCTACACCAATGTTCTGAAGAGATAGCGGGGTCTGTGAACAAACAAAATGCTTCCAGTTTCCTGGGAACCAGAGGTGAAGAAGGCAAGTTGATCGATGATTGTGATGCCTCCCTTATGGGGGAAGACAACCATACGAAAGTAAGTAGATACAACCGAAGCCATAGCGTAAACCCATGGTCTTCCAAGTAAGATATTGTAGTCAAGGGGTCCGTCAATGACCTCAACTTCAATAATAACCATTTTCCCCCATATTTCAACTTGCAGGTTACTGATAATTCAACAAGGCTTATATGTACGATTGTCAAAATCTTTCAACGTCGTAGGTGATTGTGATAAAGTCGGCAAGCCAAGTGAATTCCAATAACTCATAGACATGATACAAGTAGATGCATCTTCATAAATAATAGTTTGATGAATGAGGAAATTCAGGACATTTACTTGGATAAAAAATGTTAATTTTGTTGGCAATTGTGACACATAGCCTGCATGGTTAAAGACTACAAGATTAGAATCCGTTGGATCGATTCCACCAATTGCCGACAACAAAGCCTGTTTTTGGGAGGTATAATTATGAAGAACCTCAAGTGTCAACATAACAGAAGGTGACTAAGCCAGATCTTCGACTATGTTATAATTTTGAGCTACATGAGCTCGAGGGTTGAAATTTGATTTATGAACAACTCCCTTCAGCGGCTTTATTGTTAAATCATGAGTAATAGGTGGCGGAATTGAATCAGACAAAGTCTAAGTCGAAGTAGTAGGTTGATCGGTAGCCTGAACATTCGATGAAGAAAGAGGATTACTGTAATATTTACTTTAAGTAGACACCAAAACATCAATTTTGGGCTTACTAGTGGATAGCATAAGCACTTGTGAACTAGAAGCGGGATATGTAGCAATCATATGTGTTTCTAGGTTCGAAAAATGGTTTTTCAACATTGCAGATGTGACAAAAGTCTTAAGAAGTTTCGAGACTTCTAAGTGGTGAGGAAAATCTCGCGTAAAATTCTCCTCATTACATATCAAACAAGGGTAATGAGGTTTTCGAGAATTACCGGATGTATCAGATGATTTTTCCTACGGGGATGAATTTTGTTTCTTCTTATCTTTCCCCTTCTTCTTACTTCCAAGTTTCTTGTCACTTTTTCCCTTGTCAGATGACATGACATGTTTTTTGGAAGAAGATGTATGATAAAATGAAATAGGGGTTTGATTAGACGTAGCAAGTGTAGAACCATATGGTCGAATTTCTGGCTGAGTGCTAGCAGAACCAATCAGACCATCATCGACATGAATGTACTTACTAGATGGAGAATAAGGAACAATATAATTTTGTCGCAGTGCATTCAAAATATTTTCATAAAGTGTGCCAGACTGAGTATAAATCAAATCTAGATACTGGGCACGAGAAATTACTTGTTATTTAGTGACAACACCACCTTTGGCCACATCCTCGGTGATAGATGGCAACAAGGACTTTATAAACCTCTCAGCTAAAATTTGATCTAGAACAAAGTTTTAACAATTCAATGATGACGACACCATCATGTATGTGATATGATATGTGAGTAGCAATTGTCTATTTAAAGTTAGTCAAAATTTTCATTCCAATTTCATATTTGATGGGTAATTGGAAGTGGGTTATAAAAGTAGTGGTTAAAGTTGTGAAGTTATCAAAAGAAGCTCGTGGTAATTCAATGTACCACTTCGCAGCCGAACCAGTGAGTGTTCGCTGGAAAAGTCCGAGTCTAACAGAATCATCATTTAAGGAGTTTGATGAAAACCATAAATGATAAGTCATAACATGCATAGACATATCTTCTCTAGAGTTTCCATTAAATTTCATAATATCAAAGGGTAATTTATAAGGAATCACCAACCACTAGTGTAAATAATGAATGACATCATTAGTGAGCCGGTTTAAATAAGGTAACTCTAATGTTGCAAAAAACAGCAACTGTCAGTTTAGATCGGGATGATCGTAACTAGGATAAGATGGAATTTCCCAGGTAATAGGCCGTTGTGCACCAACATAAGGATTCTGTTGCTGGTAACCCTGATAGGGGTAAGTTTGTGACCAAACCCTTGATAGGCTTGTTGACCAGGACCTGGATAAGCTTGATACAGTTGGAATGGCTATTGTGACTGCCATGGGATTTGATAATATTGTTGTTGCACGCCAGGATAATTCAGACTAGGTTGCGAATAGACAGGACCAGTAGAAGCCTGTGACAAGGGTAAACTAGCCCGTGGTTGTGAAATTCCTGATACAGATGGTTGTTGTAAACCAACCTGGGAAGAAAGAGTTTGTAGACCCAAAAATTGAGGGTTAAGGGTTGAAGGACCCACCTGAGCAGACTTAACAACAACCAAGGAAGTAATAACATGCGTAGTAGGTACGAATGCAATAGGTTGAACTGGTTGATATTGATACACAACCATTTGCAGTTGAATAGGCAAGGTCAGCTGCCATTGACAAACATGCATTCCAGCATAATACTGACCTAAAAATGAAGGATAAATACCATATGGTGTAAAAAAATATTTCCCTCCAGCATATGGTGTATAAGGATATTGCACATATTAACTTTAATATGACGGGGGTCCAACAGAAAATGGATAAGATGGACGATTATTAGATGGAACAACCTGATATTGAGCTGATGATGTCAATAAAGGATCAAGCCGTTCAGTACTCGTAAGAGAGGAACCAGATAAAGTCCCAGATGATAACATGGGTGAAGTTCATGGACTAGAGGAGGCACTCAAGTAGGTTCCATTTAAATATTGGTAACCCAGTGGGACGGACAAACCACCATAAAGATGAGACTCAGGTGCTGTAGAAAACATCGAAGAGATAGAAATAGTAGATGTTTTCACAGTTGTAGCAGATGGTATAGTCTGGGATGTTGTCTCATCCATGGTTAAATAACCCAGTAAATACTCTAAATAATATACGAGAACTTGAGACTGAGTAGGATCAATAAGAGCAGAGTAGGTCAAACAAGGAAATGACGGATAAAGATGAAGCCCCAAATTAAAATGAGTTGGATTTTAAGGGGTTGTCTCTTCTTGAAGCTATTCCTCAATTGAAATCAAACCAGGTGGAAGTATTCCACCGTTAGGCCCGAGATAAATTTTAGGTAGTAAACTCTATGGTAAAGAGGAAGACTCAATAGCTACAGATGACTGAGGATGAGCAGGTTGATCGTCTTCCAGCACAGGAAAAACTTCTTGTTGTTGAACTTCGGGATCAAGATGTTCTGTTAAAAGAACGTCAAGTTACAGATCAACTTATAGTTGAACACATTTGGGTTCTGGATTTACCGTTCCACTGGATTGAATTTCAGTGTCCTCAGGTAACTGTGAGGGTTCCATCTCGATGGTAGAAGATAAACTGGGATTGATAGAAAAAACTAGAGACTCAGTACTCAAAGGATCAGATGACTCTGGTAAATTAGATGAAGATGTAGCACCAAAGGTTTCAGAGGTACCAGACTCGGTAGGATGAGATCGCCTTCACCTAATAGGTGTAGCTTCTAGTGGTAAAGGTGGTTTATTCGCTGTCCTATTGGAACAATGGGGAAAGGGTTGATATTCTTCCACAATTTTCGATTGATTTAATAATAAATAAATAAAGAAAAATAGGGTAATGCTAGGAAAAAGGATTACCAAGAAACTGTGAAATTCAATATACCGTCCCAGTAAAACAAGGACTTATGTACCTACAGGCAATCTCCCCGAATGTTGTGTTCGGTGTATCACAGTGTACAGGGTGGCCAACTCGGTTACCTATGGATGGTAATAAACCTAATGTTTTCCTCCCAAATATACTCGATGGTACGTGGAGGCCCAATCCATATTAGAGATGTCTAATGCAAAACCACACAGTGAGAGCATCCCCTTATACTTTTTGTACTAGAACACCTCCCGATATACTCAAGGTACGCGGACGAGCTCCGATATACTTATGTACGTGGAATGAGGTATCACACTCAAAATGTATCACATAAAATGAATGATAACTTATATTTTTTATGATGTCGGAACACATCTCTAGCCTAGACCTCTAAATGTTATCGTTAAGTGACAATTCTCCCTTAGATTAATTGAGATAAATTTTAAGTTGATCTTGCTCATAATTTTTCCTTTCAGGTTCACCGCGTGATGTATTTGAAATTCCTAGAATGCAATAAAGATGATAATCATTCATTTTTATTCAATTTTGACAATGAAAACCTTAGCTACAAGGGATAGATCAATCAAATTGTAAGAAATCAACAATGAGAACATCTAAATGAAAATTCCCCAACTATTCCTATGCAGCGCTCAAAAACACTATATGCAAATGCATGTTTTTCTTTTCAATTTCTTTTAAGTGTGAATGAACGAAAAAGAAACTAAGATGCACAAACAATCAATCAATGCTTTCCAAAGAAGCGAAGACTAGAATGACAATTCCCCTTTCCAAAAATAAAGAACTTGTTAGCACATGGATTTTCATCCCTCTCAGCTGAAAAATCTGGACCTGAGTGATAATCCTATAGGAGACAATGGTGTAAAAAATCTCATTCCCTATTTCTAAGAGATTTCTGAAAGGAATATATAATGGGTGATGTCAAGATAATAAAAGAAAGAAATCCATAGTTTGCTCTGGTTTTGGATGAATTTGATTCAACAGTACCTCATCAATTTTCCTCAATGGTTGCCAAACTGTCATGTATGACATTTACAACATCAAACCCTATGTAATGGGCACTCGTTGTTGCTTTACAGGCCCCAAACTCATATTATGAGGAACTATCGAAAGACTACAATGCTAAGAAGGATCTATTGGTTGTGGATTCTCCGACACAATCTAATGATGAGGGCATGATTCAAAGAAGTAGATATTGGTGTTGGTATTAGTGGTGTGGAGGGCATGCATTAAGTCATGGCTACTGATTTCTCTATTGCACAATTTCTCTTTTTGAAGTGCTTGCTAGTAGTTCATGGACATTGGTGCTATAAGAGGATTGCACATATGATCTACTATTTCTTTTACAAAAATATATCTTTTAGGCTTATACCATTCTACTTTGAAAACATATACAATTTTCTCTGGGCAAGCCATATATGATGATTGGTATATGTTTCTTTTAAATGTTATTTTGACATCACTACCAATCATATTTTTGGGATTTTTTTGAGCAAGATGTTTCATCTTAATTATGTTTGTGTTGATATATGCCAGAAACCTACCCATTACATCTAGAGAATATAAATTTTTAGAAATTTCATTTCTTTAGAGTAAAAGGTGGCTTAAGAAAGCACTTTTAATTGTTGCTAGGTCATCTTCAAAGAAAAAATGCAATATTATTGAACTGGAAGCACTTGTTAGTGAAACTCATAAATTGAGAATTTATTTTCCCATTATTGTCAATCAAATAAATGTAGCTATCCATAATCATAGAGCTTGGAAAAAGCAGGTGCAGAATTTATTTGATTGTCAGTCTAGTGATCTTACGTTTCTAGAGTTGTTGAAACTTCATGAAGTTCGAGAAGTCTAGTATTGTGGAGGATGACATGTTAGGAATGCTTGGTTCGAAAATAATTGATATTAGCAGATGGGTTTTACATTACATGTATTCCATTGGTTGTTTTGATACATCAGAACTATAGTTGTGAGATTTTATTGTATAGATAAACAATTCTTTGGAGAGAGCTATAGAAAAATTCCGAATGTCGAATGTGCTTATTGACACAGAGGAATGTTGTATCTGTAATGGAAAATCAAGAGAAAATTTTGAAAATGTAATTCACCGTGCAGAATGCAAGGAATATATTATTTAACTGGTATCATGTACTTGGATGGTTGGAAAATGGACTTAATGTGTCTCTTATTGCATTTTTTTAATACCGGTATCTTCCAAGATCAAGCATTTCGTGTTGGAGGAATTTGAAAGGCTAGGATTAGAGCCTTTAATACAACATCCCTTGATTGTGTATTATTTTTCACCCTCGACAGATATAGTGAAAACGTTCTAAATAACAATAGAACATATTACATCCTATCTCTTTTATTTCTTGGATGATTGGCAGGAGAAAGATATACGAGTAGAGTAATTCTTGTCTTATGTGACTAAGAAATAATCTGTTTATTTTCTTGCTCAGTTATGCATATGCATCCAAATTTTAAGGATGCACATTGGTTTTCTTTGGAATTCTAAGAAAGTTGAAAAGGACCTTAATCGTCAAGTGGAAGTTGAAATGGAGAAGAAAATCAATATTGAAAGAAGGAAACAAGTATCTGCAATGCAGTCCAAGATTATATCTGAATGGTTAGGTTTATTTTTGTCTAGCAACAAGGAAAATACCACCTCTGGTCACAAACATATAAGGTTAGAGATAGTTTCAAGTTTAGATAATGATCATGATTCTACAACTAGAAACACTAGTGTAAGATCGACACCAAAGAAAAAATTAGCTTACCAGTGTGAGAAGCTTGGGGGTAGGTTCCCATACCCATTAGCAACAGAAGAATTGGCACGATTAGGAAAACAACCATCAACAGATAAAGAAAGAAATTTCCTTGATGCCTTTTCTGATGAGGATGAGGATCCAGGTGGAAATCACAGGATATATCTAGGAGGAAACAGAGAAAGGTTTTTCTACATGAGAAATCCTTGGTTAGTCGCCCTATCATTCAACAACAGAAGATCATGCTATGTTGGGGAAACAAGTATCCACAAAAAATCCAAATATGTAAATGATGTTCTTCTTCTTAAAGACAATGAACTTAAAATATTCATTGTAGCTTGGAAGGACAATTTTCAGGAACAATCAGTGTATGAGGTCTTTACAAGAATGCTATAACTGCAATGGATGGAAAATAAGAGGGGGAATACAAAATGCACAAGAAATTTGTTCAAAATTTTCACAATGCAACTGACTATTGGTTTGTTGAATGTTGTTGTGATGTAAATGGAAATGGGCATGAGCATGTAATAGCCTATGTCCAGGAAGAATATTACTACAGTGAAAAGGAAACTAATGCGAGGTGGAAATAACAAATGGAATTCAAATTATATGTGGCAACATTTGAGAGTGCAGAGGTATAAGTGGCAGAGTTTCAAGGCACAAAATCAGCAGCTCCAGGATATCGAGGATAAGTCTTAGTAGCAGAAGAGCACAAGTGGAAGATGTGATATGATTTGAGACCAAAAAAATTTAATATTAGATAATTTTAGTTGAGTATTCAAAGGAACATTAGAGAGTGAAAAGGTATAAGTGGTAGAGTTTCAGGAACAAATTCATCAACAAAAAATCAATTGCATATTTTTCAGGGAGATACAGCAATCAGATTCTAAATTTTTAGAAAGATAGTTTCCAGTTAGTTCCACAAATAAAGCTAGCATCAGGTTGTGGTCTATGAAAAATGGCATTTTTGAGGATTCCACATCAAAAGAGTTTTGACCAATAATTTCACAACTCGAGAAATTTTAAGTATGTTTTTTTTTTAGATATTAATTAGTTTCAAATTCTTAGAAATTAGTTTTTAGTTCCTAAAATCTAGTAACAACCTATAATTGGTATTTAAGCAATACTTTGTAAGTAATAGGGGTTCGATTTCAGCAGAGGGAAAGTGTTGGACTGTGTGTACTTTCCTGAATATTATTATGAAATTAATGCATAAGTTTCTTTCTTCTAAGTTTTGAGATTCATCATGGTGTTTATGTTCAGTATGTGTTCTTGTATATCATTTCCATGATTATATTTTTCTGCTAGTATTATTTGAGGTAAGTGATAGGAATTCATGCATGTTAGATGCTCCTTCACCACTGATGATGCTTGTTATGTGTTAATGGTTATCTTTACAGAATTCATTCATGTTTGATGCTCTATTTTGTAACCTGTCTTTGTTTTATTTCTTCTAAAGCTTCACTGGAGATTCATCCATTGATAGATGCCTGTAGTGTAGCAGGATTTATTCTTCTATCCATCTCTCATTTCATATCATTTATCTGGCTGAACATAGCGCCTACTTTGCCTCAAATCTGTAGAAAAAAACCAACCTTGAATCCATTTCCCAATGGTACTTTCTCTCTTGTTGTTCTGACCTAGAAACCCTAAATCAAAACCCTAAATCCTATCATACCTATCCTAAGATACATTTCATACTCCAATCATCTCCTTTAATTGAGAGTTTTCACTGGAGATATCCCTCTCCGAGCTTGGTAGGGCGAGATACCCAGCCAAAAGAGGTATGAGGTTACCTCATTCGCTTTCCTCCTGAGCCTGGGAGATTGTTGGGGATAACAGAACTGATCAAATGTAAAATTTAAACTTTGGAGCTATTTCAAAAATGATAAAGAAAACAAAAAGAAACATTGAAAAAAAAACATTGAAAGTGAGGCAATAATAGTAAAGGAAATATGGTCTCTAGAGGAAATAGATACTTGAAAACTCAACAATTAAGATACTAAAATGAATGGAAAAAGAAAAAAATATGATGAATTTTTGGTTGGTCATAGGATAAACACACCCCTGAGTGGGAGACAGTGTGTTGCAGAGAACTGTCTCTAAGCCAACAGTGCTATGCAGAGCACTGTTTCAATAACAACAATGTGTTGGTGCCAGAGGAAACTCAAAAATAGGCAAACAAACACACTTCTTTTACCAAAAAATACTCATATGACTAAAATAAAGCAAGTAAAGTCTACTAGAGGCTGACAAACAAATATAAAACCACTAGGGACGATTAATCGATCCCTAGTATGGTTGGAAATTTGTTTTACAGAAATCAAACCTACAGATAGATAAGTTTCCCTAAGTGTGGTGGTCACACTTAGAACAAAAAATGAAAGACAATTGACCTTTTCCTTAAGAAAAATAGATAAGATAAGAACACCTACTTGTGATCCTTTGCTATTCTTCGTCTCCCTTTTGTCACTTCCGTCGCTCTCAATCGAACTGAACTCGCTTGATTGGTACCTCCAATGGCTAACATAAGACAAAAAACGACATAAAGCCATATGATCTATTCATCTTAATCAAAATGAATTGATTGCATTGGAAAATACACATATAACAACATGAACACATGTATTAGGAAAGGAAAAAATCTCTTTATTATGAAGTATAATGAGAAGTTACAACTAGTTGGATCGATTCGATGTCAACCTGCTCCAACTTCAATCATATCCTCATCACATCAGCAACATCACTCCAACAGTATAACATTACATGCAAACAATACCTCAAATAGTTGTGATCTTACCAGCATAACTCTGCAAATTCAAATTTTTTCTCCCTTGTGCACTATGATCAATGCTCAATTTATAAAAAATGGAGGTAGTTTGGCATTAATTGATCATTGAATATATTTTCCAAAAATAGATGAAGAGGTTTCCTTATTCAATGGAATAGGAGGATATGTGGTTTAATGGCTCCATGATGCTCATATTCAAAGTTATCAAATAGTGTGATAGATGGAACAACTTCTAGAAGCCATTATAAGGTGGGAAGATTCCTAGAATCCTATGAACAATTCGCTCCTAGTCGACCAACACATTGTAGAATGGGCCTAGATTCTCTACAATTTTTCATTGCATGGGAGTAAATGCTCTGCAAAGCACCTACTACATTCTAGGGGTGTGTTGGTGGCTCAATGGAACACTTCAAATCGACTTTAAGCAGTGAAACTTTCATGGATGAAAACCGACAATGGGGCGACTTGTTTAAGGCATGTAGCAACTGATTTAGAGTATGATAGAACCTAATTTGTACTGATTTTGGTTTTGGGAGTGATGCCCAAATTGACCTGTAACACACTTGACCTAGAATTCAGAAATAAATTCAATGTCCACAAAAAAATGAAGAAGCTTAGTAAGAGCGTCAAGAGGTTTTAGTGTTTTTATAGCTTCACTAAATTTTTAGAAGGGAATATGAAAAAAAAATTCTTTATCAAATTTTTAAATAATAAAAAATAAGGATTTTAAAATTGGAGGTACATTCACAAAATGTGTAAGGGTTTGCATTAAAAATTTCACTAAACAAGCATGATTATGAGTTTTAGTCCAATATGGGGTAGATATCAAGTAAAAACTTAAACACTTAAATATTTAACAGTTTAAATCTAATGTGGCCCTATTTAAAAATCAATCTAATTATTATTATGTATAAACACACTATAAAGTAAATAAGTATGGTAAATAAATAAAAATATATCAAATAGGATTAGAAATCAACATCTAATTATATATCAAGCCTATGGGTCAAATACCATGGTAAATAATAGAGGTATGGTAAATAAATAAAATATAAATGAACCTTTCCTTCTTCCATTTTTTTCTCCTTTTTTTTTACTCCATCTTCATCAACATGTCCAAATACATCACCCCAATCGGGGAAGGGAGTTGAACCGATGATGAGTGCTATAACAACCCACCTCATCACCGTTTAACCAATACCCCATGGACATTGGCCAAATTATTATTAATACCATGCAAAAAAACATTATTAACCCTAATATCAACATTAAAATATTATTATTAATATAATATTAACTATAATATTCATATTAATATATTATAATATTAATATTACTAAATTTAATAAATTTGGATTAATGCAATATCAAATTTGTTATATTATAATATATATTAATATATGATAATATATATTAACTCTATATATATATATATGAGAAGGAAGAACAAAGACATAGAGTGATAGAGGTGGAGACATAGGGGGAGTCACAAGGGAGAGATGGAGATAAACTGAAGGAGAGGGGAGAGAAGGAATGGAGAGAGAGAGAGAGAGAGAGGGAGAGAAGTGAGAGAGGTAGAGAAGGGTAAGAGAGGGAGAGAGTGACACAAATATGGAAGGGGGAGAGAGGGAGGGATATAGTGATAAGATTGGAGGGTAGCGAGAGAGAGAGAGAGAGAGAGAGAGAGAGAGAGAGAGAGAGAGAGAGAGAGAGAGAGAGATGGGGGAAGAGAGAGGGAGGTATGAGAAAAAGGGAGAGAGAGAACTTGAGAGAGAGGAAATGGTATCAAAGAAGAAAGAAGATCTGGCCAGATTACTCTATAGAAAGATGGTATATAGGTGCACCCTACCTACCTAAGTAAATTTCTAAACCAACTGTGGTGTAATCGAATGTAATGGTGGTCGATTATAAGAGGCGAGGATTTTGCAAGGAGACACTTGATTTTTAATGTGATATGAAAAAACCAAGTACTAAACCTAACCATTTCACATTCACCAATGTTCTATGTACATGTTCTAATTTGGTAGATTTGGAACATGAAAAAGGAGTCTTGTTTTGTGATCACCTCCCACTATGATTCACGAATTGTGAGAACAACACACTTGTGGTTGTATCTTCTAAATCATCATCACTTCCACCAATAGCTCATCCAATAACGCTAGTATTAAAATTCTCAGGCTTTGGGTAGTGCAAAGGAACATAATGCATGTGCCCTCAATCTCTTCTACATACTTGTCGCTCCCCTCCTAAACCAAATCCACTAGTTTTGTGTGTTCACTTTGCCCTGAATCTTGTGCAAACATCCCGAGGTAAGGAACTGTTGCACCAAGGTATGGATTCACTATGTGTCATATCCACTGAAGGAGAACACGTTCCAAACAATAGGTAAATTCTCACAACTATCCCTCCATGGGATGTTGAGAACTCCAAACTTCAACATGCTCATTAATAAAATCTATAAATTGAGAAATTTCGTATAAGACTTGAAGTCATACTAAACTTGGACCAAAAGGCTCAGGCTCTGGGTAGTGCAAAGGAACATCTACAATATGATTTGTACTATTCTCATCTAGATCATTTTGCATGGATATCTCCTGGAGTTGAAATTCATATTCTAGGTTCCAAATAACATCTCCCATGGAAGGCATGTCGATGCCCTTCTCTTCCAATAACTTTTCAGCAGTCCCCCTAAACATTTTTAGGGAACCAGGATTGATGGTCCCAACAAGGTGAGAGGCAATGATTTTTTCAAGCTTTCCCTTTTTCTTCCAATGCATTTCCCACTCTCATATATTAAATTTTTCTTTGGGAAAAACAATATTAATAGTTTCCCTTTCACACAAGACCTCCAGTAACACTACTCCAAGAGAATACACATTATATTTCTCTGTCAGTTCATGCCTTTTGAGGTATTCAGGATCAAGGTACCCAAGGACCAAAACTAACTTTCATTACAGTACTTACATGAGTATGATCCAGAGTGGATCTAGTCTTTGAATGTCCAAAGTCTGCCACCTTTGTCTGTGAGACTGTTATCATGGAGATCTATGAAATTTAGATAAGCGTAGAGGATTCATGACAATGGAATAAAATTGCAATATTGACCAGATACTGGAGCTTCATTAGCATCTCGCCAATCAAATATTTTTCCAGCAAGTCGAGGGAGTCTAAATAGGTGCAGTTGAAAATTAAAGGTAAGATTGTTCCACCGAGGCCAAATCCCATGACGCTAAGCTTGAAAACCATCTCATTATTGTAGGTCACGTTTTCGAGCTCTGGGATAGTGTTGTTGCAAGGGTTTTGATCTTGTATCCGATCCATGGTCACATGTTTGAGCTCTAATATGGTGACATTGCAAGGGTTTTGATCTTGTATCTGGTCCACTACATGAGATTGGGTCCATAAACCTGACACCCTGTCAGGTTAAGGAGCATTATCAATACTTGGTGAAAAAATATCGATAGAGAAATGAAATTCTCGAGACATTGGCTATCATACATCTTTAGTTTCATTTGTCAATGTAACAGAGTCATTGTTCCTCCAAAAGGAGCCTTCTTCCCATTCTTTCCTCCAAAACCGCGGTTCAATATTTCTACCATATATGCTAATAAACCCCCTTCACTGTCTCCCTAATCTGGAAATCCAAGTTTTCAAACATAAATGCAAAGCTCAAGCTCTCCATCATTGAGGGTTATATGGAATGTCTTGTAACTGTGCAAATAATCTTATTTTAAATATATTGCTAGATGGTGGTATGATGCATATATCCCATTTAATGTTGCTCACTCACCTTATTAGAAAGCTATGTGGGACTCTATTATAGCTAAAGGAAAGGGCTTCAAAGTCCCTACTATGCATGACTTGAGGGGAGATCTTTTGCAAAAATAGATTTACTACTTTGATTATTAATCAAATATAAAACCAATAATATTGTTTTATTTAAAGCTTAATTTGATATAATCATGTAAATTATGTATTAAATGAAATAACTATATTAGTTGGTACAATTCTCATAGAAATTGATAAAACTAAACACATTTTTCCATTATTACACAATATACCATACTTAAATAATTTGAATTACATATTTACAATCATTAATAAAGGTTTATATATTATTAAAAAATTAAATAAAGTTCATACCTAAACAATTAACAAAAGTTCATAATACCATTAAAAATTAACCAAGGTTCATATCAAACAATTAACAAAAGTTCATACACCATTAAAAAATTAATTAAGGTTCATATCTAAATTAGAAAAGTTTCATACAATACTCCTCGATGGGGGCGAAGTTTGAGCAACACGTGGAAGGTGTCTCGCATGAGTAAATACAAGTGGAGCAAGGGTGAGGGACGGTACTCCCAGTCCTTTCAGCATAACGCATGCAGCGGGAGAGGTACTAGCTTCATGTTGGCAATCCGTGTGAAAAATAAATGCGCATTGGATTTTGGAGGTGGTGAAAGGATAAGGCGAGAGAAGATGAGGGAGCCTGAAATTCAAATCCTCACTCGGGTTTGGTGCTGGTCCTGGAGGTGGCCTTCGGAGAGGAAGCGTTAACATTACAAGAAGGTTTATAAAGGGAGTGGCTTGTGTGTCCTTTTCATGGGAATTTTTTGGTGTGGTGTGTTCAACCGGTCCTTGCTACTCATTTTCTTAGCCATTATCTGTGTTTGGGTTAAGGATAGGAAGTTGAACAAAAGTGAGCTCACTCATTTCCATTTTTCTTGGATTTCGGTGAGCTTTTTTTTTTCATGCTAAGAGAGGAAGCTAGAATACCCACTCCAGGAAACCTCAAGCGTGGTGGCAGAAAACTAGTTTATTTTCCCAATTTTGTGCCCTCCGACGTGGGTACGATGGTGTTTGGTGGATTGGTGCATGGTATTTGTTTGGAGAATTTGGAGGTTGGTCGCTGCCCTAGGGGAAGTTACGCTCAGGAATTGGCTACTTTGTCATCATTTTCTATTCAATTTCCTACGTTGGTTTGGTGGGTGATGGTATTTGGTTTTCCTGGTGGTGGCAGTCTTTACCTAGTAGTGGGAGATGGATTTTTTCTTCCCTGCGGTGGTGGGTGACGAAATTTGGCTCCTTTTCTGGTGGTGTTTTTTTTTTATGGTGGGGGGTCTGGTCTTTGGACTCTGAACATGGCGGTGTTCCTCAAACTTTTCAAATTAAGAAGCCTCATGTGCAGTGTGGGCATTCTCCCTCCCATGTCTTCCATGGCCTTGTCGGGGTGGCAGACTTAGAAATAATCATGGTGTCTCCACGCCAGGGTGGAAAGACTGCGGGATGTGTGTGACTCACTAGTGTGGGTGTGCACGGGGAATGTGGAGGAGGTAAGAAGGGGGATAGCAGGTGTGGGGGTTTGAGGGTTCAAAAGAAAAGTCACCGGGGCAAAGGATCCCGTGGTGGCAAGGAGAATCGTGGGTCTGATTGATCTGAGGTAAATGAGGGGAAAGTTATCCAACATTACTTCCTGGAGCACTATCGTGCACTTATCAACACCCTGATGGAAAGAGTGGACACAAATTAGAGAGTGTGTCGTGAGGAGAATGCAGATCAGATGACAACATTGGAACGAATGCACTATTTACAATGCTAATTTCGGGAGAGACTAGTAGTTGTTTGGCGAGGCCAAAATCAACACACTGAGAAAGTAGAAAGATGGAGAATTGGTTGGAGCACTTTGAAGGGCACGTTAAGTGTGACTTATGTCCTCCACCGCCTCTAGGAACAGCCCCAAATAGACCTGCAGCCATCACGTCGGACGAATAGTATGCTATTTGGTGTTCTTTATGTTTTATATGTGTTTTGGTGCCTCTGGCCCAATCGTTTATGGGCAATGTCCCTAGTCTCTCTTTTGTATTTTTGTCATATGGTGCAAGTTTTGGTCAACAAACCCAGTCAAGGTGAGACTATCTGTTTTGTAAGAGGGTATATGTACTCCTTTGTTCCTACATGAATATAACATTGAATTACAAAAAAACAAAGGTTCATACATCATTAAAAAATTAATTAAGTTCATACTTAAATTAATAAAGGTTCATACCTATCTACTAAATAGGTCTATATATATATATATAGTTACATTTAATAATTAGATAAATATAACATTGCTTATGTTAAACGTGTGAGCATTTAAATCTAGTATTAAATCGTCATATTTATATTTCATAAATACTAAATAGATAAAAATAATATATATATATATATATATATATATATATATATATATATATATATATATATATTAGGTTTATCTATTTAGTATTTATGAAATATAAATATGACGATTTAATACTAGATTTAAATGCTCACACGTTTAACATAAGCAATGTTATATTTATCTAATTATTAAATGTAACTATGAAGATTTAACCTTAGATTTAAAACAAATCACACTTTTAACATAAATCAATGAAGTTTCAAAATTAAACTTTATGGCCAAAGATTAAATATAAATATAATATTAATTTAACTATCTAAATATTACCCTTACTAAAACTATAATGAAGGCATTAGTGTAAAGTCAATGGATGATACATGCAATTATGTTAATTGTAGATGAATCCATCTATAGTGTTAAACTTTAGAGACAAAAGGGTATTCATAATTTTAACACTGTAAATTCAAAGACCCCTTTGTCTCTAAATTTTAACATTGATGATGGATTCAAAGACACCTATAGTGAAATTTAACACTTCGATACAAAAATTTTCCATTTATGGAGTGACACAATTAAAAATTACTAACACAAATGACTAATTCAGATACTTAATGTACTTGTTATTTGGTCATATTCTTATTCTTCGACTATAATAGTCATTTACATTAATCATTATTAATTTTGTCACTTATTATCTAGTCATATATTTTAATCCTAGACTAAATGAGTCATTTAAGTTAGTCGCTTTTAGTTTAGTCACTTATTATCTAGTAATATATTTTATCCCTAGACTAAATTAGTCATTTAAGTTAGTCGCTTTTAGTTTAGTCACTTATTATCTAGTCGTATATTTTATTCCTAGAATAAATTAGCCATTTAAGTTAGTCATTTTTAGTTTGGTCACATAAAATTTCTCAAATTTAGTAGTAATTCAGTTGAAATAATTGCAGTGACTAACGTTTTTAGTCACCTAGTCATTAATTTCATGATTTTTTGCTAGTGCTTGGAATGAAATATTGAGTTATTTGAAAGATGAATGGCATGCTAGTTGTCACTGTATAACCTACCCTTCTCCTACTTCTTACCCAATTTAGCCATAAATCTTTGTAACCAAATCATTTCTTTACTAGCCTCTATAACATCAACATACCCTGCTTCTGTTGTTGAAAGTGCAACAACACTTTGTAATTTTGAAACCCAACTGATAGTTGTTCCACCTAAAGTAAATACATACCTTGTAGTGCTCCTCATTGATCTGAAATTACTTGCTAGTTAATGTTGTGCTAGTTTCATTTCAGATATAAAATTTTCTTTGCATTTTTTTACTTATCCTTCATGAGTTTGTTTAAGAGCATGTGATTGGAAAACAATGTACTTAGTGAAATTATGAGTTTGTCATAAGCTTAAAAAGAATAATTTTAATGACATAATAGAGCAATAATAAACACAACAAGAACATATAACAGAGCTTAACACAAATAATTTTGATAAAGGAGTTCACCCCTCCTGTGCTACATCTCTTTGGTCTAGCTTCATAGTGTGACCTTTGTATTAGCTTCAAGTGTTCTAAAATTGTTGTTACAAGCATCAAAACCTCCTGGAACTTGTCCCAATGAGTTTATAACATCATAATCTCGCAAAAATGACTATTTTTTTGCTGTATTTGGACTATGGATGCTCTGGAAATGACCCAAACACTTGTTGGCCCTGACCTTCAAAAATCTTCAAATGTACTAAAACACCTGTAGATCACATTTTCTGCCTCTGCAACCTGCTCCATTGAGTTCCTAGCATGAAAATTAACTAGGAATGACTTTTAATGAGCTCAGTTTGGTCGAAAATTGAGTGAGTTATGACCAAAACCAACCTTTCCCCAATTTCTCCTCCAAAAAAGAAGAAACTGCCAATTAAATTTCTAAATTTAGAAATGCTGCAAAACTTGGTGCGCCTCTAGAAAACACACCAATGGTAATTTCAGATTAATTATTGATAAGCGTTTAATTTGGGTGGACAATATCGTTTTAACAGTTAAGCGCGTATTAAGCGCTAATTGCATTTTATCATAATTAAGCTACGTTTTAACATTAATTAAACATGGTTAATATCCGATGTTTCAAACCGTCGGAGCTCTTGGTCTCGGCACTTGGTTGCATGGGGAGGGGTTGGCCCCCTCTGGACCTTCATTTAGCGGCGTTTTAAACTTCAAGTATGCGTAGAGAGCTATAGGTGTAAGAAACACCATGTAGTAGAAGTGGTAAGTCATGCAGATTGCGGGCAGGATGTCAGGGGTTCGAGCCCCGACTCCACCATAAAAATTTGCACAGTGATAATATGGAACTCCTCCCACTAATATTGTCAATTCCGCCATATTAATCCCTTTTCCAGTGTAACTAGAAGACCCTCCAAACTTAGTAGGATAAGTTGTGAGTGGGTTTTAAAAACATTAATATATATATATATATTAACACCACCATATATAAAATGTTCCAAAACCTTCATATAGTTGATAATTTGACCTTACAACCTATCCTGCCATGGGGGGGTACATGGCATGCCATGTGACCCTTCCCCATTGGCCACCATATAAATAAAATGCCAATTTAATAAAATTCCACTTAGACTTAGGAAATAAAAAAAAATTCACTTCCTAGTCATCATTAGTGAATCTGGTGATGCCACTTGGCACAATGTCATTGGATGTTTCTAGAGGATATACCTGAAAATGCTGAATATACTTGCCACATTAGCACTATACCTGTTATGGTAATTTTTTTTCTTATTTTGGAAAACAAACAACAGACGATAAATCAATCATACAAACTCAGATTTTGATGAAACAAGTTGCGTTGAAATCCTGGCAACGAACTCTATTTGGTCGTTCAAGTTTGACGAAATTTCCAGCACTTTCAATTTTTAGCTAAACTTGAGCTTTAGATCATTCCTTCCTACTAGAAGCCTTTTGGACCCCAAAAGATATTATCAATTGTTCAGCAAGTGAGGGTAAAACTCCCTCACTTTTCCAATCTTCAACCATTTTTCCTTTGAAGGATTTTGACCTTTGATTCCAACTCTAAGGTATTCAACATCCCCTTTTCTTAAAATTCTGATTCTTTTGTCAAGTATGAGATCTTGCTGAAGTTCATCAAGATATTCTGGCAAGAAATAATCTATTGATGTCAGCTGAACATGCTCTCCTTGATCATCAATCAAAGGAGGATCAAGCAATCTCAAATCCTTCACATTAACGACAGAATAAATTTGCATATAAGGAGGAAAATCTAGCTTGAATGCATTTGTGCCAATCTTTTCCAGAATTTTAAATGGACCATAACGGATCGGTTTGAGATTTTTACCTTCCCCTTGCAATATTTATTTGCTTATGTAAAACCAAACTTCATCTCCAACTTGGAATTTGTGATCAACCCGATGTTTGTCATGCCTTGCCTTGTAGCTGCTTTCACTCTTCTCAAGTTGCTCTTGCACTGTGTGATGTACCAACTGAATTTTCTCAATGAACTTTCTTGATTTATCTGTCACTATGTCCATCTACAGCAACATTTTTCTCAAATATAAAGTCCAATGGCGATCTTGGCAAGTAACCAAAACATGCCTCAAATGGTGATGTATTTGTGGAAGAATGTTTTGCCTGGTTGTATGCATGATGTATGTAGTGTAATTGTTTATCCCACAACTTAGGATGCTTGCTGCAATAGCCTCTTAGAAGATGAATAACAGTTCTGTTTACCACATTTGTTTGACCATTTGTTTGTGGATGAAATGTTGTACTCTTCTTCAACTTTGTATCCATCATGTCCAATAATTTCGACCAAAAATTACCAACAAATCGAGAATCTCGATCACTTACAATAGAAGTAGGAAGACCAAAATGGATCCATACATTTTAAAATAAAACATTAGAATTCAGAAGAGAGGAATAACCTATTTCTGATTTTTTTAATAACCCAACATTTCGGACTTCCTAAGTGAGTCCATCATCATGGGTAGACACCAAATAAAAGTTTAGCAGTTTGTTCAGTTGTAATAGTTTTCTTACATGCCATCGAAATACACATTTTTCTGAACCTATCTACCACAATATACAAATAATCATGACCTTTCCTTGACATAGGAAGGCCTCCTACAAAATCCATTGAGATGCTCTCCCAAGGATGAGAAGGAATTGGAAGTGGTGTGTACAAACCAAGCTTCCTATTTCTAGGCTTACTTGTTGCACATAAATAACATCATCTAATAAAATTAGAAACACTTTCATTCATGCGTGGCCAATAACAATACCTTTGCATATGCACTATTGTCTTGCCTTCACCAAAATTTCCTACAATCAATGATGTGTGCACCTCCCTTATGATACTATTTCTTTCTCCTTGTGGTATACATAACTTTCCCAAGTGATACAACAAAATGTTATCCACATGATAATATAGCTCTTCACTTTAGTTCCCCTTACTCAAGTTCTCATACACATCTTTAAAATCACCATCATTCACATACTAGTCAATGTAAATTTCATGCATAATAGAATTGTGCTGGAGAATAATAGCTGAATTTACAATAGGCCTAGAGAGCATATCAACTACCTTATTGTAGATTCCTTTCTTGTACCTAATAACCAAGTGAAATTTTTGTAGAAAACCCATCCACTTGAAATTTCTTGATTGCTGTAATTTGGACTGTGATTGTAAATACTGTAATGGATGATGGTCGGTATGGATAATGGTCTCTTTTCCCATCAAGTAATGCTTCCATTTATTTACACTTTGTACCAATTCATATAACTCTTTATCATATGTAGGATATTTAGTCACAACTCCATTAAAAGTTTTAGAATGAAATGAGATAGGCTTACCATGCTGCATGAGTACTGCTCCCATAGCATAATCACTTGCATCCGTTTGGATATCAAATTGTTGTATTAGATTTGGAATTGCTAGTACAGGTGTTGAACATATATTTTGCTTTAAAGCATCAAATTCTTGCTGCTGCAAATCTCCCCAATGGAAGACTTTCTTTATGCTTGTTAATGCATGTAACGGTGCTGCAATGGAATAAAAATTAACAATAAATTTCCTTCAATACTGTGCTGCCCCTAAAAAGCTTCATACCTCGGTAACTATATTAGGCTTGGTCCAATTCAAAATGACCTCAAATTTTGAAGGATCAATCTTCAATTCACCTCCTCCAATTATGTGTCCCAAAGATATGAATGAAGTCTTACCAAATTCTCACTTTGACATCTTAAGAAACAATTACTCTTTTCTCAAAACATCAAGTACCTTGTTCACATGCATGACATGTTCTTGTAATATTTCCAAATTTTCACATCATATTTGGAATATTAGAGTTCTTGATTTTCTTAATAAATTAAGTAAAGAAAAGGGTGGAGGGACCCACAAACCTCAAAGATGAATAAAATCCACTTTTAATGTGTGTATGTGGATATTTTAGATCTAGATCTTAAATCATGAAGTAGTGGAGCAACTCCATTAATGGAGATCATGTCTCATTTAAGAGATAGATTATGGAGGATGAAACAGAAAAATAAGATCATGGATCTTAAATATAAAATCATGAGGATCTTTGATAAGGTCAACTGAGATCATAGTGCATTCAAAGAAGATCATGAAGCACTTATGATAAGATAGTGGCAGAAGTGGTGCATTTAATGCACATATGATGGAGAGGGTGATCACCCCATGTGAACTTGATGGAGGACATGAGGCCATAGTGCAGTCAAACACAGAGACTATGTCCACATGTACAACGCAGATTTGGAGTTGGCCTAGGCTATGGAAGGCTCATGCATATAATGAAGGTGAAGGCACAATGGAAGGCATGATTTGGATTATTCATTTCTTGATCTGTTTAGATATAGATTTTTCTTAGGACATTTCTATGCAGACTTGGGATGTTTAGCAGAGTTTTCAATGCTGCTTAGTAGAGGGTGTTCCCAAGCAGGAATCCCGCCTCTTTCTTTGAGTAGCTCTGGAAAGAGGATTGTTCTTCATTCCTTATTAGGCATTGGTGCCATCTTCAGGAGGTTGTTTCTAGCATTCAGCTAGGAAACCAGTGGAGGATTCACCCTACCACTTTTTTCTTCATATCCAGCCTTTTAAGTGTAGCAGATATACATATGGAATTCAGGCCATTGGGTTTCACCTCCATGCAACATCAGTCTCTTCAAGGAGTGTGTAGTCCGGTCCTGTTGATCTATTAGAGGAAGGAAGTTTCCAGTATTTCAGCTAGAAATTCTATGAGGGATCATCTCCTCACATTAGATCTACTGTTTCCATCACTCAGGATCTGATTTGACACATCTAGCAGTAGGCTATTGAGCCTCCCTCTCTGACAGCACAGTTTTTTGAAGCTGTTGTTAATCCAATAGCTATTTTCAGTGGAGGATATTGGAGGAGCTAGATCTTGATCTTTTAGCCCAAGGATATAGTGAAAGGGTTAGCCCTTCTTGCATAGATCTGATTGTGCATCATTGCAGCCATCATATCATCATATCTAGCTTCAGATCTGCATTCTGAGAAACATATATGTGAAGCCCTAAGAGGGTGGTTTTCTTAGATTTACAGATCTGAGAAACCCTTTCTGGGTTATCTTGGGAATCCATCATTGAGGCCAGATATACAATTTTAGCATCATCAAAGCTCCCATTTTTCCTACATCTAACTTTCTATTTTTCAGGTAGTTGTTGTCCCAACAGTTGTAGCAGGGTATAGTGCATTTTACCTTCTAGCAGAGCAGCAATTACATAGTCCCTCTTGGGAAATCATTGCAGGGTCATTCTAGGCCACCCTTGTGGCTGAGTGTCTCATATTTTGAGCACTGTTGTACTTGATTTTTTTTCCTCCAATATAATAAAATGGCTTAGCTATTTCTATGCATTCTGATGTGTATATAGATTTATTGTTTACTTTGTTGCAATTCTTATATTGTGTTTTAGTATTACTGCATTCTCCCTTTTGGGATATTACAGTGGTATCATAGCATGATCTTTGGCTCAACTTGTGGACACTTCATATTTTGCATCAAAAGAAGAAGCAGATAAATGAGATCTATCATGAAGAAGGACAATTCTACCACTCCTTTCTTTATATCCATGCAAGATCTCTCTAAGGAGGTCAATAAAATGAAGAAAGAAAGGCAGAAATAAGATCCAAGAAGAAGATTTGATGAGGAAGGTCCAAGCACTTCCTATCAGCAGAAAGGAGACCGGAGAATCATAGATCTCTTCATAGATCCACTATGCCCACTTTCTTTGGATAAGGTGAAAGGTGTAGAAGTGAAGAAAGAAGAGAACCTAAGACTCAAGAGACTCTCAATCTATATATTGAAGAGTACAAAGAACAATATAGAGCATTCAAAGAGATTCTAACTCCCCAAGAATTCTTCCAAATCAAAGAAGAAAGAGGATCCTATAGCATCAATAGAAAAAGAGCCACAATAGGTTTTATTTGCCTACATTTGATGGATCTTCCTCAAGTATTGTTAAATCTTGGAGGAAGGAGTTAGATACATTCCTCAGGCTACATCCCATAGCTGAAGGAGAGGCTGTCCAAATTGAAACACTTCATCTTTTAGGTGAAGTCAATGATTGGTGGTTTGGTCACATGGAGCATGCAGAGGTGACTAAATATTCAGATTTATTTCAAAAGTTGAAGAATAAATTTTATGTGAAAAAACCAGAGATGTCTCACAAAGAGACATTTCCTAAGGAAACAAAGGAGGATTCCAATCTTGTCATTCTGGACAAGAAGTCACTACATTCACCACCAACTACAGAAGTACTTGCATCCAGAGAAGAGACACTTGCAACTTTGCAATATAGTCTTGATCTCTTGACACATAGAGTCCCATGCATGATTTAGGAGATGAATGATGAAGAGGAGGAAGATTCTAGCGCTGGTACACTTGGAGAAGAGCAACCATTACTCTTACTAGCAGTTGGAGACACTATTGTTCCGATTGGAGGAACTCTTGTGTTCTGGAAAGAGGTTTCCACACATCAGTTGATCCAAGGTATGCATGAACTTTCATCACATATTGTTTCAGTAGATCTTATTGAAACTTATGAGGACATGCCTTTAGGGCCAATGCATAACCAAGGGTTAGAACAAAATGCTGATTTGAAGCAACAACATATCACAGTGCAGAGGACTCTTGATCTAATCAACGAGGAGATTAAGAACTATCCCAGTTCATCATTGTTGAACTACATTCAACCCTTTTAGTTGAAGTGTAGAGTTTCAGAAAATGGGATGAGCATGATCCTATGTACAATAACTAGTATTGAGATCAGTATTGTGCCATGCTTTGAGATATCACATGTATTACCATGCAGATCTACACTGTTGTCACTTAGTAGCTGTGAAAATGAAGAGACCCCATCATTCTTGGAGCATTATGAAGGTATCTTCACTCATGAAGAAATGGAGGTAAAGATGATAAATGGTAGACATTTTGAGATGAGAAATATTTTCTCCTTTCTAGGTGACACTTTCTCAATGAGCATCTCACTACTCAAAGAGAAACTTCTACCTGCAGTAGATCCAAAACTTCATTGGTTTTGGAGGGCCTTTGATGAAAAGAGAATCTCCTTGAGAGATCTCGCTGGAGGTGCACTTCAACATTTTAGGAAGTGCAAGGTTCTTCATTAGTTTGGGGAGGATGGTATTCTACAAAGGGAGGATACCGTGATTATGAAGTACATCATTCATCGTCCACATTGAGATGAGTGGGTGAGGATGATAAGCAAGGGGTTGCATGACCACTTGTAGAGATATGACATGGGCCAACAAGCTTGGTTACGTTGGTTTCTCTTGGGAGATTTTTGGCACTACCCAAGGGATCCTATTTCTTTGATCCATGCCTTGAAAAACACTTATGAAATGAAGAAGGAGGAATGGTTTTGCTGGCTGCTCTTGAGTGAGTATGGTTACCACCCAATAGCTCATGTTTTGCTGATTCATGTCTTGTGTATGAATGATAGAATGCAGCAAAAGAAGACATGTTCATTTTGGTTTCCCTTGAGATATTTTGGCCACCACATGACATCTCCTATGTCTATGTGTCTTGTATCGGGTATAACTTGGCATGATGCTCTCATGATGTGTATTGATGGTGTTTTCTTGTATTGGACTGATGGGACATTCCACATGTCTATCAATATGTTTTTACTCCATGATGCACATTAGGAGGAGAGAAAGCAGCAAGATCTCTTGTTGCTTTGGTTGCTTTTGGGGGAGTTTGGCTTGTCCATCTTACATAGAGGAGATGGAGGATGGCAGCAAAGGGCCTTACTCTAGTGGCTACTATTGGGAGAATATGGTTTGACATCTTTGTCTACCCATATATCTCCTTTTCTTCTCTTGCATAATGTTGGAATGATGCTCGGATCCAACAAGGCCAACAAGGCTAAGGATGAGAGCATGTCAATGCTCAATCAAATTCATAAAGCATGGGATGAAAAGATGTATTGTGAGATGGAGATTTTCCGTTGTGGAAAGAGCCACTTTATTTTATGTATCTCATGTAGTAATGATGATGTTTGACATCATATGGTTGTCACTTGGTACTTCATGGAGGGAGGAGGACATATAACCATGCATTTGGATGTCATTATATATATATTTTGAAAGACAACTTTGGAACCAAACATGCATAACACATTGCAGGAAAGGGAGGAAGCTTTCCTTATGAGGATGCCATTTGGAGGGGAATATATGGCTTTGCATCTACTTTTGGAGTTGCTTGAGGACAAGCAACATTTTTCCCCCGGGGGGGGACTGTAATATTCCCAAATTTTCACATCATATTTGGAATATTAGAGTTCTTGATTTTCTTAATAAATTAAGTAAATAAAAGGGTGGAGGGACCCACAAACCTCAAAGATGAATAAAATCCACTTTTAATGTGTGTATGTGGATATTATAGATCTAGATCTTAAATCATGAAGTAGTGGAGCAGCTCCATTAATGGAGATCATGTCTCATTTATGAGATAGATGATGGAGGATGAAACAGTCAAATAAGATCATGGATCTTAAATATAAAATCATGAGGATATTTGATAAGGTTAACTAAGATCATAGTGCATTCAAAGAAGATCATAGTACATATGATGGAGAGGGTGATCACCCCATGTGAACTTGATGGAGGACATGAGGCCATAGTGCAGTCAAACATGGAGACTATGTCCACATGTACAATGCAGATTTGGAGTGGGCCTAGGTTATGGAAGGCTTATGCATATAATGAAGGTGAAGGCACAATGGAAGGCATGATTTGGATTATTAATTTCTTGATCTGTTTAGATCTAGATTTTTCTTAGGACATTTCTATGTAGACTTGTGCTATTTAGCAGAGTTTGTAATGCTGTTTAGCACAGGGTGTTCCCGAGCGAGAATCCCACCTCTTTCTTTGAGTAGCTCTGGAAAGATGATTGTTCTTCTTTCCTTATCAGACATTGGTGCCATCTTCAGGAGGTTGTTTCTAGCATTCAGCTAGGAAACCAGTGGACGATTCACCCTACCACTCTGTTCTTCATATCCAGCCTTTCAGGAGTATCATATCTACATTCGACATTCAGGCCATTGGGTTTTATCTCCATGCAACAATAGTCTCTTCAAGGATTGCATAGTCCAGTCCTATAGATCTATTGGAGGAAGGAAGTTTCCAGTATTTTAGCTAGAAATCCTGTGAGGGATCATCTCCTCACATTGGATATATTGTTTCCATCACTCAGGAGCTGATTTGACACATCCAGTAGTAGGCTATTGAGCCTCCCTCTCTGACAGCACAGTTTTCTGAAGCTGTTGTTCATCCAACAGTTATTTTCAGTGGAGGAGATTGGAGGAGATAGATCTTGAGCTTTTAGCCCAATGATCTAATGAAAGGGTTAGCCCTTCTTTCATAGATCTGATTGTGCATCATTGTCCCCATCATATCATCAAATCTAGCTTCATATCTGCATTCCCAGCAACATATATGTGAAGCCTTAAGAGGGTGTTTTTCTTAGACTTACAGATCTGAGAAACCCTTTCTGGGTTATCTTCGGAATCCATAATTGAGGCCATATCTATAATTTCAACATCATTAAAGCTCCCATTCTGCCTAGATATGACTTTCTATTTTTCAGACAGTTGCAGTCCCAAAGGGACATCACAGTTTACCTTCCAGCAGAGCAATAGTTACGCAATCCCTCTTGGGAAATCATTGCAGCGTCATTCTAGGCCACCCTTGTGGCCGAGTGTCTCATATTTTGAGCACTATTGTACTTTATTTTTTTTCCTCCAATATAATAAATTGGCTTAGCTATTTCTGTGCATTCCGATGTGTATATAGATTTATTGTTTACTTTGCTACAGTTCTTATATTGTGTTTCAATATTATTGCATTCTCCCTTTTGGGATATTACGATTATTATCTTGATTTTCTAAATATGAGTATGTAATCTAAGTAAACAATGACAAAGTCATCTAGAAATGGTCTAAGTAAATCATTCATCACTCTCATAAAAGTAGCTGGTGCATTTGTTAAGCCAAATGGCATAACTAACCACTCATATAATCCTTGTCTAGTCTTGAAAGGAATTTTCCAAATGTCTTCTTCAGCTATCCTAACTTGATGATAACCACTTCTCAAATCTAACTTAGTGAAATACTTTGCATGCTTTAACTGATCAAGAAAATCATCAATGTGTGGAAGTGGGTAGCAATTATTTACCGTGATTTTGTTTAGTGCATAGAAATCGATACACATGTGCCAAGTCCCATCCTTATTTGGAACCAAAACTATTGGAGAACCACATGGCGAAGTAGATGGGTGTATGATACCTTTATTCAGAAACTCTTGGATTTTCTTCTTGATTTCCAAACTTTCAATTTTTGACATGCGATACATACCAATATTCGGAAGTGGAACATCTTGTCGCAGCTGAATCTCATGCTGAATTCGCCTCTTTGGTGGCAACCCCTTTGGTCCTTGAAACATCTCGCCATGCTGACTTACCACATCAAACAATCAGATTTCAATTTGTCATCACGTCCTTCAAAAGATTCAAAGTTAACATCTTAATTTTTCTTGATCATAAGAAGCACAAAATTTTTACTTGCATTTACTAGCCTCTTCATTTGCCCTAAATTAACTAAAGAGATATTTAGTTTCTTGCGATGAGCTCTCACAATATACTCCACTCCATCTTTTATCAAATGATATTTGTTCTCATGATGGTAGAATACCTCTTTCCTGTCATACAAATATGGACTACCCAAGATAATCCCTGAAATATCAAGTGGTACAACATCTAACTCAACTTCATCAACAAAGTTTGCAGTAATCGAAAATCTAAAAATACATTTCTTTGTCACCTGTAAATTTTCATTTTTAACTATCCAACACAAAGGGTATGGCTTATGATAAGGTACAGTTTCAAAGTTTAGTTTTTTAACTAAGTTTTTTGAAATCAATTTTTCTTGTGACCCTGTATCAAATAAGGCATCAATATTTGTATGATTATAAATTACTCTAACATGGAATAATTCTATCCTTGTATCCTCATTTGAAGTTTTGTTGTGACTGTTTGAGGTACTAGAAATTGCAATCGCTTCTTTTCCTTTGTTAACCATGGCAACTATCTTGGTTTTATCTCCTGAATCAGATCCAAGATCTTTTTGTGTGGTGGCATTCGTCTTTTGTTTCCCTTTGTTATTTGGTTTCTTTGGTCTTAGTTAGGGATGTAGTTTCCAATAATGGGCTTCATCATGCCCTCTTTGGAACAATTTTTGCATGTTATTTTCTCCTCTTCTTGCTTCACACTTTCATTCTTCTTTCCCTTCCATTTTCCTCCTTTCTCTTTTCCCTTACCCTTGAATGGCTTCTTCTTACTACCCTCTTCAGAAATGTTTTTACCCCTTGCTTCAAGATGTGTGGCTTGAGCACATACTTCATCTAAGTTATTTCAGTTAAACATGAGAATAGTGTGTTTTAAGTAGGAATGTAGACCTCATATATACTTCAAGAGTGTGTCTTGTGAATTTAAGTCTACTCTAAGCAATAAATCCCTTTTACTAAAATCTTGTGTATACTATTGGACACTTTGACCTTTTAGCTATCTAAAGTTTTTCCAATTCATTATTGCTTTCTACATATAGGCTAATGGATATAATTTCCTTTTAATGGAATAAATGAATTCGACCCAAGAAATGGAAATCTTACCATGGATGCACATTTCCTCTTGTGTCTTTGACTCCCACCAAACTAATGCTTCTCCTTCTAGCCTTAATGAACCCAATTGTATTTTAATATTGTCTTCTTGCAGATTTTAAATTCTACAGTAAACTTCTAATTGACGAATCCAATTATCTAGTCTTTCAGCATTAACTTCTCCATTATATGTATGAAGTTCAAATTTGATGTCCAACTTGAGTAACCGAGTCTTACCTTTTGGGATCTTGGATTGAGTATGGGTATGAGTTTTTGTAGTGGATTTGGAAGATGAAGATGTGGATGAGGATGATGATTATGATGGTGGTGGAGAAGGAGGTGGTTTTACACCACTGGATTTTGAGCTCCTCTCTTCCTCCTTTTTACTGTTTGAAGATTCTTCTTTATGAGGGTGTTTTGAACCTTCTCCAACTTCCTTTTCCATAAAAGCTTCATACATAATTTTCACCATCCTTTGCATTTCTTTGAACTCCTTCTTGACATCCTCTTCTTTATAATGTTCACGAGCTCCTTCATGGCCTGACATTTTGGCTTTTGATTCAAGCTCTATCTTTGTAGCTTGTATCTCTTCAACCACTTCAGCCTCTTGTGCAAATAATTCCTCTTGTGATTCAAGTGTTGCCTTAAGTGGTTCTTTGGGTAAGGTTGTTGCTATCTCAACCTTCTTTCTTCCTGTCTTAACTTTTGGACTAGCTATCAATAGCTTCCATTCTCCTCTCTGCAATCTCAATCTTGTAAGCATCAGTAATTTCTCACTATTTAAAAATATTCAAGTATAACAAGAAAGAAAACTTGTGCTCTGATACCAACTTGATCTGAAATTACCTACTATTTAATGCTGTGCTAGTTTCATTTCAAATATAAAATTTTCTTTGCATTTTTTTACTTATCCTTCATGCTTTTGTTTAAGAGAATGTGATTGGAAAACAATGTAATTAGTGAAATAATGAGTTTTTCATCAGATTAAAAAGAACAATTTTAAATGAAAGAATAGAAGCAATAATAAACACAAAAAGAACATATAACAGAGCTTAGCACAAAGAATTTTGATAAAGGATTTCACCCCTTCTGGGCTACATCTCCCTAGTCCAGCTTCATAATGTGACCTTTGTATTAGCTTCAAGTGTGCTCAAATTTATGTTACAAGCTTCAAAACCTCTTGGAACCTATTCCAATGAGTTTATAACATCAAAATCTCCCAAAATGACTATTTTTTTGCTGTATTTGGACACTGGATGCTCTGGAAATGACCCCAACACCTATTTTCCCTGGCCTTAAAAAATCTTCAAATGTACTAAAACACCTGTAGATCACCCTTTCTACCTTTGAAACCTGCTCCATTAAGTTCTTAGCATGAAAATTAGCTAGGAATGACTTTTATTGAGCTCAGTTTGGTAAAAAATTGAGTGAGTTATGACCAAAACCAACTTTTCCCCAATTTCTCCTCCAAAACTGGAGAAACTGCCAGTTAAATTTCTAAATTTAGAAATGCCGCCAAACTTGGTGTGCCTCCAGAAAACTCGTCAAAGTTAATTTCGAATTAATTATTTCTAAGCTCATAATTTGGGCGGATAAGATTGTTTTAGCAGCTAAGCACGTATTAAGCGCTAATTGTGTTTTATCATAATTAAGCCACGTTTTAACATTAATTAAATGTGGTTAATGTTTGCTGTTTCAAACCATCGGATCTCTTGGTATCGACACTTGGGCGCATGGGGAGGGGACTGGCCCATAGGGTTGGTCCCCTCCGTACCTCCATTTAGCAGCGTTTTAAACTTCAAGTATGCACAAAGAGCTATAGGTATAAGAAACACCGTGTAGTAGAAGTGGTAAGTCGTGCGGATTGCGGGCGGGAGGTTAGGGGTTCGAGCCCCGACCTCACCATTAAATTTTTCATGGTGATATAATGGAACTCATCCCACTAATCTTGTCAACACCACCATATTAATCCCTTCGCCAGTTTAACTAGAAGACCCTCCAAACTTAGTAGGATCCGCTGTGAGTGGGTTTTAAAAACACACACACACACACACATATATATATAACACCACCGTATATCCAATGTTCCAAAACCTTCATATAGTTGATAATTCAACCTTAAAACTTTTCTTTCCATGGGGGGTATGTGGCATGCCACGTGGCCCTTCCCCATTGGCCACCATATAAATAAAATGCCAATTTAATAAAATTCCACCTAGACTTAGGTTATAAAAAAAATTTCACTTCCTAGTCATCATCGATGAATTTGGTGATGCCACTTGGCATAGTGTAATTGGATGTTTCTAGAGGATATTCCTGTAAATGCTGACTATACTTGCCACATCAACATTGTACCTGTTTTGCTAATTTTTTGCCTGTTTTGGAAAACAAACAACAGATGATAACTCAGTCATAGGAACTCATATTTTGATGAAATGAGTTGTGCCCAAATCCTGGCGACGAACTCTATCTGGTCGTTCAGGTTTGAAGAAATTTCGAGCACTTTCAATTTTTAGCTAAAACTTGAGCTTTAGATCACTCATGTTATCTCTATCACCTACGATAACTGCATAAACATATCCATATAGAGAAAAGTTTGAACCACCAAAGCATAATGATTTATTTGTGGTGCCTCTTAAATATCTAAGAATCCATTTCATTGCCATCTAATATTATTTTCCTAGATTCTTCATGTACCTACTTACAACTCCCACTTCATGTGCAATATCAGGCCTTGTGCAGACCATTGCATACATTAAGCTTCCAACTGCTGATGCATGTGGAAATTTAGACATATAATCCATTTCTTCTTGGTTCTTGGTGCACATCTCCTTACTAAGTTTGAAATGGCTAGCCAAAGGTGTACTGACTGGTTTTTCATTCTGCATATTAAATCTTTCCAACACCTTTTGTATGTACTCATTTCGAGACAATGTTAATTTGTGTTTTTTTCTATATCTAGTTATTCACATACCAAGGATTTGTTTTGAAGCTCCCAAATCCTTCACTGTAAATGAATTTTCCAATTTTCCTTTAAGCACATTTATTTCCTGCATGTTAGATCCTGCAAATAAAAATATAATATAATATATCTGCCATCATTTTGATTTTTTAGATAAACACAATGATTTTAGTGACGTGTAGTATAACCTTGTTCAGACAAAAACTTGTCAAATTTTAGATAACACTATATCGAAGAAATTTTTATGCTATACAAACTCCTCTTCAACCCACACACTATTTTTTTATTCCCTTTTACCTCATATCCTTTTGGTTGTTTCATATAGATTTCCTCTTCAAAAACTCCATGGAGAAAGGTCATCTTCACATCTAATTTTTCAAGATGTAAATCTTCTGCTGCCACAAGACTTAAAATAGTTATGATTGAAGTCATTTTAACAACAGGAGAAAATATTTCATCAAAATCAATACCTTTCTTCTGTGCAAACCCCTTCACCACAAGTCTAGCTTTGTACCTTTGTTTTCCTCCATCTTCTTCCTTCAACTTGTAAACCCATTTATTCTACAATTTTGTTTTACCTGCAGGAAACCTGACTGAGTCCCAAGTCTAGTTATGTATTAAAGAGTCCATCTCTTCTTTCATGGCTGGCTCCCACTTCTTCTTGGTTTCTACTTGCATTGCTTCTTCATAACATTCTGGTTCACCACAATCAATCAACAATAGATATATAATGAAGGAGAGTATTGTTTAGGGGGTATACTTATCCTGGTAGATCTTCTGACGCCACTTTCAGGTGTTTGAGGTGCATGTTTCTGTTGTGGTGGTTGTTGTTGTTATGGTTGTTGATTATTATTATTTTCAGGCACCTTTAAATTTTCTATGATCTCATCAAGCACTGTGTATTCTATGTTTTCTTTATCCTATTTCTTTTCATGCATTTTAACCTTATACAAGAAATTTTCATGGAATATGACATATCTCCTCCTAATTATTTTTTTATTTTCATAATCATATAAGTGATAACCAAAATCATTAACACCACATCCATTAAAGGTACATTTCTTTGATTTTTCCTCAAGCTTTGTTCTATTTTCTTTATTAATATGGACAAAGGCCTCATAACCAAAAGACTTTAAAAAATATTAGTTTACCTTTTTACCCGTCCATGCCACCTATGAAATACCACCATCCAGGGAACTTATAGGACCTCTCTTTATTAGATAAACAATAGTATCTACAACATCTTCCAAAAATTGTAAAGGAAATCCTGCATGCAATCCCATGCACCTTGAACGCTTCATGATTGTCCTATTCATCCTTTCTGACACACTATTTTCCTGTGGTGTTCTTGGAACTATATTCTCTATGCGAATTCCATGCTCTGAACAGTACCTATCAAACTCTTTGATGTAATATTCACTTCCGTTTTCTGATCTGCGACACCTCAACTTCTTTCTTGTCTTAATCTCAACCAAATATTTCCATTTCTTGAAAGTATCAGATACATCTGATTTATTCTAAATACAATAAATCTAAGTTTTTCTAGTTGCATCATCAATAAAAGTAACATAATAACGAGAGCCACCGAGAGATGATACCTGAGCAGGTCCCCATACATTTGTGTGCACAAGCTCTAATTTTTCGCTCTTATTTTCTTTCCCAACTCTAAGAAATTTGACTATCTTCTGTTTTCCATAAACACAATTCTCACATAAATCCAAATCAATATTCTTCAAACCTGGAAACAAATTTCTTGAGTGAAGAATCTTCATTCCCTTCTCACTCATGTGTTCGAGCCTATGATGGGATAATGATGTATATGCTCCTATGGAGTTTAAAGAAATACCAAAATTATAAATACGATTGCATAAATACAATGTACCAACCTTTTCTCCTTTTTCTATTACCAAGGCTCCTTTAGTGACCTTCCAAGTTTTATCTATAAAAGTTGTCACACAAACTTCACCGCCTAACTACCCTGTTGAAATCAATTTTTTCTTCATATCTGGAAAATTCCTTACCTCCTTTAATAACCATTGGTTTCCATTCTGTTGTTTTACAAGAACTTTACCCATTCCAATGATTTTACAGGGTTTATAATCACCCAGACGAACCTGTCCAAAATCTCCTTGAACATAGTCATGCAAATGTTTCTTATTGGGTGTGGCATGGAATGAGGCCCTTGAATCTACCACCCAGTAATCAATAAAATTTTCTAAAGAAATAGTAAAAGCATATTGCAACACATCACCTATCACATTCACTTCATGATTGTTTTCTTTTTGTGCGTCTCCTTCTTTTCCCTTCCGAGACTTACAATCTTTATTCAAGTGTCCTTTCTTTTTTCATTTCCAGCACACTATTATTGATTTGGAATTGAATCTTCCTTTCCTTGAATTAATGCGATATCCTAGCCTCTTTCATCTTTCCATTTTTCTTCCCCTAGTCTCTGCATTCAAAGCATTACCTGATGTCTCACCAGAGCTTTTCTGTCGCATTTCCTTGATAAGGATAACACCGACAATATCATCAAACTTTAAAGTACTCGATCTAGAGACAGAGTTACTAATGGCCATAACTAAACCATTCCAAATTTATGGAAATGAGCACAAAAATAATAGAGCCCTAACTTCATCATCAAATTTTACCGCTACAGAACTTCACTAACTAGTAACCGTATTAAATTCATTTATATGGTCAGGAACATATCCACCTTCTGACATATTCATATTAAATAAATGCTTCATAAGAAATATCTTATTTGAGGTCGAGGGTTTTTCATATAGTCCAGAAAATGTCATCATTAAACCTTCTATTGTCGTTTCCTTCGGAATATTGAAGGCTACCGACGCCGCGAGGCACATCCATATTGTTCCAAGTGCCTTTTTGGTGATAATATCCCATTTTGCGTATGTCATACTTGACGAATTATTCTTTTTTTCCACTCAATGGTAGGTACATATGTTTATGATACAGATAATATTCCATCTGCATCTTCCACAGCAGGTAGTTTTGGTCGTTAAATTTCTCAACCCTAAACCTACCATATTCCGCCATTTCTCCCACTCGAACCAGGAACCCTTCTTTCCTGCGAGTTTATCATCCAAATAGACCTTCAACTTTGATACCAGTTGTTATAAAATTATATATTATAGAGAATTGGAACACATAAAATATGTATAAATACAAACACAGAAAACATATAAAACAAGAGAGACACAAATGTATGTGGTTAAACCAACTAGGGCTACGTCCATGGAGAAACAACGATTCCTTCCTTTATATTTTCCAGCAAAATGAAGAGACACAACCTACAGCAGATCCGTTGCAATATCCTCTACTCTCTCACACAATACCCCTTTCTCTTTCTCGCTCAGAATAAACACCCCAGACACAGCTGTAATACAATTCTCTCACATGAACTGAGGGGTTTCCTTCTAGGGAGAGAAACCCTAAATTAAACATAACTTCTACCGTCAGATCATCTTCGTAATGAACGACTCAGATTGAATATGAAATTACAATATTTTATAAGGAAACTTTACATTTGTTTTTAGCTTTAGGGGTGCTTCCCTTGAACCCTTGTCGGGGAACTGCTGGCCCTCGGACCCCCCAGCCAGGGGGAACGCCCCCCCCCTGAACCCCCTCAGGGGGGATAAGTCCCTCTCATGTGGAGGGGTGTGCGGTATTCCTGAGGTATACATCTGGTTGAAAAAAAAGACCTCTGAATCAGGATGATAATTAGGCTCCAATCCCAACAAAAACCAAGATGTTGGCACACAGATTGAGGATAGAACCCTAACTAGTGATAGAACTTTGGGTGGTGGAACCATGATTTGGAATCTTGTGAGGAATCTTTTAGATTCCTTGGGGGAAAAATTTTCACAGTGTCATAATTATGCCAAGTTTATACTTATTTTTCTCTATTTTCTGCAAGGATTCTAATGGTGTAATCAATTTCCTCATCTAAGTAGCAGAATTTCAGTCAACCTGAAACAAGGAATATTTATGGAATCTTAAGGAATATTTGAGATTCCATGGAAGCCCAAAAATGTTAGTTTAAGAACCAGGCTGAATTTATACTCATTTTTCCCATATTTTCATAAGAAACGCGATGGCATGATTAGATTTGTCATATGGGAAACTGAATTCCAGTCAACCAACAAGAAGGAATCTTCGAGGGAATCTTTGAGATTCCCGAGGGTGCTGATTTGACTGAGTAAAAGGGGGTAAATTTTATACTCATTTGGACCATTTTTTCACCAGAAATTCAACCATGCGGTCCATTTCTTCAGCAGAGGTGTTCATTTTTAGGCCATCCCCAAAAGTGGAGGTATAAGATGTATTGTTGCCATGTCTTCTTTTGATTTTTTTTAGGTGATGTTTTGATGTTGAGATCCTTTTTTGCTACTATGTTGAAGGATCATTGTATGCCACTTCATGTGAGAGTTTGATATTTTGTCATGTTGAAGGATATATTTTATGAGTGAATTATTATAGAAGAGCATCTCGTGGAGAGACATGCCACTCTAGTTAAGGGAGTTCTTCCTTGTATTGACAAAGAATACATCCTGTACTCATCATTGTCTTGCAACATTTAATGAAGCAACCTCCCAACCCTTGACACCGACCCAAGATATGTAACCCACACTTGGTGAACTTCGTTATCAACTTGTGTGTATTCTTTGATTTTATGGTTGTATTTATGTATCCTCTTCTTTAAAGTATGCATATGTGGTTTTTCATACTCTTTCACATACAATTATGCTAACATCACATAAGTCAAAGATCTTGGTTATATTTTGGTAGCTGAGAGAATCTAGATCAAATGTACAATTGAAATAAAATATATCGGTATTAATTTTATTTATATAAAAAACTATTGAGAGTAAACTAGCATAGTTATATAAAGAAAATGGTGGGTAGATGTGATAGGCATCAATTCATGATAAACATCAAAATGGTGACTTCATTATACATCTCATATTACCAATATTTTAAAAAATCATAAAAATTTATTAAATTATAACCATTTTTGTTTGTGTATCCCAGGGGAACCCAACAACCCGCCTGGCACGTAACTACTAGTAAACCTTTGGGGGTTTCTGCATTGTCCTTCTTTGCATAAACCGGGCTCACTTTAGGGGAGATTTGAACCTAGGTTTGCCTTATATCAACAATTTCACGAACTTTGAATTAACCGATTGAGTTTTCCTTCAGGACAATTACATTATAACTTTATCTTAAATTATTATTATTGATTATATAAATAATTAACATATAAGTTAAGCATATATACATTTTAAGAAAAACATGTAACATATTCTTAACCATGGAGATTCATCCTACTTTACTACACGGGGGGTTCACTTGTGGAGCAATACCATACCACGTGAGTTCATGTTGGGGGATATATATTGAGGAAAAAAATGAAATGATATATTGGGGGATATATAGGGGGTAAAGGGTTTTTATATCCATAGGTATAAAAAATGCAACTCAAAGTTAATGAATAAATATAAAGGGGCATACAAATTTTCAATGAAAAATTGGATACCTACAATATCTAGTGAAAGTAAGAGCTTTTTACATTGGGAAGGTCTATTGGGTTCGTATTGGTAGGGGATTAAAAAATATGATTTTAGAGGTATTTTCCAATATCTAGTCAAATTAAGGGTATTATTTTATGTCATGAACACACATGATATGTCATAAGTTCATTGAGTGAAGCCCCCTATGCTTTACCATAGGGATTCTTAACTTGTAAATAGGCTTTGTTACAATAACATTTGTGAATACCAGAGCTTATCAATACCACATGTCCAAAAAATCATAACTCATTTTATATGACACTCATTCAAAAGACTTTTTTTTATTAAACAATTTAATAAAAAAACAGAAAAACAAAAACTACTTATGAGATGAATCTCAAATTTTGATCCATGGCCTTTTTCTAATTATTGTTGATAATTAAAATAAAATTCTGAAATCCCTATTCCAAAATAAACATACCTACGAACATACAAATTTATTATAATTAAAACATTTTAATGATATGTTCCTCAATATGAAAATGTATCCTTTTTTTCTTTAATATTAATGATTAATATAAATTTTTCACATAAAACAAATACATATAATTAGTCTACATACACAAAAATTCAAAATTAATATATACATTTACACTAATTTATTAGTTTATTAATAATATAAAATAAAAGATATATTTAACCATTTTTATAATTTATTTAAAAAAAATACAAAATTATCACTAAAAAAAACATTAGAGGAAATTTCAACGTAAAATTGGTCTCCTAAGGAAAAATAATAAAGTAGTAGTTAAAATAATAAAATAAGAGTTATGAATTTTGGAGGGAAAAAAAAATAAAAATTTAATAGTATTTTTGGCTTATTTCTTTATAGGTTTACTCAAATTTCAAGTGTAGACACTCCTTGGATGTGGAATTAAATTCTACATCCAACGAATACCCATTATGCATACTTTTGAGAAGACCCAAAATGACAAAAATTCAAGATACATTAAAAAAACGTGTTGAACATGAATTTTTAATGTGCCTTGAATTTTGTTCAATGTGGGTATTCTCAAAAGTATGCATAATGGGTACTCGTTGGATGCAAAATTTAATTATGCATCCAATAAGTGTCTACACTTGAAATTTGAGTAAACCCATAAAGAGATAAGCCAAAATTACAATTAAAAAAAGTAGTTTTCTTATTTTTCCTCCAAAATATTTACATGTACCTCTTTTCAAATTTAAAGGATTTTGATTGGTTTACATATTGCGACATGGAAATTACGTGAAAATTTCATAGGAAATTTCAGGCTAAAATTTGCCCTAATGTATAAAACACTGAACTTTTCAAATACTTTATCCGTTCAAATTAGAAAATAGTTACATCACCAACTAAATTTATAAAGTGGTCAAAATATACACTATCAAATTATCAAACACACTATCAATTTCACTTGTTTTTCATTGATATAAAGAAATCAAGTATCAAATACACTATCGATTTCATTTGCTTTTCATAGTAATTAATGTTTCGTTCACATTTGATAATAATTGATAGGTGTTGGTCAATCTATGTCAACTTCACTTACTTTTTAGTTATTAATGTTACATTCACATTTGAGATCAATTAATGAGTGTTCGTTAATTTATGTCAATTTTATTTAATTCTCATGGTTATTAATTCTTCACTCTCATTTGAAATCATTTTTCATGTTATTAATGTTTTATTTTAATTTTTTTTATGAAATATTTGGTAATAATAATGGATAGGTTTAATAATTAATAATTAATATATATAGAAGTTATCAGATCAAATTCAAGGAGTAGAATATGTACATATTTTTAAATTTTAGCAGTCAAATGATCATAATGATATGAGCCCCTTATCCTATAAATAAGAGGTCTTATACACCAATTTACCACGATTATAAAACTATATTATTATTATTATTAGCACAACTTCTTAATTCAAGGTTAGTGAATGCAATAGAACCTAAATTTGTTCTATATAATGGATGATGAACTTCCTCTACATGGACCCGTCCTGCTTTGTCTCTAGGCATGGACTGACTCCACTTTCCAGGCTCGACCACGTCCTATGTGTTGGGATGATTGTATAATGGCTGAAATAAAAGGTGGCTATTTTTTTCCTTTGGCTGAAATACTCTGCACCCTAGTTTGATATACCCACATATAGGTTTAATAAAACTTTAAAAGAAGAAAAATTGTTAGACAATTAATCTTCAGGGTTGGGTGAATATCTTGTAAATAAATACAATTAGCACAAGACAGATCTTGAAATCCAAGGTTCAAAAATTTATTCTCATCAATACAATAGCAATTCAATTCCCAGAGTTATCTTCTTATATTGACATGGTATCAGAGCCAATTTTAAGCATTTCTATAACTATTCTTTGTTGGTTCTCTGTCAGTTATTCTCTTAACATGACATCTCTACCAATCAAGTCTACCATTATAAAAAAAAATTAGCTTATGAAATTTGTTGTTTCTATTCCCTCTCATTCTAATAAGGACATCATACAATCTATTATCCCTGCAAAAAACACCCTCCAAATTTTGGAGCCTCCTTATGGCCATGCCATCTTTCATTTTAAGCCATTAGGGTTGTGTTTGGTCATGTTGATCAATTGTTCAATTCTTCCTTTAAGAATTTTAAGTATTGAACTACTTGATTTCACATGGCCAACTCGTGATGTCTTCACAAGTACACTTATTTTAATAAATCCCAACAGTCAATATGTATC
Organism: Pinus albicaulis; assembly: GCA_034641835.2. Taxonomy (NCBI): domain Eukaryota; kingdom Viridiplantae; phylum Streptophyta; class Pinopsida; order Pinales; family Pinaceae; genus Pinus; species Pinus albicaulis. Next base: position 1,735,091,624 of record CM076578.1, on the reverse strand, counting down.
CTTGTGGATAGTGACTATGAAGTGCCTGCTCATAGTGACTGGCAATGCCTAATTAAATTTATTGTGTAGTCTCTAGAGATAATGCTTGTGCAATCCTTAATTTTAGGACTTGCGCGATTCCTAGGGGAAGAGATTGCGTAATCCTTATGGAAAATGTCAGTGTAATGGAATATCCTACAGATAGTGATTGCACACACTTTATTGACAATGAGAATGCATTTCTTCAAGTCAATCAATTCACTCTTGGCTCCTATTTTCCCAGCACGCTCTAAACACACTCACCAATTTAACCCTAATTGCATGTTTACTCTCCTTGTATAAAGAATCCAATCCAAAGCTCATCTTTATATTCATCTTTCACTTATGATCTCTATGCAATGTTGGGGTATAAGGAGAATTCTCTTGCTCATGGTTGTAAAAGCTCTATCTTCCAAGTGAGTTTATCAACTGTCGATTTTGCTAAGTGTCCTTTTTCTTTCTATTTCCTTTACGTGTGTCATTTTTTCTTTCTTATCTTTCCTAAGTGTCATTTTCTCATGCTTTCATTCTTACATGTGTCTCTTATGTTTTATTTGTGTTTGTATGTGTTGATTTCACCCTTGCATGTACTGTTTTTTTTTTACCTCACATATCTTAATAACATTATGGTGCACCTTCTATAGAAAGCTCCAACATATTCTCTTGCACAAGTTGATGCTAATTATCATTAGAATACGTGTTGGACACTTTCCCATGGCATAGTGCACCTTTTTATTGTAGTCAACACTTGCATTTCCACTTGTATTTTAAGTGTCACAATCTTACATTTCAACTATTACACTCATAAATAAGTGCAGATTTGTTTTTGTTTCAAGGTATGCATATCGATTTTGAGTATTGTGCATTTTTATTTGATGGTATACATGTGTGTGTTCCTTGTTTGTGTCTTTTTTGGATTCCTTTCCTTCTCTTATTCCATTGATTCCACACTTAGCCATTTTGGATCTCTTCTTTGTCCACTTACCTTGCACAAGTTGTAAACACACTAACTGTCTTCCAAGTGATGAGATTTGAACACTCTGAAACATTAGTGACAAGACCCTTACCTTCCAAACTTGCACATTGTACTCATCTCTAGGACAACCTCCTTCAACTGATCATTGAGCAACCTCAAAGCACAATGAATTAACTCTTGTTTCTTACCTCTCCATTATACGTAATTATTTGATCATATATTCCTCTAATTTCACATTTTGTAGTTCTGTTGAGTAGTAGGCCCATCTCTTTGACCCTACAGTGCTCAACTACACAATCCCAGAGTCTCCTTCTCAATCACCGAGCATATTGCAATTACAGTGCATAGGCTTGTCACTCGTGTCTCCTGCAATTATCAACTGCTTAATGCATTAATATAATTTCCTCCATTGCACACTATACATTTATAGTGTATAATGGGGTCATCTCTCAGTCCCTATATTTCTCAACTGCACAATCCATGGCTTCCCTTCCTTGACCATAATGCATTGCGCACTCAGTGAGCAAGCCTATCAATATTATCCTTTGCACTTTCCCACTACGCAATGTATTCATGAAACTCCCCTTTATTTCACATTGCACAATCCAAGTAGACAATAAGGTCATCCCTTGGCTCCCTGTAGTGGAAACATTCACAATTCCTAGGCCCCTCCTCTTAGTCCTTGTACAATATTCCATCATAGTCAGTGCCTTGCGTGAACAAGATCAAACAAGTGATCTTAGAACTGATAGTGTCTTGTCATGAATGAACCTAATCTATATGTGATATTATTATATCATGGAAGGATGGTGCTCAAGGAGGTCATCAAGTAGATGTTATGAGAATGGAAGTGCATAGATGAGACAAAAAGGTGCTATCATGTAGGAGTAAAGGAATCTTGGACCAAGACAAAGAGATGGAAACTCATGTTGACTTAAAAGTTTACAACACTTATCCACACCCTTTGGAGGGTGAAGATGAAGTACAAGAAAGACCTACCATGAAGAATTTTAAGTCATAAGAACAAAGATAAGAGCTTGGAATTGATACAATGAAGTCTTATGTTACTGTCACCAAATCATGGCTTATCAAATTGTCATTACAAAATTCCTATTTTTTCCATGTATTTTTCCACAATTTGTGGAAGGTGATTTTTTATTTCCAAAAAAATGAGAAATTATAAAATGTGTGGAATCCCAAGAGGCACACATGGAATATGAAGAGTCACTAGGAATTCTAAGAGTCGTGAAAGAGCTTAAAGGTTACATAGAAACTCAAAAGTCATACAGAAGCTCTAGAGTCATGAGGGAGGTCAAGAGTCACATCGAGAGGTGTAGAGTCATCTCATTTGTTATAAATATACCCTCATAGCTCAAGGAAATGGAATTTTCACCTTGGCTTCTCTAGCTTGGCATAGGAGAGAATGTATTCTTTGGAGGAGCAACTAGTGGCTTAATGTTCCACTTTTGGGCTAGTGTCACATCATTGTAACTGTGTATCTTGGGACTTTCACTTAATATTTGAGCTCTTAGAGTCGGCGTAATTTCATGCATGTATCACGGATGTTTTAAGAATATTCATTGAATTTTCAAAGTCTATGTTTGTGTTCATACATACTAGATAAAATGAACTATTTCACTAGATTTAGTATATATCTCTTTGAAAGTGCGTTGTTACTTGATTTTATAATCGTTGTTACTATGTGAACTAGTTAACAAGTTAAATAATGAATATTTCTAAGCTCATGTGTGTCTTTATTAGAATAGTACTATTATTTTTCTCTTAAAGGCTCACTCCTTCTATTATGTTTGTGGAAGAACCTTACATACAATTAAATTGTATGCTTCACAATGTCAACATACTTTCATCTTTCAAAGGTTGTTAGCATAATCTCTTATGTTTATAATTGCAACCAAGGAAAAACTATAATAATAAGGGTTGTTGGGCCTACTATCTGGATGGGGATCCTACTCCAAATGGTGTGAGGTATAGTTGGGGCTTCGTACCAGGGAGACCCCCTGTGTTGGCGGACTTCCAACGATGTCAACAATTGGCCCTAGAGGGAGGGAAAGATGAAAAGTTGAGCCCATTGAGTCTATTTTGAATCTTTAGCTTTAAACAGCTTATTCCAAAATCAAAATACTAGGATTGTTTTCCAAGAGGTAAAATCTTACAATCCTCTTGGAAATCATCCATAACTTGTCACATCTCAAGTTTGATGGAAAGGGTCCAACAACTATGATTGGGAATATGATTTTTTTCATTCAATTTTTCCTTCCTAATGAAATCCATTGTAATTATTCCCAGGATAGAATTTTTACCCTCACACTTGAAGGTCATCTTAAGCATTACTATCATACATTACCAACTGCTTCTATTCATTCATTTGAACAATTTTTTAAGGAGCTTCATGAAGCTTTTGACAAGTATGACTATAAATATGTATATAAAAGGATCAATCAACTTATAATGAGACCCAGTGAATAAATAAAGTACTTTCTTGATTGGTTTCTTCACCTTTGCAGTGAATTTTCTAAAGAATATTTCAATTAGGATTTCATGAGTGAAAAGCTTTAGTGTTTGGTTCTAGTTTCCTTGAAAAAATTTGAATTAGATTCTCTTGATGATTTTTCTCTTCCAAATTTTCTTTGTCATGATGCACCTACATTCTCAAAGGAGGAATCTATTACTCCATTTATTCCTTTCTCTCCTCCTTTCTCATTACCAAACAAGGGGGTTCCTCGTGCCGAGGTCTGAGTTATGAAATCTTAAAACCAAATTGTTGATTTTTTTCTTTCATATTCATCTCCTTCCCATGAACCATTTTTTATTCAAAAAATATTTCATCGTTCTCATGATTCCATTGAATCTAATCCCTTGATTCTTCAAGATAACATTAACATGCATAAAATTAATATTGAATCTAATTCAATTGAAAGTAGTGTTTCTTCAAGGGATACCTATCATCCTTTTTCATTTACACATCACGACCCTTTGTACATGATTCACTTAATCATTCTAATTCACAGGTAATTTCTCTAGATACTTTTGATTGTCAATTTACTAGTTCACATGGTGATAAGGTACAAGGAGGATATATCTCATAGGTAGAGGAGAAAAAGAGTGAAGGCACTTTCCATATTTCTTCCCTCTTTTATATTCTTCCATGTCAAAATTATGATCAATCATATTGCGATCTTAATAACGAGTCAAATTATCTAAAAATCCTTAATGTAGTTGAAACATTGCACAATCATCACCCTGAAATTCATGTTTCTACTAATATAGGAAGTCACGGGTGTCCAATTACACTGGATAACCTTTTACCTCCTTAAGAAGACTTGGATTAGAAAGACTTCGATCTAAATATTTAGAAACTTTCTTGTAGTTTGCAAACTCCAGTTTTGGATTGGGATTATCTTTCAGTTCAAAATTCTCTTGAAATTCCTATTATCTATAAATCATCAGATACTAAAATAGAAGAATTATATTATCAAGGAGAGAGATTAAAATCCAAAAATGACATTGGTATATCATTATTTGACTATTATGAAAGTATTGTTCATTCAATTAATATGCCACCTCTTCATGATATGCTCTTACATTCTCCTCCCTTCCATGATGAAGGCTTTTTTTTGGGTGACAGAGGATGTTCAAATAATCTTATAGAGCATAAAATGCATGATGATCTGGTGTTGTTTCAGGTTGATATGATTATGCATGATTTGAATTCTAAGTTTGATTTGAGTACATGTGATGTCTCTCCATATGGGTCTTTTCATCTTCCTTTATATTTAATACACTTTCTATTATATCTTGATATGCTCAATGAGTTTTCTACACTAGCAAGTTCTCTCGATCCTTTAGATCCATACCCTGTTGGTTTCAACTTCAATCAGGTACAAGATGGTGTGGTTTCACAACTAGAATATGAAAAGATTGAATCTACTATTCATGATTTGTTCATTTGTAAATATTTCATTGTTAAAGAATAAGATTTTACAAATGTTCAAGGAATACCTCTAGCAGATTCATCTAGATTCTTTACTCATGAATAGTTCCATATTCTAAATCTTAAATCTGATCAAGTCAGTGGCATTAACATTGCTTTAATTGACACATCTTATGATATTAGTACATTTTTACCGATATATCTTTCTAGGCCATCCAAATTTGATGATATATCATATGAAGTTCATGGAATTTTTGGGGGAATCAAGGCACTTCATTTCTTGCTGACGGTTATGTTAGTTTTTCGTGATCCTAATGAGATCCAAAAAATATATTGGATCCATATTTTCTTTCTTAATTAGTTCCTTATTGTTTTTTCACTGAGTGCGAGCTCACTCTTGAAGTATTTTGAACATTTTCAAGTTAACCATTTTAATGCTCAAGATAGAGTTTTTGATCAGATAAAATATTCTTGTTTTGTTAATTCTCCTTCATGTGAGCTCCTGGTATGATATTCGTGGTTGGAGATCATATATTTAACAGATGCACACAACTTTAATGTATAAATTTGAATAATAGCTGAATTATTCATCGAGATTATCCTGATTACACACTATTTAAGCTTCATGCATAATACATAACCTCTTCTACAATTGATCATCAATATGCGGAAATAGTAGCAGTTGCATGCGCACATTAAAACATAATCAAGTACACATAGAACACAGTATGTAATGGGGAAAGCTTACAACTGAAAACCCCCAACTATCTGTATATTATAATGATAGAGAACATGTAACAATACATAGCACAAAGCTCTCACAGCTCTCAGCACTATCTCACATGCTACACACAAACTAGCTCAGATTTGAACAAGTCACAGGTTCAAATCTCCTCCACTGTTTGCCTGCCTCTACTACGCAATCCAAGATGAGAATGAATTTGATCCAAGTTTGAATCCCACTAACTTGTACTGCAAAATCCTCATTGGAAATCTCAATCAATGTGTGTGCAATTCTCATGCACAAGTATAGTCACAACTGATATCGCCACACTCACCCTTTCACCCACCTCTAACACTGGTCTCCACTGAACTGTCCATGCATTGCAGTTAATGGATGTATTCTTTAGTTGATTTATGAGTTAATAATTAGTGAATTAATTAATAGTTAATTCACACCACTCATCACTGGTGTATTTATCAGTTATAATAAATACAACTAGTTCAACTAAGTTAAACCGAACACAACTCCACCAACTGTCTCATCAACTCCACCAAATTCTGCCACATGAGTTCTAAATGAAGTCAACCATGCAATAGCTCAACTAACCCATAGGAAAAGAATATTTCCTTCTGTCAGCTGCATGTGCCACATCCAAGCATCAAACTGAAGTGCTCCAAGAGGATAAGATAATTTTTATGGTCCAAATATTATTAAGGGTTAATAATATTTGATTGTTATATTTTTAGCCTGGCAGTCTAAAAATAGATTCCACCCAATGTCTAAAAATAGAGGTCCATCTATTTTTACCAACTTGACTAATCATCCATAAATAGCATCCTGCAACTCATAGACCATGATCCATATGTGTAAAATTAGACATAGTCTAAAAATAGACTTTGCGACAAAAATCACTTGTGTGGCCCCCACCTAGTTTAGTTGATCACTTTCCAACTAGGATCAGGAAAGATGTTTCAGGATGCCTCCTTCACTGTTTCTTGTTTCAATCTTCAACACTCCCTCTCAACAAGAAAGGACTGTCTTTGCATGCGACATGCAACTCCATGCATTCGCCCTGCAACCTTCACAAGCGCCATGCAACTCCATGCATCTGCTCTGCAACTCCTTTGAAACTGACTAGGCTCCAAACAACTCAATCAGTCTGATGTGCCATGCAACTCCATGCATCTATCATCAAAGTCTTTGACTTCTACTGGTACCAACTGCACATGTCATCAGGAACCACTGCGTTGTTGAACTCTTGCACCCATGCACTCTTGCACTTGCTGTCAACTCTGATCCGCGCTCTAGTATCCGACACTGTCACTTTGATTTGCCTGCATAAATCCAACTGATCATGCTACTGCTGCATAGTGGGCACCTCATAGCCAGGTTCAATTCATGAGATCCACACCATCTCCATGAATCCTGCCTAGAAATCTCCTCTTGGGATTATTCATGCATGTCGCCCCACCTCTCACTTGGTGGTATAGCTGCATGCACTCCCTCTACCCATCTAGCACGAAATTTCTCTGCATGAATGGTTTCTTCCACTCCATGATCCTCATCTTGTGGCTTCTCCACATCCCGAGGTTCACTATTACCTGCATGCAAAACTTGATCCCTCTCAAGCATCAATTGCATGTCTTTCTTGCACTTCCCAACAGTATGAAGCTCCGTAGACATCCCATCTACTTCAAGTCTGTAGAGATTATTTGCTCGAATCCCAACCTTCTTGACTTGTCTGGTTGCCTTGTGCCGAAGGAAAACTTTTCCTTCACTGAAGACAACTTCATACCCTTTATCCTCTAACATTGCGACTGAGATCAAATTCTTCTTTAAACCTGGAACATGCACTACATCTTGTAAAAGAATGAGTTTACCTGACTCCCTCTGAAAGGTTATGGTACCAATGCCGGTCACATTGTATCGTCCATTGTCGCCCAAATCAACATGCAACTGGAGATATTTCTCCACCAAGTCGCTGAAAAGATTCACATCTCCCGTCATGTGAAAGGAAGCGCCACTATCAAAATACCACCCCGATCCCAATGCACTAGACACCATGCATGCGATAAATGAGAAGTCAAGCTCAAATTGCGAGGCAAGAGCCTCACCAGCTGCAACTCTAGTAGCCTGCTTGTTCTTCTTCTTCTGTGGACAATTTGTGGCATAATTTCCATGATCGTGACAGTGAAAACACTTCACTTTGGACGTGTCACGCTCTTTACCATCCGCACCGGATTGAGAAGCATTCTTCTTGCCCTTCCCCTTCGTTGCTTTGGCAGCCAAAGCAAAATCTTCTTCATCAGATGCCTTTGATGAAGATCCATCCCTGGTACTCTGCCTTATCTCCTCTTGCACAAGATCCGACCAAAGTCTCTCCCATCCTGGCAATTTCTCCCGACCATTGACAGAATCCTCATAGGAATTCCAACTCTTCGGAAGACCAAGGAGAGCCAAGCTCACCAAGTCCTCATCACCCACACTAACTCCTACACTCCCAAGCTCATCCCTGCAGTGGAAAAACTTTGTCAAGTATACCGGAATAGTGTCATTCTTCTCCATCTTTATTTTCCTGAGTTTATCCTTGAGCACCAACTTCCTCTGGTCGCTCTTGCTTTGGAATAAATCTGTCAATGCTTTCCACATCAAGTATGGAGAAGCTTTACCATGCAGGCTGGATACTATGTGATCCTTCACGCCCTCCAACAGAATCCTTCGACACCTTTCTGTCTTCTTTTGCCAAGCCTCAACCAAGGCTGCATCGCTAGGCTTTGGAACTTTAGCATCTATGAAATCCTTCAGCCCATTTTCATCGAGCACCGCCTCCATCCTATCTCTCCATGAAATATAATTCGAGCTGCCTTCAAGAGCATACTCCAATCGCAATCCTTGATAAGACATTTTGACTTCGACACCAAGAAAACACTGCTGCAATTTCGAATTCCACCAGCTCAAAACTTAACCGCTTTTGATCTAATTTGAGAACAAAGTATTTCTAGCACAGAGATCGACTGTATGGGCATTTACTGGATATATCACCTTTCAAAGAAAGGATGGATCTAGAGGCTACCTGGCCCGCTTACAGACTCTGTCTACTGAAATAAATTGTAATCACTGTAATAGATCCGATGATCAATTCTCGCTTCGATACCATGTAGAAATTTGAATAATAGCTTAATTATTCACTGAGATTATCCTGATTACACACTATTTAAGCTTCATGCATAATACATAACCTCTTCTACAATTTATCATCAATATGCGGAAATAGAAGTAGTCGCATGCGCACATTAAAACATAATCAAGCACACATAGAACACAGTATGTAATGGGGAAAGCTTACAGCTGAAAACCCCCAACTATCTGTATATTATAATGATAGAGAACATGTAACAATACATAGCACAAATCTCTCACAGCTCTCAGCACTATCTCACATGCTACACACAAACTAGCTCAGATCTGAACAAGTCACAGGTTCAAATATCCTCCACTGTTTGCCTGCCTCTACTGCACAATCCAAGATGAGAATGAATTTGATCCAAGTTCGAATCCCACCTGTTATCACTCAGGTTTTCCTTGAAGTTTTGGAAAAGGAAAGTATACCCAAGGTAACCACAAACCAACCTCCGGATGCAGAATCTAGCCAATCTGCATCCAGAGAGGGCTCTCTCTTTATAGTTTATCTGTTTTCTTAGAAGGTTTTAGGCTAGTTATAGATCCAAGAGTTTGTTTGAAAATGGTGGAATCCACAAACTAAGGGCAAGGTTGAAATTTTTCAGTCCATTGGGCTATGGAGTCAAAGGATGGCTTTACTGGATTTCTATTCTACACACAAGATGGCTTTACAGGGCAAGATAACCAAACAGAGAACAATCCTTAAAATTTAAAATGGATGGAATGAGTTTGAAGGGATGAAAGGCAGCTAAGAATCTTTCACCATGTTCAAAAGAATGAAATGAAATGATTACAAACAAAGAGCAGTGAAGAATTCTTTATTATAGTAATCAAGAAAGTTTAAATTAGCAAAGCAAGAGCATTTAAGAATTCGTGCTTATAACCAATTTAGAGGAAAACATTAAGAATAATCACATCTGAAATCAGAGTACAATTAAGTAAATTCTGATTCAATCCTTTATGTAAATTATTCAGAAATGGACACAAATGATATTATAAACTGATATACAACTTAAGACATAGGATAGAAAGACTTATTGAACTGCAGTCCGACACATGAATCCTGCAAAAAGTCCTGAGCTTCAAATTGTCATCTAGTAAGCCACAAATAAATTTCTCCAAAATGATTTTATTCTAAAAACTTCAATGTCACAGCAAAGTAATAGAATCCACCCTCAAAACTCTCTTTGAGGGTTTATTTATACCAAAAAAATTGAAAACATCTCACACCAACCTAGCCAATATTCTAGGGTGACTAATGAGTAAGCTACAATTAAAAGGAGACAAATGGTCTCGTAAATAGGATAAGAAGGGATTGCTGATGTGCTGTTTCCTCCTTTTGAGGGTGTGCTGGAGGCAGGTGCTATAATAGGGCTCGATGCTGTCCCTTTGAGTAATTCTTTAGCTTGTCTGATACTCTTTGTTTCTACGGATACTCTTTAACCTGTGCAACTGATACTCTTTCATCTGTGCTCATTTTTATCCTTTTCATAATAGTAAAAAGATAAAATTCTCATCTTGAAGATAAATTTCATAGAATTTCCAATAAGTCATCCCACCATTGATCTTCTGCTATTATGGTTCTTTTAAGTTTTCTCAATTTCTCATCGGCCTCTGTGAGTTTGTAAAAAGTGGGCTGATTAGGGAACAAATAATTTATTTCATGTTCAAGATGAAATAAATTCTTCAACCTGTCATAGAGATTTCTCCCTATTGGCAACGTTGATTCTGGCAAACTGATAGAATGAGCAGCTGTATTATGAGCATGGATATTTTCTGGCATAGTTTTAGATTAAACTATCCCAGGATATAAAGAACATGGTTTAATATCTTGTCCAACAAAACCTGAAATTTTCCTTTGAAAGTATTAATATCAGCCAGAATATCTGAGCACTTCCTTTCCAAATTCTGCATAAAAGTTCTTTTGGTGAAAACTCTTTTTATCTCCAAAATAGTGCCGGTCCTGTCCTCAATTCCTAATACTGCAAGCTGTTGCTTAGTCCGGGTGTTCAAAAACTGTATAAGTTGATTGGCCTGCTCAGGTCTGCCTCTTAATTCATCTCTTGTTCTGTTTATTTCTTCCTGAGCTACTTTAATCAAGTCATTTTGTTTAAAAATTGCTTGAACAGAGGGCCAAATACTTTTTATTAACTCAATTATATTATCCCAAAGAATTTCATTTATTTCTTTCAAAGGCTTTTCTAATGAAAGATATTTTTCTAAAGCCTTAACCAATCTTTCCAATCTTTTAATTTCCCTGGTATTCTCCAAACATGATTAACAAGATGTTTATCCATATTTCTACTCAAATTTTCTAAGCACCATTTTGTGGTTTGAAATTCTAACAATATTAGTTATCAACTTTCATTTACTTTATCAATTCATCGAACTTAAACTTGAAGGTATTCCCTATGTTGGCTTTCTGTTTGATGATTGTTTGTTAATTTTTCATCAGTTGTATTAACCTTGATGATTCTTTATGATAGCTTCCTTTTCCTGTAAAGCTTGTTCCAATTCTTTCTCTGTTTCACTCAGTCGCTCAGTCATCTTTAAGAGCAACTCCATTATCTCTTCTTGTGAATTCCCCTTCAAAACTTCTTGGGTCTGGGGATGTCTTGAGGCTGGCAATTTCAGCTGCTTTCTCAGTGCAGCTATGTCATCATCTTTCTTCTTAATTAGTGCCTCAATGCTTTTGATATCTTTGGGGTTGTGACCCAAGCTGATGATTATGTCTTCCAGAGACTTTATTCTGTTATCTTTGGCCTGAGAAGAGGCCTTCTCAATTTTCAATTGGGTGCTTGTGTTATTTAAAGAATCTTGCAGCCTTAGGGCTGCCATGGCCTTATCAGTAAGAGTGGAATAGACCATTTCCCCAGTTTGTTTATGCAGCTCTATCTGGTCCAAAGGATGAATGTCCTTTTCCAGGACCTCAAAATTTGTTCTAATATAATCAGCTGCTGTCATGGGTTTTGGTACCTTGGACTTGAAGTGGCTCATCATCATTTTGCCTTGTGAAATGTCAAATGCTAACATTAACCTTTCCTGATTATGTGGAGCCATTTTCAGATATTGATCATATACCTTCATTCTCAATGGATCATTCTTTGCCTTTATATTAATGAAAGTTATTTTTATATCCCATGTATCTGTTTTTGGTGGCCTAAAAGAAGATACTTCAGTACTCAACTGCTTCTGCAAAGCTTTTCCTTTCTGATCTGTATGTATCATACTAACAAAGCCAGTTAGTTGACTATCTTCTCTTACATCATCAAACATCTCATCTATTATTTCCACTTCCTGGGGTGTATTGAGTTTCTGCCTTTTGGTTTGATGTAGTTATGAGGATTCTTTGGGAGGAGTAGTATCTGGAACCTGCCTTTTCTTGCCCATTTCTATATTGGATGGAGTTTGTAATTCTGAAACTTCAGGATGATTTACTTGAGTGGGAGAAACTTGTGTTTGATCAGGTGCTCTGGAGGTTTGAGGTTTCTCTTCCATGATTAAAGTTTCAATGACCTGTATTTCAGGTTCCTTTCCTTTGCCTTTTGACTCTGCTGCAATTGATGAACTGCCTTCCTGTAATCTCTGCTGTAGATTTGCTGCTGAAGAAGTGCCAATGTGAGGTACCTACACTTGACCACAAGATTCTAGGTCATACTTCTTCTCAAGTTCTTTCATAATTTTGTTCATTTTGTCTTCTTCACTTTCTTCCTCAACTAGTGTTTCTTCCACCCATTCATCTTGATTGGCATATTGTTCTATTTCAGGAATCCTGTGGTGCATGTAAGGGGATGATTTGTTCTTTATTCTTTTTTCACAGATAAAACCAAATGGATCATAAGGAACCCAACGGAAAGTTCTTTGGAACTTGCAATGGTTTTGTAATATATCTTCTGCTTCTCGCTCAGCATCCCTAGAGTTGCATATGAAGGGACCTAATTGACTTTTAATCCTGAGTTGGGCTTTCTTTTTCACACTACAAAAATGAATCATGTCAGAATTGTTCATTTGCCTGAAATATTCCAAGGCAAAAAGTCTCATGGGTACATACTTTGGCAACTTGAATGGATGCAATTCACATCCATAGATTCTGATGACTGAATGGTTTTGATATAAATACCAATCTCCAACTTTATATGTCCTTGAAAGTTGCAAAGTCTTCTTGATTTCATTACTGAGCCTTGGAGGAGGAATTCCTGTCAACAAGGTAGTTGCAGGATATACAAAAAGATCGATGAACTCAGTATAGGAATAGGGAGACTCATAGGAGGAGTGAGTTATAGCAGACCAAAATATAACTGACCTAGGGTTCCCCTTGGCATCAAGCTTTTTAACAGGGAAAGGAAACTTCTCTGATTGATAATAGATAATGAGATGATAAATAACTGAGGAATATTTAAACACTTTCTCATCATCTAGCCTCATGAATTGGTCGTGGATTTTATTAGCTATGAAAGATGCAAAGTCATATTTTACTACAGGAGGTTGCCCAGGAGTAAAGATAGACAGCAAAACCAGGGTTATTTCATCAACATATTCACTGGTATTGAAAGCCAAGACAAAAGATATCATATTTAGGATGAGCCTTCCCAACTTAGTGAAATAATAAAAACCATAGGGAGGAGGGCCCCTAGGTCGATGTTCAGGCAACATAAAATTCTGGCAAATGCTCTTCAACTTTTCTGGGGTCAATTGATTAGACTTTTCAATCAGTTCTTCCATAGACAAAGGTGCTAGCTCTTGATCAGGTTCAAAATGTAGCATTGCATTGATATCTTGGGGAGTAATGGGGAAAAGAACACTTTGGTCAGGGGATATTACAGCTCTTTGAGTCGGATCATAGTTAGAATGGAAATAGTGGATAATTTCTGGGAAAATAATGACTGAGGGGATGAGATATCTCGGGAAATTGGATTCCCACAACCCAATGACATCCAATCCCTTCGAATAATCGTCTCTGCAGCGACAATAACTCAGAAGGGGGCTTTCATCAAACACTAAGTCTTTAATTTGGAAGTCTTTATCCACTAAAGGCAAATATTCTAATTCTCTATGGGGGGCATTCAATGGGGTTACATTCAGAGCTGCCGGAGCTTCCACTTTGGTTCTTGTGTATTCAAAATGGAAGTTTCTGGGTTTTCTTCACAGACCGGGCGCGATTTCAGTTTTAATGAGGGAAATTGGCACAATTGCAGGTTTGGGGGAAGAATTCACAGTTTTAAACCTCAGGGAATGATCTTAGCGATAAGATTTAATCACTAATCCAGTGGAAAACAAGGAAAACAGAGTTTCTTTTGAAGTTCGGAGCGCAATAGAATAAATACCTGTTCTTGGAGGCAAACTGGGTTTTAACAGGTATCAGGCGGTGGCAAGAGGATGCTCGAACACTGGTCCAGCGGAATTCTGGAGCGAAATCGGATAGAACAGTAGATTTCAGTGAAAATTTGAATTTCGTAGCGGAAGGTGTAGTCGCTTTCAAATAATCAAAATGACATATAAAACACGAAAATTTGTTTTATTTCCAAAGTCAAAAGGGGTTTTTATTTTTTCGAGGAATGACGTCATATCAGTACGGGCTGACGTGTGGCAGGGGCCGGGCGGTAAGCGGTAATCCCCGCACCGCTTATGGGCAATAGTAGTATTAAACGAGAGGGAAACGATTCCATTGGGGCATTGACACGTGAACGGAGGGCGGTTTCAAAACCACCGTGCCCCCGCGGGTTATTGTTCGGGTATTGGATGACTAGCGGAATGAATGTTAGCCGTAGATCTCGTAGCGGGAGATCGGATGGTGGAAGGGACATGGAGTAAGCGGGGGTTTAATGTGCGGGCCCGTCAGGTTTTTGAAACGATTTATTGTTTAATTAATCATCCCGGGAGGCTTTTGATAGGCGGAGGGAGTGGTTATCAATTAATTCTGATAATTAATTAATCCCATGGTCTAATGAAAATTGGGGTTGCGGCAGGGTTTCGATTATGGTTAAAGCGTCGGGTGGGATGCCAAGTGGATGGGCCACGGTGGCATGGGGGTTTTTCCGAAGTTTTTAGGGCCACGGTGGCATGGGGGTTTTTCCAAAGTTTTTAGTTTTAAAAATAAAACTTCGGGTTTATTCTTTTTGTATTAAACATATATATCATATGTTTAAATTTTTTTCATATATGTTTTTTTTTATTATATGATAAATTAACTGATATAATTAATTCACCATAGGGGCGGGAGTATTATATAACGATATATTTAACCAAAGGGCTTGTATAGTGGGTTTTTATTTGAATGCACGGGGAAATAAATACTTTGGCTAAACTTTATAATAGATGGGTTTTTTGGGATATGTATGTAAAAGGAGTTATATACTTAGGACAAGGCATTTTCACTAGGGATTTAGTAAATAGAGTTAAATGTAAATATGACAAAGGGACAAGGGAACTCAAAAAACTTTGCACATCTAAGAAAGTGACAATTTCTGAAGTAAATTGCAATATCTCATCTTCAACACTTAAACTTAGAATAGTAAGTTATTTTGAGGGATTTTTATGGAATTTTGCATAATTTTCCTAAGCAAAATGGGATTTTACTTAGGACAAGGTTAAGGGTGAATGATTATAATGATGAATTATCTCAAGCACTTAGGTCTTCTTGATCATTAGGCCGAGGGTCCGGTCCCTCCAAAATTCAAGGAAATGCCTTGAGCCCCTTTGACCTCCAAATACCTTAGCACTTTGGGGAAATTAGTAAAACTTAGGGAAAAAGTGATGTGGGAAGTTAATGATTTTGACTTTGCTTTCTGTGAATTCTTCAGTGCATTTTCTACTTGAGTACTTGTGATGAAGGTAAAAGATTAAACATATTCAGCACCATCATTCATCACATAAAACTTTGCAACACCATCTACCTACCCTATCTACTTGACACTACCATTTTCTCTTCTTTATTAGGGTGCATTTAGACTTGCAAACCCTTATCAACATTTTTCTTTTTACATGATAAATCTATCTATTTCTACCCTTATTACATCCAAGGGCTCAGATTAAACTGTTGAGCACCTTTTATTAACTCTACCTATCTACTTATTTGCCAAGATTAAACTGTTTGGTCAGATATTTATTCTCTATTCTACAACATGAAATTGAAAAATGAATGAGTCAAGTTTAAACAGTTTGACTCTTCATAAATTGTGGCAAAAGTTTGACAAGCTGCACACAATTGCTTATTACAAAAATGAAATAGTAGTGGCATTTGGATTTGCACACTTTCCTTGGTCTATTTTTGCTTGGGGTTCATTTCTTTCATTTTCTTGACCAATTTATTTTTCTTACCCTTTGATTTTTCTTTTAGGGTATACCCTCTTTACATTTTTAAATTTTTTGATTTTTTGGTTTTTCAAGAATATGGAACACCTTTGCTCAAGAAAAGGTTTGAACATATTCCATAGTTCAATCAAGACAATCATGAAAAATGACACCTATTGGTATAGGAGACTAACACTGGCTCCACTTGGGGATGGCTTTTCCTTGTGGAAAGTCAAGAACAGCAGGTCAGATGCCTCAAAATGTCTTCAAACTGAACTATGTAATATCCTTCTTCTGGTAGCTTTATTATACATATGATAGTGAAAATTTTGAAGCTTAGGGCCTTCACTTCAGGCTTCAACTTCAAGAAGTCACCATCCAATCAAAACTGCATTAGAAAAGGATATATTATGTACAAGTTAGAAAAATCAAAACATCCTAGTAAATAGGATAAAAATAGTGCTTCAGCATTCGACCATTGACTGGTCCTTCTTCAGCTTCTGAATTGTCCAAATCCTTCAAAAAGTATGTGTTGTTTCCCTGCAAGGCATGAATGATATAAGGCCCTTTCCACAAGAAATCAAATTTCCCATGTTTCCCTTTTTCTTCTCTTCTAGAATCCCATCTTAGGACTTTGTCTCCTAGTTGAAAATCCTCTGCCTTAGTTCTTTTGTCAAACATTTTCTTCAACTTTTCCTGCAAGACTTGAGATCGTTGGTATACTTCTTCTCTGGTTTGCTGCAAGTGGATTGTTTGATTAATTCTTCTCTGAATGTCATTTGGTTCCACTTGAGCCTCCTGAAGTAATTTCATAACAGGAATTCCTAAAGATGATGGGAATCTTGCTTCAAGGCCATAAACTAATTCATATGGACTAGTCCCAATTTATTTCTTAGTTGTAAGTCTGTCTGCCCACAATGCATTGGTCAGTTTCTTGTGCCAATTTTTTTTGTTTTCTTCCAATAACTTTTTGATGATATTAATAAGGTTTTTATTGGAGGATTCTGCTAGTCCATTACCCTGAGGGTAATAAGTTGTTGAATGGCCTAAAGTAATATGATATTTACTACAGAAACTAATCATTTTCTTTGACTTAAATGCAGCAGCATTATCTGTTATAATCTTTTCTGGACAGCCAAATCTTGAAAGTATATTGGTTTCTAAAAACCCTATAATCACAGAATCATTGGCCTGTCTGCATGGGATAGCTTCAATCCACTTAGTGAAGTAGTATGTGGCAGTAAGAATCCGTCTGTGTTGCCCGAAAGAAGGGGGATGGATTTCTCCAATAAAATCTAATCCCCATTGTTGAAAAGGTCTTTCTGTGGAAATTGGTTTTAATGGCAAAGGTAAAAACTTTCTTTTACCCTCAAAGATCTGACACTTATGACAAGTTGTTACAAATTTCTTAACATCAGAAAATAAGGTTGGCCAGTAAAAACCAGCCCTTAAGATTTTGTCTGTAGTTTATTTCCAGTAGAGATGTCCTCCACAATCCTCTGCATGAAATTCATTAAGAACTTTATCAGTTTCATCTTTTAATAGACAATTCAATAAGATTCCTTCCTGATTTTTCCAAAATAGAGTGCCATCTAAAATACAATATTTTAAAGATGTCATTTTCAAAAATCTTCGTTTGGTTCTGGACAACCCTGGAGGAGCTTGCAGGTTTAATAAAACATGAATGATATCAGTGTACCAGAGTGAATCTAAGAAATCTTGACTGGTCTGTGGAGTCGCCATCTCCTGTTCGTCATCCAGTTCATTGATGTCTAAGGCTTGGCAATTAGTTTCAGTCATAAGTTGAGCTAAACCTTGAACTTTTATGAGTTTTGTTGGTTTAATTTCAATATCATATTCCAAAATGGTAGCTATCCACTTACCTCTTTTGCCTTCAATGCCATCTTGAGTCAAGATGTCTTTAACTACAACATTAGGCACATAAGCTATCACATGAGAATATAATATGTAAACTCTGAAATCTTTAATTTCTTTTACCAATGCAAAAGCCTATTTCTCCATGATATTGTATTTCAAAGATGCATCTCTAAGTGCTTTACTAAAAAAGGCAATTGGTTTTTCACATCCCTGGTCATCTTTTTGTAGTAAAACAGCTGCAATTGTATGTTCAGAAGCAAATGAAAAAATAATGAAATCTCTGTCAAATTTTGGATTGGTAAGAACTGGTGTTCTTGTTAAAGCCATTTTGATTTCTTCGAATGATTTCTTGGCTTCTACAGTCCAGTCAATGCTTGAATCTTTCCTCAACATGTTAGTAAGCAATCTAAGTAATTCAGCTAAACTAGAAATGAATCTTCTCAAGAAATTAATTTTTCCTGTGAATGCTTGCAACTCTTTTATATTTCTAGGATGAGGTATCTGCAAAATTGCTTGTATTCTTTCTGGATCAATCCTAATGCCATCTTTGGAAATAATATGGCCTAAAAGCTTTCCTTCTTCCAAACCAAACAATGACTTTTTAGGGTTTAAAGAAATCCCATATTTTCTGCATTTTATAAATACTTGCCTTAAATGATCTAAATGTTCTTGATCTGTTTTAGAAAAAATAGTCAAATCATCTAGATAAATAACCAGAAAATCATGTATTTCTTTAGCAAAAGCAATATCCATTGCTCTTTGAAATGTAGCTCCTGCATTCTTGAGTCCAAATGGCATTTTGACATATTTAAACGTACCCCATGGTGTAGTGAATGCTGTTTTATCCTGATCATCAGGATGAACCAGAATCTGGTTATACCCTGAAAATCCATCCAGTAGAGGTATCCTAGAAGATCCTACTAACCTTTGTAGAATATGGTCCATTTTCGGTAAAGGATAGTTATCTTTTAAAGAAACTTTATTCAAATTTCTCAAATCGACACACAGTCTAATTTCTACTGTCTTTTTCCGTGTTGGTACTAGATTGGAAACCCATTCTGAGAACCTAATAGGAGCTATAATCCCTGCTTCAAACATTCTTTTGATTTCCTTTTCAATTGAAGGCAATAAAACAGGATTTATTCTTCTAAGTTTCTGTTTGAAAGGTTTCTGATCTGGTTTCAAAGGTATAGTGTGTTGAATGATGGATGTATCATATGATTTAAGATCTTCATAACTCCAGGCAAAAACATCCTGGAATTCTTTTAATAGTTCAACATATTTAACCTTTTGATCTTTTGGAAGAGATTTGGACAACTTAACCATTTTGGGATTTTCTGGGGTTCCTAAGTTGCATTCTTCCATATCATCCTTAACAGGTTCCATTTTAGGTCTAAATGGAATATCATTTGAGTCAAAAAGATCTTCCAAAGGAGTTAATCCTTTGGGCAAATGATTATCTTTTAAATTGATGATTTCTGTCTCATCTTCTATGATCTCATCAGATTCCATGTGTTTCAAATTCTGCATGTCTTTTTCTGTGAATGTGGTTGGGTGCAGCATATGAATTTCATTTTCTCTTGAAACTTCTATTTTTTTTTCTTTTTCTTGATCGAAATCATCAATAGTTATGTCTTCATCTATATTACAGTTAGAAAACTCATTTTGAAGTGTCAAAAAACTATTGATTTGATTATTATTTAGAAATACTTGCCAATTCAAAAGATTGTCTGGTATAGCAGGCCTATGTCTAATCTCAGCTGAAAATTGATGATTAGGATCAAAAGGTAATTTACATGTACTAGTGAACATTGCGAGACTGTGAGCATGTAAATTTTGTTTCCTGGGAATCTTGGCAAGTTGAGCTTGTAGAAAGGTGTTGAGAATTTCCACAACTGTTTATCTATATTGTTTCAATCTTATGTCTTTTGTTGAACATTCTCCTTTAATTTGTTGAATAATTAGCTCAGAGTCTCCTATGATTGATACCCTAATAGCTCCTAACTTCTTGACATGTTTAAGCCCTAAAAAAAGAGCTTCATACTCTGCCATGTTGTTAGTGCATTTGAAATTCAACCTATAAGCATGACCCTCAGCATGATTATTTTCAACATTATGTAACCAAATCCCAGCTCCTGCTCCTAATTTGTTTACTGAGCCATCAAATTCCAAATGCCACAGAATTTCATGTTCATAATCCTCATCAATTGTTTTAAAATGTTTCTTGATAGGAGCTAGTTGTTTAGTTTCTTCTGGTATTTCTTGATTATCTGGTGTTCCTTTATTTTCAGAGATTTCTTCAATTTTAACAATGGTTTTGTTTGTGGTTTCTAATTCCGGAGCTTCTATTTCAGTAGGGAGATCTAACTCAGCATTGTATAAAATAAAAGAGTCCATATCAGAATGTATAGAGTAAACAGGGAAGTTTTCAGGCTTCTCATGGCTACTAACTAAATATTTCATCAATGTCTCTCTGTAAAGTCTTTTAGGCTGACAAAATACTGAAATAGTTGCATATGACATGTCTAGTTGAATAGACCCTCCAAGTTTAGCACCCCAAGATCTAGACAATAACATACCATATTTAGGGGGAATATCAGCCACTACTATATCCATCAGAACAGATTTAGCAGGGTACTGTACCAAAGTAACACACAAATCTTTAATCAAACCTAAACATTTTACCTGACTAGAATCAAAGGAAAACAAATCTTTGTATGGTTTGGTAATGTCTAGATTTAATCTTTCCATCACTGCTTTTGGCATCAAATTGTGGGATGCTCCAGAATCAAGCATTGCATTATGGAGTATCTTGTCATGAACATTCAGGCTTACACAAAATGGAAGAGTTTCTCCACTTTCTGGTTTGCCATTTACCTCGGGTCCAAAAAGGAGTTTGGGTTGATCATCAAGAATATTTACTGAATCATCCAATCCAGTAATGTTAATGTTTAGGGATTTGCTAATTTGACTTCTATAGACATCATGTTTAGCCAATTCTGATAAAGGAACAACTATCTTTAGTTTGCCTATTTCAGCCTCTAGATTGAAAGGTTTTCCTGTTTGAGTTTTAGTGTTTTGCACAGTTGTGTTTTCTCTATTTTTTGGGTCTTCAATGTTTTTCTCTTTTTCATGAATGAAATTTTGTTTTGAAGGTGTTTCTGAACTAACTTCTACTGTTTCTTCTGCGTTTCCTACAGGAGGAAAAGTATTAGATTGTTGTTTATTGTTTGGTTGTTTGTCAGATACATCTTCAATTATTGGATTTGAAGGGTTAGGAGTTGTCCTAGACAGAATTTGTACAGGGGGAATGTTTTGTACAGGAGGGATGTTAACTTTACCTTTGAAATTTTGTTTTGAAGTTTTCTATTTGCTATTCTCTGGCACATCAATCCGTCTGCTTCTCAAATTGTACTGTTTATGAACCTCATAAATTGCTGTGTCATAGCCTTCTTTAAAATCAAAAGTCTCACCTGAATGAGTTTGGAATGTTTCAAGGATGTGATTCTCTGGATCATCCTGGGATAGGAAAACTTCTGGTTCATTTTCGTCATCAGTTACATTGTTTATTTCTACATCTTCTGTAGGTTCTTTAGAAGTTGAACCTTCAACAAAGTTTTCTTGGAAAGGTGGCCTAATATTTTGGTCAGGGACATTCTTTCCAATATTTTGGTTCTGATTTATTCTAAAGTTTGGGTTTCTTACAATATTATCACCAGTAGATTTTCTTTCGATTGTTTCCACTCTGTCTCCTAATCTTTCCATACCTTTAATGATTGCATCCAGCTTCTTTTCAAAAGCTGAAGGTTCTTCATTCAGAGGCATTCTTCTTTCTGCCCTAGCTCTAGCTCGTTTTTCTATCAGATTTGCTTCCACACTAACCACTATGCTTTGCATTTCCTCTAATGTTTGGGGAGCTATTTCCCTGAGTGAATAAGCTATGTCAGAGTCAAAACCATCTGGAAATTTAACCAATACAGAGTCAGGTGGGGGTCTGAGGTTCTGGTGAACAGCGTTATATGCTTCATTGAATCTAATCATGTAATCTTGTACTGTTTCGTTAGGTCTTCTTCTTAATTTTTCGAATTCTGACAGGATCTGAAGAGGATCTTTCTTCTTCTCCCATTTATTCAAAAATGCCCTATATAAAGCTGGTAAATCAGCAATACTGTTTGGAGCAAGGGCCCTAAACCATGTCCTAACTTCTCCAGTAAGACTCTGAACGAAAATTCTCATTCGGACATCATCAGTGTCAATTTCATAGAACTCAAAGTAATCAGTCATCCTTTTGGTATGTTGTTGAGCTGTATAAGTACCTGATCCATCAAAAGGTGTGATTTTACTCTGATAATCCTGAGGCAAGGCAACAGGGTTGTTAGGCAACCTTAAAGGGGCATATCTATTGGCCATTGGAAGATATAGTGGGGTAACAGGAGTTGATGGTTTGGCAGGAGGAGATGGAGGAGTAGAAGGGGTGACAGGTGTTTGAAAAGCTTGAGAAAAAGTAACTGAACTTGGAGAAGCTTCGGTAATTACAGAGATGTTTGAACTTTCTTCAAAGGTTTGTTCAGATTGAATGGAGTCTTGTAACTGTCGATCAAGGTGATATGAAACAAATCTGAATTGTAAATCTTAAAAAAAAAATGGATCTGGAACTAATCTGGATAATTCAGTTTCAGAAAAATTTACAAATAAGGACGTTTCAAATCGTTCATCAAAAGGGATTTCGTCAAAATATATTATCTTGACAGGGCAAGACTGTGATCTAGAAAGAGGTCTGGAATTTCCAGAACTCTCTTGACTTCCTCTTTCAGAACTTTCTTGAC
This sequence comes from Pinus albicaulis, assembly GCA_034641835.2. Classification (NCBI taxonomy): domain Eukaryota; kingdom Viridiplantae; phylum Streptophyta; class Pinopsida; order Pinales; family Pinaceae; genus Pinus; species Pinus albicaulis. The sequence goes on along the minus strand of CM076578.1, from coordinate 1,735,068,780 downwards.
TTCCTTGTCTTCTAAGAATCCTAGGAATCAGATTTGGATTTTCAAATATTGGTGGTGGATTAGGGTCAGGATTTGACCTAGTATGATGAATCCTTTCTGAAGCCAGTTTTCTTAGACTATGTGTTTTTGGATTTTTGGTTTTAATTGAAAAATAAATACAACTTCTATAAATACTTCAAGAAATAGTGATTTGTGATTAAAACTTTCTCAAATATTTATTAAACTAGAGAGTCTGATTAAAAATTTTGAAACTAAGGTTCAGTATATAAGCTAAATCAGAGATAGACTGAAGCAGCATTTATTTACTTTTGCAATTGCAATGCAAAAGCAATTTCAAAGGCTACCTGGCTGATCTTCAGACTCTGTCTATAGCTTATAAGTGAACAATATTAACAAATAAAGATGATTCAGGTCCCCAGCAGAGTTGCCACTATGTTATCACTCAGGTTTTCCTTGAAGTTGTGGAAAAGGAAAGTATACCCGAGGTAACCACAAACCAACCTTCAGATGCAGAATCTAGCCAATCTGCATCCAGAGAGGGCTCTCTCTTTATGATTTATCTTTGTTCTTAGAAGGTTTTAGGCTAGTTATAAGTTCAAGAATTTGTTTGAAAATGGTGGAATCCGCAAACTAGGGGCAAGGTTGAAGATTTTCAGTCCATTGGGCTATGGAGTCAAAGGATGGCTTTACTGGATTTCTATTCTACACACAAGATGGCTTTGCAGGGCAAGATAGCCAGACAGAGAACAATCCTTAAAATTTAAAGTGGATGGGATGATTTCGAAGGGATGAAAGGCAGCTAAGAATCTTTCACCATGTTCAAAAGAGAGAAATGAGATGACTACAAACAAAGAGCAATGAAGAATTCTTTATTATAGTAATCAAGAATGATTAAATTAGCAAAGCAAGAGCATTTAAGAATTCGTGCTTATAACCAATTTAGAGGAAAACATTAAGAATAATCACATCTGAAACCAGAGTACAATTAAGTAAATTCTGATTCAATCCCTTATGTAAACTATTCAGAAATGGACACAATGATATTATAAATGGATATAAAACTTAAGACATAGGGTAGAAAGACTTATTGAACTGCAGTTCGACACATGAATCCTACAAAAAGTCCTGAGCTTCAAATTGTCATCTAGTAAGCCACAAATAAATTTCTCCAAAACACTTTTTATTCCAAAAACTTCAATGTCACAGCCAAATAATAGAATCCACCCTCAAAACTCTTTTTGAGGGTTTATTTATACAAAAAATAATTGAAAAAAATATCACACCAACCTAGCCAATATTCTAGGGTGACTAATGATTAAGTTACAATAAAAAAGAGACAAATGGTCTCGTAAATAGGACAAGAAGTAATTGCTGATGTGTTGTTTCCTCCTTTTGAGGATGTGTTGGAAGCAGGTGCTATAATAGGGCTCGATGCTGTCCCTTTGAGTAATTATCTAGCTTGTCTGATACTCTTTGTTTCTACGGATACTCTTTAACCTGTGCAACTGATACTCTTTCATCTGTGCTCATTTTTTATCCTTTTCATAATATTAAAAAGATAAAATTCTCATCTTGAAGATAAATTTCATAGAATTTCCAGTAATTCATCCCACCATTGATCTTCTGCTATTATGGTTCTTTTAAGTTTTCTCAATGTCTCATCGGCCTCTGTGAGTTTGTAAAAAGTGGGCTGATTGGGGAACAAATACTTTATCTCATGTTCAAGATGAAATAAATTCTTCAAACTGTCATAGATATTTCTCCCTGTTGGAAACGTTGCTTCTGGCAAACTGATAGAATGAGCAGCTGTATTATGAGCATGGATATCTATTTTCTTGACATAGGTCTCCAGGTCCATTATCTGGTCTTCTGAGAGCATAGGACTGGGTAACCCACTGTCCAATAAAACCTGAAATTTTCCTTTGAAAACATTGATTTCTGCCAGAATATCTGAGCACTTCCTTTCCAAATTCTGCATAAAAGTTCTTTTGGTGAAAACTCTTTTTATCTCCAAAATAGTGCCGGTCCTGTCCTCAATTCCTAATACTGCAAGATATTGCTTAGTCCGGGTGTTCAAAAAATGTATAAGTTGATTGGCCTGCTCAGGTCTACCTCTTAATTCATCTCTTGTTCTGTTTATTTCTTCCTGATCTACTTTAATCAAGTCATTTTGTTCAAAAATTGCTTGAATAGAGGGCCAAATACTTTTTATTAACTCAATTATATTATCCCAAATAATTTCATTTATTTCTTTCAAAGGATTTTCTAATGAGAGATCTTTTTCTAAAGCCTTAACCAATCTTTCCAATCTTTTAATTTTCCTGGTATTATCAGCAACATTCTTTTTAGATGTATCATATTTCTGCTCCAAATTTTCTAACTGCAATTTTGTGGTTTGAAGTTCTGTGACTCTTAGTTGTAAACTTTCCATTTGTTTTATCAATTCATCAGAACTTAAACCATAAGTGTTTACCTGTGCTGGCTTTGTTTGTTGATTTGCTATTGTAGTACCTGTAGTTGTAGTAGATTCTGTGATGGATGCCTACATGATAGCTTCCTTTTCTTGTAAATCTTGTTCCAATCCTTTCTCTGTTTCACTCAGTTGCTCAGTCATTTTTAAGAGCAACTCCATTATCTCTTCTTGTGAATTCCCCTTAAAAACTTCTTGGGTCTGGGGATGCCTTGAGGCTGGAAATTTCAGCTGCTTTCTCAATGCAGCTATGTCATCATCTTTCTTCTTAATTAGTGCCTCAATGCTTTTGATATCTTTGGGGTTGTGACCCAAGCTGATGATTATGTCTTCCAGAGACTTTATTCTGTTATCTTTGGCCTGAGAAGAGGCCTTATCAATTTGCAATTGGGTGCTTGTGTTATTTAAAGAATCTTGCAACCTTAGGGCTGCCATGGCCTTATCAGTAAGAGTGGAATACACTATTTCCCCAGTTTGTTTATGCAGCTCTATCTGGTCCAAAGGATGAATGTCCTTTGCCAGGACCTCAAAATTTGTTCTAATATAATCAGCTGCTGTCATAGGTTTTGGCACCTTGGACTTGAAGTGGCTCATCATCATTTTGCCTTGTGAAATGTCAAATGCTAACATTAACCTTTCCTGATTATGTGGAGCCGTTTTCAGATATTGATCTTATACCTTCATTCTCAATGGATCATTCTTTGCCTTTATATTAATGAAAGTTCTTTTTATATCCCCTGTATCTGTTTTTGGTGGTCTAAAAGAAGATACTTCAGTACTCAACTTCTTTTGCAAAGCTTTTCCTTTCTGATCTGTGTGTGTCATACTAACAGAGCCATTTAGTTGACTATCTTCTCTTCCATCATCAAACATCTCATCTATTATTTCCACTTCCTAGCTTGAATTGAGTTTCTGCCTTTTGGTTTGATGTAGCTCTGAGGATTCTTTGAGAGGAGTAGTATCTGGAACCTGCCTTTTCTTGCCCATTTCTATATTGGATGGAGTTTGTAATTCTGAAACTTCAGGAAGATTTACTTGAGTGGGAGAAACTTGTGTTTGATCAGGTGCTCTGGAGGTTTGAGGTTTCTCTGCCATGATTTAAGTTTCAATGACCTGTATTTCAGGTTCCTTTCCTTTACCTTTTGACTTTGCTGCAATTGATGAACTGCCTTCCTGTAATCTCTGCTCTAGATTTGCTGCTGAAGAAGTGCCAATGTGAGGTACCTGCACTTGACCACAAGATTCTAGGTCATACTTCTTCTCAAGATCTTTCATATTTTTTTTCATTTTTTCTTCTTCACTTTCTTCTTCAACTAGTGTTTCTTCCACCCATTCATCTTGATTTGCATATTGTTCTATTTCAGGAATCTTGTGGTGCATGTAAGGGGATGATTTGTTCTTTATTTTTTTTTCACAGATAAAACCAAATGGATCATAAGGAACCCAACGAAAAATTCTTTGGAACTTGCAATGGTTTTGTAGTATAACTTATGCTTCTCACTCAACATCCCTAGAGTTGCATATGTAGGGACCTAATTTACTTTTAATTCTGAGTTGGGCTTTCTTTTTCACACTACAAAAATGAATCACATCTGAATTATTCATTTTCCTGAAATATTCCAAGGCAAAAAGTCTCATGGGCACATATCTTGGCAACTTGAATGGATGCAATTCACATCCATAGATTCTGATGACTGAATGGTTTTGATATAAATACCAATCTCCAACTTTATATGTCCTTGAAAGCTGCAAGGTCTTCTTGATTTCATTACTGAGCCTTGGAGGAGGAATTCCTATCAACAAGGTAGTTGCAGGATATACAAAAAGATCGATGAACTCAGCATAGGAATAGGGAGAATCATAGGAAGAGTGAATTATGGGAGACCAAAATATAACAAATCTGGGGTTTCCCTTTTCATCGAGCTTTTTAACAGGAAAATGAAACTTCTCTGATTGATAGTAAATGATGAGGTGATAAATGACTGATGAATATTTAAACACTTTCTCATCATCTAGCCTCATGAACTGGTCGTGGATTTTATTGGCTATGAAAGATGCAAAGTCATATTTTACAGCAGGAGGTTGCCCAGGAGTAAAGATAGACAGCAAAACCAGGGTTATTTCATCAACATATTCACTGGTATTGAAACCTAGGACAAAGGATATCATGTTCAGGATGAGCCTTCCCAACTTAGTGAAATAATAAAAACCATAGGGAGGAGGGCCCCTAGGTTGATGTTCAAGCAACATAAAATTCTGGCAAATGGACTTCAATTTTTCTGGGGTCAATTGATTAGACTTTTCAATCAGTTCTTCCATAGACAAAGGTGCTAGCTCTTGATCAGGTTCAAAATGTAGCATTGCATTGATAGCTTGGGGAGTAATGGGGAAAATAACACTATGGTTAGGGGATATTACAGCTCTTTGAGTCGGATCATAGTTAGAATGGCAATAATGGATAATTTCTGGGAAAGTAATGACTGAGGGGATGAGATATCTCGGGAAATTGGATTCCCACAACCCAATGACATCCAATCCCTTTGAATAATCGTCTCTGCAGCGACAATAACTCAGAAGGGGGCTTTCATCAAACACTAAGTCTTTAATCTGAAAATATTTATCCACTAAGGGCAAATATTCTAACTCTCCGTGGGGGGCATTCAATGGGGTTACATTCAGGGCTGCCGGAGCTTCCATTTTGGTTCTTGTGTATTCAAAATGGAAGTTTCCTGGGTTTTCTTCACAGACCGGGAGCGATTTCAGTTTCAATAAGGGAAATTGGCACAATTTCGGTTTTGGGGAAGAATTCACAGTTTTAAACCTCAGGGAATGATCTTAGCGATAAGATTTAATCTCTAATCCAGTGGAAAAACAAGGAAAACAGAGTTTCTTTTGAAGTTCGGAGCGCAATAGAATAAATACCTGTTCTTGGAGGAAAACTGGGTTTTAACAGGTATCAGGCGGTGGCAAGAGGATGCTTGAACACTGGTCCGGCGGAATTCTGGAGCGAAATAGGATAGAACAGTAGATTTCAGTGAAAATTTAAATTTCGTAGCGGAAGGCGCAGTCATTTTCAAATAATGAAAATGACATAAAAAACATGAAAATTTGTTTTATTTCCAGATTCAAAAAGGGGTTTTTTATTTTTTCGAGGAATGACGTCATATCAGTACGGGCTGACGTGTGGCAGGGACCGGGCGGTAAGCGGTAATCCCCGCACCGCTTATGGGAAATAGTGGTATTAAACGAGAGGGCAGTGATTCCATTGGGGCATTGACACGTGGACGGAGGGCGGTTTCAAAACCACCGTGCCCCCGCGGGTTATTGTTCGGGTATTGGATGGCTAGCGGAATGAATGTTAGCCGTAGATCTCGTAGCGGGAGATCGGATGGTGGAAGGGACGTGGAGTAAGCAGGGGTTTAATGTGCGGACCCGTCGGGTTTTTGAAACGATTATTGTTTAATTTAATCACCCCGGGAGGCTTTTGATAGGCGGAGGGAGTGGTTATCAATTAATTCTGATAATTAATTAATCCCATGGTATAATGAAAATTGGGGTTGCAGCAGGGTTTCGATTATAATTAAAGTGTCGGGTGGGATGGGCCACGGTGGCATGGGGGTTTTTTCCGATGTTTTTAGTTTAAATCAAAACTTCGACATTATTCATTTTTCTTTCAAACATATAAAATTATATGTTTAAATGTTTTTTCGATACTTCTTATTATATGGTAATCAATTGAATCAATTTAACTACCATAAGGGGCGGGACTATTATATAATGATATATTTAACCAAAGGGCACATAATGTGGGTTTTTAATGATTAATTGGGAAATAAATACTTTGGTTAAACTTTATAATAAGATGGGTTTTTGGATATTTATATAAAAGGAGCTATATACTTAGGATAAGGCATTTTCACTAGGGATTTAGTAAATAGAGTTAAATGTAAATATGACAAAGGGACAAGGACAACTCAAAATACTTTGCTCATCTAAGAAAGTGAAGATTTCTGAAGTAAACCATATTATATCAACTTCAACACTTAGACTTAGAATAACAAGTAATCTTGAGGGTTTATTGTGAAATATAGGATGATTTTCCAAAGTAAAATTGGATTTTACTTAGGAAAAGGTTAAAGGTGAATGATTATAATGATGAATGATCTCAAGTACTTAGGTCTTTTTGATCATTAGGCCGAGGGTCCGGTCCCTCCAAAATTCAAGGAAATTCCTTGAGCTCCTTTGATCTCCAAATACTTTAGCACTTTGGGGAAATTAGTAAAAACTTAAGGAGAAAGTGATGTGGGAAGTTAATGATTTTGACTTTGCTTTCTGTGAATTCTTCAGTGTATTTTTTGCTTCAGTACTTGTGATGAAGGTAAAAGATCAAACATATTTAGCACCATCATTCATCATATAAAGCTTTGCAACACCATCTACCTACCCTATCTACTTAACACTACCATTTTCTCTTCTTTATTAGGGTGCATTTAGACTTGCAAACCCTTATCAACATTTTTTCTTTTTACATGGAAAATCTATCTAATTCTACGCTTATTTCATCCAAGGGCTCAGATTAAACTTTTGAGAACCTTTTATTAAATCCACCTATCTACTTATCTGCCAAGATTAAACTGTTTGGTCAGATATTTATTCTCTATTCTACAACATGAAATTGAAAAATGAATGAGTCAAGTTTAAACATTTTGACTCTTCATAAATTGTGGCAAAAGTTTGACAAGATGCACACAATTGCTTTATTACAAAAATGAAATAGCAGTGGCATTTGGATTTGCACACTTTCCTTGGTCTATTTTTGTTTGGGGTTCATTTCTTTCACTTTTTTGACCACTTTATTTTGTCTTACCCCTTGATTTTTCTTTTAGGGTATACCCTCTTTACATTTTTTAAATTTTTTGATTTTTTGGTTTTTCAAGAATATGGAACACCTTTGCTCAAGAAAAAAGGTTTGAACATATTCCATAGTTCAATCAAGACAATCATGAAAAATGACACCTATTGGTATAGGAGACTAACACTCTCAAATATAATATCATGGAGAAGAAAGCCTTAGCATTGGTGAAAGCCTTGAAAGAATTTAGGGTCTATATTTTACACTCTCACATAATTTCTTTTGTTCTTCATACTGTTGTCAAGAACATTCTAAGTCAAGACCCTGTTGGTAAAAGGGGAAAATGGATTGAAACTATTCTTGAATATGACTTAGAAATTAGGCCCACCAAACTAGTTAAAGGGCAAGGATTAGCAAAACTTATGGCTGAGTCTAACTTCCAAGCACTAGATATCAATATGGTAGATGTGTTGGAAGAAATAGAAGAATATGATGCTCCTGTTATTAAAGAAACATTTCTTAATTCTCCTTGATATGCTGACATTATTTATGTGCTTTTATATTTAAATACCCCTCCTTCTTTGTCTAAAACTAAAGCTAGATTCTTGAAACAAAAGGCTTTGAGTTTTTGTATCTTAGATGGAGTATTATATTGGAAAAACGTTGTTGGAATTTTTTTTAAATGTTTACTTGAATATAATGCAAGAAAGATCATGCATGAGTTACATGAAGGAGAATGTGGAGGACACCTCTACTGGAAGGCCACAGCAAACAAAATTTTTAGATCTAGTTACTATTGGCCTACCCTTTTCCCAGACACTCAAAATTTGGTCATGTCTTGCCATAAGTGTCAAATCTTTGATGGCAAAAGAAAACTCCTTCCCTTACCTTTACATCCTATCAGAGTTGAGGCACCTTTTCAACAATGGGGGCTGGACTTCATTGGGGAAATTCATTCATCCTCCTTAGCTCAACATAAGTGGATCCTCACAGCCACTGACTTCTTTACCAAGTGGATAGAAGCTATACCCTCCAGAAATGCTAATGACTCTGTCATTATCAAGTTCCTTGAAACAAATATCCTATCCATATTTGGTTGTCCCAGAAATATCATAACAGATAATGATGCTGCTTTTAAATCTAAGAAAATGGTTGATTTCTATTATAAATACCACATAACCTTGGGCCATTCCACTGCTTACTATCCCCAAGGAAATGGATTAGCTGAATCCTCCAATAAGAGTCTCCTTAATATAATTAAAAAATTGTTGGAGCAAAATCATAAATCATGGCACAGTAAGCTGGTTCATGCCTTATGGGCTGATAGATTAACTACAAAGAAGTTAATAAATATGTCCCCCTATCAGTTGGTTTATGGCATGGATGCAGTTTTTCCTACCTCATTGGGAGTTCCAGTCATGAAACTCCTTCAAGAGGTGCAGAGTGAAGAGAATGATATGCAAAGAAGGATCAACCAAACAATCCATTTACAACATACCAGAGAAGAAGTTTATGAGAGAACACAGTTAGTCGAAGAAAAAATGAAGAAACTATTTGATAAGAGGACTAAGGCAAATAATTTCCAAATTGGAAATCTTGTTCTTAAATGGGATTCAAGAAAAGAGGAGAAGGGAAAACATGGAAAGTTTGAGAACTTGTGGAAAGGGCCATATATTATCCTTGCTGAGAGGGGTCACAATGCATTTTTCTTGAAATAATTGAATGGAGAAGATCTATATGGAGGTCCTATCAATGGCAGGATGCTCAAGCATTACTTCTGCCAAGAATCTTAAGTTTCAAAGCATTTTATTTTTTCATTGTAAATATCATAGTCTAACCATTGCATTCAAAGTTAGAAAAATCAAAAATACAAAACAAAGAAAGAAAGAAAGGAGGACAGATTATAAAAACAATAAAGGTATGGCCCCATACCAAAAAAGAGAGAGTCAAATCTGAAAGTGTGCAAGCTTAAATGCCACTACTGAAAAACACACTTCTAGTTAGTCAAACTACCTAATCTTGACTAATTAGGTTTAAATTTTCTGCTGATAGGATAGTGAATTCGATTTTCCAAACTGTGTAATCTTGGCTTATCAAGTAGATAGTTTAGGATAGAAATTAAAGGTTAAAACATGTTCAAAATCTAAACCTAAGGTTTCAAGAAGAAAATGACTCAAATCTGTTTTATTTTTTCTGAGTCAAAAAGGATAAAAATCTGGTTCTAATTAGCTAAAAATTTGAACCAAATGGTAGAGGAGAAACAACTCAAATAAAGTCAAAATAGAGATGTAAAGAAAAAGAATGCCATGATGAGTAACTTTTAGATCTTAAGCCTTCCATTTTGATTTAATTTTATGCAAATAATAATCTATGTGCAGCTTGTTTTTATGCCAATGATCAACATCAAGTTAGACTGTTCAATCCTGACTTGAATGTTTTTTAAATTTCTGTTATAGAAATTAGAGAATAAAAATCTGTTGGATAGTTTAATCCCGACAGATGATAGATTAGGTAGAGAATCATCTGAACTCAACTGTTTAATCTGAGTTCAGGGAGAAATAAGGAGTAGAAATAGATTAGATTTCTTTCTTTCAAAAGAATAAAATGTTGAAAGAGAGTTTTCCAATCCAAATGCACTCTAATGAAGAAAAAATGTTAGATTAGTAGGATTGGGTAGGTATAAATCTTGTTGATGAAAGATCCATTGTCTTCCATGGGTGCTAACCTATTTTCTAGACCAAAAGAAGATCATTCAAGAAAATAAATCAGCCCAATGGATCAGGCACAAGTCAGCCTCCCAGAAAATGCAAATCTGAAGTTCTTGATGCCTTCAAGAAGGCATCATCCCCAAGTGAAGCCACTGTTAGCCACCTATAATATTTGTTATAGCAAAAGGTGGCTAAAAATTTTTGAGCCTTCAAGGAACAAATTTTATTGCTAAAAATTGTTGGCTCTTGAAGACTCTTGAAAGGCCTCATGCCTCTGTCCAAAATCTTCATTACTATTCCCATTTTATACTCGGAAATTCTGTTGATTTCATGAAAAGAAACTGCTACAAAAACATCATTTTTCCCCTTCCCCTCTTTCAAAACTAACCTTCATTTGCTCCCCTTTTTCTCCATAAAAACTCCTTTGTCTTCGTGAGTTCTCTTCTTCTCTTCATGAAAATCACTTTTTCCATAGTTAAAAAACCCATTTTTTAACTATTCTGAAACCCCTGATTCCTTTGAAAACCATGAGAAATTTCATAAAAACAAAATTTCATTCCTATGGAATTAAGCCCCTTGGGCTAAGTCCTAAGCACTTCCCCCACATGCCCTTTCCCCGAAACCAGGCGCTAGTCCCATCAGTGCTTATCGCATCAGAATAAATCAAACAAGCGCATATGTTCTGTTACACAAAAACCTCGATGCGATCAGCTCCCTTTGATATAACTCTAGATCTCATGTTTCTTTTGAAAAACCAAGAGTTATTACCCCGAGCGGTAATCGCATCGGAAAGATTCAAATGCGCAGGTTTTTTTGCTGTGTTTAAATTATGATGCAATCATCTTTCTATTATAAAACCCCGATCACATCATATTTTATATATATCCTGTGGTCCTGCCTTGGAACTTAAAACCATATAATATTTCTTCCCCGATCCATTTTTCCCTTTGAAAAATGAAAAACCCACTTTTCCAAAGTTTTGACTTAAAAAGCCAAATCACATGTTAAATATTAAATGGGTTGATTAAAAATACCGACACGCAATCGCATCGGAAAATTTCAATGGGTAGATTGAAAAGCCCCAGCCCGAAGGTCCGACTCCGATAAGCCCATATATACATAAGCTCGAGCCTATCGAAGTTCTATATAAAACAGGCCCCATAACCGGGTGCCTAATCGCATCAGATATTTTCTTTGGTGTGGTTTCAATATTCATTACCATCGATTGCGATTGGCCGATCACGCAATCGCATCAACCCTTTCTCCGATTATCGCAATCGCATCAGCCTATCTCCCGATCATCGTAATCGCATTAGCCTATTCTCCGATCGTGCAATCACATCACATCATTCCCGACCTCCGATTGCGATTCCCCCAATTCATTCTCAACCATTGATCTAACCTTTAGATCGACGGCTTGCGCTTCATTGCATCGTATGTTTTAATCGCTCCATTCGCTCGCCACCCCCAATTGCGATCCCCCGATTGTGATTCTTCGATTAAATCAGGACCATCCACGTGTCTGGATCGAATGGTCTGGAATCACTCCGCCTTATTCTCCTTCCACTCTCCTTTTTTCCTTTCTACGTAAATATCCACTGTTGGATGCAGCCGTCCAACGACCACGCTCTTCCCTGCCTTCTGAAGTAGTTAAACCTAAAAAATGCAGGATTTCTTAATTTTTTTGTGTTTTGCAGGTGTTTTAATGGTTTTCCATTGTATAATGAAGGAAATCCGAGGGCCGAGAAAGACGTTTTCCACGCCTTTGAGTTATTAAAGAGAACCATTCATGAGGCTTCATTCCATTGTTTTATCAATGCTTCATGGGAATTGATGCCTTCATGAGCCCAACACAGCCTGCACATCGACAAGACACTATGATTAAATCACATTTAAAAAGAGTATCAGTTTCTGAAGACAAAGCGCAATAGAGAAGAAGATTAAAGACATATTTGGGGAATTACGGCTAAATATGATTATCAAAAGCCTAATTCCCTGGATTAAAACATAGTCAAAATAAAATCATAAGTGTCTGAATAGACAGAAAGGCCTTCACCACCTTAATTGAGGCGAATTGATTCCTCAGCTACCACAGAGCCACATGTTGCCTCAAACCATTCAAAAACAGAGGCCGAAGTTATTGATTAAAGAAATATCTGCCTCCAGCACTGCCAAGAAGTTAATTTTGCCATAGGAAACTAATGCAGACAAATATCAGCAGAGTTATTTCATCCTGGGTAGAGCCTAAAAATCAATAAAGCTCCTACCGAGTTTTGATATTTATTGTAAAATAGTTAATACAATGAATGACCTGTAAAACTTCTTCATCAAGCCTTTCAAAGGTCGAGAAGTCATCACTCTGTATTAATTGAACTTAGAAGATATTTTATCGTATTCCACCTCCTCATTTCTTCTATAAATACTTCTGAAGAAGATGAGATAGGAGTTGGTTGTTATTTGATCACAAGTTGTAATACTGAAACTCTTTGAAATAAATATATAGTCTGTTGAAGTTGAAGATGAAATTGAAGTTTTGGAGGCCTTGATGATGTTGTTGCATTCTTGTTCCTGATAAGTCTCTATCATTGGATCCATGAGCTTGGCTGCTGGTGAAGTATTCTGAACTGTTTTATGTTTTTTCCCCTGTTTGAAATTATGTTCCATAATTTCTTACTACAATAGGTTGAGAGTTTTGGGCTAAGAAATGACTCTCGGAAGCACCTTAGACCTGTTCATCCTTCACTATTTTATGTTTTCTCCTGCTGAAGTATATTAGAGGATTTAATCTTTCTCTTTAGTCTTCATGCTTGTTTATTTCCTTAATAGTTCGAACAGTTGGTTTCAGCATGATTTATGGTTTTCCCTGCTTTTCTGTTGCCACTTAAAAATTGTTATTGAAGTCTATCTTTAATGTTTTTTGCTTACAGTGAATCAAAGAGGTCGGTTTTGATCTTGACCTTTGTCCTTGCTTAAACAGTTGGCTTAAAGGTCATTTATAATTATGATCATAGATGTTTTTAGGTGCTCCCTCTTCTATGACTTTAATTATCAGTAAATATTTTATGTTTTCTAAGTCATTTGAAATAAAATATTTGAGGAAATAGGGTGTTCCCCGAATCTTAGATTTCATTTTAAAAGTTGTTTTGAGATCATTATTTGCTTAAAGCTGTGATTTGTAGAATTTATGGTTAGCCCTGTCTATCAAAGAGCTCTTTATTGTTCAAATTATGCTTTCGAATTCTCTTTGATGAGAATTAAACCTCTCTTTCCAAATCATTAATGTTCATATCATTTCAAAAAAAAAAAGGATCCTATGGCCAAGTTATATTTTCCCTTTGATATACCATATCCATTGATGAGTTTATTATGACCTTTTTCCTTACTCCATTGCCCAATGAATCAGATGTTTCTATATTCTGTGTATCTTTCCTAGACCCTTCAGGTTCTGTTGTATCCATTCCATCCAACCAAACAAACAAACACCTGCACTTAATAACTAGTCTAAAACCAATACTTAAAGCACATAAGATAAACCTTTGCAAACAAACTTTTGAGAGATCCCTCTCTGAGAGCAGGAGGACTAGATCCTGTAACTCTAAAGATTGGTTCTGATGTTGCCTTGTCTTTTGATTTTCCAAACTATGAAAACACGGGACACCAACAGGTTATAGTTAAGGTTAAGTTAAGGGTAAATTTAAGGTTAAGTGAAGGTTAAGGTTAAGGGGCTAAGGTAAAGTCAAGGTCAAGGTTAGGGTTATGTTAAGGTAAAGTCAAGGTTAAGGTTAGGGTTAGGTTAAGGTTAAGGTTAAGGGTAAGGTTTAGGTTAAGGTTAGGGTAAATTTAAAGTTAAGCTTAAGTCAAGGTTAGGTTAAGGTTAAGGTTAAGGTTAAGGTCAAGGTTAGGGTTAGGTTAAGTTATGGCTAAGGTTAAGGTTAAGTTTCAAGTTAAGGGTAAGGTTATGGTTAGGTTAAGGTTAAGCTTATGGTTGGGTTAAGGTTAACATAAGGTTAAGGTTAGGGTTAGGGTTTAGGTTAAGGTTAGGTTAAGGTTAGGTTAAGGTGAAGGTTAAGGGTTTGGTCAAGGTTAACCTAACCACAAGGTTAGGGTTAGGTTATGGGTAACGTTAAGGTTAGGTTAGGGTAAAGTCAAGGTTGAGGTTAAGGTTAAGGTCAAGGGGAAGGTTAAGGTTAAGGTCAAGTTAAGTTAATGTTAAGGTTAAGGTTATAGTTAATGTTAAGGTTAAGGGAAAAGTTAAGGTTAAGGTGAAGGTTAAGGGTAAAGTTAAAGCTAAGGTTAAGATTAGGGTTAGGTTATAGTTAAGGTCAAGTTTACGTTTAAGGTTAAGGTTAAGGTTAAGTGTAAATTTAAGGTCAAAATTAGGGTTTGGTTATAGTTAGGGTTAAGGTAAGGTTAAGGGTAAATTCAAGGTTAAGGTTAAGGTTACAGGTTTAGTAAGGTTAAGGTTAGGTAAAGGTTAAGAGTGAATGTCTAGGATACGGGTCTTAACCTTAAACTTACCCTTAACCTTCACCCTTAACCTTAACCTTAACGTTCACCATAACCTAACCGTAACCTTGAACTTAAATATAACCTAAACTTAACCTTAAACTTGACCTTAATTATAACCTTAACCTTAACCTGAATAAACCCGTAACCTTATCCTTACCCTTTACCATAACCTTAACCTTAAGGTTAAGATTAAGGTTAACGTTAAGGAGAGGGTTAAGCATAAGGTTAAGGTTGGGTTAAGGTTAAGGTTAAGTTAAAGTTAAATTCAAGGTCAAGGTTAAGGTTAAGGTTAGGGGAAGGTTAAGGTTAAGGCTAGGGGAAGGTTAAGGTTAAAGTCAAGGTTAAGGGTAAAGTTAAGGTTAAGGTTATGTTAAGGTTAAGGTTAAGGGTTATGTCAAGGTTAGGGTTAAGTTAATGTTAAGGTTAAGTTTAGGTTAAGGTTAGTTTAAGGTTAAGGTTAAGGTTAGGTTAAGGTTAAGGTAAGGTTAAGCTAAGGGTAAAGTTAAGATTAAGGTTAAGGTTAAGGTTAAGGTTAAGATATGGTTAAGGGTTAAGCTTAAGCTTAACGTGACCATAACTTTAACTTTACCCTTAACCTAGCCTTAGCCTTAACCTAACTTTCAAATTAACCTTGAATTTAACCTTAACCTTCACCTAACTTTAACCCTAACCTTAACCTTAACCTTCCCATAAGCATAACCTTAACTTTCAATTTACCTTTAACCTAACCTTAAGGGTTTCATAAGGTTATGGTTAAGGTTAAGGTTACGGGTTTAGTCAGGTTAAGGTTAGAGTTAAGGTCAAGGTTAAGGTTAAGGTTAAGTTTATATTATCCTTAACCTTAACCTTATCTTAACCTTAAACTAACTTTAACCTTAACTTTACCCTTAACATTACCTTAACCATAACATTAACCTAAACCTTAACCTTAACCTTACCCTTTACCTTATCTTAACCTTACCTTAACCATAATCTTAACCTTGACCTTAACTATAAGATAACCCTAAACTTGACCAAACCATTAACCTTAACCTTAACCTTGACCTTAACTTTACCCTTAACCTTAACCTTAACCTCAACTATAACCTAACCCTAACCTTAACCCTAAAATTAACCCTAACCTTAACCTTAACTTAATCTTAACCTTAAACTTTACCTAACCTTAACCTTAACTTGACTAAAACCTTAACCTTAACATTAATTTTAACCTTAACCTTCCCCTAACCTTAACCCTAACCTAAACCTTAACTTGAATGTAAACCTAACCTTAACCATAACCTTAACCTTAACTTTACCCTTAACCTAACCTTAACCTTACCATAACCATACTAAACCCGTAACCTTAACCTGAACCTTAACTTTACCCTTAACTTAACCTTACCCTTAACCTAACCTTAACCTTAACCTGACTAAACCCGCAACCTTAGCCTTAACCTTAACCTTACCTTGACCTTAAATAAAAAGTAACCCTAACATTGAGGAAATGCTTAACCTTAACCTTAATGTGATCCTTTATCCTAAACTTACCCTAACCTTAACCTTAACTGTAACCTAAGGGTTTGGTCAAGGTTAAGGTTAGGTTATAGTTAAGGTCAGGTTAAGGTTAAGGTTAAGTGTTTGGTCAAGGTTAGGATTAGGTTATAGTTAAGGTTAAGGTTAAGGTTAAGGGTAAAGATAATGTTATGGTTAAGGTGAAGGTTAGGATTAGGTTATAGTTAAGTTTAATATTAGGTTAAGGATAAAGTTAAGGTTAAGGTTAGGGGAAGGTTTTAGTTAAGATTAAGGTTAAGGTTAAGGTTAGGTTAAGGTTAGGTTAGGTTAAGGTTAAGGTTAGAGTTAGATTAACGTTAAGGTCAAGGTTAAGGGATTGGTCAAGGTTAGGGTTAGGTTATAGTTAAGGTTAGGTTAAAATTAAATTCAACGTTAAGGTGAAGGTTAAGGGTAAGAGTAAGGTTAAGGTTACGAGTTTAGTCACGTTAAGGTTAAGGTTAAGGGTTTGGTAAAGGTTAGGGTTAGGGTTAGGTTAAGGTTAGGTTAAGGGTAAAGTGAAGTTTAAGGTTAAGGATAAGATAATGTTAAGGTTAAGGTTAAGGTTAAGGGGGTAAGGTTAAGGTTAAGGTTATGGTTAGGTGAAGGTGAAGGTTACGGTGTTAGGTCCCTATATCACTAGTATAGGCCCTTATTATTGTTAGTGTAAACCCCTTATTGTTATTTTTGTACCCTTGCAACCCCCATTTTGTTATTATTGTGCCCTTAAATTATTATTGTTAGGTCAGCTAGGATTACATTGTGGCCCACTAGGATTACATTATGGCTCCATGGACTCCTATTTATAGAAAGGAGGTTTTGTGAATTGTATCATCCAAAAATTGTTCATTCATGTAATGTATTGGAGGTTGCCCCCTCGAAGTGGCTTATTTATAAGGCGTTGATATCTCTTTTATTCTCTTTTTGGAGTTGGTTACACAACATTTGGTATCAGAGGCTTGGGATTCTAGGGTTTCGCTGCTCCAAACAGGTCATCGTGGCATTTTCGCTATAACTTTTTTTCTACGAAGTTTCAGAAGCTGAAATTTTTAAGGTGCGAAGCTGAAATCCTGAGGAATATTTTCTAAAAATTTCAGAGCTTTTTTCGCAATAGTTTCGGAGATATCATCTGTGGAAGTTAGGCCTTTTTTCAAGCTCCTAAAAAGGTCATCGTGGCATTTTCGCTATAAAACATTTTCTACGAAGGTTCCGAATCTGAAATTAGTATGGTACGAAGCTGAAATCCTGAGGAAATTTGGAAAAAAATTTCAGAGCTTGGTTCGCAATATTGTTGGAGATATGATCTATGGAAGGTAGTGTTTTTTCAGGCTCCTGAATTTCATCTCAAAGAGGTGATCGTGGGAAAAGTTCAATAAATCTCTCTCTGGAGATTGGATTGGAGTGCCGTAAAAAGTGGTCGCAAGTAAACGGTTTTTGGTTTCTTGGATATCAATTTCAGAGACAAAGAACAAAACAGTGACACGTGGCAAGTCGTACAATTTCGCTCTACTGAACCAGTCCAAAATTAGGTCATTGTGGGTGATTGGACACAAATTTGTCTTGGAGAATCCAAATCAGGTCAGACCTGTGGCATTTGAAAGAAGCTTCAGAGGGCTACTACAGGGCTGAATTTGATATATTGATTATTTTCAATTACAGAGATAATTCAATTTCAATATCGAGCTCCTAAAAGCTAGTAAAAGGTGT